>CM053580.1:276154130-276283381 GCA_028627135.1 Pseudochirops cupreus | reverse complement strand
TCTTCAGTCAGGTTGTTGACTCTCTTTTCATGATTTTCTTGCATCATTCTTATTTCTCTTCCCAATTTTTCTTCCACTTCTCTCATTTGGTTTTCAAAATCTTTCTTCAGCTGATCTCTAGCTTTTTGGCAATCTTCATGTTTCTTGGAAGCTTTTGGTGTAGGAGTTCTGACTGCATTGTCTTCCGTCCATTCCCTGCTTTGTTCCTTCTTTTCTCCAAAGAAGGAATCTAGAGTTTGGTTGCTGTTCTTACTTTGCTTCCTATGCTTATTCATGGTCGCCATTCAATGGTTTTTTTTTTTTTAGTTCTGTAGAACTCTGCTTCCAGAGGGAACAGCTCTGTCCCAAATCGCTGGGGTTTTCCCAGCTGCCGGGGCTTTTAGGAGGCTGCTGGGTCCCTCCCCAGCTCCGGCTCACTGAAAAAAAAAACCCAGGACCACCATCCAAGACCACGATCCGGATCTGGGCCACTTAACGGGAAAGCACTTGGCCTCTGAACAATCGCTTGGCCCCCCTGCTGTCTGCAGGCTGGGGGCTCTGAACAGGCAATGTGGAGGCGGGTGCAGAACCTCCACTTCCACCAGTTCTTTGCCCTGGAGGCAATTTGGCCAGACCCACTTTTCTTCCCTGGTTTTTAGCCAAGTTCCACTAACCTTAGTCCTTTATTTCTTATGGCTTGATAATTCTGGATACTGCCACAGCTGCCACAGATCTGCTCTCCTGAAGCTCCAGCCATACCAGGGCTCATCTCATGCAGCTGCCCCCGGGGCAAAAGCCATTGTTTTGGCTCTCAGAGCTGAGATGGTTGCTTTGAGCCAAGCTGCTTCAGCAGGAAATATATCTGTGTGCATTTTAGAGCCCTAGAATTTGTTTAGAGTCATATTTTTTGGGTATTTGATGTGGCTGTGTCAGAGCTGCGATTTCTTGCTGCTCTTATGCTGCCATCTTGGCTCTGCCCCCCCCCATTAGTTAAGTCCTACTGTGTGCCAGGCACTGAGCATGTCTGTTCAGAAGGTTACATTCTAGAAGAGTGGAAAAGGTGAGATATTTAAGTAGATAAAATATGTGTACAAGTGTACACATGTGTACAAGTCAATGCAAGATAATTTGGGCATAGAGGAAAACATTTGTTTCTGGAAGCAAAAGACATGGGAACTGGGAAAGGCCTTTGTACTGAGGCTAGAGATTTCAAGCAGGCAGAAACAAGGAGCCTTTTTACAAGCAAAGAAAGCTAATGTAAAAAAAAAAACTACACATAATATACATACACACATATACATACATCTACATACACGTATATACACACACATACACAAATATATCCATACACACATATATACATGCACACATATACACGTATATATATATATATACACACATATACACACATACACACATACATGTATATATACACACATATATACACATACACACACACACAAGCAGCAGATAGGAACTTTAACTTTATGTGTGAGAAACAAGAAGGCCAGTTTGGCTGAACCCAAGAATGTACAGGAAATGTTGGGTGGGGCCAGACTATGAAGGACTTACAATGCTAAATGGAGGAGTTTTTGTTTGATCTCTGAGAGAGGTAAGAGGAGCCTCTGAAGCCTCCCAAGGAGGGCAGTGATATTGTTCAGGCCTGTGCTTTATGGTTATTATTTCAGCAGCAGTGTGGAGGATAAACTGCAAAAAGAACAGACTTGCAGTTGAAAAAGCAATTTGAAAGTTATTGCAAAATCCAGACAAGAGGTGATATTATGTGCAAGATGCTGTTATAACCATGCAAAAAACAAAAATTCAAAAGTGCTTGCTCTCGTGGAACTTACAGTCTACTTGGGCTAAAGTTTGTAACACTCTTTAAAGATATTCTCTTCTCTGACTCTTCCCACAGCCCCGGGCGTTCACAGGATGTGAGCCCCTGGAAAGCAGGGCTATTTCATTTTGAGGTTTGAATACCAGCATCTGACACAGTGCTTGGCACATGGTAAGAGCTTCATAAATACTTGATGTCTAGTTGACAATACCACGTTTGGCCTTTGACCAGTAATGGCATTTATCCATCAAAACTTCTGTGAATACCTAAATTTGAGATGATTGATAATGGATCTACGAGAAATAGGAAAAGAAGATTCCAGATGCATTTGATGCAAAGAGAAGGGGAACAGATTCCTTGGTAGGTTTTGGAAAGCATAGAGGAGTAGAAGTTGTAGGGTAATGGATAAAAAGCTGGCTTCAGAGTCAAGAAAGCCTGGGTTCAAATCCCACCTCTGATCTACCGGTTGTGTGTTGTTGTCTAGTCGTTTCAGTTGTGTTCAACTCTTCACGACCCCATTTAGGGTTTTCTTGGCAAAGATACTGGAGTGGCTTGCCATTTCTTCCTCCAGGTCATTCTGAAGATGGGGAAACTGAGGCAAACAAGATGAAGTGATTTGTCTGGGATCACACAGCTAGTAAGTGTCAGAGGTGGGATTTGAACTCAGGTCTTCCTGACTCCAGGGAAGGTGCCCTATTCTACTGTGCCACCTAGTTGCCTGGGCAAATCACAACCTCTCAGTGTCCTAGGCAACTCTCTCAAAGGATGAGTTATGGAACTGTCTTTACTGGTGAAGAAAGTTTCCCCACCCCAAGAGTTTCCTACATGTTTGAAATCACAAGTGAGGACTAAATATTTTTAAAGGTACGAATGTCTGATTCCATTCTGTTTCAGTAGCCAGAGGAGTGAATGTCTAAAAGCAAATCTGGAGGTCCAGGAAACAGGAAGTTAATGGGAATCAGGGGAATATCAATGAGAAGGGAATGGGTAAACATTTATTCTGCCTATTCGTAATGCCATCTCTGCTGCCTGGACCAGAGAAAGAACCATATCAAACTCAGCACAGTAAAACCATTTCAAAGGGATTCAATCTAATTTTCTAGCTTGGCTCAATGTGCCCCTGAGGAATAGGGCTCTAGATGAGGGCCACTGGATTCATCAAATCCAGGGTGTTAGTAACATAGGAGTGACGCACATATGTTGCCAAGGACGGTCTGTTTTGAAAGGAAAGATCTAGGGCACCCACACCCGAGAGAAAGGTGGAAGGGTGTTGGAGGTATGTCCTTTTGCCACTTCTATCACCACAGTGCAGAACCCTTCGACAGTTAGTTTCATTGACCTTCATGCTCACAGGCCAAGGGATGCAATCAAAGCTGCAGGATGTCTGGGCTGTGTGGACTCTGAGCTGGAGGACTGAATGTATAGTATGCTGGGAAACTTGAGTAGAGTACTAAGATTTCTCTCTGGCTAAGTAGACTGTAAAACGTGAAATTAACACATATTGTTTATTTCACGCTCTCAGCCTTGCCTACACAATAGCACAAATTAAATTCTGCACTAACCAGACTGAGCAATTATCCCACAGTATAGATCAGAAGGATTTCAGCTGATTGCTGTGGCAATACGTCCATACTATTTATGTATGGCACAAACTTATGGAAAATATTTTTGTAGCAATATTTTTTGTTAGATACATATATGTGTGTGTATGTATACACATACATACACGCACATAGAGATATCTATCTCTACATCTCTCTGCATATGTATGTATTTCTTCTTCCTCTCTATGTATGCATGCATGTATGTATGTATGTATGTATATATGTATTCTCTTTGAAAAGAATAAGCAGCTTTCTCTACATAAGAATTTTTACTGCATCAATACCTCTCATCTCCGTCTCTTCCAAACAAATTGACATACCATACAATTAGCATTATTATGACGGAAATTAAAGCTTTAGCTTTCGTGTGGCAACTCATCTTAAACCAGAGACTGGTTAGGTATCTAATATAAGAAATGTTCAATACTACATTTGCTAGCGCCTATTATGTGCAAAAACAGGATATCTCAGCATTCTTGTTCCAAATTTTGTACAACTATGTACTCAGGCACCATAAGTAGAAAGAGTTCTGGATGAAGAGTTGAGAAGCCAGAGTTCTAATTCTAGTTTTGTCACTGATGCTCAGTGACTTTAGGCAAGGCTTTCAGTTGCTTTTTCTGAAAATTTCAGGGTTTAGAGCAAAGATGATCCAGTTCCCTTCAACTCCAGCATCATATAATATCACCTATTATATTAATAACTTCAAAACCCGAAATAGCAAGAGATTCTTGCAAGTTAAGTCTAATGAATTTTCTGAAATTTCTCTTTCTATTCTAATTAATAATGATAAAAGCTAGCATGTATATCATGCCTTTAGGTTTATAAGGAACATTACATATATTAAATCATGATTCTCACAATAACTCTGTAAAGTAGGCACTATTATCATCTCAGTTTTACATATGATGGAATTAATGCTAATCAGTTAGATGACCTGTCCAGGGTCACACAATTAGTAAGTCTAAGGTTGGATTTGAACGCATATCTTTCTGATTCTGCAAGCCCATGAGTCTACTAACTATGATACACTGCCTCTGAGTCTAAGCTTCCTGAGAGTAAGGAATGTCTGCTTTGGTAGAGCACCTTTGTGGAATAAATGCAAGAATTTCATGTGTCAATGATCTTAAATTTCAGATCATATTTCCTAGAAGGAAATAAATCCATTCAGGGAAAAAAAGAACACAGTTAATATAATACTGTTGTTTTTTAAAACCAGCAGTAGTCCTATTTCCCAATCCTAACACTGTTAATGAGCTCCATTATATTTCCTTTGAATCTTTCATAGTGCTTGGTGACTACAAATAACAGGTATCCAATAAATGTCAACTAACTGACTGACAATAAGGAGTTCCAAATTTGAGCTCCTGCAAGGTGACCCTATCAATGGATTATTGTACAACAATGGGGAAGTCAATTAACTGCTCTGTGCTTCAATTTCTTCATGTGAACAATAGTAGTAATAATATCTATCACTGAGATGCCACAATGATTAATGAGAAAATGGAAATGACAAACATAGAGGAGGTCCAAAACAAGAAAAGAAGCATTGTTATTCAGGGGAAAGAACAGAGACAGACTTGCCAGGGGTGGGAATCTGTAGCCTGGAGGATGCAGGTTCGATTCAAAGGGCTGCACTTGAGGACTTAGAGAATCACGTGTGGCCTCGAGGCTGCAAGTTCCCCACCCCTGGTCTTAACTCTTTCACTGGCTCTGTTGACTGCGGCAAGTCATCCTAGGGCTTCAGTTTGTAAAATGGGAATAATGACCTTTGCTCCACCAACTTCCTAAGGTTGTTATGAAGATCGTATTAGATAACATGCTCTTTAAAGGCTTTAGATAAGTTTTAGGGGAATTGGAGACTCCAAGTCATGAGACTGAAGTGGAGTCCATACTCTTGTATTCACTATACACACTACTGTTTCACTCCTCTGGCCCTATCCTCTTCTCAGCATCCTACTCCTCACCATGCCCACGAGTCTACTGTGTACTACACACTCTCCACTCTACTCAGTCACTAGAATCATTCTTGTTCATAGGGGTTCATTGTTTCTCTTAGCTCTCTTATTCCCAGTTTATCATAGCAGAAAGAAAGCTAGATTCAGGATCACAGGACCTGGGACCCTGACTCTCTGACCAGGCAAAAATCCTGCTTCTGCCATGTACTCTTTATGTGACCTTGGAACAATTATTTAACCTAACTGGCCATCAGTTTTTTCATCTACAAAATGGGCAATTTGTACTGAATTACTGATAAACTCCCTTCTGATCTAACTATATTACTATAATCCTATTATTGTTACTGATACAAAAACAGAAATTGGAGGCATTTGGGGGGCTGGGAGACTAGTAAACAATGTGTGTGTGTGTGTGTGTGTGTGTGTGTGTGTGTGTGTGTGTGTGTGTGTGTAAAAGGATGGGTATGTGATTTAAAGAATCAGGAAATAAGAAGGGGTCTGATACATGATGCTTACTGGAAGTAGAGACCTTATGGTGGTGGGAGAGAGGGAGGGGGTTCATTGAGCTGGTACTGAACTGTGCTTTGTGTGGATGCTAAGTTCATATACATAGGATAAATGATGTAGCTTAAATATCATAGGATTGCTAACTAGAAAGGACATTAGAGGTTACTTGGTCAAGTAGTTCCCAACCTGTAGGCTTTAAACCTCTTGGGTACCACTTGTATATCAAATATTGTCATTCTATGCAGTGAATTCACCTCAACACATTTGCAATAAGTATCTATTCCTTTCCAAGTATGGGACTAGGAGCTGGGTGTAGAATATACACATACATACATATATACACAAATATACATATATACCTACATATAAGTGTATGTACACATATACTTATATGTGTATATGTATGTATGTATGTATGTATGTATGTATGTGTGTATGTATATAGTTGTTGTTGCTGTTCAATTGTTTCAGGCATATCTGGTTCTTTCTGACCCGACTTGGGGATTTCTTGGCAGAGATACTGGAGTGGTTTGCCATTTCCTTTTGCAGCTCATTTTACAGATGAGGAAATTGAAGCAGAGAAGGTCAAGTTACTTGTCCAGGGTTACACAGCTAGTAAGTGCCTAAGGCCAGATTTGAACTCAGGAAGATTCGGATTTCTGATTCCAAGCCCAGTGTTTGGGTATGTATGCATGTATGTATGCATGTATATATGTGTGTGGATAGATATAGATATCTGTATTTTCGTATCTATAACCAATTGCTCTAGTTTTCATTGTATTTAGGGGATACAACGAACAGCAGTTAATCTATCAGTAAGCATTCATGAAATACCTACTGTCAGGCACTATTCTGCTGGGGATACAAGTATAAAGAATGAAACAACGCCTTCTGTCAGGAAGTTTGTATTCTAAAGAAGAAAAGAAATGCACACAAACATATACAGCAAAAATAGAATGTTAATAGATACTAGTATGTTGCACAAAGATATTTAGGGTGGCAGGACTGATAGATTGGCTTCACAAAGAAAATGGTATTTGAGCTGTCTCTTAAAGGAAGAGAGGGATCCTATGAAACCCAAATAAGGAACATCAAGAGGGAGTGCATTACAGACCTGGGGTAGCTACTACAAAGTCACAGAGATGGGAGATGGAAGTGCCACGTGTGAATAAGAGAGAAAAAGTCACTGTGACTGCATTGAAGAGTGCAGAAAGAAGAACATCCAATAAGGCTAGAAATATAGAGTGGGGCCAGGTTGAGAAGGGCTTTAAAAGCTAAACAGAGGAATTTATATTTTATCCTAGAGGCAATAGGAAGCCACTGGAGTTGATTGAGTAGGGGTATCACATGGTCAGATCAGTACTTAAGGAAAATTACTTTGGCAGCAGTGTGGAGGATTGACTAGAGTGGTGAGAGACTTGAGACAGGGAGACCAATTAGGAGGCTATTGCAATAATCTGGGGGAGAGGTGATGAGGGTCTGAACTAAGATGGTAGTTCAGGGTGAGTGGAAAGAAGGGGTTCAATGTGAGAAGAATAATTGGAGTGCAAGGAAAATTTTGTCAAGATTGAGGAAGCAAAAGAAGGTTGCAGCTCCTGAGTTGAACCTGAATGGAAAATAAGGATTCTGAGAGGCAGAGATGAGGAGGGCATGGGGACAACTTGTGGGAATGCAAGGGTATGGAAGATGGAGGATGGAATTCAGGGAAAGGCTGGTAGTCCATTTTGACTCGAATAGAGAGTGAGTACAGTATAAAATAAGGATGAAAAAGGAGCAAGATACTGAAGGTCTATAAATGCCAAGCAAAGAATTTTTATTTTCCATTAGAAGCAATGGGAAGTCACTGAAGGTATACTGACAAGCAATGGATAGTAATAGTGCTACTACTGTGTGGAGATCCGCAAAAATTTTTGATGATCAAAGAGGTCTTCATCTTAAAAAAAAATGGTAGCCAACCTTCCCAATTTAGTCACTCTTATCCATTCCAACCCCTCCATTTCTTCATGTAAGGAAATTAAGACCTAGAAAAGGAGAAGTGACTAATTCAGGGAGTTATTGCCAGAGCCAGTAGAAGCCAGATCTGCTGATTTCTAGGCAAGGGCTCTTTCCACTGAATGGCACTGACTCATCTAAGGCTACAGAATCATAGGACATACACATTTAGCACTGGGGAATCATCTAGGTCATCTGCTTTGACTCCCTCATTTTTAACAAAGACTCAGTAAGTTGGTATGATAGAATCCAGCAGTGATATAATAGAAAGAATAATATTTGGATGGAGAGGACCTGAGTCTCTGTTATTACCTGTGTGACCTTGGGCAACTAACTTAACCTTTTGAGGCTTCAGATGAATCTCTAAAATGAAGGTATTAGACTAGATGTCTTCTGAGGACATTTTTGCTTCTACTTCTATGATCTTCTGAATTTCTCCTCCTACTCCATTCAATTCACAATGTATTGGTCCCCTGACATACATACATATACATACACACACATATACATACACATACACACACACACACACACACACACATATATATGCAAGACACTCTGCTAGTTCTTGTTCACTTAGTTAAGTCAACCTTCTCCTCCTCTATGGCCCAAATCAGACCCAGCCTACTACTATTTATCTAAACTGTATCAGCTGAGTTTGCTTCCAGGTCCTTTTTACAGAGGAAGGCTCTTAATGTGAGTGATGTCCCTGGGCACTCTAGCCTTGATATCACAGAATGGATTTTATTCACTCTCTATTTAGACAAAATGCAAGGCAGAAGAGTCTATTCAGAGAGACAAAGCATCTAGAGCATTAGTTTTGTGTGCCAGATTTGAAGAGGGAAATTAATATTGAAATGAGAATGAACAAGCTGTAGATGGTTCTGGAAGGCACATCCTGTGAGCAATGGCCAAGAGAATGAAAGATCCTTGAAGATGGGACCTGTTTTGGTTTTGGCCTCTGTGTCCCCAGTACTCAATACAGTGCCTGGCAAACATTAGGCACTTAATAAGTGCTTATTGATCTATTGCTCCTGATTGATTGAGGGAACTGGATATATTTAGCTGAGAGAAGAGGGACAAAGAGGAAGACAAATGTTTGCCATATGTGAAAAGGATTATACTTAGTCTGTGTAACACCATAGGGCATAATTCTGAACAAAGGGTATAAATTATATACAGAGACAGATTTTGATTTAACATAAGGAAGAACTTCTGAAGAGGCTGGCACAAAGTATGCACTTAACAAATGCCTAATTGATTGTTTCCCCATCAGCAAGAAGGGCTACCCTGCACAAGAGTAACTTCCCTATCCAGATGAGCACCTGTCAGAGGGGCTTTGCAGGGATCTCCTGTTCTCTTTGGGAGGGTAAATTTGATGGCCTCTCAGATGTCTTGCAACTTGAAAATTCTCTAATTCTATGAAATGCTAGCCCAGCCGTCAAGCCCCTAAAATTGTAAACTATTCCAGTGATGTCAAAAATGGATAAGAAACAACATATGGCTGTCATGGCATTTGAAGAGTTGTGTTTTTATGATGTTCAGAACAGGGGGAAAGAATATCCCAAGTATAAGTGATAAATATTAGCTTTATTTAACTAATTATTTCCATAATGATATTATTATTTGACCATCTGGATGAAATTATAATGCAAGGGAATGGCTAGAACCCCTGAAAGGATTAGAAGGAATAGGAACAAGCAGGAGGAACGAAAAATGATATACCATGAAATGTCTGCCTCTTTGGGGGTAATTTGTAAATGGGGACAACACATGTAGGAAGAACAAGCTGAACTTTTTGACAAAGGCGGAATTCGGGAAGCTTACTGTGACACACCAGAAGAGCATTTGCCAAAAATCTTATCTCATCTTTCCTGTTTGTTGGTGTCTTTAGTTCCAGTATTTGGCTCATTTCTTTGCCCCCAGACAAACCATTGCTGTGTCTACTGTTACAAAATCTTTTAGAGGAGATGTAGCTTAATGGTTAGAGGGCTGCTGTAGAGTTCGGGAAGACCTAGATTTAAGTCTCACCTATGACACCTACCATAGGATAGAGCCCTGAGCTTGGTACGAGGAAAATCTGAGTTCAAATCTGGACTCAGACACTCACTAGCTATGTGATCTTGGGTAAATCACTTGACCCCTATTTGCCTCAGTCCCTCATCTATAAAATGGGGGCACACTGGAGAAGGAAATAGTAAATCTTGCAGTATCTTTGCCAAAAAAGCTTTGTGGATAGAAGTCCAAGGGGAACATGACTGAACAACAAGGACACATACCAGGGTAAATCATTTAACCCCTCTGGCCTCAGGCAACTCTTCAAGACTGTAAATTGCAAAACAGTGGTGATCTGCAAGGATAGAAATTTTCTTACCAGGAATCCCCAACACTGATGAATTAAATGGTCTTGCCACCCCACCCTCCACGCCGACCCCCACCCTCCTACACACAAAGTTTTCTTCAGTGGAATGACCTAACTAGATACTTTCTTGAAGGCACATGTTTATAGATGAGAGAGAAGAGAACATGAGAGGAATGGAAAGAATATCTTGTATAAGAGTTGGATTTGGAATATGCCAAGGTCACACAGATAGGAAATATCCAAGCTGACCCTTGAACCCAGATCTCCTGGATTCAAATCTGGTTCTTTTTCTAACCAATACCAAAGCTACCTAAGATTTCACATTTTTCCTCTACAGCCACCTCTGATGCTTAGAAATAATTTTTTACCCTTTCTATGTTTGTTTAGGGAAACTAAGTGGCCCAGAGGATAGAGCAACAGATCTGGATTCAGGAAGACTCTTCTTCCTGAGTTCAAATCTGGCCCCAGACGCTTTCTAGCTGTGTGATCCTGGGCAAGTCACTTAACCCTGTTTGCCTCAGTTTCCTCATCTGTAAATGGAACTAGAGAAGGAAATGGCAAGCCACTCCAGTATCTCTGCCAAGAAAATCCAAATGAAGTCACAGAGAGTCAAACATGACCGAATGACTGAACAACAATAACAAAGTGCCTGTTTGTTCTTGGATACAGGAGACTCTGAATGATTAATCCCTCCTTTCTTTTAAATTCTTCTTCAACATCTCCTTCTGGGAAGAGTGTCTACCCTACCTGGTAGAAATCCTTTTGCCATGACCTATGCCGATTGTGCATGTAATCTGACTAGTATAGTTAGTATGTAACAGGATTAGGAGAGGGAAAGGAATGGAAGAAGCATTTATTAAGTGTGTGTCAAACATTGTGCTAAGCGTTTTACAAATATTCTGTCATTTGATCCTCATAATAACCCTGTGAAGTAGGTGTCAACAGAGACCAACAAAGGTTAAGTGACTTGTCCAGAGTTAAACACTTAGTTAAGTGTCTCAGGTACACATCTGAACTCGGATCTTACTGACTCCAGGCCCAGCTTTCTAGCCATTGTGTCACTTAGCTGGAGGGGGCACATTTTATTGTTGCCGTTCAGTTATTTTAGTAATGTCTAACTCTTCATTACCCCATTTGGGGTTTTCTTGGCAGAGATACCAGAGTGTTTGCCGTTTCCTTCTCCAGCTCATTTTACAGATGAGGAAACTGAGGTAAACAGGGTTAAGTGACTTGCCCATGGTCACACAGCTCATAGACATCATCAAATCCAAACCCTTTCCTTATAAATAAGGAAACTGCGACCTATGGCTAGGAAATTTTTCCTAAGTACTTGTCAAACCAGTAGCAGAGTCAGCATTTGAACCCAGGTCTGCTAATTCCTAAACCCATGTTCTTTCCACTCTGCTATGTTGCTTGTCATTGTCTAATACATATTCTTGGAATCATAACATACACAAAGTATCTCATTCAAGCAATTCCTAGTAATGATAAACTGTATTTATTTACATGGCACTTTCCCCAACAATAACCTGCTGAGGAAGGTGGTGCTAGTATTGGCATCCTCATTTTGCAGAGGAGGAAGCTGAGGACCAAAGACAGGAAGGATTTACTCAAGGTCACAATAGATGAGTGAGATTTAGATCCAGGTCTCCCAATTAAGACATCTTTCCACTAGACCCTGCAGCTTCATGAACACTCTTTCTACCTCCTCAGGACAAGGGCAATGGAGAAAAATCTGAGAGATCCTCACCCCAAGCAATACTTTTCTAAAAACCTAAAGGTTTCTCTTGTCTTAGTTCCAGGAATAAAACCAGATTATTTAAAGTGGGAATGGAATTTTTTTGCAGGTCATCTAGTCCATGCCCCAGTCTCACACATAAATTGTTCCAGGTGAACAATAATCTTCCCTGTTCTTAAAGACTCTTCACATGGAATATTATTATGCTAGAAGAAATGATGAGCAGAATGCTCTCAGAAAAATCTAGAAAGACTTATATGAACTGATGCAAAGTGAAATTAGAAGAACCAGGAGAATATTGTATACAGCAACAGCAATATCGTAAGATTATCAATTGTACATGGCTTAGCTATTCTCAGCAAAACAACGATCCGAGACAATTCTGAAGGATTTAGGATGAAAAATGCTATCCACCTCCAGAGAAAGAACTGATGAAATCTGAATTCAAACCAAAGCACACTTTTTATTTTCTTTATTTTTCTTGTGTTTTTCTGTCTGTTTTCTTTCACAACATGATTAACATGGAAATATGTTTTGAATCACTGACTACACATGCAAAACCAATGTTAAATTGCTTGCCTTCTCAATGAGGTGGGGAAGAGACTTTGGAACTCAAAAATTTTTAAAAACAAATGTTAAAATTTGTTTTTATGTGTAATTGGGGAAATAGTAAATTAAAAATTTAATTAAATTAATATAATTATTTAATTTAATGAAAATAATTCCTTAAAAATTTAATTAAATTAAAAATAAAATTAAAAAGAAAGCCCTTCACAAAGAAGACAGAATAGTTTCCTTCAAGGTGGTTACAAGGGACAGTCTCTCACATTGTGTTTGTGGAGAAGATGGACATGAGCTAGATGATAAAATGCTAGCTAATACTAAAAGGTTGCATGAAAAGATGTAAAAGCAATTTTGTCTTCGTATCATTATAAACAGTGGTTACTAGTGGAGTAACCTAGGAGAATATCATTGGCCTTTTTCTTCCAGTTCTATCCTCAAAGAATCTGCTGTTAGTCCTATAGAAAGATAATTACTAAGACAGGGCCCTTGCCCTCAGAGAGCTAAACCTCTTAAGCAGCTAATGCTGATCTCGGCTGTTACATGAACAACACACATGTAGTGAATAGACACAGGACTGATACAGGTGATATGGACTATCTCCAGCCCTCAAACCATTATGGCATTTATCACATGGTCTGTTTCATTGAAATTTTCATAGCTGTCACTTCACCTGCTAGACTAATAAGCTCTTGAAAGGCCAAGACTATATCTTATTTATTTTCCTATGTCCCCGTAATATCAATCACATCACATATTGAACACAGCAATTAGCCAATAAATATCGACTGAATAAATGGATAAAGGAATGAAAATGGATAATGAATGAATGAATGAATGAATGAACAAATGAGTGAATGAGTGAGCGCACTTTCCAGATGTAGAAATCGAGGCATTGTAAGATGTGCTGAAAGCTTGTCAAGGCCAGGCAACTCTCCAATCGTGACACCAAGATGAAAGCTGAGGCCTTCTGTTTCCCTGTCTATTAGCCATTAACACAATTATATATACACTACCCTGATCAGGTTTTGTGCCCTTACTAATGTAGTCCTAGTTAGAGACTGGTCCAGGAAGCACAAATGGAAATGAGATTACACACCCTTTCATCCTCTGGAAGAAGTATTTTTTTGTTGTTCAGTCATTCCAGTAATGTCCAATTCTTCGTGACCCCATTTGGGGTTTTCTTGGCAGATATACCTGAGTGGCTTGCCATTTCCTTCTCTAGCTCATCTGACAGATGAGGAAACTGAGGCAGACAGGGTTAAGTGACTTGCCCAGGGTCACATAGCTAGTATGTGTCTGAGGCTGGAATTGAATTCAGATCCTCTTGACTCTAGGGCACCTATCCACAGCAACTCTGAGCTATCCCAGAAGAGGCATAAAAGTGGCTAAATAAATTTCTAGAATATACAAGAACATAGACTGTTAGAGACAGACGAAGATTTAGAACTCATCTAGTCCAACCACTTCACCTCACAAACCCAGAGAAATTCAATAACTTATCTGTGTCATGCAGTTAATAAGTGGTATCAGGAAGAACAGGCATTCAAAGATCTGAATGGCCAGACCTACCAAGGAGGTTATGAAGGAAAGTCTTCATGGGTGAAAAGTGGGACTAGCTAACCCTCTGCAGTAGCTGCCAACTCTGAGATCTGAGGCTCACGGGACTTTAGAATTGGAAGTCAGCAAAGGGACAAACCCCTCACTTCACAGATGCAGAAACTAGGCTCTTAAAAAGTGGAGAAATTTACCCAAGAGCACACAGTCAGTAAATGGCAGAGCTTGGACCAGAACCCAGGTCTTGTTACTCCAAATGCAGTGCTCTTTCCACCACCTCATCCGAGCTCTACATATTGATTGGCAGGAAGGAGAATGAGACCTGGGCTCAGAGGAAACAGGTTCAAATCCTGACTCTGAAACTTATGTATGATTTTGAAGTCACTTCATCTCTCAAGAGCTTAGTTCCCTTTTCTGAAAAAGGAGGTTAATCTCAATGACCTCTGAGAATTCTTGAAGCTCTAAATCTATAATCGTATCATCCTATGAGAAATCAATGAAAAGAAAACATGTGAAACATCATGGTTAAAGCCATATTCCTCATATATTCCATCACTGAACCATAGATTTAGTCATCCTGAGAATCAGACTCTGTCCTTGTGTACTCAGTGAAGTGGAGAATTTCTCCCTGTCCATGTTGTAGAAAACCTACAGTGTACACGTTAATGTCCCCTGATTGGAATGGGGACCTACTATGATGAATCGGGGGGGGGGAGGGGTAACTAACTCCATCCAATCAATGTAGAGATAAAATATTTATGAAAACGTGGCTGCCTCCTTTGGTCAGTGAGAACAGAGGATGGATAATGCCTGAATCCTCTTCTGCGAAAGGATCCTGATCGAATGTTATTGGATATTAAATATGCATTACCACCAGCATTAATTGAGGATTTAATATGCTCTCTAATTAAAATTTGGGGGAAAGAAGTTCATCATATTTAGAAACACTGTATTAAAAATCCTCGGAAACTTAATAAAATTATAAATTGGAATATCTTCTGTGAAATTAATGAGGCAAGATATTATAGCCAAGCAGAAGTCAGCCTTGCCTGGAATTCTGAAGGTCATTTCGAGCCATAAAAATGCAGTTTTCAGTTTTATGAGATTTGAACAATAACAATGCTGAAGAGCTATCTGGCAGCAAAAAAAAAATCATTTCTGCTCCATACTGCAATTAATTTGCTAAGAAAACTGAGTTGGTGATTTAAGCAGAAAACTATCATTTGCAATCCCAAATTTTGTGTAACATACTACTATAGGGGAGTAGGAAGTATAAAAGTTGGGGGAGGGGAAAAGAGGTATGTGGAGGATAGAGGATTGGGTCAAGCATATCAGAGATGGAGAATGAAGTGGGATTATAATGGCTCAGAAAAAAGGGAAATTCTAGAATATAGTATTAAAAGAATGTTTTGTGAATGAATATCTAGGAAAAATAGCAATTGTCATAAATAACTAACATGGCAGGTCATGCCATACATACTAACCTCATTTCCTTTTCTGACATGGAACCTAGGCTGGTACATCAGATGAATGTTACTGAAGTTGAGCACAGTATTTGACAGTCTCTCATGCTGTTTTGTGGAAAAGATGGACATGAGCCAGATAATAACAAGGTTAGACTGACTCTGAAAGCGTCTCATGGAAGGAACTAAGAGTAATTATGGCTTGATATCAGTATAAAGGAGTAATCTAGCAGTTAGAAGAGTGCAGAGGAATAAACTAGGAATCTATGACTGGCCCTGAGCTATTTATGACCTTAATCAATGAATTAGCTAGTCTGATGGATGATTTTATTATCAAATTCTCAAATGATGTGAAACTGAAAATAATAAATAAATATAATTAAAAACCACCAGTATCCAAAAACTTTATAGGCTAAAATGATGAGTTGGATCTGATAAGATAAAATTTAGAAAAGATAAATGTAAAGTCCTGCATTTGGGTACCAAAATTCATCTTCACATTTGTGTTGAAAAAATTCTCAACTACACCATGGAGAAGATAAAGTTTGACAACAATTCATACAGGAAAGAAAAGGGAATATTTAGTGGTCTGCAAACTCCATATTCATCCTCTGCAAAATAAAAAGCTAATTTAACATTAGGTTCTACTGAAGGGCATGGTTTCATGAACACAGAAAGTGGTTTTATGATTTTCTTTAATCCCAGATCTCACCATGTGACTCCCTAACTCAGTAAACTCCAATGACTTTTTATTAACTCCAGCATAAAGTAGCAGCTCCTCTTTTTAGATTTTAAAACCCTAAATAACCTACCTCAAACTCTCTATACCTTCAACTTCACCTTGGCCCACCACTTTCAAAGAAACATATGCTCAATTCATTATTTGACTTACGGTAGTCTCCTAGGAAGGACTCTGCTCTTCTTCTCCCTGAACCAACTCCACCTACCCTTTACAACTAGTATAATTCTTCCCTCTTCCATGAGACCTTCCTTGACAATTCCAGCTCAGATTGATCTCTCACTCATCTGAACCCCTCTAAGCAATATCTATTTATTTTTTAAACTATGTTAAATAAATATTTCATTTTTTACTTATAGGATAGCCTACAACAGTACATTTGGCATAGAAGTACAATTTCCATAAAGGTTCATTCCCTCAATGTTTATTTCCTTTATTCAGGGCCCTTTTGCTTTCTTCTGAAGCACCATTTCCCAGTTATTTTATGATTTTATAATTTTATGATTTTGTTATTTCTGTGATTTAGAATCAAAGAATTAGATAATGTTAGAACAATAATGACTAGAAGTTCTCTGTTCCAACACCATTACTTTACAAAAGACAACAGGAAGGTATAAACAGTGACATCCCTGGGTCAGATGTCTAATTCACATCACGGCCAGTCCTCAGCCTTCACTGAAGACTCCAGTCTTCAGATTCAAATCCAGATCTCTTTCCAGTGGGATTAATGTTTTCTCCAAATCATTGTGTTTCTTTGTCTCTAAAGGATCTCTCATTTGCAGAAAAATGGAACCAAAGAAAAGAAAGAAACAATCTTTGTTGGTCATTCTTGCTAGTCTTCTTATAACTTCCAAGATCCTCTCAAATAATGAACGGAAGTAAATTTGTCAAAAATCTATTGATATTTTATATCGTGTGTAAGACCCATGTCTTACAAGCAAGTGTGAACAAGGACTCAGAAAAAAAGTTCCTGTGTCCCTCAAGATTCCGTCTCCACCCTCCAACATACACAAAGTTAGATAATGAATTACAAAGGGTGGTATATGAGAAGAGACAGGTGAATGATAGGGACTAGAAGGACGAGATCATTGGGAAGGGAGAGATAATCGTGGCATTACAGTTTTAAAACCCAAAAGAACCTTAAGTAATCTAGTTCAGTCCCCTCATTTTATAGATGAAGACACTGTGAATCCAATCATTAAATGACATGCACCCAAGTTCACACAGCTAATATGTGAGGCAAGATTTGAGCTTAAGGCCTCCTGATCCCAAGACCAGGACTCTGCCCACTACCCCATCTAGCTACCTACTGGTGTCTGGTGTAGAACACAAAGGAATTCCTGGACAGAACCTCGTTTTCATTAAAGAGAAACTGGAGTACAAATAAAGGTCAAATGGTTCCAGCACACCGATACCCCCTACCAATGCTGCATTTCTTACAGGAAAGTAGCTTCACCCTAAAAATTGATTATTGTATTAATGGAAGGATTAATACAATTGGTCCAATTGACCATCATTCTCTCCTCTATTTAGATGTTTTATAGCAGCCTGATTAGATATCCTGAAATATAAACAGAAGATGACCTGAAGACTCCAGCTTTAAATAGATTCTTCCTCATTTCAGTATATCTGCTCTGAATCTACTTCTTTCCTTATGTCCTTGGACTTGTGACTTTACTATGATCACTTCCCCATTTTGCTTCTACTGCTTTGCCTGGTTTCAACTCCAAAGAACAAGACACCCTTCCCATCCAAGGATAAGCCCATCTATTATAAACTCACCACTATTCTGCTAACTCAAGGCTTGATTGACACCCTCCCCCAGTCTCCTTTCCCCTCTAATCTGAGGACTAGAGGGTGGAGCACCAAACTTCTCCCAAAGCCTTCCTTTATAGAGGGCAGAAATTAAATTATTTAGTCTCTCAGTTTACTCTACTTTTAATCTCATGCCAAGATGTCTCTGTGCTGGGCACACCCCCTACCCCCGTGTTCCCTACTCCTGCTTTCTTGCCTCCTTTTGTAGGTTGTCTCCCTCTTTTTGATTGTAAGCTCCTTGAGGTCAAGAATTGTTTTTCTTTTTATTAATTGTATCTCCAGTGCTTAGAATAGTGGCTAGCACATAGTTGGATCCTAATAAATGTTGATTGCTTTGGATTGGATTCTCCTGGTGAAAGGCCTATGATGGATTAGTTTTCATTGACAATTTCAATAGCCCTCAAATGGTAGCTCCTAAGATGGTCCTAGTAGTGAGATAGTGTTTTTTAGACTAGAGCACTAGAATTTCAGTCAGAGGAACTGGGTTTAGAGCCCAGCTCTCCCTAATTCATTAGAAGTTTGTCTGCCTAGCCATTACTGAGGGTATCTCAATGATCAGTTGACAATGTTACGTTCTAAGTTTTTAAAATGAGGTTCATAGTGACTAATCCCTCCTCCACTAATGCCAAGCTGGGTCTCTAGAAAGGAGGCAATAATAAGTCATGGGAATGACTTGAGGGGGCAACTTTCTATTGTTAACATGACTGGACCACTTTGATTCAAATCTGACATACCTAGAAAAGGTGAGAAACCTCCAAAGGTCCTCAGAGCTACTAAGAATCAGAAGTCAGAAAGTATGATACTGCTGCCAAGCTTAGAGGCAGCTCAGAGAAGCTGCTTATAGACACTCCAGCAAAAAGGAAGATAAATTACATATGACTTAACCAGACAATGAATGGCTCAGAGATCTGACCTTGCTCTTCTTTCTTCATTCCACGTTCCCTAGTGAAGGAATCTTCTTCCATCTTTTATTTTTTATGGGAAATCATGTATCTACAGGGTTACTGTTAAGGATTAGCTATTTTTGAATTGTTTGGATATTTATATTAAGCTGGAAATTTTCCCAAAGAGCCTTGTTCTTACACACCCTCATTAAATATTTCTTACCCTCTATCAGGAAAAGTTGCCTGTTTATTTAGTGAATAAATGTCAGCGAAATGTCTTATTGTCAATTGCTTAAAGATCCCTATTCACTAAATGGAAAAGAAGTGTCATTTGTACCCCCCAAATCCCCTCCCAGAGGAGTGGTTCCTAGCAATTAATGTTTTTGTGTGACTTTGGAAAAATCTCTTCCCCCACTCTGGTCCACACCTTCCTTCTCTGTAAAATGAGGGGGGTTCCTTTCAGCTGCACCTCTATTGAAAACAGAATCTTGTACTCTGGTACTTTTTCTTCAGTAACATAAAGCACCCATGTCATCAGTCTGTCACAAATCTGAGCTCAAACACTCAGTCTGGTTTGCAGTTAGCAAAGCTGAAGATGGTAGGCCAAGCTGGTCCCTGCTACACAGAGGAGGGATGGTTTCTAGGATACTGCATATTTCCAATGTTTAGGTCATGTCATAAACAGTTTGGGATGCATTATAAATTGGTGGGAACTGTCTAACCTCTCCAAGATGTTAGCATTCCAGACTAACTTCTTGGTATGAGGCTTGAACTTTAATTTTTGGGTCTACTGGGAAAAAAAATCAATAATCTCATACTGATACACAGACAAGTTTATTAAAGTAGCCATGGGCATCTCCACAGACTCAGACTATCAAGCTGACTTGTTAAGTGGTTTGTGGAGGTGTTACTGTTGTGAAAATTATTTAGGCCTACCTTGTGAGCCTCAGGGCCCAACAGTAGTGAGAGTACAAACAACTGGGCAAAAGGCCAGAGGTCACATCCTTATTGGCACACCATGGACCACTATCTCTAAGATAAAAATAGAAACTCCTCAGTCTAGCACTCGAAGCACAATCCCACTTTCCCCCTTCAATTGAGCTCTCACTTACCTTTCTATTCTTATTTCACATTATCCACCTTCAGATTCACTCTGTTCCAGTCAAACTGGCTAGGTGTTCACCACCTCCCATTCCATCTCCCACTCCCATGCTTCTACCCAAATGGTCCCCTGTGTCTGGAATGCACTAGCTCCTCCCCTCTGCTTTGTAGAATCCCTAACTTCCTCTAAAGTAAAGCTCAGGTGCCTTTACAAGGAGGCCTTCCTTAATATCCCAAATATTATAATTCTCCCACCTTGAAATTATTTTGTATATACTCTAAAATTAACTTATTTGCATACATGTTGTCTCCCTCTTGTAGAACATAAGATCCTTATGGACAGGGGCTATTTCATGTTTGATTTTGTTTCTCCAACACCTAGTGTGTGATAGAGGCTTTTAAAATGTTAGTGGCACTGAAATGAATATTACAGTGAGATAAAAATACCCCCAGGTTCCAGTGAGCTACAGCATGACAGATGCAGACTGCAGGGGTCCAGAGTTCATCAACCAAACATACGCTGATTGACAATCTGTTCAGATCTCAGCTATGTCACAGCCATCTTCTGAACAAAAAACAATTGTCATTACACAAAAAGTGAGTGTGCATGTGTGTGTTTTTAGTGAAAAGCATAGCAATGATCACTATCCACAAATGTGAGAGTCAATCAGTGATTAAGTCTTAATTAAGTGCTGTTATTTACTATGTGCCAGGCATTGTGCTAAGTGAAGAGGATGCAAAAAGAGGCAAAAGACTGTCCTCATCCTCCAGGGGCTCACAATCTTCTGGGGGAAGACAAAAGGCAAATAACTATGTACAAGTAAGCTATATAGAGGGTAAAAATAGAAAACGATTAGAGGGAAATCACTAGAATTAAGAGGGGTAGTTGGAAAACATTTCCTCCACAAGGCAGGAGTTTAGCTGGCACTTGAAGGAAGCCAGGGAAGCCAGGAAGAGGAGATGAGGAAAAAGAGCATTTTACGTATTAGGGACAATCAGAAAAAATACCGAGGTAAGAGACAGAGTATCTTGCTTGTGGGACAGGAAGACTGGTGTTACTGGATCAGAGAATATTGTTGAGGAAAGTTTATACCAGTACTTAGACATTCCAGAAGACCAGAAAGTAGTAGGGGCTTGTAAAGGAGTTTGAACACTAAGCAAAGGATTTAGTGTTTATCAAGTTGAAGGGTGACATGGTCAGAACTATAACTTAGGAAAATAACCTTGATGGCTGAATGGAAGATGGATTGCAGTGGGGAAAGACTTGAGGCAGATGGACCTACTAGTGGGTTACTGAAATATCCTAGGTTTCTATACAGAGGAGAATGAACTGTTGTTCATGCTTTTGAAGGAAGCAAATTTTTCTTCTCCCACCCCAACTTTTCAGAAGGAGTATACTTAACTCTAATAAGAGATAAAATTGTCAATAAACAGTTTGTTAAAATTGGAGGTGTGGGGAGAGCAAGAGCAAAGCCAGGACAAGGCATTTGTCATGTCCTAAGGAAGATTCGAATATTGTAGCCCTATGTTACGGTCCACCTGATGGGTGCTTGTAACTAAACACCCACTCGCTATGGAGAGTCAAATTTGCTGTCATTAAAAATATGAACCACTTTATAAATGTGTTCCACATTGCACCCAAGGTGGTTGCCTTCCTCGCCACGACACCTCCCGCCCAACTTTTTGAATTTTGCCATTAAGAATCTCCTAGAATCCCTGTGAAAATTTTGCCCTTTCCTTCCACCTCCTCTCCAAGTAGAGTGTAAAAACATGTTTAGGGCAGGGACTACTTCATTTTTCTCTTTCTATTTCTAATGCCTAGACCTAGTATAATTCACAGAGAAGATAATAAATGCTTTCTGAATTGAATTGACTTGGATTTTTGGCTAAATCATAGTCCCTGATAATGATGTCATTATCACTGAGAGTGCTAACAGAGAAATCCATAAGGTTGGAAGAACAATTTCTTTTTCGCTGCTGTGCTCAACAAAGGATTGACTGTCAATTTTTAAAGAATCACTGGTCAGAGGAGAATAAGGGTCAAGGTTAGAGCCTCAGCTCAGCCACTAACAATCTGCACAACCCCAAACAAGTCATTTTATCTCTCTGGACCTTCGTTTAGTCATCTGCAAAATGGGAATCATCAGTCTTGCCAACTAATAGGGCTGCTGTTGGAAATGAAATGGTATATATGAGAGTGCTTGGAAAAGTCTAAGGTGCCTAATCAAAATTAAGTCATTATGGCTATTATTATCAAGAAGTATTATGAGCAAGGAGTCGATGAGCTGAATAGGTTCCTTTCAACATTTAACCTAGTATTCATGAGTAGATTTAAATAGGGGAAAAGGTAGGGGCATGATGGAGAAAGCATGAGAGCAACTGATGTCTCTGAGAAATGAGGGACCCAAGCTGAAAGAGGAAGGAAGATAGCTATGGTTCTGATTTTTTTCCAGCTTCTCAGTTTTGCCTCAGACTGAGCCTATAGGAGTCCCAAATAGGGAAATGCTGAGAGGTCTCTATATGTGCATCATCAGGGTCATGACCAGAGAGTTGAGGGTAAGAGCAGAGTCTACAAGTTCCTGGATGTCCACAAGTCCAGGAAGACTTATCTGATGTAGGCACCTTCCACACACTCTGGGCTGCTACACCCAGAGCTCATGTTTGGGCCAGTCCATTATAGAAGGGTTGAGGCAACCAGTAACCTTGCTCAACTCAGTTCATTTGCTAGAAACCAGTAGAGGATGCTATTGAGCCAGGTCCTAGTCTTAGCCAGACTTAATAAGTGATGATAGCAACGAAGAGGTAGATAGTAACCAGTTTATTAATACCAACAGCACCCTTTTTCACATTAGAACAGCATTTTGTACCTTACAAAGTGTTGTCCTAACAACAACCCTATGAGGCATATGGTGAAAGTATTATTTTTTTTTACAGATAGGTAAACTGAGGCAGAGAGAGGTTAAATGACTTACTTGCCCTTGGTCATACAGATAGTAACAATCCAAATTAGAACTTAACTTCATGTCTTTCAGCCTCTATAACTAGCACTCTTTCCTTGACAACATTCTGGGGCACAATGGGTCCATGGTGCCATATCTACTCCTTCCCCTCCATTCTCCCCTAAATCTAGGGCTGGTTTCATTATTTTGCTTTCTCTTCCACCCAGTGTGATTGTCTGTCTATATTGGTGGGATTGCACAGCTACCAAAGTCCTTTCTGAAGAGAGGAACATAATGGTTTGTTTCTAGTTGTCTCCCGCCACACTTTTAAAGCCCATTCCTCTTAGAAGGTTGAATGGTCTCATGCCATGATCACCAGCTGACCAGGAAATCCTATGACAGAACCCCACCAGTCATGCTGTTCTATGTCCTAGGTCTCCTCCCTCCAATCAAAACTTGCCCATCTAATGTCCTAGTCTTTCAAGCCCTGTTGACTTCACAGTCTGGCAAAAAATCAATCAAGTTATAACAGCTGATAGCTAAACCTATGAGCATCTCTGGATCATGTTTTCATTGCTCCATTAGATTTTGAGCTACTTGAGGATAAAGCCTATGTTTGTCTTTTTTTGTTGTTTTTGTATCCCTCGGGCTTAGCATCGTACCTGGCACACAGTAAGCACTTTTCTCAATGCTTGTTGACTTATTTTAAAGAGACCTTTAATTCCCTAACTTTAAAGGAGTAAATGGTGAGATAGTATCTTCGACATCAAGGCAGGGCCACCAAGAGAGAATTGTGTGCCACAGGACCCCAAAAGGCTCTTGAGTCACTCACCTCAGAGATGACCACCTGCCCTTTCTGTGAAGAGGGTTGACTGCCATTTTCATTTGCAGTAAATGTTTCCCTCTAGATTGTCTTTCTTGCTCAGTTCCAAAATTTCTCTGAGCCCTGGTCTGAGAGTCAGGATATGGGGGTGCTGGCCCCAGCTGGGCAATTATCTCACAGTATAGCCCTTGTCAAAGTCACTTCACTTCTGGGTAGTCAGCTTTCTCATCTATAAAAGGGGAATAATCATATTGTTACACCAAGCTCAGAGATTTTTGTGAGGCTGAAATAGTATCACGTATAGCAATATGTGCTGAAAACGTGTTTTGTTTTGTTTTTATCCCACTGGGAGTCTAAAGATTCATTTCAACATTTCTTGTTGTTGCTCAGTCATTTCACTTATGTCCAACTCTCCCTGACCCCTTTTGGGTTTTTTTTGGGCAAATATAGTACAGTGGTTTGCCATTTCCTTCTCTAGCTCATTTTACAGGTGAGGAAACTTAGGCAAATAGGATAAGTGACTTGGCCAGGGTCATACACCTAGTAAATGTCTAAGGCCAGATATGAACTCAAGCCCTCCTGACTCCAGGCCCAGCCCTCTATCCACTGAGCCACTCAGCTGTCCCATTAGCCTTAGGCTAACATACCTGAGAAAGTAGATTTGTCTTACCTCATAAATAAGCCTCAATCTTCCTTTTATACTCCATCTAGGCAGCATGGCATAGTGGTAAGATTTGGAATCAAAGGATCTGAGTTCAGGTTCCAGCCCCAACACTACTCGAGACATTGGGTAGATACAATCTCTTTGGGACTCAGTGTACTGTCTGCAACCTAAAGATGTTGTATGTTCTCTTACAGCCCCATCCATCTCTAACTCTGTGGACCTATCTTTCCCCACTAACAAAAACTCTTTTTCAGCAGTGGGTGGCTTCCTTACTGTTTACTAAAAGTTGTTCTCCACCTTCTCTCTGAGCATTTGCTCACATGATCTATTCCTCCTGCCTTTAGTGCCTCCACCCTTTAGAAAGCCCTTTGCCCCTTCTCCTAGTTGATATCCAAATCCCACCTTTGAAGGTCAAGAATCAAATCCCATCTCTATTAGAAAATCATTCCCCAACAATGCTAGCCCGTAGTAATTTCTCTCTCCTGTTTAATTCCTATGACATTTGTGATCCCGATCATATAGTCACCCACTTTTCTTCTACATCTGTCTTTTCTCCAAAGTAGATTTGATAAGTTTCTTGGTGACCACAGCCACATTCTGTCCTTTGAATCCCTCTGTGTGTTTAGCATTGTACTGGGCACATACTGGATACTCATTAATGCCTGTTGCATCAATGAATGAAAGATAGAATAAATGAGTTATAAAATAATCATGTAATGATATATTTTTAAACCAAAACTATTCTTGGATTATCTGCTCTTTTGGATCACCTGCAACATTGTTTCCATCTGTTTATGTGGCTAATAAGTCAAGATGAATAAACTTACTTCTGTTTGATTGGTCTGTCAACCAAATGATATTTACTGAATGCCAACCAGGGGCTAAATGCTGTACTGTGAAGGTGCTCTGAGTTCAATGCAGATTTCAATTCAATTCAACAAATAATTATTATGTGCTTACTACATTCTGTAGGGGCAGCTAGGTGGCAAAGTGATTAGATGCTGAGCCTCAAGTCAGGGAGACTCATATTCATGAGTTCAAATCTGGCCTCAGACACTTACTAGCTCTCTCTGGGAAAGTTGCTTAACCCTGTTGGCCTCAGTTTCCTCATCTGTAAAATGAGCTGGAGAAGGAAATGACAAACCACTCCAGTATCTTTGCCCAGAAAACCCCAAATGGGGTCACAAAGAGTCAGACACAACTGAACAACAACAAAATATGCTATGACTTTGGTTATAGGAACTATAAAGATACAAAAGTAAGAAATCACACAATGTCTGCCTTCAAAGAGCTTTAAATCTTTTTTGGAGGAATGAAACATGTACATAAACAAATGTAGCATAAAGTCAAATCTTGTGATAAGGACAAAGGAGAGATCTATATATGGTGCTGTAGGAAAATTTATGGAAGGAGAGTACCTTTTCATCTGGAAATGGAGGTCAGACAATGTTTCATGGAGGCAATGGTACCTGGCTATGTCTTGTTGAAAGACACAAATTTCAAGTGTCAAAGGTGAGGGTAGGGTACATTGTCAGAGGACCAGTGAGAATGTAAAAAGGGGATGATGAGACACAGGGAACCAACTAGTGGCATCAATTGACTAAAATGAGAGTGTGAAATGGATTAATGCAAAATAAGTCTAGGAAGGAAAATTGGAGCCAGACTGTAGAGAGTTTTAAATGACAGGCTAAGAAGCTTATATTTTATCCTATAAGTAATAAGAAGTCACTGAGAATTTCTTAGCAGAGGAGTGGCCTGATTAGAGCAGAAGGATAAGGCATATTCCTGTTTTCTCAGGGTTGGGTATAGTATACAATTTAGTTGAGGAGAGAAAACCTACAAGCATGGGAAAAATAGCTAATGATATAAGACAGAAGAAGAATGGATTTCGAGTCAGAAGATCAGGTTCTAATCCTAGCTCTGCCACCTCTCTCACCTTTGGAAAATCACTTAACTGCTCTGGGACTCAGTTTCCTTTCCCATCAAATGAGGGGATTCAGGGGAGAGGGGAAGAGGGGGAAAGAGAGGGAGAGAGAGAGGAGAGAGGGAAAGTGAGAGAAAGAGAGAGAGGAGAGAGAGTGAGTGCGTGCTATAAGGTTCCTTTCAGCCCATAATCTCTGATCATCTGATTCTATGCACCAAGTGGTTGATAGACAATAAGTGCCCATGAGAATTCAGAGGAGAATAGGCACACTGTAGGCTAAGGTAGAGAGGGTAAGTTTCATGGAAGAGGTAAAATCTATGCTGGATCTTTTGAGAACCATCCAGTGCTTGGGAAACCAGCCCTGACCTGCCAGTCCAGACCAACGCAGATTCTAGACTGATCCTGGCTGTGAAAGTGACCAAGAGGACCTCTAGCCATACTTAGGGCCAAGCTATATGCAGCAGTTAGTGAAATAAAACAATTAAAAGCTAAGGAATGTCCCCTCCTCCAACCTATCACCCCATTTGTCATAAATTTGGGTTCATCTGAACAACCTCAGTCTTGGAAATTTGACTCTCAAATCAGGAGTTGGAGACAAGAGAAGAAAATAAGCATTTATATAGTGCCTATTCTGTGCCAGGGAGTGTTAAATGCTTTTTTACAAATAATGTCTTATTTTGGGAAAACTTGTATGTTTGGCTTTTTAAAAATCTTGGCTCTTGAAAGCGAAGGTATTTTGTATTGTATGTAGACTTGTCTGGGTTTCACTGGAACCACACATACCTTATATGGAATAAGCCAAACACAAAAATCCATTCCCTAAATACAACAGCCAAATGAGAAAGCGAGAACTCCTAGCTACAATAACGGCCTTTCACGGGGAACCTTAGAAACTTAAATAAGCTGCTTTGGTCGAGAGAGACAGAAGCAGAAACCGAATTATAGAGATAAGACAAAGGGAGAGAAACAAAAAGGAAGAGAGAATGACAGCCAGTCAACAAGATACCCAGAGAACTAGAGACAGAGATGGAAAGAGGTAGATAGAAACTCGGGGAGAAAATCAAAGACAAAAATTGAGAGTTGAGGAGAGAGAAGCAGAGAGGGGCAGAGACAGTGAGAGACAGAAACAGTGACAGAGAAAGACACAGAGACCAAAAGGCAAGGAGAGAGGGCCACAGTGACAGAGGTAGAGAGATAGGAAGAAAGAAGCAGTGACAGTCACAGATGCAGAGAGAGAAAGATTCTCATTTCAGAGGGGTGGCTTGATTTCATCAACCATTACACATTCTCACTTCAATGTGCCCCACTGGTTTCTGTATTAGGAGCTGTGTTATCTGTTGGTATACATTGTCTATTCAGAGCACCAGCTGAATGGGAATGGTGTATCTCTTTTCCAGAATCCCTAAAGTGAGCCCAAGAATCTAATTTGCAAAACAAAACTACCTTTCAGCCAGTAGACTAGCAATGGGCTTTATCAGTTATCTTGCATTTTTCAGCACTAACAAAAGCTCTTAGAGGACTCGGTCAAGTAACTTAGCCCCCAGATTTGGGTTGCTGAAAAGGTCTCACAGAAACTTAGTGTGAATAATTTTTTAAAGGAGGAGAGAGAGAGAAAGTTTTCATTGTCCTATAAAAGAAAATGTAATGAAACCATGTGTTTGGGGATTACTAGATCTCCCACTGCAGTCAGGGAAACTTGAAGAAGAGTATAGTTTTGTACCCAAGGGTAAAAGAGTAAGCATAAACAGTAAGTGAGACTCTCTATACTGAATCCCACTGGGACAGGCCAGCAAATTTCTCCCCCTCAAAGCACGTAAAGAGGAATTGGGTTTTGTTTGCATTAGGCATTTTTAAAAGTCTCCGTTTTCATAACTCATAGGATGCTAACATGTTATTAAACATTTTTTGTGCTTTGATACATACTAGCTGTATACAAAGCCAAGAGCCAGACATCTCTGAGTAAGCTCACAGTCCAAATAGGACAAACAAGACAGCAGAAACACTGGGTGTGAGAGAGGCAGAATAGAGTCCCAGGAGAAAAAAAAAGTTCACTCTAAAGCCATAGCATTGGCATGCACTATTTCCAGCACTAAACTATGTTACATGGTGTCTACATTATTGGTTTAGCAAAACAAGTTCCAGACTAAGAAGGGAGAAACCTGAGTTCTAGATGTATGACCTTAGCTAACTCACTTAACTTCAGTTTTCTCATGAGAAAATTACCATCTGCCCTGCCTGGTTCATAAGGGAGTGTTACCAGGATCAGATGGGCTCATAAAAAATTGTTGGGATTTTAAAATATTAAATGGAGGTATTTTCATTACAGGTATCATAATTGATGCAAAAGAATATATTATATACAATTCACCATCCTGAGCCATGGAATGATTGCTAGCATTCCGTCTTCACAACCCCTCTGTGAGGTAGATAGCACAGGCAGCCTTGTCCCCCATTCCACCATAAGGACCAGTGATAGTGCTGCAAGGCAGCCTGGTCAGGAGAGTAACTGACTTGGAGTCAGAAAGCCTGGGTTTGAACTTTGGCTTTGTCACTTGCTGTCTGTGGGAGACCTTGGGCAAACCCCTTCTCATCTCTGGGTCTCAGTTTCCTCATTTGTAAAGTGAATGAGCTGAACTAGTCATTTCTAAAGTCATTTCTAGTGCTCACAACTTGTCAAAGGTTTTATGGTCAGCCGGTAGCCAAGCTTCTACTCAAAGTTGGCCTTTCCAGCTACAAATCTATCCCTCTAGGTCTACTGACTGTCAACAACCATGACTGTGGTTTGATTAAGTAAATTAACCCTTGAGGGTTTTGAAATGGGCATAGAGAACAGTTTGAGAGTGCTTCCTTTAAAAAAAAAAAGGTAAAAATTTATCCTGCCTAGTGTGTGAAGGAGATTCTTATAGTTTATTTATTTTCTAAATTGAAATCATAATCTCATCTGCTTAGGGGTAAACCTTTACTCTATTCACCAGTCTGGCAATGGTATGGACAGTGTATAGAAAGCCCCTGTGGGACACATTGCCCTTGGAACAGCCAAGGTGTGCTAACCTAGCCCAGTGGAGAGTTCTAAGATCCACTTGGTGGTATCTTTTGGTCAAACTAATGAGCAAAAGTCCCATGAAAGATAGGTGGACCATGCAGACATTGGTGATTACAGGGAGTCATTGTAAATATGGTTCTATCTTAGTGCTTCTTGTCAAGCTGTGGATTGAGTCAGGGTACCTGGGTTCTGGTCAAAGCCCTGACACCCCTCCCTGTATGACCTTTGAGAAATTTCTTGGCCACTTTGCGTCTAGGTTTCCTTACAAACAAAATGAAAGAGTTGTATAGAACCCTACTGTTTCCATACAACCTTTAACTACATTATCTAATCTTTACAACGACCTTGTAGGAAAAACAAGGTGGTTATTATTCTATTCATCATTTGAGAGATGAAAAAACTGAGAAGGAAAGGGAAGGGGGGAAAGGGAACACTTATTTAGCACTAACTACACTCCAGGTACTGTGCCAAACATTTTTCAAATAGTATCTCATTTGATGCACATGACAACCCTGAGAGTTAGTATCCCCTTCTTATCATCAAGGAAACACAAGGAGACAGACCAGGGTCACACAGATAGCAAGAATCTGATGCTGGATTTAAACTCAGGTTGCCCTGACTCTGGGTCTAGTGTTCTAACCATTGTACCACCTAACTTCCAAACAGGTGAAATAATTTGTGGTCCGGATCACAGGGCAATTGGGTGATAGAGTCAGGGCTTTGGACCAAGTTTTCTGGCTCCAAGCCAGTGTTCTTCCCCACCACGTAGGGAATACACATTGTCATTCAGCATGGTGAGGTCCAAAGGAAGGAGCAAAATAAAGTATTTATTCAGTATCTATGATGTGCCAGGCACTGGGCTGAATGCTTTACAAATTCCATCTTATTTGAGTCTTGCAACAGCCCTGGAAGATAAGTGTTATAGGAGAGTTAATTTTGAGTGGAAGGACCTACATTGAAATCTGGTCTCTTGACTTGAGACAAGTAAAGTAACCATTTTAGACTTTGGCTTACTCATCTGTGACATAAGGGGATTGGACAAGAACAGAGCTTTTTAATTTTTTTGTTTGTTTGTTTCATGGATCCATCTGACAGCCTGAAGAAGCCTAGGGAACCCTTTTCAGAATAATGTCATTGAAGAAAATGCTAAATTTCAATTAGAAGTTAGTGACAAAAAAAAATGCATTTTTTTTCCCATCCAGGTTCACAGACCCCATGGAATCTATTCATGGACCCATAGGTTAAGGAACTTATATCTAGATAGTATCTGCTATCTAACTCCTATGATCTCACTCTTAACCCTGTTTCTCCCAAGAGGGTTAATACTCCTCTGGCTAGGGAAAAGTAGAGAAGTCCACAATGGGAAGCAGCTCCTGTCTGGCCTCTCCACAAGGCAGACACCTCAGCCTAGTGGGTTCTCCAGGCCACATGTTTTCATCCACAGAGAACCATAAAAGACAAAACATTCTCTTGTAATTCAACTCAACAAGCATCTGCTAAGTAGCAGACTAAGTGTTAGGGAGATAAAGACAAAAACAAAACCGTCTCCACCATCAAGGAGCTTAACTTCTATTGAGGGAAAACAATTTAGTAAACAAAGCAAATTAGGCACTAGTAAATATGAGATATATTCAAAGTAAATATAAATTTGCAGGGGGAGGGGGCAAAGAAGATACTGACACTGGGGGAATCAGGAAAAGCCTCTATCTAGTGCATAGTGGAATAGGGACTGAATTATAAGGAGTTAGAGGTTTCAAGAAGCAGAGCTGAGGAGGGCAAGCGTTCTAGACAGGGAGGTCAGCCTGTACTAAAGCAAAGGGTGGAAGATGAAATGCCATAATATGGGATACAGCAAATAGGCCAGTTTAACTGAAGCACTATGAATGAGGAGAAGTCACATCTAATCAGCAGATAGAGATAAGCTGGAACTAGATTGTAAAGGGCTAAATGACAAATAGAGTTTTTACTTTATCTTGAAGGCAATAGGGAGCCCCTGAAGCTTCTTGAGCATGGAAATAACATAGACCTGTCCTGAGGAAATATCAACTTGGCAACTGTGTGGAGTATGGACTAGAAAGGGAAGAGAAGAATGCAGGGGTGCCAATTAATACATTACTGCAACGGCCTAGGGGAAAGGTCTGAACCAATGGGTTGTGAAATGAGTAAAGAGAAGGGGCTGGATTTGAGTCATGTTGTAAAGCTAGAATCAATAAGACTGGGTAACTGGATATGGGGGCTCAATGGGAAAGAAAGTAAAGCATAACTCCTAGGTTTGGGATATGGATGCCTGAAAAAATGGAGGTGACCTTGACAGAAACAAGGCAGTTAGTAGGAGGAGAGCATGGAGTGGCGAGCTGGGGGAGGGAGGCACAGAAGTTAGTTTTCATTGAGTTGCCTTCATTTCTTAAGTGTCTGTCAACTTCTATTCATCAAATCTGGCCCAGATTTGGGGCTTGGTCTCTGTTCATCTCAGTTATGAGAATAAGTCATAACTAATACATAAAACAATTTTAAAACCCTGAATTTTCCCACACATAGAAAGAACTTAGAGTTTTAGGATGTATTTTTGGAGGTTTTGCAATTTTGTGAAACAAGATTTTCTGAAGTGGTAATTATTAGTGGACTAATAGACCATCTAAATGTCATTTGTGGGGTCTCGTATTGATTTTTTCCGTCTAGTATCCTCCTTTTTCTTTCTTTTGCTAATAAAGCAAGTGCCTATTCATCTTCCCAAAGCCTTTTCTTTCCAGATCACTACTATTTTTTTTATTATTATTTTCTTCAATCTGAGAGTGTGTGACTTTAAATCAAAATAAGAGGCAGAATAACAGAGGTGCACGCATCTGGCATCCTTATTCAGTTTCAAAATATCTTACGAGGCCTCAGAAAGAAGCTATCAAAGAGGTATAAAGGAAACAGTAAACATGAAAAGAACAATAGGATATTTTGAAAGGGAGGGGGAAAAAGATTTCAGCTAGCAGAGAATGACACTTTTATGGTGGCTACCCCGGGAAAACTACATTCAGAAAATAAGTTGCCTTATATTTCCCCCTAAAATGGGGAAGTGGAAACTGCCAGTCTCTTGGACCAGAGGGCTCCTAAAAACATAACTATGGGTATACCTCCTCCTGCCAGTGGACCTGGAGAGATTACCTAGAGCTTCCACCAGGAGGAAAGCTATTAATCAAATCCCCTTGACATTAGAACAATATTCCTGTGTGGTTCAAGTGCATAGTTTCAGAAAAGATGTACTTAGGCCCAAGAGGAAAGGAGTAAGATAACAGCTGCCTAGTCAGCCACATTGACCAAATCTTCCCTATAGATCACTGTGGTGACCAGTGTCAAAACCGGGTCACCTTCTCATCTGGTATGTATCTTCTCCAAGTTTCAGAATTCATTCATTCATTCCTTTAATGACATTCATTCAACATTCGTTTACCTGGTACCTCCTATGTGCCATGAGCCATGCTAGGTAAGTGTAAGAGGAGACACAAAGAATTTACATTATAGTAGGTTGAAATAAGACAGGCACAGAGCTAAATATAAAACAAATCAAGATATGACTATGTGAATGGAAGAAGTACCAAGATGTCAGATAAAGCAAAAATCACCTTTAAGAACAACTCTTATACTAGTATTTTTTACCTAGGTCATTCACTGAAAGCTCCTTCTCTTCCACTCCCTTTATCTCCATCACTCGGATGCCTTCCTCTGCTCTCTCCTCTTTCACCCCCAACTCACAAGAAGAGATGGCCCTTCTTGCCAAAGTAAAGCCTTCTACATGGACAAGTGACCCCATTCCATCTCATCTTCTATAGTAGGTTACCCTTTCTATCACCCCCACTCTCTCATTGATGTTTAATATCTCCCTATACACTGGGTTATATTTCCCTATTACCTTTAAACTTGCCCACATCTTCCTAATCTTCAAAAGGCCTCACTTGATCTATCTGTTCCTTTTAACTATTAACTTATATCTCTCTTCTCTTTCATGGTTAAATTCCTTGGGAAGGCCACGTTGTGTTTGTCCTTTGTTTTCCAAGAGGACCATGGCGTCATGGAAATGATGACATGACTTGCAGTTGACTTTGATTTGAGTGAGGGAGGGCTGTGCAAGGTCACCAGCCTCACTTACTCTTCCAGAGCCATCTGCATCCAGTCACCAGATATTCATCAGGCTGACTGAAGATGGCCCAGCTTGCAGTGGGAAACCCTGGTCTTTAAGCTAAGGCCTTTTAAGGTTCCTACTCAGAGTGAGGTAATGCTCATTTAGTGAATAGGCATCTTTAAGAAGAGTCAAGATATGGTCCCTTTAATTAGAAAAGAAGAAAAAAAAATCAGGCTGGGAGGGGAAGACCCTCAGAGTTGCTGTTCCAAAGAGAAACAATTACCACTGACATTCATTCTAAGTCAAGAGGGCCCAAAATACAGTTGTTAAGTGAAGCTTGGGCAGGGACCTGTTGTGGTCCAACCTACAATAAGAACCTCCACTTTCTTTCCTTTCACTCCCTTTTTAACTCACTATAGTCTGACTTCCAATCTCATCATTCAACTGAAACCACTTTCTCCAGAATCACGAAGGGTTTCTTAATAGCCAAGTCTAATACATTTTTTCCCCACAATCCTCATCTTTCTTTACTTCTCTGCAACCTTTTATACTGGTGATTACCCTCTTTTCTTTGTGACTCTCTTCTCTCTATGTTTTTAGTGATTTTTTCTCTCTTGGTTCTCTGCCTACCTTTCTCCATCTTTTTTTTTCACTTCTGACCATTCTTTTTCCACCTTTTTTTCCCCCTGGATCTTCATGTAGGTTACACCTTCTAAGGGTAGGTATCCCATAGATCTCTCCCTGGGTTTCCTCATCTCCCTCCATACTTTTTCACTTGGTGATCTCTCATGGATTTAATTATCTCTATTCTGATGATTCATTCTCTCTCACTCTCTCTGTATGTATACGTATGTGTATGTATGTATATACATGTATACATACACACATATACATATATACACCCATACATACACACAGCACCAACCTCTTTCCTGCCCTATAGTCTCACAGTCCCAACTGCCTATTTGGATATTTTGAACTAGATATCTTGTAGACATCTTAAATTCAACACATGCAAAATTGAATTATCTTTCCCTGAAAACTTTCCCCTCATCCTAAATAACCTATTCCTGGAGTTTACTAAGCCGGAGGGACTTGGTGAAATATGTGATCCATACCACCATGTTCCCAGTCACCTAGGTTCAAAACTGATGTTATCTTTGATTCCTCATTCTCAAGTCCTGATGATTCAACCTTTACAACATCTCTTATAGATGACCTTTTCTCTCCTATGACACTGCTACCACCCTGGTATAGGTCCTTATCATGTCATGCTTAAACTATTGCAAATAACCTGCTGGATGATCTTCCTACTTCAAATGTCACATCCCATTCAAGTCCATCCTCCATTACACTATCAAAGTACATTTCCTAAAGCACAAATATGACTACATCACACATATACCCCTTTGACAAACACTGGTGGCTCTCTATTACCTCCAGAATGAAATATAAAATCCTTTTCTTAGCTTTCAAATCCCCTTGTAGTCCAGCCCCTTCCTACCTTTGCAGGTTTCTTATACCACATTCCCCTCCATGTACTCCATAATCAAGTAACATTGACTTTCTGGCTATTCTCCACACAAGACACTCCATCTCTGGACTCTGGGCATTTTCAATGGCTACCCCCAATACCTAGAATCCTGTCCCTCTTAACTGCCTTGGTTTCCTCCAGACTTCAGCAAAAATTCTACCTTGAGAATCCTTTCCCAGTCCTTACTAGTGCTGTATGCTCCCCTCTAAGATTATCTCCAGTTTATTCTATCTATATCTTTTTTGTACATAATTGTATGCATGTTGTCTCCTCCACACATTAGTTTCTGCATTCCTTGAGGGACAGGAACTGTTTTTGCCTTTCTTTGTAGTAAGCATAGTGCCTAGACATGATGGGTCCTTAATAAATATTCGTTTATTTGACTTAACTTTTTTCTTATTCCTGAGCTCACAGACCCAAAACTGTAATTGCTTACTGTCCATTTTAAACCATACATCCCCTTTGCCTCTCAGTCTCAACAGGAGCACAACAGAACTCATTTGCCTTCACTCTAACCCACACCTCTTCCAAACTTCCTGTTTTCTATCACCACCATCCCTCTAGTAACTCAAGTTTACAACCTCAGAGTAACTGACAGCATCTCATTTTTCCTCACTCCACAGATCCAAGTTGCCAAATTTTGTCATTTTTTTCTCTGCAACATCTCTTGCATCTATTCCTTTGTTCCATTCACAACATGGTGACCCTAGGTCAGGCCCTCATCACCCCTTACCCAGACTATTACCATAGCTTCCTGATTGTCCCCTCACCTCCGTCTCTCTGCTCTCCAAATCATTCTCTAAAAAAACTAAAGTGTTATTCCTAAGGCACCAATCCGACCACGTTATTTCCTGCTCAGTGAACTCCAGTGATTATCAATTGCTTTGAGGATCAGATATACTCCTCTATTTGACATTTAGAGACCTCTGCAATCAAGCTTCAGCCTACCTTTCCAGGCTTATTATACATTATCCCCTTCATTCCCTTACAATGCATGCCACCCAAAATGACTTTCATATTTTTCCTCACACATGACATTTCTAATCTTTTATTCCCAATGACTTTGCTTAGACTTTCATAGCTGGAATGCAGTACCCCCTCAAATCCATCTTTTGGAATCCTCAGATCCCCTTAAAGCTCACCTCCAACATCACCTACTGCAGGAGGAGACCTTTCCTGAGGCTCCTTTAACAGATGCTAATACTCTGTCCTTTCCCCTCTCCACAAAAAATACCTTATTTTATACATAAATATATATATATGTATACATATACATACATATATATATACATATATGTATGTATTTGCATACTGGCTTCCCTAACAGAAGAGCCTTAGATGCAGAAATTATTTTATTTTTGCCATTCTATCTTCTGGTTCTAAACTAGTCAATGTCCAGGACCTAGCAGGTACTTAATAAAGTCTTGTTTATTGATTCTGAATTTCAAACATTTGGATGGCTCGTTATTAGGAATCCTGTAAAGGAAGTTTTCATTCAGGAATGATTTGAAATAAATGAATTTGGAGATCCTTCTCAGCTTGGAGATCATATAATCCTGCCACACCCCTACTCAAAAACCTTCTGACACTCCCTATTACCTATCAAAACCTGTCTGTATATCCAAATGTCAGATATAACCTTTTCCTCCTTCAAACTCAAAAAGCACTTCGTTGTTTACACTTTACATTCTATCTCATAATATAATGATTTGTATTTATCTCATTTCTTTTCCTAGGTTCTAAGTTTCATGACAGAAAGGCATACTTCTCCTTCATCTTTGCATCACATAACGTCAAACACAGTGCCTGATAAATAATGCTCAAAAAATATTTGTCGAATGAAAGGACAGGGGAAAAAAAATCATCCTATAGAACACAGTTGAATCTTTCTGGAATGGCTAAGAAGCCACATAAGGATATTGCAGGGACTCAGGGTCATCATGATGACCATCAGATGTTACTGGACAATACCATATGGAGATAGAGAAAGTGTGGATTATCAGACTGAATAAGTCCTGACTTTATGACACACCCTGGAAGTTGCTTTCTTAAATAAATCTTTGATATCAGTTTGATCGTTCATCATTTCTCTTAAGCGGGAGTTTCACACATCACGAAATTGTTATCTAAAGTAGATATGATTCATATGACTCTTTCAACAATTACTCCTCTTAGCAACCACAAATGGTACCTTCATTTACTTACTTCTCTTAAAACAGGAGACCGTATTTAAGCTAAATCCAAGATGCTCAAGTCCTCAGTTTCATGATTTCAAGTGTTTAGAGTATAGAGGGATGTGATAATGATACATGACTATAAAAGAATGTGACCAATGGTATGATAAATGTACTTGAATACATATATTCAAATGAGTGCAGACCCATTCAAAAGAATCAGCCTAGAAGCCTATCTCTGCATTCAACTAATACTGTGCTACTATTACAAAAAGTAAACAAATAAAATCCTTTTATGTAATTGTTCTTCCACAATGTATCTCCACAATTTGGAGAAATATCCCATTTGAATACTCTCAATGATAGCCAATCTTCCATCTTCAGGGATGATTTAGTAGCAATCAATATTCACTGGGAGCCAGGTCTGGTTTATAATGCAAGTCATCAAACCGGTCAACATTACTAGGGGCCAAAACAGCCTGATTACATAATGATTAAGACTGATTCCTTTGTGTGCTGTATAACTTGGTTGAAAAAGCAGTTCCCAAAGAGGAGTTCCATACTGTTTTGAGCAATGATAGCACCTTCATAATAAGCATAGAATTTCCCTAGGTGACTACTTGGAAGATAACAATATTTTCATAGAAACGCAAGTTTTGTTCAGCGTTTGAAACTGTGACTTTCTGGTAATACCTCATAATTGTGAGTTAGAGCTGCTGATTCGTTTCAAGAGAAATGCCTAGCTGACGCCCACTTTCAAAGGACACTTTGAAATCAAATTATCACACCCCCCCCAAAGACGTAAGAAAGTTTTTTTCAGTATTAGCACCCTTTGAAATTCTCACATTATCCCTGGACTGTACCAACTATGGCACCAAAATGTGAGTGAACATAGCCTATCCCATGACCCTCAAGATTTCAGAATACCTGTTTTGTGGGAGTTGTCAATTATCCACAAGACCCATTTTGAGGTGAGAGTCCTTTTGCGAAAAGCTATGACTGAATCAGGGGATGGAGAATCATTTAGGCTGAGTATGATGGCACCCACAACTCACTCCTTTCTTACACCATAATGAGATCATGTGTGAAAGCCTAAATTATGTAAATGAAAAGGCTCCACTAATACTGCTGAAATATTCCTGGAGTGTTACACTTGACAACCTCAAAGCACATTTCACGCGGCTAATGACTTCATCACCAGCACGACTGCCACGAGTCAAGCAGTTTCCATGGCAACGCCCTAGTACAGCTGTTTACCCATATAAAGTATTGCACCTACTTAGTTACATATACAGACAGATCACTAGATTCCTAGGTACTGAAATTGAAATAATTCAATTTTCAATGTCTCTCTTTATGAAGTGATTCTGCCAGCTATAGGTATTAGCATATCAATGTGACTTTGACAGGGGTTGCTGCAAAAGACATATTTTGCAGGCACTTCATGTCAATTAGAGCCCTAACTGTTTCATGGAATAATCATTCCTGCCAGATTAAGGTCGGGCTGCAAGGTAATTTAATTGGTGCCATTATATGTAGGGGGAAAGGGAAAAAAAAAATCCTGCTCTAATAGAGTACATAGACTGTCGCTGCCAGGGGAGGGGAGGAGTGCCTTACAAAGTAAATGACTGAAAGGAATTGCCTTCTTAGCCATTTACAAAGGATTTAAACACACGCCCCATGATGGAAGACTCTATGGATATCCTTTCCAGAACTACCTGGGAGGAAAACTTTGATGAGAGGAGACTGGTCAGTACACCTTTCCTCAAAGGTTTTCTTCCCAGAACACCCTGCAACTCATTCATTGATTTGTTTCAGGTGCTGATTTCCAAAAGGTTATAGAAACACCTGTGATTAGGGCCATTTGTCCTCTCATTGAGGGAGATCATTCCTAGGGGGCCAAGGCCTGGTAGAGAGTGGAGCAGAGGGGAATGAATTGCTGTCATTCTCTCTCCTCTTTTACATTTTTGCTTGCCAAATACTCATCCCAATGCTTCCTTAAGAATAATGCTTAATTGGCTTCATGGGGGTGGGTTCCACCCCATGTTTAACCACCCATATTTGAGGGGCATCACTGAGAAAGGGAATGAAATTCTAATAGAAAAAATGAAACTGGGCTGTCCACTCTGTTTCCCTACCTCTGTGTTTTTCAACACACACATACACTCACTCTGAATTATAAAAGACATATTGAAAGCAGAAGCAGAAATGTATACTGTGGTTCTAGAGGAGTTTAAGTAAGATGATCCCTGTCCTTATGGAGATTACAATCTGCTAAGGGGATAAAATATGAATAAAAACAATTTGAGTTCCCAATAGTACATGATTCATTCATTAAAGAGTTATCAAAACCAATTGGTGTGCAGAACCTGAGTGGAGGAGACAGCATTGCAAACTGAGGGCATCAGGGAAGGCTCCATGGGAGAAGTAGCATTGGAATTGGGGTTAAAGAAGGGTAAAAATTCAGGGAAGAGAAAGAGCATAGAGGAGAGAAGAAGAGGGAAGGAGAGCTAAAGAGAGGGGAAGGGAAGAGATATTGTAGACTTCAGGGACATCATAAGCAAAGACTTAATTTGTAGGAACATGAAGAACACGTTCAGGGGACAGGGAGGAACTCATTTGGGTTGGAATATAAAATAGGTGGAGGAGAATCCCATGGGAAGGAAAAAGTAGTATCATATCATATCATATCATATCAAGAAGAGCCTTGAATGATACTCAGAAGAGTCATCTGATGCAACAGGTCTTCAGGAACCTGCAGATTTTCATGCAGAGTAGTAACAGATGAGATTTGAGAGTAAGGATTACTCTAACAATGGTGTGAAGGGTGGACTAGAGGTGGGAGAGAGTAAAAACATGAAGCTAGTTTAAGAGGCTACTGTGGTTTTCCGAAGTGAATGGTGCTGGGGTAGAGGTAATGGGAATAGAATGGAGAGGACAGATGCAAGAGATGTTTCATAAGAAGAACGAGCAGAACTTGGTAACCGATTACCAGTGATGAGATTTAAAGGGAAGGGACAGAAGAGTCTAGGTATAATCCCAAGGTTACTATCATGGGAGAATGGGTGAAAGGTGATATCACAGAGAGAAATAATAAAGTTAGAAGAATCAATGGGCTTAAGAAAAAAAAAAGATGAGTTCAGTCTAAGACCCACTGAACGTTGCTTTGTTCTATCGGTACCTTTTCTTCCCCATTATACCCAAATCCTTCTATGTGTAGGGAAGACTATCCTGATTGAGCCTTCCCAGAGTTCCTAGATAATATTCCATTTAAATCTTCAGGGAACGCCCTGGAGAAATTTAGTTCAGCTGTTTTCAGTAACACAGCCTTAAAAAGAGTGTGATGACTACTGAAGGTGGGGGAAGGGGGTAGGGAAAAGGGAAAAGGGAAAAGGGAAAAGGAAAAAGGAAAAAGGAAAAAGGGAAAAGGAAAAAGGAAAAAGGAAAAAGGAGCTCTCCAGGTCTGAGAGCCCAGCAGTTGAAGGAAGGCCTGTCAAAGCTATTATCAAGAACCCACTGATTTTTGTCCATTTTCAGTTAGAGAGGAAGGTCTCGCCCTCAGGTTCAGTATTTCTCTCTTTAAGTGTAAACAACTCATATATCAGCTGACAGAGCAATCTTCCTGGGTTCTCTAGGTCTTGGCTCTGACTTTGACAGCAGCCATTTAAATGATGTTAAAGGGGAGGAAATCTCTACCTGGTATAGCTCATTGCCACCTCTTAAAGGGGAAGGTTGCTTGCTGTTCGTAAGCATTCCAGCCTCTATCATGCAGTGCTAAACCTATCTGCTTTTGACTCACTTCTTTGGGGGTGAACCACTTCACCAGATCGTATACGGCCCCCTCTAACATATTTTTGGGGGGTGGGGCTGGGAAAGTGGCAAAGAAGGATGTTGGTCAGGTTAGTAGCACAAAGTTTGCAGCATAAAGACAGAGGTTTCAGCCAACGCCAGAATTCCTGTGTAGTAAGACCAAAGAGCTTGCCCATCCACAAATACTACTTTTGTTTCCACATACATTTACAATGCTAACTCTCTGGGTCAGGACTTCAGCATCAAGATGGACCCTTGGCATATTAAGAGCTTGTGCAGAGTGCTCCAAAAGTCTTAGTTCAGTTTTAAATTTTAATAGCTTAATTTAAGTGCTTCATTTCACTTACATCAACAAACAATACACAGCTGACACTTTCTTTTACTAATGCCATTAACAGAGCAAGAATCTTTAAATCATTAGAGCTGGCAGAGATCTTGGAAATCTAATCCAACATGCTTATTTTATAGGTAAGGGAACCAAAGCCCAGCAAGCTGAAGTGACTTAGCCTAGGTTCCACACCCCTTTAGTGGCAAAACCAGAACAAAATCTTGAGCAGCAGCCTCTTTCTCTTGCCACCACATGCTATTGCCCCTAATTAATTTTTGTCCATTTTGGGGGCTCCTACAAAGTCCCATTCTTGGCACTATGATGGATGCAAGGATGAATGGGACAGCATCTTCTTGAGACTTATTATGTATTAGGGTGAGTTATCATTCAGTTTACTAAAAGAGACATTTCTTAAATGCCCACTCTATGCAGGGCACACATCTTGGGTAACACAGAAGAGGTGCCAACAGAGAAAAGTATTCTGACTGTGAGAACTAACAGCTTCACTAAGAGGGTGGGATTTGAGTTATGTCTCGGAGGAAAGGTTGGAAGTTGATTGGTGGAGATGTTGGGAAGGCATTGGAAAGAATGCCGTGAAATTCAGAAGGGGCTGGAGCAGACAGCACATGGAGGGGACTGATGGGAGAACAGGGTATAAAGTAGATCAGACAAGACCATGGGAAGATGCCCCTCCCAGGAAATACTTATCACTTCTAATCTCACTGCCATGCTGGCCATGCAAGTCCTGATTGATACCACCTTTTTCAGCCTCCTGTCCCCCTCTGATTGGAGGAATGGAGAGTGCAATACCAAACTTCTCTAAATGCTTTCCTTTAGACAGGGCAGAACCTGGACTCTCAGCTCACTCCAGATGGCATCTGCTTCTCTGCCTGGTTTCAACTCCACCAAACCAGATGCCCCACTTCAAAGTCCCTCCTTCTCCTGCCTCCTTATGTGTATTGTCTCTTTCCTATTGGATTGTAAGTTCCTTGAGGGTAGTCTTTTTATTAATTATATAACTAGTGCTTAGCACAGTGTCTGGCACATAGTAGGCAATTAGTAAATGTTTATGGCTTGGGATGGATTATTAAGCACTTTTTGTGTGCCAGGCTAAGCACTGAGGGTGTGACTGAAAAGGGAAGACAGTCCCTGCCATCAATTAATTTATATTCCACTAAGAGAAGGCAACATGTAGAGGGGAGAGAAAAGCATGGGTCTTTTATCTTGCAAAGGAGGATGCTCAGGGCATCTGTGGCGTCATTCTTCTCCAGGTCACATTTCTAGCTCTCTCTACCATGTCCCAGTATGCACCACTCCCCCCTTCAGCTTCCTTTTATATGCTGTCTTTCCCCTTCAGATGTGAGCTCCTTGAGACCAGCGTCTGTCTGTCTTTCTGCCTGTATTTTGTATTCCTGGTGCTCAGCACAGAGCCTGGCAGACAGTGAGTGATTCATAAGTTCTTACTGATCTGACTATAGACATCAGATAGCTTCCCATCATTTTCTATGTTCCACTGCTTGCCTCCAAACTAGAGGTTCTCTCCAAAATTAATTAAATGCACTATCCCATGATGTACATTATTCCCTTTGAATGAGATCCAGGCCCTGAAGGAGAGGAAGGCTGAGGAAGAGGTTAATCTCTCATTCCCTGGGACAGCTCCAGCTGTTCCAGATGCTTCCAGGCCACAAACAAAACAAGACAAAAAGGTGCCAGTTTGATTAACACGGTGATGATCCCAGCAATATGGATGGCACATTATATTTTTCATCTTTTAAAGTCATCTCATCCACTGAGCCTCACACTCTCTACGTTTCTCCAGAGTCTATTTCTGTCTTCTGTTTACAGGTTACAAAACAAAAGTGCCAGCTTCGGAATTGAATCTTATCCCATCTGGGTCTCACTGGTTCCATATGCAAAGCCTTGTAGCACTCTTCACTGTAGCCCCTCCCTGTCCATTTACAATTCCTCCCAAAGTACCGACCCAAGAGGACTTAATCATCAGTCTGCAATGAGTATTCTCAAAGGTGATCAGGTGATCTTCAGTGACTTGGGGTCCACTGCCTGATTTTGGTAAGAACCTTAGAAGGCAAGTAACAGGATAAAGCACTGATTTCAGATTCAGAGGACTAAACCTGTGTGGCCTTGGGCAAACCCCAATCTCTCTGGACCTATAAGATGAGGACCACATGGACTCTGAGGTCCCTTCTATTTCTAGAGCTATGATTCTGTAAACAATCTAGTCTAGGAGTGGGGAACCTGCAACCTCGAGGTCACATGTCACTCTCTAGATCCTCAAGTGCGGCCCTTTGACTGAATCCAAACTTCACAGAACAAATCCCCTTAATAAAAGGAATTGTTCTGTAAAACTTGGACTCAAAAGGCTGCACTGAAGGACCTAGAAGGCCACATGTGGTCTCAGAGCTGTAGGTTCCCTACCCCTGATCTAGTCTAACTTTCTATGTAGGACAGGAAGACCGTATCAGATCTCCTGGCAGATGATCATAGTCTCAGTTCAAATCTTTCTAGTGATGGAGAGTTCACTACCACTAAAGGCAAGATCATTACATTGTTGGGCAGCTCTAACTGTTAGAAGTCCTTTCTAATAAACCTTCTGTATTCCTTTCCACTATTAGTAGTATTTCTGTTTTCTGGAATGACGTAGAACTCAGCCTTCTACAGGACAACCTTTCTAATCTCTAAAGCCTGTCATCCCACCTATTCCCTAGCCTTAGTCATCCCTAGTTCCTTCAAACACACCTCATAGGATATCATAGTCCAAGACTTCTCACCATACTGAGCTATTTCTTTCTGGCCCAGGCTCAGAGTTTTCAGTAGGCTAGGTGGCCAAAGTCACTACAGTCACTGGTCTAACTGGCCTGAAGTCAAATCACTTGACTGAGGATGGAAATCAGGTGATCACCACCCTTCCCTCTATGCCATCCAGTATAGACTAATCTACTGAATCACATCAAGAACTGGGTAAAGGCATGAGTAAATTTCCTTCGATGATGACTAGAAGGAGAGTGATATAAATAATCTTTGTCAACTAGGGCTCTTCAAAATGGAAATCTGAACCCTTATAACAGAATATGTACAACTGGAAGAACCTTAGAGATCACTAAGTTGATCCCCCTTGTTTTACAGATGAGGAGGCTGAGTCCTGGAGTGGTTGACATGCTCAAATACAGAGGGAATCAGAAGCCAAAAGTAGTATTTAGACCCCCCAAATCTCCAGTGTTCCCCCCTTTCACTGCCTTTGAGTAAGAGGTCATTGTAATAGAACAAGGAACTCTACTTAGTCTATGATGTGTATGGACATTTAACGTGCTTTAAAGTGCCCAAAGTGCTTTCCATGCATTACATCTTTGGAGCCTCACAAATGCTCTTTTCGTACTGTAAGCATTACTTACAGGTTCAGAGAACTCAAGTGACTTGCTTATGATCACATGGCTAGTAAGGGTCAGATTCAAAGGCAGATCTTTCTGACCCCAGAATGGGCATTCTAATCACACTGCCTCTCTATTGAGCCCATGATGCTGCGCTCAGTTTCTATGGAGTTTGGTGAACTCTTTAGTTTCATGGCCAAGACATTGCATGGCATCTTCTCATTACATACTGCAAATCCCTTTGATCTCAAGGGAGAGCAGAATTAATACAAAAAATAACAATCTCTTTCAAATGGTTCCTTTATATTTTCAGAGCATTTTCATTATCTCATATGATCAGAACAATAACCCTAAGAAGTATCTTTCTGGTTCTATATGACCCTCATTTATTAAATTATCCCCATTTTACAGATGAGCAAGTTGACCTACATGAAGGTTAGAGAGCTTGCTTAAAAAAAAGAAAAATAAAAAATATCGCAAGTCAGATCTGGGACTAGAGCCCGGTTCTCCTGTCCCCCTGTCCCCCAGCCCAGTATGCCATCAATGACACTACATTGTTTCCCTCCAGAGAATAAAAACAATTCAGAGCTTGTGCATCACAGGTGGTGGGTCAGTACTGAAGGATGACAGATGGAGCACTGTTGTTACTTGACCTGCATCGCCTAAGTTTGACACCAGGGATGGCATCCTCTGTGTAGGGAAAGAATTGCTGATTTGGCCCACTTTCCTATCTCTGGGGAAGCACATGCTGTGGAGACAGACATGCACCAGGGAGTACAGGCTAGAGCTGAGCCTCCAGATTGTCTCCATCAACCCATCCCAACGATAACAATACGTTTGCTCATTGCGGGTTTGCTGGCTGTTAATTCTGCCCATTTATGTGGTACCTATAACTACCATTCCTCTGGGCTTTGATGAATAGGACTTTTTTAGCACAACCTCAAAACCATGGACCACTTAATCCATTTCTTCTTCCCAGGCACTGAGGGTAGTATTCAATGGTATTCACTGTGTAGGCCTCAAGAGTTTCTTCCAAAATATTTATCTGGTTCCAGCTCGTCCTGATTAATAAAGTTAGTTAATGCATTGGAAGAAGATACAGTCTTCATACATCAACCAAGTGGATGGTGTGTCCTTCACTGCAAACAACTCAGATGCCTACAAAGAAGATCAGCATTCTTGATTATTATAAATAATTAACTCTTCGTGTCTGACTCAGCTAGATGGCTCAGTAGACAGAGCACTGAACTTGGAGTCAGGAAAACTTGAATTCAAATTTGGCTTCAGATACTTAGTAGTCATGTGACCTGGGCAAGTCACTACATTTCAGTCAACTATAAAATAGGGATGATAATAGCACCTACCTCACAAGGTTATTATAAAGGTGAGAGAACAATTATAAAGAACTTAGCACACTGATAGTACATAGGAGATGCTTAATAGATGCTTGTTTTCTTTCTTCCTTCCTTCTTTTAAATGAGGTACCTAACTCACATTAACTTTCAATAGAAAAAATAAAAATAGTGAACATTTTACTTAGGAGTGTTTTCAATATATTTTTTCTTTTTAAATGAACTGAAACTATGATTTCATGGGTGTACAGAATTCCTGGTGGGTAAACTCCCTCTACCAATTCAGTTTCCACAACTGCTCCACAATGTATAGTCCTAGAGAGGTGCCTGAGGCACTGAAAGATGAAGTGATTAGCTCAGAGAACCAGTATATGTGGAAACATACCTATTTACTACATAATGTTGTTTTTCTTTATATGTTCTCTCCTTTTTATTCAATTCAGCAATCTTTTTTTTTCTCTTTGTTATTGAGTCTCCTTATCTCACTCAATTTGGAAGTACAATGGCCACTCACACCTGTGATGGCACCCAAAGTAGTACTTTGCTGCTTATTTCAGCTATTCAAGTACCTTTGAGCCTTACCTTTGATTGTATCAAAAGTCTTTGTTGGAAAAGGTATACATAGTGTTGTCCTTAATAGGCCTAAGGGAGTTTGGAGACCTTCCCTGCCCTTAACAGAGCCTAACAGCCATCACATGGAGCCCATATTGGGAGGAACTTGCTGAAAGAGTAGAACAGGAAGGGTGGAACAAGAAGGAGCAGAGCAGAGCAAAATTTTATTTATGGTGGAGACGGTAGGATTGTAAAGCCAATCACAAGCAGCTCTCCTGAGGACTGATGCTGTGAATGACTTTAAGGATCTAATCACATAGTATAGTGAACTCTCTATTTATTCTGCAATAAACTAAAACATAACATTCAAAAAACTAAAGCACAACATTCACAATGATATAACATAACAATTTATTACTGACGGGGCCACATAGTCTTAAATAAAACATATCATTCAGTAAATTACAATCTCCTCAGTCAATACAGAGTTTTCAAGTAAAGTTTTCTTTCATCTTGACCTGAGGCTCACTTCCAATCACCTTTAAGTCAATCACTCTTAAGGGGTAGCAGAAAGTACAAATTCATCCACCCCTAGGTCATAGTAAGTCACAATCACATCATTCAATTCAGAGTACCCAAGTAAAGTCTTCTTTCATCTTGACTTGAGGCTGACTTCCAAACCCCATGGCTCCTCCTCCAGGAGCTGACTACTCCCAGTTCTTGCCTGGATTCATACGTAGGCAGCTCTTTGCTCTGGTTCTGTACTTAGCCCACAGGAACTTCTCCACTCCAAGCCCTTCACAGTTTCTATTTCTAGGAAGACAAAACTTAACAGAGCTACAACAATATTTACACATATTGCTGGCACTATCATCTCCATTTACTTTCTGTCTAACAAAGTAACACAAATCAACAGACAAGGCTTCTGTCTGAGAAATCAAACATAAATCAATAGTAGAATCCCAGGACTTCTGAAACAACAGTAAAGTCCTCTTTCAGGACTTCCGTCTAAGAACAACAGACAGGGTGCTTTTGTCTGACAAAGTAACATCAACACAGACAGGACAACAGACAAAAGTGCTACAGAGTATCCACAACACATTCTCCCTCTCAGTTTTCAGAAAGTAACATAGATTAACAGGGTGCCTAAATTACAAGTATTCTCCCTCTCAGTTCTCCTCTGTCCCAGCTCTGCTTGAGCTTTTCTCTGCTCTTCCCCTTCCTGTTCCACTCTTTCAGCAAGCTCGTCCCGCTGTGGGCTCTATGTGATGATGTTAGGCCTATTAAGGACAGGGAAGGTCGCCAAACTCCCTTAGGCCTATTAAGGGAAAACACAATGTATTCTGTTTCCAACAAAGACTTTTGATACAATCAAAGGCCAGGCTCAAAGGCACTTGAATAACTGAAACAAGCAGCAAAGTAGTACTTTGCTTGTCATTACAACACCCCAGTCCTAATTCTGACTGAAGATGCTCAGGAGCTTTAATCTGCATTGTTTATGACCTGGAAGGGCCAGTTTGCCAATCCTTAGACTGGCACTCTACTCCAAAGGGGGTGTGTTGGCTTACCATATTGGCTCCAGACTCAGTGAAGAAACCCAATCATTAGCAAGCATTTAAATTAAACTTTAACTATGTGCTAGATACTGTAGATACAAAGACATAAATTAAAATAGTCCTTGCCTTCAAAGAGCTTATATCTGACTTAAGGAAAACAGCAACTGAAGAATCAGGAAAGCCCTCTTATAATAGATGACATGAGTTGAATCTTGAAAGGATCTAGGAATTCTACCATTTAATCCTCAAAACAAGCCTTTTTTTTTTTCAAGTGGTGCTCTCCTCTCATCTACAAAGAAAATTCGGTCTGGAGGCATTAAATGACTTGCCTAGAGTCATACAACTAACAAGTTACAGTCTGGACACGAACCTAGACCCCCTGGCTTCAAATTAAGTGTCTTTTCCTCCAAACCTTGATATTTACTTACATTGGCATACACCAACGTAACTGTTGGGAACAGTGACATATTTTGCTTTTTCAGTGATGGCCAATGGACTGCTTCATATATCAACATAAATCTATACACTTTTTCTTTGTAGGTTCCCACTTACAGCAGGAAAATAAAATGTAGATAAATTACATATATGGTATTTGTGAAGTTGACGTGACCTTTTTTATCATTTCTATTGTATCTACTAGCACTCAGAGGCATAACATATTATAAACCATAATCCAAAGATGTACATACATTCTTATTTTATCAACAGAAGGAAAAGTAGAGCATCAACCAAAAAAGCAAGAAGTCACATTAACTGTTATTATCCAACCTCTATCTGGCAGGAGGACAGCAGGGCTGGGATGAAGGAACATTAGAGCCAAGGCTTTGTTGTTGCTATTATTTAGTTGTTTTGGTCATATCTGACTCTTCATGACTCCATTTTGGGTTTTCTTGTCAAAGATACTAGAGTGGTATACCATTTCACCCTCCAGTTCATTTTTTTAATACCTGAGGAAACTGAGACAAACAAGGTTAAGTGACTTGCCCACAGTCACACAGTTAGTGTCTGAGGCCAGATTTCCTGACTCCAGGCCCTGCATTCTATCCACTATGTCACTTAGCTGTCCTTAAGGTAAGGCTTTACCAATGAATGAAATGGCTCTTACTAATATAGCAATCTTTTAAAATATTTCTACCTATCAATTATTCGACAAACTTTTTATTAAGTGCCTACTATTTGCTAGCACTGTGCTAGGTACAGAGGATACAAAAACAAAACTGAAACTGTTCCTGCCCTCAATGAGTTTATATTCTATTGGGGGAGACAAGATGTAGATATATTAGTATATGCAAAATAAATACAAGGAAGTTTGGAGGAGGAAAAATCGAGAAAGCCCTCATTAAAAGGCAGAGCTTGGGCTGAATTTTAAAGGAAACTAGGGATTTTAAGTGGTAGAGAAAAGGAGACAGCCAGTACATTAAGTATGGAAGAAGGAAATGGAGCATTCTCTGTATGTAGTGGCAAGAAGGTCAACATGACTGGATTGTAGAGTGTGTAAAGGGAAGAAGTATATAATAAGCCTGGAAAAATAGGTTGGGGCCAGCTTGTGAAGGGTTTTAAATGCCAACAGAAGAATGTGTATTTGATCCTAGAGGTATCAGGGAGACACTAGAATTCATTGAATAAGGGAGTGACATGGTCAAGTGTGAGCTGAAGAAATACCACTTTGACAGCTGACTGTTTTGAGATGCAATGGTTTCAAGAGGGAAAGGAGGGGAGATTTAAGGTAGGAAAATAGATTAGGAAACTATTATAATATTCTAGGTCAGCAGTGATGAGAGCCTGAAGTAGGGTAGTGCCCAGATGATAGAAGGTAATAGATGGGAGTGATGGCCTCTGTTTGGCCAATATCTGCCTGCCCCTGTACCACAGCCATTCCGTTTAGGGCACAAATACAGGTGATGAGGTGAGTTTCACTCTTTAAGTAAAAGAATCAGGTTCCTCAAACCCAGCAATTCCCAATCTTTACAGAGACATGATGAATTGTCATTGATTGATCATTCTCTCCTCCTACTTCTTAAAAGCACAGTATGGCATAAATGCTAGTTAACTGTGCGACTTTGGTCAAGTGATTTCCTCTCTCTGGGTCTCAATTTTTCATCTGTAAAAGGAAGTAGGCTGACTAGGCCCTTTTGAAAATTTTTCGAAGTTCTATGACCTACTATTTCCACAATATGAATAAAAAAATCTAAGAAAAGAATGACAGGATTATGGAGGGGAAGGAGAACCTAAGCATATAGGACATTCAGGGAGCAGGGGAGGAACAGGGCCACCAAAGGGAGAAATGACTGGAAAAACTGAAAACAAACTTGAGAATTTTGCCTTGGGCTAACCCTACATACCTGTGGCTCCCCAAGGACATCTAACGATGACAAGGACAAAAACAGGAAAATATGTGTAACTGTGAGAAAGGAGATCATTCTGACTAAGAAAGAGGTGATAATCAACATTAAGTGACTACTCTCTTAACTAGAACCTAACTATTTTTCATGCAGCTTGGAAGAGTGATTTGGGAGATTTCCTCTTCCAAAATAGAATGAAGTTTGAAGGCAGGATAGCCTCCAGATATCTACTGTAGCCCAAGGGAGTTGTCCAAGCAGAATTTGTCAGTTTCTACTGAGATTAAATGTTCCCAGCAGATGCATGGCAGTCATAATGGCAGACATAAATGGATTATGATGCATTACCACAGATGGTGTAAGTTGCATAGGCCTAGTCATTGAGAGGATTCATTCATGAAGCCCTCTATGATAGTTCTCCATTGCCAAAGAAGATCAAATGTGATCACCCAAAAAGAACTGTGATGAGCAGTATGATAGGCAAAAATCCCTAGGCTGAATATCAAGAGACTTTGGCTCTAGATTCAGCTCTATCACTAATCAGTTGTGTATAAAGCACTGGCTCCATAACTGTACTGTTGAGTTTCCTGTAAAATGGAAGGGATCATTCATTCCTTCCCTTCATTCATGCATTCATTCTTCCATCCTCCTAATAATCATTTATTAGGCATCTGTTATGAGTAAAGCATTATGCTTGAAACTGAAAGGCACACAAAGGTAAAGGTTTGGATTATATTCTTTCCAAGGTCCCTTCCAACTCAAAAACATGTTCCCAAACAAAGATCTATTCAACATCATGTGGAATAAGTGACTATCCAGACTTTGTTTGAAGACTTCTAGTTACTGGGAATTCATTGTCTTATGGCATAACTCTTTCAATCATTGAGCAGCTCTAATTGCTCAGAATTAAATCAAACCTAAATCTATTTCTCTGGAACTTCTACCTGTTGTTCCCAATTCTGCCCCATGACACCAAGCAGATCAAGCTTAATGCCCTTCTACCTAACAGTCCTTCAAATACTCAAACATAACTATAATGACCCTTATGTCTTCTTGTTTTTCATAATCCATACCTTTCCCATATATCCAACATACTGTCTCACTCTCCAAAAGCTACCCTGTATTCTTGTGAGTCTGATCTTTTCACTGTCTTTTACCCACCACTCAATGCACTGCAATGGCTTTCGATTACCCGTGAGGATAAAAATACACACTCCTCTATTAACTTTTCATATCCTACACAACTTGGTCCCAATCCACCTCTCTAGCCTCAATGAACATTAAGCCTCTCAGTTTATGAGCCAGTCAAACTGTCATTCTCTGTTCCTCATTCACCACTCACCATCTCTTGTCTCTACACCTTTGAACAGGCCATCTTCAATGGCCAAAATGCACTTCCTCCTTACCTCTGGCTCACAGAGTCCCTTGTTCCTTTAAGATGCAGATCAGACATCATCTTTTGTGTGAAATCTTTTCGGATGCCGCCGTCTGCTGATGCCCTCCTTCCCAAATAATCCAACTACTTTGTATATATCTGGTTTTTATTAATTTTATGTTTATGCTGCACTGCTGGGCCTATTTTGTATGATTATCATTTTCCCCATTAGACTGTAAGCTCCTTAAGAGTAGAGACTGCCTAATGTCCAGTGTGAAAGTATTTGCAGATCCTATACTTGATTGCAAGCCGCCATGGGGAGGGCAGGGAGGGGAGAAAATCTGAAACTCAAGGGATTGTGGAACTGAATCTTGTAAACTAAAAGTAAATAAACAAGTCAATTAAAAAAAAGAATAGACTGTTTGATTCTTTGTACCTTTATCACAGTATCTATCATTTTGTATACATTTAATACTTGGTTAATCGATTGATCCTATCCTCATTTTCACTTGCAAACTTTTCCTCCTCTTCTCTCCCTCACCTGGAATGTTACCATTCCTTCACTCCATCTATATTACATTCTGCCCATCTTTCAAGGCCCTGCTCAACTCTCACCTCTTCCATGAAGCCTTCCCTGGACATTCTAGCTTCCATTGATTTCCTTTCTGGACCATCCTATAGTACTTATGCTCTAAACAACTCAATCTAATATTAATTATTTGCTGCCTTGTCTTACTCTCTCGCTATTCCATGGTTGTCAGTCTTATGAGGCTGCCAGCTTCTCAGAGGGCAGGATCCTTGACTTCTTTGTGTGGCAGTCAGGTAGGGAAGTGCAAGGAGCAATGTGCCCAGAGTCAGGAAGAAGTGAGGTAAAACCTGGTCTCAGACACTTTCTAGCAGGTAAAACCTGCCTCAGTTTCCTCATCTGTAAAAATGAGCATAATAACAGCACTTACCCCCCAAGGTTGTTGTGAGGATCAAATGAGATAATAACCATAATGTGCTTAGCATAGTGCCTGATACATACTAGGAGTTTTATAAATGCTTATGTCCATAAAAGTGATTGCAATAACTTCCTAAAAGTGCTTCCTTTCTTCCTTTTGCTTGTATCTCCCCCTGGAGCTAAGGACAGATTTAAACACAGTGAAAAACATATTCAATGAAAATGGAAGAGGTAAAGGAATTTTCCAGAAACCCAGCAAAAACAGATTTTAGGGCTTGTGGAGAGACAGAGTTTACTGCTTGCTAAACTAGAAAGTTGGTACATACCTCACAGGAAGTAACATCAAAATCATATGCTCTTCTATTGAGTCTCTAGTGTATTGGTACGTGCTTGTGTATAGGTATATATATGGCTGTACATAGAAGCCTGTAATAGTTTCTACTTTTATTCATAAGTGGAAGATGGACAGGAAGAGTTCTGAAATGCCCCTCCTCTGACTTTTTTGAGGGTTGGAGAGCTAAATCTCCCTTTTATTAGTCTTCCTTACAACTTGGTTCCAGTCTACCTTTCCAAGCTTATTATACATTACTCACCATCTTCACACACTCTATTCTCTGTCAAACTGACATTCTTACTATTTCTCACATAGGATGTTTCACTCCCCATCTCCAGTCACAAGTTCTGGGTCCTAATACTTAACACAATTATGAGCTTGGAACTAACTGCTAAGTACCTGTTTGATTGCAAATACAAGGGGCAAGGGAGCCCTTCAAATTCTCTGGAGGCATCTCCAGTTTTCTTGATGAATATCTGGTCCCTGGATCCAGATGACTCTGGAGGAGAAAGTGAGGCTGGTGCCCTTGCACATCCCTCCCTCACTTAAATCCAGTTCACTTGCAAGTCATGGCATCACCTCCCCGATGTCATGGTGCTCTTTGAAAATGAAGGTCAGACGACAACAAGTATTCCCTCCCATAAGGGGCCTTTCCTGGTCTCTTCTCTGCTTCTAGTGCCTTGCCACAAAAATTACTTAGTATCTACTTTATAGACATATGTGTGTATAATGCTTATGTAGCCATGTGAAAAGAATGTAAGCTCCTTGAGGGCAGGGGCTATTTTTGTCTTTTATCATCCCATCATTCCTAGTAGGCACAAAATAAATTCTTGTTGATTCATTTACTAATAAGGAGTGGCTCAGTATTCCCTGTTCTATACCAATTTCTTCAAAGTGTGAAAACCTGAATTCAGTCAGAGAGGACAGGGAGGGAAGAAGATGGAGAGACAGACGGATAAAGACACAGGGAAGGAAGGAAGGGAGGGAGGGAGGAAGAAAGGAAGGGAAGAAGGGAGGGAGGGAGGGAGGGAAGGAAGACAAATTAGTACATGCTGAGCCCTTTAAGTGGTTTAATCTGTTAACCTGATTTAGTTTATTTTTAGAGACTATTTAACAAGGTTTATCTCCTTAAGGTACATATGAGATTGTAACTCTGCTTAACTTAGTTTGTTCAACTTTTTGTCACCCTGAAGGAAACATGGGCTTATGATTTTTGTCACACTCATGGCCACATTACACTTATTTCCTATTGTAAATTCAAGTGTCCTAGCTTATAACCACCAATGCTTACTCAAATTAATTAGGCACAAGTAGCAGAGAATGGGGTGATGCAATCAAGGATAGAGAAAGTACATAGATCTAACTGTGGTGCCGCACTATGAGGATGGTTAGCACCAAAGGAGGATTGTGCAAAGTCAGACATTAGGACAGAGTCAGTTTGCATGACCCCTATGTGTCAACCTTGCTCAGCCTTTGGGTAATGTGCTCAGCCAGTGACTACAATGTGTGCGTGTATGTATGCATGCATGTATGTATGTATACACACATATATACCTTCTACATATATGTGGTAAGTTGGGAATGATCGAAGAAGCATATGTATACATGTACATACACATATACATGCACATACACATATACATACATGTGTATATATTTTTATATATGCATATATGTATATCTATATCTATAGATAGCTATGTGTATCTTGTTCATATATGGTTGTTTACTTCCCCCATTAAACTATGAGCTCGTTGAGCAATGGGACTATCTTTTACCTTTCTTTGTATCCTCAGTGCTTAGTGCAGTGGTTGGTATACAGTAAGCACTTAATAAATACTAAGTGAGGGACAGCTAGGTCACGCAGTGAATAGAGCATCAGTTCTGGAGTCAGGAGGACCCAAGTTCAAATCCGACCTCAGGCATTTAACACTCACTAGCCATGTGATCTTAGGCAAGTTACTTAACCCCAATTGCCCTGCCTTCCCCCTTCCAAAAAAAAAGGAAAAAAATTTTAAAAAGTACTAAATGACAGACAAAAGACTTCCTCAAACTTCTGAAGGGACTGATAACACAAACAAGGTTGAGAACCCCTGTTCTAAATTTTGATCATCCTGTCCTGGGCTTGGGAGCCTGACTTCTCCTCTGTATTCCTGACCTCCCTTCCTGCAATGTGTCTATTTCCCACCTCCTTAACTCTAGGAGCCTTACTAAAGATGCTAAAGTGTGACAGAAGTTTTGAAACTGTGGGAATAAAGGGGAGAAAAAGTGTTGTTTTAATTGGAAATTTGGGGGAAATTTTAAATAATTATTCAAATCATAGGAGGTCAGACTGTGAAGGAACTTAGAGACCAATGATTTTGTAGATGAGGTAAAGGACATTTATAGAAGGGCAGGCATTTGCCCAAGGTCACAGGATTAGCCAGTTAGTTGAACCAAGGCTGCTGACTCCCATGTCTAACGCCCAGAACTTGGGTTAGATATACTTTGCAAGAGTCAAGCCACTGTTTGTTTTTTTTTTTTACTAGAACCATGAAATTGCAATGGGTTTAGTTTTGACTTAAAATTATCATAAGCATATTCAGAGATCTGAAAGCATTGTTTTTAAAAATGCTGGAAATTTGATCAATTCTTCCAATTTGGGGGGAAATAAAATGGCCCCTGGTGGGGAAAATGCATCCTCATTTCTATTCTTTTTGAAAGGTCCTCCTTAGTCTTTATCTCTCCCCATCCGACCTCACAATAGCACCTCAACAGGAAGAGCCTGAGCCCATTCCTCGAATCCTCAGGCTAACTTGAGACCTACAGACAAGGAGTAAAAACCAATCCTAGTTACACTTTGATTAAAGCTGAGATGTGGGATAGTCTTTCTTTTTATAATAAAGAATCTCTTCTCCCTCTCCTGACCTCACGGGGTGGCTCTGAGGGAAATGCTTTGTAAACTTTGATGTGTTGCAGAAATGCATACTGTTACTGTTCTTGTCATTATTATCATAATTAATAATCACATTCTCATCTTTTTCAATGGGGCTCAGATAGAAATGGCCATGGGACAAGTAGCTATCCAGATAGCATTCTTTTATTTTTAATTTTTTGCAGACTATTTCACTGGTGTATAAAATAGCTGGTTTTTGTAATCAAATAAAAATATTGGGATATATTAATCTCACCCTCTGAGGTCTCACTGAAAGCAGCTTGAGGACAAGGCCAACAGAAGACAGAACAGGAGGAATGCCATGTAGTCCATCCTTTTCCCTCAGATTTTGACCTCTTCTGCTAGATATTTAGGAACCCTTTTTAAAAAATTTCCATATAGCTTGGAGAATATGAACATTTCACATGAAAAAAATATTAAAACTCTGTTCTCAAATTGTAATGGATTAATGTTAAGTCCAGGTAATTGTGGACAGCAGTTTCATCTGTAATAAGGACCCAACCACAGGAGAGTTTGTTGGTTCAGTCATGGGATATTCTGAGGCCTGTCTTTGTGGCACAAGGATTTATCTTGTTAGTTTATTAAAGATGGTGAGCTTCGGATGTGTATTTCTAGCCACCAAGTCGTGTCTTGCTAGGTAGTTGGCACATGCTACATCTTTGCAGCCCACAGTGAGATTCTGTATAGCTTCTACCATTTCCTTGAATAGTTTGCATTGATCAAGCAGTCTAGGCTCCTTACGGATAACCTTTCTGTAATTTCTGGTGACAATGATCTGATCCTGAATTGCCACCATAAGCTTCTCCATTTCCATAAACAAATTCTCCTCATTACCACCATCAGCATCAGTGGTTTTTCTACTGCTAGACCATATCTACTTCAAAATAAAAGACTCCCTATGTGACTTCTCAAATAATAATTCCACATAACTTAAAAATGAGGCCACAAATAAGCAAAGCACAATTCATTCAGTTTTGTTTTTCACCTGGAGCTATCACTTCTAGCCAAACTCATATCTAGGTCCAGGCCTAGGAAGAAATGTGACTTTCCTCAATTCCAAATCTCTGGTATTCACTTAAACCCCATGGCACTTTCTATGCCATGAATCTATCACACCTAACTGGTGACAACAAGGTAGGTCTGGCCAGAAGGGAAGAGAACCAGAACAGCTTCATAGGAGGTCGACTGACAGATAAGGTTCTGGCCTCCTGAAGTGCCAAGTCAGGCAAGTCAGCTAACACAGGGAAGAATAATTCTGTTTAGGAAGCCAAGACCCCTAATCTAGGAATCGGAATCGAGGAGCCACAACCAGAGGCATGAATCACTGAGTAGGGTGGAACTTCCAGTGTGATATTTGCTCTCTACCCTGTCACACAGTCCCTGCTGGGGATAAGTGGCCCTGGGCCACTATTGACCATAGTCAGGCCAGAGGATAGCAGGTGAATGTTTCTCTAGCTGAGGTAGGTTATCTTAAATGAGGCATTTCCTTCCTTCCTTCCTTCCTTCTTTTCTTCCTTCTTTCCTTCCCTCTCTCCTTCTTTCCTTCTTTACTCTGTCCCTTCTTTCTTCCTTTCTACCTTCCTTCCTTCCTTGGGGTTAAGTGACTTGTTCAGGGTCACATAGCTAGTGTATGAGGCCAAATTTCAACTCAGGTCCTCCTGACTCCTGAGCCAGTGCTCTGTATATTGCAGCACCTAGCTTCTCTAAGGCATCCTACTTCTAAGGAAAACTATGGAATCTAATTGGTGCTTTGTTCTTCTAAAAACTCATCCAAAATCCCTCTTACCATGTAAAAGAATGGAGGAGAGGATGTCACTAAGCATTCTCAACATATTCCAAATGACACAGATTCACAAGATGATATTTTGACTAGAAAAAGGACTGAGTGAAACAAAAAAAAAAGCTGAAGAAATGCCATTTTTTTTGGTTTTGTTGTTCAAATCACTCATCTCTCCATCCAGAAATGATTTCAGTCCGATTATGCCACGTGTAACATGCAACCCATTGGAATGGAAATTGCAAGCTACATCTGGCACTGGTGGCATGCAGGAGGTGCAGAACTTGAAAGGGACACATACACACATATGTGATGCTGGGAACATGCCTAATAGGATGGCTGAATCAGAGGTGCAGCGAGCAGGCTCCTGGCAGAGCAGGGACACAGTTAACCCCAGAAATGACTTAGGATTTAAATAGCAAGTGTACAGACGCGATAGGCAAAATAAACCTGGAAGAGGGTTGGCAATACAGATGGGATATGAGCCTCTCTGTGCAGGGAAAAGGGCTGTCACTATTTTGACAGACACAGAATGACTGTTTAGACTGATGTTCAGGGAAAAGCCGGGGAGGTGATGGCTGTGGGGGAGCTCTCGACCTCCAAGACAGTTTGACAGGGCTGAGCCAGAATTATGGAAAAGGGAGGGGAAAGGGAAAGAGGGAAGCTGAAGTGAGGGGAGAGAATTAAAGGGGAAAAGAGGAGAAGGGAAAAGAAGGAAGAATATTGCTAAAAAAAAATGAAAGAGAAAATGTGGAAGCTGGTTCCAGGAGTTACAAGAGAGGATGGATTTTTATTCATAGACTATCCCTTTAGGGATTACCAAGGAGGAAAAGATGGGGACCAAATCCAAGTCACTGGGGATAAATACGACTTGTTCAGGTTTGATTTCTCTTTGAACTGTGAGAAGTCAGGCTTGTCTATTCACTTTGGGAAGGAAGAACTAATGACAAATATGGTTCCAGCACCACAGAGACTAAGCATCCCAAATGCCAAGAGCTCTGGGCTAGTCACCTGGGGGCGAACCTAGAGCCAAGAGAGGCAGCAAACAAAATGTCAGCAACGGTCTGGAGGATGAGAAAGTTCCAGGAAGCAATGACCACATTAACCAAGGCTGTCTGACGGTCTTGTCATTTCTACCTTCATAGCATCTCTCCAACACACCCACTTCTCTCCTCCAACACCACAGTCATTCTGCTGGTCCAAGGCCCCCCTCACCTCACTTCAAGAGCCCATTGGTGGGTCTGCCAGCCTCAAGGCTCTCCCCACTCCAGGCCTTCCTCAACTTAGCTGCCACAGGGATCTTCCTAAAGCACAGGTCTGACCATGTATTATAACCCTCCTACTCCCACATTCCATACTCCTTGTCTAGTTTTCAATACCCTTCACAACCTGACCCCTTCCCACCCTTCTAGTCTTCTCATTCCTTCCTCCTTTCCACATTCCACAGGCCCATGACACTGGTCGCCTTGTCATTCCTCAAACACATCACTCCTTCCTAAATGGGTATTTTCACCGCTATCCCTCCTGCCTAGAAGGATTCCTTTCTCATCTCTACTTTCTAGCTTCCCTAAAGCATCAACTATAGGCCCCCTCTTATTCCAGAAGTCTTTCTCAGTCGTCCTTAATCTTTGTGCCTTCCTTCTTATTTTTTTGCCCATATATAGTTTGTACATTGTTGTTTGCATATTGTCTTCCCCATTAGACTGTAAGACTCCAGAGGGCAGGGATTGTTTTTATCTGTTTTACCTTTCTTTGTGTCCCAGGGGCAAGGGAAAGGGATAAGCATTTATCTGGTGTTTACTATAAGTGCCTTTTGCAAATGTTATCCCATTAGATCCTCACAACAACCCTGAGAAGTAGCTGCAATTATTATCTTCATTTTAAACTGAGGAAACTGAGGTAAACAGAGATTAAGAGACTTGCCCAGAATCACATATGAGGCTGCATTTGAACTCGGGTCTTCCTGACTCCAGTTCCAACACTGTTTCCATTGCACTATCAGCTACCTCAAAGCACTCAGCATAGTACCTGGCATATAACAGGCCCTTAGTAAATGCTAGTTGAGGGGCAGCTAGGTGGTACAGGGAATTGAGCACCAGCCCTGGAGTCAGGAGGACCTGAGTTCAAATCCTGCCTTAACACAACTAGCTGTGTGAGCTTGGGCAAGTCACTTAAGCCCAATTGCCTTGCCTTCCCCCCTCCAAAAAAAAAAAATAATTAAAATAAATAAATAAATGCTAGTTGACTGACTACCTCTCCAGCCTTATCTCTCAGTTCTCTACAGCACAAACCCTCTGCTCCAGCCAGACTGATCTTCTCACTGCTACCCCTTCCTCATGTCACTCTCTCCAAAAAAAAAATGTTCCTCATATATTTCCGCCTCCGTGCCTTTGGTCACCCCATTTCATGACCCTTGAGTGAATTCATTCTTCTGTCCTCCTTATATGACTCCTCTGACTTTTTAGGTAGATATAACTCAAATAATTGCTTCTTCACAAAGCCCTCTCAGAACACCCCGATCTTTTTTTCTCCATAGAATTCCTCCTATACAATTTGCAGTCTATACTGATAACCTGGTATGTAGTACACACAGTTTTCTTTAGTTAGTTATATTTATACATCTTGTTTCTCCTACTCTCTAGTAAACTGCTTGAGATCAGGGTCTGCATTTTATAATTCTTTGTATGTCCCCCAGCAGAAAGTGGTCAAAGAATGCTTGTTAATTAAGAATGGGAATAGGGAGACCTTGACTATACTGACAAGTAGAAGGATTTTTTTTTCTTAAGCTGTTAGGGTTCATCTGTTCCCAATGTGAACCTAAGTTCCCAATGTGAACATAACAAAGGTTAACGGTGTATGCAATAAGTGAAATCCCAAACAGTGAAATTGCATTCAAGCCCTCTGTTTGCCTTATCAATAAAAAAGAAAGATTACAGTACAAGCATAAAATCTTAGAGCTAGAATAGGCATCCATCCATCCATCCATCCATTCATATATTATCAGTGATTTGTTTATTCACTCAAAATAGATTTGTCACACCTTTACTATGTGTGTAGCATTCTGTGCTATTTGTTGAGAGCAATACAAGGATAGGTAAGACCTGGTTCCTGCCCTCAAGGAGCTTAGAACTTAGAATGTGAAATGAAACATGTACCCAAATAACAGCAATAATGAAATACAACACAATAAGCACACTAAAGAGGTACAGCCTGTTTGGATGGGGCTGAGGAGGAAAATACTGTTTCTGATTTGAGGGGTAGGATCAGGAAGAGGTAGCAGTATAACTATGTCCTGGGTGTTGCAGTGGATAGAGCACCAGGCCTGGAGTCACGAAGACCTGAGTTAAAATTTGGCCTCAGATACTTACTACCTGTGTGACCCTAGGCAAGTCACTTAACCTCAGTTTCCTCATCTGTAAAATGAGTTGGTGAAGGAAACCACTCCAGTATCTTTGCCAAGAAAATCTCCCAAAAGGGGGTCACAAAGAGCCAGACATCACCGAAAATGACCAAATAGCAACAAAAACAACAAACAACAGAAGTTTAGGAGACAGCCAGGTGGTTCAGTGGATGGAGTGCTGGGCCTGGCGTCGGGAAGACCTGAATTCAAATCCAGTCTCAGACACTTACTAGCTGTATGACCCTGGGTAAATCACTTAACTTCTGTTTGTCTTAATTCACTGGAGGAGAAAATGACCAACCATTTCAGTAGCTTTACCAGGCGAACTCCATGGACATCACTGGTATGCTTTGGTCCATGAGATCACAAAGCGCTGGATACAAGTGAACAACAAAGCAGAGGAAGGATTTCAAAATATGGGGATTGAGTACGTGAGAATAGGAGAAGGAATTATAGGCATCTATAATAATATATATATGATATAATACATATAATATAGGCACTGTGATCAATGTCACACACACAAGCAAGAAAACATAAGGCACAACTCTGTGGAACCATTAGCAGTATAGTTTTGTAGAACTAAGGCACTTAACTTGGGGTCTATGGATCCCTGAAGAGTTTGTGGATAGATTTCAGTAGGGTCCATGAACTTGGGACTTTTAATATTTTGATAACTGTACTGCAATATACTTAATTTTCTTTGTGATCCTAGGTATTTTACTTTATGCATTTAAAAATACTATTCTGAGAAGGAGTCCATGACACAGAAAAAAAACTTGCATAAAGCACAATAAGCATAAATGTAATCCCCTAGACATTGACATAGTTTGAGAGTTAGAAGGAATCTTAATGGTCATCCATGAGGTCAACCTATACCCTAAAGCAGAAGTGTGAGAGGCATATCCCTCAGGCAGCATATGGCCCGCAAGATTCCTGAGTCTACCTGCCCAGAGTTAAACGCAATCAAGAAATATTTAACAACAAAATGAAACCACAATAAAATAGATTATATTACACTTTAAAACTCCGTCAATATGCACCCTGTAGGGTTTCGTGGCCCCTGTTTTTCTTTGAGTTGGATACCACTGCCCTCAAGGAATCCCTATTTTTTTTAATAGTTGATGGTTTTTGTTTTTGTTTTAATTGCTACAGGGTTTCTGAAATTGGGATTTGGAGAGCCCAAGTTGACTTTTGGATTTAGAAGCTTAATAGGAAACTGCAGTTTGGAAGTGCATCAATTTTGGTGACCAATCCATACACACACACACACACACACACACACACACACACACACACACACACACACTATAGCTTGCAGAAACACTTTCTCCAACAGTGTTTTTCTTACTCTTTGACTCACAGTTTCTACAACTAGGCTTATACCCCAAGGAGGTCATTGATAAGAGGAAAGTCCCTACACACACACACACACACACACACACACACACACACACACACACACACACACAAACCATCACCACCACCACCAACAATACTTCTTGTAGCATCAAAGAATTCCAAACAAAGTAAATGCCCAGTGAATACGAGATAGTTAAATTATGCCACATGGATGTAATGAAATATTACTATGCTGTAAAAATTATAAATCTGATAACTACAGAGAAGCATGGTTTTACATGATCTGATGCAAGTGAAGTAAACAGACCCAAGAAAACAATATATACGATGATGTAGTGCTAATGTAATATTTACAACACTGACTATGACTATAAATATTCTCACATGGTGCTCAATCACAAAATATAGCAGGCTCTCCATATAGAAGATAGAAGCAAAACATTTATTCAGACACCAGGACACTGAACCCATCATAGTAACATAGAAGTTAATGTACCACAACATAGCAGAGAACTACACCATCCCCTAGCCTTCCCACAAACCAACACAAGCCTAGCTGTCACAATAGGTGGCAAAAAACCAACTTTTATCACAAGTCTATCTATCTTCTGGCCTGAGCATCCTCTCTCTCCCATCATCTCTCTGACTCTGACTCCCAGCTTCCTGTGTGCTCTGCTTCTCTTCAGCAAACTCCTGCCATCACAGGCTCCATGGGACTATGTTCAGCCTATTAAGGGGCAGAGTTTTTTTTTTTCAAAGCAGGGAAGGTATTCATGGAACAGAGAAGATATTCAAATTCCCATTCCCATAAAAACAACCACAAAACAATCAAAAGTGAATTATGCAAAACTATAGAGAACAAGAATAGCCCCAAAGAAGAAAAATGAGACAACGCTCCCAGCCAACTCCTCTGCAGAGAGAAGAGATAGAGAAGTGGAAGACACTGCGTATTTTTTAGACTTTTTCAATGCATTGATCATGATTGCTCATTTTTAATCTTTTGTTCTTCAAAAATATTATGTGTTACATGGAATGGCTCTCTGCAAAGGGGAGAGAGAAGAATATAGGGGGAAATTCTGTTGACATATATACCAAAAGAAATCAATGAAATTTATTTTTGAAAAGACAAACAGCCTGGTAAATATTACTAAGTGTTCGTTGTATTTGTTCTTGATAAGAAAAAATCAATTAAAAAAATTCTAGATATGCCAGAGCAATGGGGAGACCAAGAAGAATCATTAAGTTTTCATGTTGTATCTCTGCTATAGTCCCAAAGGCTGAGACATGGAGGAGGAAGCTTCACGGACAGGAAGACGCCTTAAGGAAAGATTCAAAGTAAGTCTGTAACTCATTGTTAACTAAATGACTAATAATAGTTTTTGCTGGTAAGGAGTGCCTTAGTATTCTAGTTTTAAAAATCTTACTTTAGGTAATATTTTTTTTTAATATAATTAGTGTTAATCAAGATTTATGTAGCTGTTTTTAGCCGTTATAATTTTATTTTAAGAAGCAATAATTAACTTAACAATTGCATTAGTTATTGCACTTAGAGTAAGTAGTCCCTTTGGATTTATACTACCAAAATAGTACCATCACCATCTGGTGATAGCAAGTAGAATTGCAGGCACAGAATACCAAAAAAGTATAGGACATTGTCTTGCAAATTTAAACTGCAATACTTCGTTCAAAAGAAATTTGCCAAACGTCCATTATGTGCTAGAAACTGTGCTAAGTGCTACAGTGGGAAAAAAGAAGTATAAGACCTGATCCTTTCCCTCAAAAATCACGCTTGACAAACATTTTTAAGCAAATAAAACACATATGATTTTAATGCAGTTCAACAAAATCATATTAAGTGCCTAATATTTCCATGTACTGAAAATGAGAAAAAGAAAAACAACAAAGTTATCATATTGAATCATGGAATTTTAAATTTAGAAAGAAGGATGTATCTATTTATGCATGTACTGGGGCAGTGAGGTGGTGTAGGGGACAGAATGCCAGGCCTAGAGTCAAGAAGACTCATCTCTCTGAGTTCAAATCCAGCCTTGCACACTTACTAGCTGTGTGGCCCTGGGCGAGTCACTTAATCCTGTTTGCCTCAGTTTCCTAATATGTCAAATGACTTAGAGGAGGAGATGGCAAACCACTCCAGTATCTTTATCAACAAAAACCCAAATGGAGTCATGAAGAGTTGGACATGACTAAACAACAACAAAATGCACGTACGTATGTACTGTGATGTAACAGCAAAGGAGGAAGCCAGACAAAGGGCAACAAGAAAATTACAATATGGAAAAATCATTTTTAGTGGAGAGGCCTGGGGAAGGTTTCAAGGAGAAGGTGACACCTGATTTGGACCTTGAAGTAAAAGAAAGATGGTAGAGACAGACAGGTAGAAATATGGAAAGAGAGAATATAAGACAAGACTGGGCAATAGCTGGTTGTCTAGTTTGAATAGCTTGTCCAACAACATGTGAAGAAAATTAATGTGGAATATGGCTACAGAATCACACAGAAATTGGTTGGTAGTAGGCCTTGAATGCCAGGCTAAAGCATCCACATTTGAGCTTCCAGGCAATGTGGAAGATAATTAATACTTGCTGAAAGGGGAGTCATTGAAAGGTTTTGAATTGAGGAGTGATGTCAGACCTGTACTTTGTGAAGATTATTTTGGCAGCTGTGTAGAAGCTGGCTTCTTTGTCATAAAAACAAGAAAACTAAAGGGAAATTAGGAAATATAATGAGAATGATGATACTTATTTATATACATTTTCTTTATATACAGTTTCCTTATTACCTAACAATGAAATCACTGCCAGGATGGGAACCAAATACCCTATCTGCTTGAAAAAGTTGAAATGCACTTTTCTCTAAAACTTTTCTATTTGAAAAGAATATTCTTGTTTCAAATGAAGTACTTGCAGAAAATATGATCCTGGAAGGTAAGAAAGCCAAATCTTGGTTAGGAATGGAGTTTGACAAAGAAGAATAAGCTAATGGAATTCTTTGACTTCTTCTGTGGAGAGCTTCTTCAAGTAAGTACATCAGAAAGAAAGTGTAGAGGAATTATACTTGGAAGGACTGTATGAAGCCCCCCTCTCCCCCTCCCCCCCCCCAATTCACATCCAGAAAGAGGGACTCAAAGGATATTGGAGTGAGTTGAAAAAAAAGCAAAATCATGCTGAAGGGAACACATTAGTCAATTTATCAAGAAATTTGTACAGAACTCCCAGAACACAAGGTACTCCTGATTGTAAACTAGAATGGGGGAGGGGGGAGGTCTTAAACCTTTGGGAAAACATGTTTACCATAGCAGTCAAAAGGTTCTATCCTGACATAACTTAAGTAGTCAGAACATTGATCCCTGAAATGCTTAGACCATTTTGCCAAATGGCTCATTTGCAATTGGATGTAATCAAAACACTTGAAAAGTCCATCCAAAAGAACTCAAAGTCCTAGTATAAATGTGGAAAAACAGAAGAGGCCAGGAGGGGAGAATATTTCTTTTCAATTACAAAACAGTCAGGTAAGCCCAAAACACAATGAAGAAAGGGAAGAAGGAAGCAAGGGAGGGAGGAAGAGGAAGAGAGGAGGGATCAATGGAACTGTGTGATAAGATCTGAAAGCTTGCCTAGATACTATGAGACAAGGAGACGTACAGGAGAAAACATCCTTCCCCAATAAAATGTAAGCTCCCTGAGGACAAGTACTTATTTCAATTTTGTCTCTGTTAATCCAGAATAATGCCTAGCAAAATGTATGGCACACAGTAGGTGCTAATAAATGTTTGTTGATTGGTAGTGGAACTCACAGGTATCTACTAGTTGGTAGAAGGGAGGCAACTAGAACCATAGGTCTTCTGTCTCCCAGAGGGTTTACTTTCTACCACACTTACCTATCATTCCTTCCATTTTTCTGACAATTCAGAAAGCCCTTTAGGATTTTGAAATAACCTTTCTCAGTCTCATGAATTTACACTGACACTGAAGTAATCCTCTCCCTGAGCAGCTTCTGCAGGGTAAGGTTGTGTGTTTTTTCACCTGGGTCTCCTCAGAACCTTGTACAGTAACCTGCACTTAATAAGCATGGGTACAATTGAGTCAGTGGATCCATTGATTCTCCTTAGATGTGATCCTTGAGGAGGTGATGCTTAATAAGAGAGAGTTCCAATTGAGAGAATGCCAGAGGACAACACTGGCTGCTCTGTAGTGAATTTTCACTTATTTCCAAAGGAGAAGAAAAGTATTGTCTTGTGCCCAAAGCAAAGTCAATGCCAACAAGCTAACTTCAGCCAATCTACTGCTGGTCTTTCTCCTCAATTTTCTCCCAAATCCTTGATCTGTGTTGCTTTTCTGCAAGGTCAGACATTGCTGAGGGAATCGGGCTGCTTCACAAATCAATAAAGTTAGAGCCAGGCCTTCCTCCTACTCCTTTACAAAAAGGGTTTGGGGACTAGGCTGCTAGAGTAAGGATTCATTCACCTGTGCTACTGGAGGCCAGAAATGTCACCACCTGGCTTGAAATGATACCTTTAAAGCCATTTTCCAACTCCTGCTTCCTTTTGCATAATAGCACGCACTGTGGCCCAAGTGTCAGCCTGAATTTCTGTCCAAACTGAATTTCCTGGCTTTTCTAGGATACAGACAAGGGTTTGTCTATTAGCCTGTACAATCACCTCCCCAGGGAAGAGGGAGAAACAACCATTACTTGAGATGTTTAAAACGAGACTGTTCGGGCTGCTATTGAGGCTCGCCTGCTGAGGAGGGTACTTCCCTTGGGGAAGCACTTCTTGACCTAACAAGCACTTCTCTTTCTCTTGCCTCTGTGACTTTGTTTGACTGGTGAGGTATTACTGCAGAATCGAACGGAGGCAGGGCTTGGAAGTGGGACAAGCTGTCAGAGTAAAAAGGAGGAGCTTCATTAGTATTTATAAAACAAAGGGAAGGAAGAAATTTGCCCTCAGTGTAATTCATTAGTAAATGTCCCTGCTTGAAGCTGAGCTTTGCAAATACATGCCTCACACATCTGTTCTCCCTAATTCTCCCAAGCACTTTTATCTTCGTTAACTCCTTTAATTCCTTGAGAGGGAACACTTAAGACAGGGAAGAAAGGAAGGAAGGGAATGAGAGAAGAAAAAAGGGGAGAAAGAGGGAAGGAAAGGGGCATGGGGGAGGTAGGAAAGAAGGAAGGGTGGGAGGAAGAAAAAAGGGAGAGAAGAAGGAAGGGAAAGAAGAAGAGAGGAGAGGAGAAAGAAAGAAGGAAGGGAGGAGGGGGATAGGGAGGGAAGGAAGGAGGTAAGAAGGAAGAAAGGATGAAAAGAGGGGAAAATGGAGGGAAGGAAGAAGGATGGGGGGGAAGGAAGAGGAAGGAAAAGAGTGTGGGCAGGGAAAGAGCCAAGGAGGAAGGAATGAAGGGAGGGAAGGGAGAGAAGAAGAGGGGAGAGGGGATATAGGGAAGGAAAGGTACATGAGGGAGGGAGGAAGCAAGTAAGGCAGCATGAGTAACCTTGATTGGCTTCTTCCAAAACAGACTAGAAGGTAGATTAGACATCAATGACAGAAGTTAATTTACTGTTACCCTGGTTCCCTCATCTGTAAAATGGAAGGGTTAGATGAGATGAAATCTAGGGTCCATTCAGCTCTGACATTTTATAGATCCATGATTTTCCAAGCCCGTGTGCCTCACCCAAACAATGATAATACTTAGACCCACTAGCAGAGAGGGCCCTCAGCCAAACTGGGAGGAGACCCCCACTGGTCAGATCACTGCTTGCTGTCTTCTTTCTCCTCCTTTAGGTGCTTGGTATTGTGGTGATCTCTCAGAGGCAGCTAGGCAGTAAAGTGGGTAGAGGGCTGGGTCTGGAGTCAGAAGACTCAAGTTCAACTAAACCTCAGAAAATTCATAGCTATGTGACCCTAGGCAAGTCACTTACCCTCTATCTGCTAGCTCAGCAGCAGTAGAAATGTAGATAATAATGACCCTTACCTCCCAGGGTTCTTGTCAGCATCAAATGAGATAATATTTGTAAAGCATTTAGAACAGCATCTGGTCCAGAGTAAGTTCTATATAAATATTGGTTGTAGTGGTACTGGTGGTGGTGGTGGTGGTGGTAGTGGTGGTAGTAGTAGTAGAGATGGTGGTAGTGGTAGTAGTAGTAGTAGTAATAATGGCACTGACAAAGTATTTAGTCCAGTGCTTGGCACATAGTAAGCACTTTCTAAATATTATCATCATCTCCATTATTTGTAAAGCATTTATCACAGTTCCTGGCACATAGTAAGAGCTATATGAATGACGGTGGTGATAGGAGTCATAATAACAGTCGTAGCAGTGGTAGTGGTAGTGGTAGTAGCAGTAGTAGTGGTAGTAGTGGTGGTGGTGGTAGTAGTGGTAGTAGTAGTAGTAGTGGTAGTGGTGGTGGTGGTGGTGGTGGTTGTGGTGGTGGTAGTAGCAGTAGTAGTAGCAGTAGTAGTAATAGTAGTAGTAGTAGTGGTGGTGGTGGTGGTGGTGGCAGTAGTAGTAAAGTGTTTTCTAGCACAGTGCTTGGCACAAAGTGAGAACTTGATAAATGCTTGTTCCCTTCCCTTCCCCTCCCCATCCTTCCTCTTAGCAAAACTCATTTCCATCTAACTGTTATTATAGAAATCATCTGATAAATGAAAGCACCGGAGAGAGCAAGACACAAAGGAAAGAGCATTTAACTCAGAGTCACTGACTCTGGGTCTGAGTCCTAGTTCTTCCACTTACTACCCCAGGTGACCTTAGACAAGTCATTTGAACTCTCTAGACCTCAGTTTCCTCCTCTGTAAAATGAGGGAAGTTGGGCTACACAACCTATAAGCTTCCTACCAGCTCATGGCCTGTGATCCTTGGTTACTGTTTCTGGCATAGATTATAACACAGCTTTAATCCAAAGGAAGGATTCTGCAATGGTGAGATTTCAGATATCACCTACAGATTGTGGAAGGGCAGAAAGATCTCCAGACAAATCACACACTAGCTAATCAATCTACCTGCAGGTAATGTGGTTCCTAGTAGAGGACTAGAGGGAAAGTACATGGGATTTAAATTCTAGGCTATTCTAGACAGTTGGACAGACTTTCTCTGAGGTACCAATTCAAGTTGTATCTGAACTTGAAGCTTTAAGAGTGAAGTATCCTTGACATCTCTACCCCACATCTGAAGGCTATTGACCTCCTTTTGTTAAGATCTATGAGCACAAGACCCTGCAGCCCAGTCAGCAATATGAAACAGCAGAGAGAACAATCAGCCCAAGGCATCAGATTTCCACTCTGTAACTTCTTAGTGGCTGCTAGTGCCTGACTTCTACAACTCTGGACCTTGTGTCTAGAACCCAATCTGTCCTTTCTTACCTTAGCAGATACTCTCAGGGCTGAACTCCCACATTCATAGGATCAGATTTAGAGGCAGAATGGATCTCTGAGTCTATCTTGTATAATATATTCTCTCTCTCTCTCTCTCTCTCTCTCTCTCTCTCTCTCTCTCTCTCTCTCTCTTTCTCTCTCTCTCTCTCTCCTCATCTTTCTAATGAGGAAACTGAGGTCCAAAGTGGTTATGCCTTGCCTATTGTCATCATAGTGGTGCATCAGCAGTAGGATTTGAAACAAGGACCTCTGACTCTATAACCTTTTCCTAAGCCTGTAATACCCACCTGGTCTCTCTCAACCCAGTCTGTTCCTCTGCACCTGGGGCCCTGGTTGTATGATATTTTACATGATCCACCTGTTCAGGTGAACGCTTAAGCTTGACAACTCTTGGGCTATTGCCTCCTATAGCCCAGCCTCCTGTATACACTGTAGTTCTGGGGATCTGCTCTCTAAGACAGAACACACTTCATATACTTACACATCTGTGCCTCCATATGCATTGCCTCTCATAGGTTTGAACAGCAATCACTACTAGCTTTAAAAAGGCAGAAGAATAAAAAGGGAACTGGAAATAAGGATGAAAGTAGACTGGCAAATGAGACAGTGTTTTTACACCACTTAGTACAGTATGGGGAACACAGTAGGTGCTTAATAAATGCTTGTTCCCTCCCTCTGGCTCTTTAGGAGAGAGAGAACCAATCAGACCAGTTGTCTTGAGTTTAATTGCATTAGAAACTCTAAACTTGTGGCCATAGGCATACATAGAAGATGGGATACATGTGCCGGGTATACTGGAACATCCCATACAAATATTGCCATTTGGTCCTAATCCTCAGGGGAAGCATTTTTTTAATGTGTCATTTGTTCAAGCACACTCACCATAAAGTGCCCTGTGATATCCACTGTACTGTTATCCATATTGTTATTTAGATGGTAAAGTTATTATTTTAGTTTTTGAGTATTTATTACCCATATAACTTGGCAGACACAGATTTTAAGCTGCTTAAGAGCAGAGACTGTGTCTTATTCATCTTTATATCTTCCATAGTACCAAGCACAATACTCTAAAATAGTAAGAATAGGAATAGACACATATACCACTTTAATGTATTACAAGTGATTTATAAATATTATCTTGTTTGATCCTCATAATAGCTATTATCCTGTTTTAGAGAGGAAGAAGCCAAGGCAAACAGAGGCTAAGTGACTCCCACACGGTCACAGTAAGTGTCTAAGGTCAAATTTGAACTCAGATCTTCCCAATTCAAAATCCAACACTCTCTCCACTGAGCCATCTAGCTGCCTCTCAGTAAGTATTTGGTTAGCATATTATCAACTTTCAAATACCGAGTTGATACCACTGAAAAGCAGCATTTTGAGGGAGATGGGGAGCTGGAGGTAGACAGAGAAAATGTAAGACCCTGTCTCTACCTTCAGGGAGTTTATAATCTTATTGGGGATGTAAGCTAACACATTGAACAAAAAGAGAAAGACGGTGTTATATTAACACATGTTGGGAGATGTGGTTCAGACTATATGTATCATAGCAGTTCAAATAATAGACTAAAATGACTTACATTTATGGACATGGGATGGAAGAACACATAACTGGCCTGTCCTTTCATCAGTGCAGGCCTATTTCCTAAAATTTATCTCCTCAGATTCTGTTTAGTCTACCTTTGAATGTCTTAAGTGATCCAGTTTCCATTACCCTTGGGAAATCCTCTTGGAACTGAACAGTTCTCCATCTCAGAAAGTTTTTTCCAGAGTTCAATCTCACTTATCTACCTCAAAACCCCTCTGTCCCTTAAACAACATAATTCCTCAGATCATCCAGCTCTCCTTGTGACTTAGTGCCTGTCTCCTGAGCATGGACTGTAGGAAGCACTTCATGCCTTTCTTCACCAATCCCCAACACTTTCTCACAATCACTTTTTTGGTTTCTACCCTTTAAATACTCTGTCAAAACATAACCATCAAATGCTCATTTGGGAATGGCCCTGGGTTGGTCTGATGTGTTGCAGTGGGGAACATTTCTTGTGTAAGGATGGGAATAGATGGCCACTGGGGTCCTTTGCCCCTCTGAAATGCTGGCATTCTCTGATAAAGTTATAAGAGCAGTAATTTAGAACTTTAGAGTTTGCATAGCACTTTCTTCACAATACAACCCTTTAAGGTAAATATGATCACTATTATTGCCTCCATTTGAAAGATAAGGAAATTCTGAGTCAAAAATCTGCAATGGTCTGGCCAATGTCACACAGCTACTCAGTGACAGTGTCAGAACAAAACATTGAGTTTCTGATTTTGAAATCTTTAAAAGACACTATCTACTTCAGGACTCAGTTATGAGTGCTTAGTAAGAGCATGATTTTTCTTTATTTCTTTATTTACTATAAGGCACTGGAAAGTCATAGTGTACCCAACTTTCCAGTCAATGGTGGGTGAACGTTAAACCCAAGGGGATGATCTTGCTGAGGGAGAAAGAAGGTGCACCTCTCATCCCCCTACAGTGCCTAGGGTAGAAAAAATTGGAAAAGGCCAAGAGTATGGTCAGCCCTAGCTACAAATAGAAAAAGAAAGAGGAGAGGAGAGGGAAAGGGAGATGGAGAGGGAGAGGGAAAGGGGAGGAGAAGAGGGAGAGGGGAGAGGAAGAGGGAGGGATGGAGGTTAACAAGAAGGGAAATAAAGAGAGAGAAAGAAATTAAGAGACAAAGATAGGCAAACAGAGAGAGGGAGAAAGAAGATAATATCATATCTCCCTTACCGTATCCTTCCTCTCAAAGCTAAATGTCCCTGGTCCCTCTGATTTTCCTATGGTATGGTTTCTAGCTCCCTCAGTTATTTGATGAATCTACTCCAAATCACCAATTTTGTTCCTAAAAATTGTGGTACCCAAAACTGAACAAAATACTCTATAACTGGTCAGCCCTGAGCAAACTGTATAGGAACTATCATTGCCCTCATTCTGGGTCTTACATGAAGGATACCAACAAAGATCTTAGGAGTTTTCTTGGTTGTCATGCCATTCTCTTGCCTCATATTGGACTTGCAGTATAAAGAAGCTGAATGGCAAGTGCAATGAAAAGAACAATGGATTTGGAGTCAGAGTTCAAATCCCATTGTTGCCACTTACTAGCAGTGTGATGTTGAACAGGTAAGTCACATGACGTCTCTGGGTCTCAGTTTCCACTACAGACCTTCCTCTGTTTTAACAAAAATCTATTAATGTTCTGGATCTGGTCAATTAAACCATTTTGAATCCATCTAACCCACCTATGTCTCTACCTTCTCTTTTTTATGTTCAAGTCATGTACCCATTTTGACCTTATCTTGGTGTGCAGTGAGATACTGACATATGCCTAGTTTCTGCCAGAATACCTTCTAGTTTTCCCAGCAGTTTTTGTTGAATAGTACATTCTTGCCCCCAAAGCTTGGATCTTTGGATTTATCAAACACCGCGTTACTATGATCACTTACTTCCCCATCTTTATCTTCTTAGTATGGCATGTTTTAAGAAGGCTGTTTCTGGGTTTCTCAATGCAGTGGGACAACTGGCTTCAGAGACCATTAAGAAAATACCCTGGAAAGTGAAAGAAGGACATGGACATTGGCTCAGGTTGAGGCTTACTGGTTGACCAGATTAGTTAATTATCATCTTTGAAGGCAAAGGATGCTCTTTAAGATGAGATAGGTCAAGTACATATTCATTTCAGGGAGTGGGGCAGCACAGCATGGAGAGTACATAAAGCTATCTGACCTAGATGGAGGTTGAGGGAATAGAAAGGGTGCTCTTCCAACATGTTCGAGGTTCTCTCGGCTGATACTTTTCCTAGCATCTGGAGGCAGTTGTCACAATTTAAACTTCTATAGAGTTTTGCCGCTTTCAGAGCCACTTTTTCATGACAACTCTGTAATGTTGGTAGGGCAGATGTCATCACCCCCATTTTACTAATGAAGAAACTGAGCTTGCAGAGTTTGATGGACTTGACCGAGATAAAAGACTTGGTATGTGGTGGATCTGGGACTTGAATCCAGGTTATCGTTGGCCCCTTGTACATCTGCCTCTACTCCCTTCACATATCCAGGTTATGTTTCCATTAAGGTCTAATTCAGGTCCTGTCTCCTCCATGAATCCATTCTTTACCATCCCTAGCCCACAGCATTATCTCCTTCCTCTGAATTCCTGCCACATGCATTGACTATACCACTGATATTGGTCATTAATCTACAGAACGGCCTTGTGACAGTCCCATTATGGTTGTTTTATGGTGCTGTCTGGCCCATCTATAGTCACCTAAGTCACCTCCCCAACTACAGACGTGTCTTCACACATCCCTGTGCTCCCCACTGTGTATTCTAGCACAGTGTTAGTGTTAGAGGCAGCCCTCAATGAGTATTTGCTGATTGACTGAATGTTTGATTGATTGATAGAGCCCTGAAGACAAACTTCACCCACTTCACAATATTGCCTCAGGCCTTCTCTTTCATCTGTGACTATTAAGCAAACTTGAAAAGTGAAATCTATTCCAACCTTGATTGGCTCTATTTTGTTGTCATTTAGTCATTTTTCAGTTGTGCCAGACTCCCTGCAACTCTATTTGGGGTTTTCTCGGTAGAGATACTAGAGTGATTTGTCATTTCTTTTTCCAGTTCAATTTAAAGATGAGGAAACTGAGGCAAACTGGGTTAAATGACTTGCCCAGGGTCACACAGCTAGTCAGTGTCTTGGGTCAGATTTGAACTAGATTGGTCTTTTGTAAAGAATATTGAATTGAAGTCTACTGACCTGCTGGTTAGGATGGGAAAAAGGTCATTAGATCTTTGACTCACCCATCTCCCCTTCTTCCTCCCCACCCCAACCCCTGCAGCACTTAACTCTGAGAAGACAGAGTGAAGAACAGCAAGCCATGCACTGAAGCCTTGAATGTACCTTGTCCTTTCTCACTGCCCCCCTTTTTTAATATTCTGAAAAAAAGGAAAAAAAATTCCCTGCCATCCCATTTCCACAGTTACCTCTATTTATTCTTTTGTTCCCGATTCCAAGAATACATCTTCAGAGTCAACTGGAGCTTCAGTGCATGGCAATTACTAAAGAAATAAAATATTACCCTCGTCTTCAAGCATTTTGGCCGCATTCTTCCTGGCTCTTCTGTTTTCAATATCTAAAGTGCGGCTCTCCTTCAGTGCCCTTGAAGATGCACTTGCTTCCTTACCGCATGCATTATTCCATAGAAGAAAAAATATCATCTTTCAATTTATGAATCACTCTTATCTTTACTCTTCACCTTTACTTCTCTTTGTGTTTCTCCCACTTACACATTTCTAAATTATTTCTGGCCAAACAGGCAGCAGCTAAGTTGGAACCCTGGGTCTACCACTATCTTTATTATCAGGTCCTTCTGTGCCATTTGTATGAAATGAAGTCCCATAGATTTTGGGCCAACTGCAAACTCCTTTCACTCCCATTGACAGCAGCTATTGTATCCTAGAGAATTACCAAAAAACATCCTCTCCCTCCTTCGCTTGTCATCTCTGTCAAAAACATTATTTCTTTCAATTTTGCCTATTTGACTGAAGAAAGGAAGCATTTTGGGAATTGGAGTTATTTTTTGACTTTGTTCTCCTGGTCCAACACTTGCCACGCTACCTTGGGGACCCTTTTAGACCCTAGAAAGTAAGTAGAAGCTGTATGGTACCATGCAAAGAATACTGGCTCAGGAATGAGAGAAAATAGGCTCAAATTCGACTTCTCACCCTTATTGATGTGACCTTCACCAATTCATGTAAGCACCCAGGCCTGAGTTTCTTCACATATAAAATGTTGAGGTTCAGATAACTAGCTTTCCATCACTAAATATAGACAAAAGGTGACTATGATGGATTCCAAATGCCCACTTTCTTCCCAGCCTAACTTCTGCCCTTAAAAAAGCCACCAAGGGAGGTTACTGTGTCTCATTCTGGTTTGACTGGAGGGTAAGACCATAGGAGCAAAAGAACAGCTTGAGAACAAAGTAGTTCTTTCTGTACTTGTCCAACTTCTTTGCTCAAATTCCAGGAGGTATTTCTCCTTTTAGAACTTTCCTTTTTTATTATTATATGTTGGATAAACATCAACAAAAAACAAACATTTCTTTATACAAATCAGAATGCAAAGAGAAGTCTCCATATGAAGCTGTGAATCTCCTCTCCACTGCAGCTTATTTTAGTCTTGGGGTGGGTTGTTGTGGCTTTTTTTTGGGGGGGGTTGTATATTTCAAAGTTAACATAGTTCAACACTGTTCTCTTTGTTATGTCCCCTTCTGAATCAACCTTCTGCACTACCCTCCTTATATTTTTCATGATTAATTGATTTTATTTTCTACCTTTTTTCTTTGTAATTATTGCCATCATGACCTCAGGAGCTACCTCATTCATTTTAACACTCAAGGAAGGTTGACTTGTTGATATGGGTCCATCCCTCTTCACCACCACAACTATACTCAGAGTTGCCATGGTTGAAAAATATATCACCTTGCACCTAGTCTAGTAATGAACTCCTTGAGACTGAGCTAGGCTGGTCCTGAAAAAAAGAGACTGAGAGGCCTTGGAGCTATACTTAGTGACCTTCCAGCTTAGTTAAAGATGAATAGCTTGAGTTGCTTTGGGAAAGAACTATGAGAACCAGGGTCATCCCCAACTATGATAAGATATTGGAAAGGTTCAAGATTGTTAATTAACAATGAATAAGCAAAGCTTTCTTGGTGTATAAGGTCACAAAAATCAATCAGCAAATGTTTATGCAGTGTCAATCCAGCAGCCATCCATTTGAGTTGACAGATGATTGGTTAAGTTTCCTTCTTCTCTTTCACCTACTCCTTTGCAAGGGGTAAAAGAGGGAGAGTGGAAAGGTACATATAGAATACCCTAAAGCAGATACAGAACCAAAAAGAAAATCATCCATTTTATAGGATTCTGAAGGATGAAGGGACCAAAAAGGACCAAGCAAAGAAGACTGGGTGGAAGAACAATGGGAAAGCAAAGAAATTTTGAGGAGATTGGCAGGTACAGACAAAGGCTGTCTCCAGAAGATCAGTAGGGGCTCGTAAGCCATGAGCTGGGAGCTACAAGGAGCAGAAGGTAGCAACGGTAGGAGAAAATAAGTGAAGTAGCTGGCAGATGGAGATGAAAAACTGAAGATCTGCCACAGAACCAGTAGCCGCAGCTCATTCATTCCTTCAGAACTTGCCTTAAATTTCCTCTGTTTGTAATATGAGTTTCTGGGAACTAAAGACCAATCCATTCTTGATGATGGGGGTTAAATGGCAGCCACTTGGCAATGAAATAGAATTCCTATTTCTTTGAAAAAGGGATACTAGTTCTTTCCATACTCACTATTATTCTGAGTAAGTATACTAGACTTCAAGGCCAATTAGAGAAGCCTCAGCTTATTTGCAAGAGAAGAGACTAGTGCCCCAATGGAGAGCTAAAATTAATCTGATAATGATTTTCCCAAAGAGAGGGTCTAGGTAGGGCACAAACTCTGATACTATCATTGATGTCTCCAACGTTCAATCTGGTCCTTCTTTCCTTAATGATACAAAGGTTACGCTTATTTCCACAGCAAAGGCTGATAGGTATATAGTGCTTTTCATTCAAAGAGTATTTTCTATATGTTATTTCATCCAGTTTTCACAATAACCCTGTGAAAGAGGTGTTAGAATTATTATATTCTTCAATTTACAGATGAGGAAACAGACACTTGGAGAATTTAACTGATTTTCCCAAGATCACATAACTAGAAAAATAACATCATTTAGAAAGTAACAAAACTAGGCTGAATTTTAACTCAAGTCTCCTAATTCCAGATAGTTTCTCTTTCCACTACACCACATGCCTACAGGTTCAGCCCTGTGCTGTTAGCCATAGGAATACATAAGAAGCAAAAAACAAAGTACCTGTCCTCGAAGAGATTGCACTCTAGTTGAGGAGACAAGGCATGCTACAGAAATACATAATATAATACACAAAATAGAGATAATACAAGTAGAAAGTGTTTATGAACACTAAATTGTACAGCACAGGTTTTACATGTGATAAGAGTTTAGAATTTCAGTAATCATAAAAATAGTAACAATAATAACACCTAGGTACTATTATACTGTGCTTTTATTATTCTTTAATTTGAAGTGACTGGAAGTAGAAAAAATAAGGTATCTCTTATCTTTCTAGCCACAATAAAATACTGCTAAATGACAATTTATTGGACTAATTCTGGTATGTTTCTTTTATTGCTGTGTCATAGTGGAAGGAAAATGGTCTAGAATGAATTAGAAACCTAAAGTGAGGCACACAGGATACTCACTGAAACGCAATTGACAGTAGCCATAAGTAGTCATGAGACTCTTCCCCCACTCCCTGACCCAGGTTTCTCTAAAGCTGTTTTATTCATCATTTCTTAAGGCACAATAGTACTCTATTACTTTTTAAAAAAATATTTAGCATATTCTTTTTCCCCAGTTACATATAAAAACAATTTTAAACATTCATTTTTATTGATTTGTTTGTTTACTTTTAGTTTACAAGATTCAGTTCCACAATCCCTTGAGTTTCAAATTTTCTCCCCTCCCTACCTGCCCCCCCATGGCAGCATGCAATCAAGTATAGGATCTGCAAATATTTTCATGTTAGACATTCACTTGTAAAACTTTGAGTTCCAAATTCTCTTCCTTCCTCCCTCCCCATACCCTGTCCCCACTGAGAAGGCAAGCAATTCATTATATGTTACACATATGTAGTCATGCAAAACATATCCATAGTAGTCATGTTGTGAAAGAAAATATAGACAAGAAACAAAAAGAAAAATGAAGAAAGTAAATAAAAAGTATGCTTCAGTCTGTATTCAGACATCATTAGTTCTTTCTCTGGCGATGGCTGGCATTTGTCACCATAAGTCCTTCAGAGTTGTCTGGAATCATTATATTCCTGAGAATAGGTTAGTCATTCACAGCTGATCATCTTACAATATTGCTGTTACTTTGTACACAGTACATTTCACTTTGCATCAGCCCATGGAAATCTTTCTAGGTTTTTCTTGAGAGCATCCTGCTTGTCATTTCTTATAGCACAATAGTATTCCATCATAATCACATACTACAACTTGTTCAATCATTCCCCAAATGATGGGTGTCCTCTCGACTTCTAATTCTTTGCCCCCCAGAAAATAGCTGCTATAAATATTTTATATTTATAATTTTTATATTTATAATTTATAATATTTATATATTTATATATATAAGTCCTTTTTCCTTTTAATTTTGTTTTTTTATGTATCTAGTAGTGGTGTTGCTGGGTCAAAGGGTATGCATGGTTTTATAGCCTTTTGGGCAGAGTTCCAAATTGTTCTACAAAATGGTTGAATCGTTCACAACTCCACCAACAGCACGTTAAATGAGACTTGTAATCCTATAGTGCCAAGTGAAAATACTAGAATTTCTCTTCAGAGAATCATAGAGACCAAAGGAAACCCTTCAGCACATTGATTGGATCCTCTATGGAAATATGATACAATAAGATATGATAAGAATTACACAGATTGAGGAAGCATGTATGGGCTGTGATTTTACACCACAGGAGGGGAAGTTCCACATTAGTGGCAGCTCTGTTTCACTGAAGACTAAGGGACCATGGAAGCTTAAAGGTCAACCAGAGCTTGCTACAACATTCCTGACTCATGGCTACTGAACTTCCTCCTGAATGCCTCCAATACCGAAAACCATCTGAAAGAGAGAGAGAAAAAGACAGAGAGATAGAAAGATGATGGAGGTATAGAAATAAAGAGATAAATGTAGAGATGGAATAGTAGAGAGATGAGATGATAGCTATGGAATGTGACAGAGAAAAGAGAGCTGTCACAATTATGTTTTACTTAACAGCTATGTGTATGTGCATATACACACATATACATATACATACACATATATATTTCCTTTGATATGTAAAAGTAAATGATAATGGCAAATTAAAAAAGAGAGTGGTGGCATGGTTATATGCTTATTAGGACCTTGAGTGTTCTCACTGTGAATAAGCAGTTGAGATTTTCCTGGTAGCTAAAATGAGATGCTTATCCCTTAGGGTATTTTGCTGAGGGGAAGCAGTATAGGTTAAAGCGTTATACTGCTGACTTATTGACATGTTAATGCAAACCACTTAATCCTGCCTGATTTTAAGGGGTTATTGCCACTTTCATAGTGATACACAACAACTGCTCATGAAGGATCCAGGCTGAAGCCCTTTCCTCCTATGATCACCAAGACCACTGGCTAAAAAGACAGAACTGCCATTAAACAAGTATCAGAGGAGCTGTTATCTCTCTACATGGGGCCAAGCAGATGGACTCACCTATTCCACTAGGCCAGTTTTTGGGGCCCATCTAAAACAAAACAAGAATTGAAGTGCTTGGTCGATCTTGCTGACAAGGACCCAGTGCTTGATTTCTTCTCCACAATGGCCCCTTGGTCCTCTGAAACTTAGTATCTGCAGATATGACCCCTTTTGCACTGTGACCATATCATTCTTCTAGCCATCCCCTTATTCTTTTATCAAAGATGAACACATGTCCCTACTGGACAAGTCAGAAAAACTTGGAAAAGAAAACAAATAAAACCCAACAAAAAACCCAAGAACATATAACTAAAAGAAATTAGTAAGTTGGGGTGGCTAGGTGGCACAGTGAATAGACCACTGGCCTGGAGTCAGGAGAACCTGAGTTCAAATCTGACCTCAGACATTTAACACATAGTAGCCATGTCACCTTGGGCAAGTCACTTAACCCCAACTGCCCCTCCAAAGAGCAAAAAAAAGAAGATAGTAAGTTGATGGAATCATTTATGATGGATGAAAAATGGATCTCTAGAGTGCATAAAGACTTGTTAAAAATCCTACAAAAATGATAATTCGGCAATCAACTGCTTGGTTATCTTGGTGTGAGGGAGGACATAGCAAATGCCTGATACTTAAATATTCATGTGGATGATGCCTGTAGACCTTACTCCAGTGATATGTTTTTCCATCTATTTCAGTCATACACCAGACTTGCGAGCTCCTCATCTCAAAGGACTTCATGTACCACCTCCAAAGGTCCAAAACTTAGAAATTCTTTCCTCTGATTATTACTTAATTTCATTAAGACTCTTCAAACTTTTTGTTCTTTTCTTGCCCCAACTATCAATACCCTTGTCTCCCCACCCAGTTTTCATCTTACAAACACAAACAGCTTCCTGCTTCACTGATACAATTACAGAAGCTCCCAAAATTGCCCTCTTCCATTTCTACCTGTCAGCAGAATCACTCTTTCCCCTTTCTCTTCTGTGTCTGATTGTGACAGAAGCACTTGACTAGACTAGCTAGGTAGTTGGTACAGTGGACACAGCACTGGACCCAAAGTCAGGATCTCAGTTCTAAGCTGACTTCAGACCCTTACTAGCTATATGAGTCTGTGCAAGTCACTTTAACCTCTGTGTCTGTTTTCTCATCTGTAAAATGAGGATAATAATAGCACCTGCATGCTAGGTTTATGAGGATCCAATGAGATCATGTAAAGCGTTTAGTGCTGGCATAGAGATATTAGGTTATTTCTTTTATTTTTTTATTTTTATCATTTTATTATATTATTATATTATTTTATTATTAAATTAATAATTAAATTAATATTATTCTATTATTTTATTATATTATTATTTCAAAAATCCATGAAAAAAGAACAGAATCAAAAGAAAAAGAGAGAAGTATTAGTTTGCAAAAATAATTTATGGTAAATATTACAGATTACATCCAAAATGTGTGCTTTTTGTTATCTACCTATTGCATTTGTCCTCTTGAGGACAGAGATTGTCCTCAAGCTTGATAAATGCTCATTGATTAACTAACTGAAAAGGACCCATTGAAAAATCTACAAAGCCCATCCTAATTTACAAATTTACAAAGCCCAATTCCTAATTCCTCACTGGATAACAGGTCAAAAGATTAGAACAGTTTCAATAAAAGTAACATAAAATGCCAGTAATCACTTTAAAACTCTCAACTTCATTACATAATCAGAGATAAAAATTTTAAAAACTTTGACCTATCATCTTTCACCCATGAAACTGACCAGAATAACAACAAGATTAAAGGTAATGAAACTAGCAAAGTTGGAGAGAGACTGGTACAATATTGTTTCCAGGAAGCTAAGCATCACCAAGCGTTGGACTTAGACTCATGAAGCCCTGAGTTCAAATTAAGCCTAAACACTTGCTAGCTGTCTGAGCTTGGGATAGCCATGTAATCTCTCTAAGCCTCAGTTTCCTCATCTGTAAGGTGAGTGTTAATCATGGCACCTACCTCCAGGTTGTTGTAAGGATTTAATGAGATGACATTTGCAAACTTTAAGTATCATGTAAATTCTAGTTATTACTCATTGTTCATAGAATTGCAAACTTATAGAATCTTTCTGGAGATCAATCTGGTCTCTAAATATTAAAAATTACAAAAATAACCAAACTCTTTAAGCCAATAATTCTATAGTTGAGAATGTTAATCAAAGTGACAGCCCACACTAGAGCAGAAGTAGGAAACAGTAAGAGGAGATTGGGGATTAGCCAGCAGCCCAGTTTGGCTGGAATGTAAAGTGTATAAAGGGCAGATAATACATATGTAGAATGAGATGATATTCATACGGTGGAGGCTTTAGAAAAGTCTTAGGAGTTTACATTTTATCCCACAGACAACAGGAAACCACTGGACTTTTTTTTTTAACAGGGTAATTAATGATGGTCTGGCCAATGAATTATGAAGATTATTCTGACAACTGTGTGAAGGGTGGGTTTTGAAGGTGAAAAAACTGAAGGCAAAGAGTCGAATAGGGAGGGTTTTTTTTCCCCAATAGTCTAAGAAACAGGAAATGAGGGGCTAAACCAGAGTAAAAGCAACAAGAGAGTCTGTGTGAGAGAGGTTTGTAATAACTTCTTTATCCTAGCTGAGGGAGTGAAGTGGAACAGGAGATAGGGCATTGAGCCTACAGGAAGGAAAACCTGAATTCAAATCTGACCTTCCTAGTTATAGTCACTTCACCTCTGCCTCAGTTTCCTCAGGTGTAAAACGGGGCACCTACCTCCCAGGCTGTTGTGAGGATCAAATGATACGTTATTTGTCAAGCAGTGTCTGGGCACATCGTGGGCATTTGTTCTCTACCCCCCCCCCATATCTAAAAATATTCTCACACCTCTGGATTTTCTAGAATTTCATCATGTCTTGAGATATAAATGCTAGAACTTTTTATTTTTTAAGAAAAGTTGTACCCCAGGTTTGTTTAGTGGGGTTGAGTTTCTAATCTCCTTCTAGATTATGCCCAGTATTTGTCTGGTTTTTGTTTTGTTTTGTTACATAGGAGTTCTGATACTCAGTTTCATCAAAGTCTTCAAGGGAAGGCTACAACATTCTGGGTCTCTTTAGTGCCACTTCTTTGAATCCCTAATTCCCTTCAAGGCTTCAAGGCCACTTCCTCCAGAAGGTCTTTCCTAAGCCCCAAATTGTTAGTGTTCTCCCTAAATTACTTTTTTAAAAATTGTGTTGTACAAATGTACATATTGTAGAATGTAAGCTCCTTGAGGGCAGGAATTGTTTCTTTTTTTTTCCTTTGTAACTCCAGTACCTCCCATAGCATAAGTCCTCCACAGGTGCTTGTTAAATTGAATCTGATCAAATTGAACTTAACTGAAAACTGAAAAGGAAGTGTGGCATCACAAGAAGAACTTGAACTTTGAATTGAGAGACCTCAGAATGAATGCCAGCACTGAGACTGACTTGCTTTGTGACTGTCACAAACCATTTAACTTCTAAGAGTCTAAGTCTTCCCATCTGTAAAAAATTATTAACAATACTGATTCCTCCTACTTCATAGGATGGGGCAACTTAGATGGCACAGTGTAGAGTGTCCAGCCTAGAGTCAATAAGTCTCATCTTCGACAATGGTGATCTACTGTTCGATAAACCCAAAGATCCCAGATTCTGGGATAAGTATTCACTATTTGACAAAAATTACTGGGAAAACTGGAAAATAGTATGGCAGAAAGTGGGCATAGACCAACGTCCAACACCGTATACCAAAATAAAGTCCAAATGAGTACACGATTTAGATATAAAGCCTAATGCCATAAGCAAATTGGGAGAGCAATGAATAGTTTGTCAGATTTATGGAGAATAGAGGAATTTATGACCAAACAAGAGATAAAGAACATTATGAAGTACAAAATGGATGATTTTGATTACATTAAATTGAAAAGTTTTTGCACACAGTCAATGCAACCAAAATTAGGAGGGAAGCAAAAAACTGGGAAAGAATTTTTACAACACTTTATGATAAAGGACTCATCTCTAAAATATAGAGAACTGAGTCAAATTTATAGGAATACAAGTCATTCCCCATTGGTAAATAGTCAAAGGATACAAACAGGAAGTTAGTTTTCAGAAGAAGAAATCAAAGCTATCTCTAGTCATATGAAAAAATGCTCTACATTACTATTGATTAGAGAGATGCAAATCAAAATAACTCAGAAGTAAACCACATCACACCTATCAGATTGGCTAACATGACAAAACAGGAAAATGATAAATGCTGGAGAAGATATGGGAAAACTGGAACACTAATGCACTGTTGGTGGAGTTGTGAACTGATCCAACCATTCTGGAGAACAATTTGGAACTATGCCCAAAGGGCTATAAACAAAATGTGTATAACCTTTGACTCAGCAATACGACTTCTAGGTCTGTATGCCAAAGAGATCATACAAATGGGAAAAGGACCCACATGTACAAAAATATTTATAGCAGCTCTTTCTGTGGTGGCAAAGAACTGAAAATTGAGGGGATACCCATCAATTGGGGAATGGCTGAACAAGTTGTGATATGGGAATGCATTGAAATACTATTGCACCATATGAAATAGTGAGCAGGTGGGCTTCAGAAAAATCTGGAAGGACTTACATGATACTGAGTGAAGTGAGCAAAACCAGGAGAAGATTGTACACAGTAACAGCCACACTGTGTGATGACTGACTTTGACAGACTTAACTCTTCTCAGCAATGCAAGGACCTAAAACAACCCCAAAAGACTCATGATGCAAAATACCATCAACATCTAGAGAAAGAAATATGGAGTGTGAATGCAGATGGAAGCATACTAAGGAAAAAAGTCTCATCTTCCTGAGTTCAAATACAACCTCAGACACAGGGCAAGTCACTTAACCCTTTTTGTCTCAGTTTCTCCATCTGTAAAATGAGCTGGAGAAAGAAATGGCAAACTACTCCAGTATCTTTGCCAAGAAAACCCCATATGAGTTCACGGAGAGTCAGGCATAATTGAAAAAACAACTTCATAAGGTTGTTATAAGCAAAGAATTTTACTCACCTTAATATTTTATATAAATCAATCACTACACTAGACCGTGAGGAATGTATTAACTACACAAAGAATCAAAGGATATTAGAGCTTTAGTCCAATACATTCCTATTTCAGAGGAAGACACTGAGATCTAGTGAGATTAAGTGAAGATTAAATGACATGGTCACACAAATTGTTAAAGGTAGTGCCAAGACTACAATTCCAGGATCCTGGATTCTAGTCTAGCTCTTTTCCAACTAAACCACTCTACTTCCAAGTTCCCTACCTCCCAGGTGTACTAGGTCTGGCCAGGCTTCAGATGTTAAGGAGTAGGGGTTGAGAAACATTCCACCTCTTGCAGTAGCCCTTTCTGATTTATAACAGTCTCCTTCCTGCCAATAAGGAGACAATAAGCATGGTCTGACTTTGAACATGAAGACTGAACAATGGGCTCCTCAGGGAAAATGGACACTAAGCTAGAGGTCACCTGTATAAAATGTTGTGGCCAGGAGAGGGTGTTAGATCACAGTATATTTTGTTCCAGGTCAAGGACTCTGTTACAGATTTCCCTGGTATTAATTAGCCATCTTAGAATATCCCTTCCCAGAGACGAACTATATGGTAATTTGAGATATTTTGGCAATGTTACACCCAAGGTAGCCCAAGATATCTAGAAAATATGAATGGAACTACTCAAAATCTCCTTCTTCCCAGGGCCCTGAACCAGCATCCCTGTTTCCAGGTTCCCCCTAAGGTAAGAAGTCATAGGATGGATATAATGAGTAAGAAAGGAACAGAAGTATTTTGAGTACCATCCGACCCAGTGGGTACCATATTGGCTAGCCTTGAATATCCTGAGGCAGCAGGAAAGGCTATATACTTCAGAATAGAGCACTGAAGAAGCAGGGTAGTACAATGGAAGGAATATTAGCTCAGAAGTCAGAGGACCTGGGTTCAAATCCTGCCTAAGAAACTACTTATATGATATTAGGTAAGTCACGTGAACTTTCGCTGCTTCATTTTCCTCATCTGCAAAATGAGGTGGTTGTATTTAAGGACTTCTTCCAGCTCTAAATCAATGAGCTTAAGAAGGGCCTCTAGAAAAGGTGCTAGAGGTTGACTAATACAAATGTGGCTTATTCCCCATGAAGGCTCTGTGTTCAATATCCTCTCCCTATGTTGTAGCTGTTGCCCTTACCCAGCTTGACCCTTTGATTTTAACTTCATCACTCAGGGTAGGAGATTCAGGTTGTTCAACATGCACTTTCTCCTAATGGTTATTGGCTAATCACTAATTAAACCCACTAAAAACCACACTGACCTAACTTTCTGAATAGAACAAAAGGAAGAACCCTGAGAGGGCTTTGATTTGTTCTAGGTACCACAGTAAAGGGAGGACCTAGGCCCATAGCCAGACCCAAGCCTCCCCACTCCAGTCTTGAAGACTTGCCCTGGTAGTATGAACCAAGATGGTAAATGAAATCCTGGCCAAGGTGTCAATGAATGGAATCGACTTGAAGGACATAGTCTATAAACAGTTCTAGAAACTCAACCTTCTGGGCTGGGCTGTCCTGCCCTCTCAGAGCCCCCTCTGTCTAGTTGTGGCCAGACAACTGGAGGGAAGTGAGACTGCCCATGGAGCTTCACCAGGTATTCAGTCTGTAGGGGTTGGTGGGGCGTATGTATGTGTGCTTCCCTTTTAAAATAGATGACTTTTTTTTCAATCCTGGTTAAAACCACAAGCATTTGAAATGCTCCCAGAGGAATGAAAGCTCAGACCTGTGGAATGTCAGTTGTGGAAAGTAAATGACCACCACGTGATCAAGCAAATGCCACTGAGGAAAATAGACATGTGATGCTGAACAGATATGCTGTTTACTCTAACATTTTGGGGTGACAGGCAATCACTTTCCAAACCAGCGGCTAGAGGACTAGCTCTCAGAAGGCTTAAATCAAGAGTCTTTTAAAGTGAATTGACGATTGGGCAGTGATTTGCTGGCAAATTAAAGATCCCCTGTTGAATGCTGGACAATGAAGCCTCATATACACATGTATATACACAGAAACCTCTTCCTTCTTGGCCAGGGAAGGGGGGTGAGGGGGCTGTCTGTTAAGTGCTGTGTTGCTCAATTCTGTTTTCAGCTGCGTTGAGTGAAATCTCCTCATTTATGAGGAAGAGAGATTGAATCCGAATTCTGGTGTAATGTTTAGGGAGTCATCTGAGTCTTGAAGGCAGGATGACAGGATGGCCAGCAGGGTGGAAGGTGAGAGGGAAGATGGAGCAAGGGATAGAGTGGGGAAAAAGAAAAGAAGAGCCAGACCACAGACACAGAGAGCCAGCTAGAGACAAACATGGGGAGACCCAGTAACAGAGAGGAGGAAGACAAAAGGAAAGGAGAGACAGGGACAGGAGAAAGGAGGATTGCAACAGAAGAAAAAACAATGAGCCAAGAAAGACAAAAAGACACGGAGATATGATTCTCTTTTTCTGCTCTATATGTGGAAATTATGGAAATGCTCTTTTATTTACTGTTTGTTAAGTTCAGAATAGAAACATATCTAGAGAGAAAAGGAGTTAAAGGGAGGGGAGAAAAAAATTAGGGAAGAGTCAGAGGTCAGGGTATAAAAGGAGAAAGATTAAAAAAGGAAGCAAAAGCTCTGCTGTCTGGGAGCCCCCTATTCCTTGGAGCTAGCATTACTAATGCCCCTGCTAGCATGGCACTCAACAGCTGGAATCAATCTAAAGGAATAAGGGAGGCTGCCTGCCCGGGGGAAGGCAGCGGGAAGCCCTGCCCTCTGGCTTGGCAGCACTTGATCAGGGGCCTTACCGCCCCACCATCTTCCCTTCCAGCCAAGGAGCCAGCCAGAGGGAGGAGAACACATCACCATTTCATTCCCATCTTCTTGCCAGGCTGAGCCCAAAGCAGGTTGCTGAGTGGTGATTGTTTTCCTTTGGCCAGATGGGGCTCCAGCCTCTCTCCCAGCTTCAGAGCTCCTGTTATTGAATTAGGAGGACCTAGTGAGGAGCCAGTCCCTCCCCAGACCGAGGGAAGCAGAGGCCATTTCTTTCCCAGCCCAAGTCTGCAGACTCTGAAAAGATGAAGTCAGCTGTTTGGGAAAAAGAATATTTTGAAGGAGGTGGGTGTGTCTTAAGCAGCCCTACATGCCCCAGATCCCTTCTGGCAGCCTTTGAGAATTCCTTCAGTATCTCCACAGCCCCTTCCTATCTGTCTATCCCTCTTGGAAAAGAGAAAGCATTTGATAAACTAATTCAAAGGATTTATAATACCCAAGAGCCTTCCACATCATATACTGATATGACCAATCAGTAAACATTTACCAGGTGTTCACTATGTGCTAAACACTAAACTAAGCATAAAAAAGAAAAAACAGTCCCTGTCCTCATGACGCTTACACACTGTAATTGGGGAAACAGAGCTAATGGATCATAGATTTAGAACTGGAACTACCTTGGGGTCATCTAGTCTAAACATCTCATTTTATAGGGGAGGAAACTGTGGTCCAGGAAGGTTGTTTTATCATTCTCATTTTTCATATGAGGAAATTGTGGCTGAGTGAGATTAACTGACCTATTCAAGATCATACAGCTAGTAAGTGGTAGGTCTTCAAACTGTAAATCTTGGTTCTTTCCACTTCAAGGCACAGCATAAAGTAATTTATTGGAAAGGAAGTGTAGATTTGGAGTCCATATACCTGGGGTGAACCTTGGCTCTGACCCTAACTTGCTGTGTGACATTAATTCAATCCCTTTACCTTTCTGAGAATTAGGTTTTTTTTAATGAAAATTTATGAAGGGATCTTAGAGGTCGTATAACCCAACACTTCCATTATCCTCAAATAGGAACCAAAGTCTACCCAAAATAACACAGAGAGTTAGTAACCAAACTGGGGATTCAAACCAAGACATTCTGACTCTAAACATGGCATTGACTCTCTACTTCACCCAGCTATCTCCTAAAAGGATTACACTGGATAATCTATAATGGCATGACATTCCAAAAGTAACATTTCAAGTACTTTGAAAGATCATCATTACATTACGGATTATCAGGGTGGACAGGTTCCCTCAAAACTCACTCTATCCAGCTAGACACCTTCCCCCCACCATATTGTGTATATATATATATATATATATATATATATATATATATGTATATATATATATATATATATATGTATATATGTATGTATGTATGTATGTGTATATGTATATATGTTTTTGTATTTCCTCCAGAAAGAATATAGGCTCCATGAGGGACTACTTTGTATCCTCAACATCTAACCTCATACCTGACACATAGTGGTCATTTAATAAAAGCTTTGTTGAATAAATAAATGAGAAAATGGAGTCCCTAGGTGACTGCCTAATGCACTCCCATGGCAGGCTGCCTCTCTACAGACGTTTCCTTTTTCCAGAACCCTTCATGTGGTTTGCCCATGGTACTTCACAGAGTGACTCAGGCTGTGGGCTGATGTTGTCTACCTGTGGAGGTCCTGGAGCAGACAATCTCATCACTTATTAGCTGCCGACAGGAAAAATAAATAAATAGCATCCAGCCTTTCAAAGACAGCAGTAAGGGCAGCAAAGCCAGGCCTGATGGAAAACAGACAGGGGTTCATGTGAGGCTCTTTGTAGACGACTAACCTGTCCTGATTACAAGGGTTTACATTAGTCTTTGACAGCCCCACGCTTCACAGACCACTATTCTTCAGATGTCTTGATGGCACAGGCAGCAGAAGGTCACTATTAGGAGGACTGTCTCCTCAACAAGTTTCATGGCCTCATGTGGCTCCCTAGCTCTACTTAGAATCATGGACATTAGGCACTAACAGAGGCTAATCCAAGGTTCTCTTTTTACCACATGATGCAATGTTCTATAGTAAAACATGAACTAGTTGAGCCAGAGAAGGTAAACTAAATGATGTGTTTAAGGGGCTTCAGAACCATAAAATGCTATGTAAATGTGAGCTGATAGCATCTCTATTAGGGAAAGTCAGTGGTGAAGTGGACAGAAGGAAGTTCCTGAAGTCAAGAAGACTCATCTCCCTGAGTTCATAACCTGCCTCAGACACTAACTGTGTGACTCTGGGCAAGTCACTTAACCCTGTTTGCCTCAGTTTCCTCATCTGTAAAATAAGCTGGAGAAGGAAATGGCAAATCACTCTAGTATCTCTGCCAAGAAAACCCCAAATGGGGTCACAAAGAGTCAGACAGGACTGAAACTACTCAACAACAACAAAGAAAAGAATCATTGTTATTAGAGATGAAGAACCTGATGAGAAAAATGATTTGCCCAAATCACACAGCTAGTTAGTGGCAGGGTCAGAACTCCTGGTGACCTGATGGACTACTGAACTTTTAGAAATGAGCTTTCCATTTCTCCCCAAAGGAGCAGTGGATTGGTGTAAAGACCACTAGGCTGGTAGTTAGGAGTCCAGCTTCCTGGGTCTGACTTCCACTTCAGTTAAAGGGTCGTGAACAGCATCATTTCCCCTCCAGCTTTAGTTTCCTTATCAGCAAAATGAAGGGATAGAATTAGCTGATCTCTTAAATTCTATGACTCCTACTACCCGCAGCCCTACATCCCCCATACTCTAGAAGTGAAAAGATTCCATTCCTTTCTCAGCTTTCTTTTTGACCCTTAACACATAAACGGGTAATGAGGAGATCAAGGCGACAAGCATTCAACACTAATGCATTCATTTAATTCCACAAATGTATTTATTTCCCATATAAAATAAACCGACTTGTTCTCAAAAGGTAAGACTGAGCTAAAAGTCTGGTTCCTTTCCAGGGTGGGGGCAGACCTGAGCTTATCTGCAAATGACAATTTCATGCTCATTTCATGCTTAATTACCCTGTGAACAGCTGCTGATAGAAAATCAAACACATTTCCCAAACCTGAGAGTTCCTGGGTTCTCTGCCTTCAGATTATGACTTTTGTGCAATCATTTCCCTCTGCCAGTTAGGATGATGATGTATCCTGGATCATCCACAGAGAGCAAATGTCTTAGTATTTTATACAAAATGAGCTGCTCCTTCTTAAGACTTTGTAGACCTTTCCCACACTTGGGGATGTGCCTCTTAGATTCCTAGCTGACTAAAAGAAGTGGTCCCTTCCCCATTGTTTGACTCTTGGATCTATTCTTTCCCTTTCTGTCCTCCCCACTGCCCCATATCCCCAGCTTCCCTATGACTGAAAGACTAGTTAACAACTCACATTGTATTATTTATTTAAAGTTCTCAGGGACAGGACTACAAGAATGAGTTTAGGGGTTGAAGCAGAAGAAGATTCAGTTCTTCTCTTTTCTTCAGTTACGTTTCATTGCAACTAGCCAGCCACACACTAAACATGTGAGGCTGAGGAAGGGAAGGAAATAAGGATTTATATAGTACCTACTATGTGTCAGAAATTGTGCTAACCACTTTACAATTATTTCCTCATTTTTTTCTCAAAAACCCTGTGAGGTAGGTACAATCATTATCACTGTTTTACAGTTAAGGAAACTGAGACAGAGGTTAAATGACTTGTTCAAGGTTACACAGCTAGTGAGTATCTGGGACTGGATTTGAACTCAGCTCTTCCTGACTCCAAGCCCAATGTTCCATCCACTGTGCCACCAGATGCCTCTGATTTGGCATCTCATTTCACTCTTTGAGTCTCAATTTCCCTATCAAAAATAAAATGGTTGTAATTAATCCCTTCTAACTCTGAAGCTTTGATCCTACTGAGATCCATTTCCAACCTCCACACAGACTCCATGTACAATACCTGCCTCCCCTTATTCCAGTCCTTTGGCAGTAAGATTTAAATGGTCAACAGCTCACCTTTCCTACTCTGAGTTTCTCCCTAGTTGGAAGGCAGTGGTTTGAGTTTCCTCATTTATAAAATGAGAGGGCTGGATTCAGTGACCTCTAAGTTCCCTTTCAGCTTAGATATCCTGTGTTTCTAGAGATATCTCCACCCAATGTTTATCCTACAGAAGGGGATAGGCAATGCTAGGAATGGCAGATTTCCTCTATCCTCAGTCATGAACACATCCCACCTAGTTAAGTAGGATAACCCATCCAGGCATCTTGCTTAAGCTTTCTTTTGCTCCCAAGTCTTAGAAGGACCACAATGATCCAACAAGTGGTCATTGAAAGAGAAAACCAAGAGGCAACATGGTATCACGGAAAGAGAATTGGCTTTGGAATTAGAAGAGAATTGGGTTCAAATCCCACATTTCATAACTGTGTGACTATGGCCAAGTCACCTGATGCCTCTGAGTCCCAGTTTCCTCATCTGCAAAATGGAGGTAACAGGGTTGGTGTGAGGATCAAGTGAAATAATGTACTGTATGCAAAGTGCTTTGCAATCCTAAAATATTCTATAAATGTCAGGGACCATTAGCAACAGTTCATAGGAATTACTGTTTGGCAACTGTCAAGAAGTCCTTAAGGGCTAAGAGGAAGAGCAGCTGAGCCTTGTGTTAATCATTATGAAGAAGGAAAATGGCCAATATAGAGAGTTACAAGACCAGCTCACACTGGTCATCAAATATATCTGGGACTTTTGATTCCCACATGGACTTCTGCCTAAAGCTGTCAGACTATCTGCCAAACATACATGGCAGACAATTTACAAGGGGGCCTAGAGGGGAAGTCAAGAGACCTAGGTTCTGGTTGTGGCCCTTCCATTTACCAAATGTGTGACCTTGGGCAGGCCATTTCAATTTTTCAGAGGCCTCACTTTTTTCGTCTGTCAAATGAGAGACCCTTACAGGTCTACCTTAGGTTCTATGACTTCTATGTCTTCCCCCACCTCCCTGCCCCACCCCACCCCCAGCCTTAGGCTTGGATGAAAATAGATTTCATGCCTTCCTCAGATTTCTCTCCACACATGGTGGAATAGATCCCTGGGCTCTTTTATGCATATAATAAAACTCTATGATTCTATGATAAGATGCCTAGAGGCCAGGGCCATGTCCAATCCTGTGCTCCACATGGGGCTTTGTGCATTCCTGGCATGCAATATTCATTGCTGTTAACAATAAAAAAGAAGATGAACAGCTTTCCTAATGCAGAAATAGCTGTTATCAGTAGCTGAATCTTTCAAGCCAAGTTGTTGCTTTAAACAAAGGACACCAAACATATCCATTTCCCCTCACCACATTTTTAAATGATGTACAACTTAATACAGTCCCTCTGTTGAAACTCCCGGCTCAGATAGCAGTCTTTGGGCTTAATTATCGCTGTTATCTGGAGGCCATGATTTGCTATAATATTCTAATCACTTGACATCTTTTAAATTAGGATGTCATCAGAATTCATACTTCAGGGGGGAGATTCTGCAGTAGCAGAGAATAGTTCTGGGGTTTTTTTTGTGCAAAGCCTCACTACAACTATTAGCAGAATCTGACCTTCATGATCAGAATTCCTAGACCAGAACAAAGCATATTCCCAACATAGTTTCATGGCAGGTAAACTCATGTTCACACACTGCAAGACTACCATATACAGTTAGAGACTGCTAGACCTGGGAGGGATCTTAGAGATTATTTGACCCAACCTCCTCATTTTCCAGATGGAAAAACTAAGGCTTAGAAAGAAAAAAACAATAATTTTCCAATGATCAGAAGGCAAAGAAGGCACTTTGAAATTCAGGTTTCCAGTATTGGAGAGATGGAAACACGGATTTTTAACCTTGAAAAGAGAAGATTCAGGAAGGATTCATTAACTGTGATTTAGCATTTTAAAAGCTGTCATACGGCAGAGGGATTAGACACATTCCACATGGTCCCAGAGAGTAGCCATAGGTAGAGGAATACATGTAAAGGTTAGGCTTGATAGAAGAAAAAGACTTCCTAATGATAGAATGGGCTTCCTCAAAAAGAGGTGACTCCCCCTTGCCAGAGGACCACAGGACAATAGGATCCTAGATTTTGGGGGGAAAGGACCTTTCAAGGACGTTTAACCTAAATCCCTCATCTCACAAAAGAAACTGAGACCCAGAGAGGTTAGTTACATGACTTGTCCAAAGTCACGTAGGAAGCAAATAGCAGAGGCAAAATGTGAACCCAGCTTGTCTAACTCCAAAGTCAATAATTTTCTCTACTGGACTAGTTGGCTTTCCTTCAAGTACAAGATGACCATTTGTCAGATACGTTTTATAGTAGCGTTTTGTTCAAAGCAAAGGTCAGCATGCTATGGCCTGAGGGTAAAATCATGAGTTAGCTTTTTTTTTTAAGGCCTGAAAGCCAAGAATTATTTTTATATTTTTAAATACAATAAAACTTTATTAAAATTGTAGAACTCATTTTCATGTTTCATTTCAGTGGTTCCCCAGCCCAGTGTCTATAGTTGGCTAGTCTCTGCTTTTATAGTCTGCATTGGACTTTTAGGTGTCCACTAAGGACCCTTCCAACTCTTTATGTGCCTGAGAGAAATAGCATTGAGGATAAGACAAAGTTAGCTTCAGGGTATGTTGGGAAGATGTCTTTGATCGGTGTCCAATAATCCTGTTCAGTACAGTGTGGAATTCAGGATAAGACTTTGGAACATGTCTAATGAGGTTTAGCTAAAGGAGGAGCAAAAGACTTGTGCAGACATACCTCTCATGTCCTGAGAGTGTTTTCTGATATGAAGTTTCATGGGAGCAAAGTTTTCCCAAAAACCTATTTTCTTGAAATTGAGGCAGTGTGATGTAATGGATGACAAAATCACAGAATGACACAAAAACCAGCCGTCTCTAGCATCTGATTGCCTTGCCAATCATGATTTCATCAATAGCTTCTGCTATGCTATTGTCTTCTAACCAAATCTTCATAACCAGTATCATGTCTCAGTCTAATATGGCTTTCCTGCACTTGGTTGCTCCTATTTGGGAGAAAATTGAAAGTAGGAGAGCAGTAATACTCTTAAAATTTTTAACGTCAAATTCTTATCATAGGATGACAGAAGATGAGGAGAATATGTCTAAGGAAGTGTATTCATTTGTTTTTTTCCATTAGTTCCAAAGAAAAGTATATATTCCCAATAAAAGGAAGGAAAAATACTTGGAAATAGCAAAGCTAGGACAGGGCAATCTGAGCTTTGTCTCTGAGCACTGACATCTATGGGCATGATTCCTTGATATGAGAACATGCTTCTTTGTAGGAGAAGAATAACTTCCTCCCTGCACAGGTTCAGAAACTTCAGTTCTCCTGCCTTGCTCCACACTGTCTTCCTCTGACCTAAGCTGTTTGGCAAAGCCCTGTTCCCTCATCATGCCCTTGACTACCCCTTCTAAGATTCTGTCATCGTGGAGTCCATTTTCCAGGGTTTGCCTTCTCCCACTGAGGCACAGACTGGGCTCTGTGGGGGATGGACCATTCTCTCTATCCTCACTCCTGTGCTTCCAATCCTATTTTTCATTCTTTACTCCTGTGATTCCTTTCTCCCACTGCATCCCCTTCAAGTACTGTTATTGCCCCAGGCTAAAGAATTCCTGTTGAGAATTCTAGGAATTAGTACCATTAAATATAAGGTATGATTATTGAGTAATAAGGGATTACCTAGGAACTTATGAAATGATAGTCAACGGAGACTAGAGGCAAAGATGTAAACATACGCCATCAGATAGAATGTACTCCCTTAAAGGACATAAAAATAATTAATATTGGTACAACTTTCACCACCAGCAACAACTTACTTTGAAAAAATACTGAGAAAAAACAGCACCATCTTCTAAGTCTGTTGTCTCAAACAGCAGTGCTATTGATGACTGGTATACTTTTCTCAGCTGTCATCAGAGAGCATCCTGTCTTTCTTCCACAGTTCTCTGTATTTTTAAGAATGAGCCTCAGTACAGACCCCAGTTCACGTCATCCTTTCAGAGAGATAGGAACATCTGATGTTATACACAATCCAGATGAAATGCCAACATCTGACTTACATCAGAGAGGAGGTAGAATCCTTTTTTAAATAGACTGAAGAGACCACAGACATTTTGCTATTTTTTCCCCCTCATAATAACAGAGCAGGGCAGTGCAGTGGTATAGTGGATAAGTGCCAGGTCTGGAGTCAGGAAGGCTCAGCTTCATGAGTTCAAATCTGGCCTCAGACACTGAATAGACGTATGATCCCAGGCAAGTCACTTAACTCTGTTTGTCTCAGTTTCTTCATCTGTGAAATGATCTGGAAAAGGAAATGGCAAACCACTCTAGCACAGTGGTTCTCAACCCGTGGGTCGCAACCCCTTTGAGGGTTGAATAACCCTTTCACAGGCATCACAGGGGTCGCCTAAGACCATCGGAAAACATATATTTCCGATGGTCTTAGGAACTGAAACAACGCTCCTCTGTCCATCTCCAGGCAGGTCCACCCACATGTAGATATGCCCACATACAAGTATTAAAGGGTCATTCTAGCATCTTTCTCAAGAAAACCTCAAATGAGGTCACAAAGACTCATACATGACTGAAACAACCAAGCACAGCAACACACGAATTCAAATCTGTACAGTAATTTCTATTTTTCAAAACACTCTCACATCTAGTAGTTGTTTTGAAACTTGTAAATCAATTAACAAATATTTGTACCAACAACAATGATGCTAGTGTGATGGTATTTTGTCCTGAACTGGTCAGAGAAGAGTTCTTACTGCTATTCCACAGGGAATTTGGGAATTTTTTTGGTTTTGTTTTGTTGGTTTTTTTGCAGGGTGGGATAGAGAAAAGGATTGAAATGGATGATTTCATTGATGTGAGGGAAATTCCAGTGTGGAAATTTCTCCCACGAATGCAGGTTAACAATTCATCTGTAACTTCTAGTTTTAGAGATTTGCTGGGGTGACTGAGAGGTTAAGTGACTTGTCCACAGTCACAGGACTAGTATGTGTTAGAGGAAGGGCTGAATCTTCCACACTCCAAGACTGGTCCTTTATTACTATGTCATTGCTTCCTTTCTCCTATGGATTTAGAAATTCCAAAATTACTCTTCCCATTTCCTTTAAGCTGTTTAGTAGCTTTTAATCTCCTGCTTCTAAAATAAAATAAAAACATGGAAGATTCTTCTTTTAATCATGACCTGACCTTAAAAGATGCTTTTGGATGAGGATGAAGCTGGTGATGCTAACAGTACATTTTGGGGGGAAGAGTTATTCTGTCTTTATGACTTCTTTTCCTTCTATTCTCAAATATCTGCCAATTGTAACAATATTTTATATTCCCATTTCCATTTGACATCCTTCAAGATTTAGCTGTGAAGCTTGCCTGATCATCTCCTTAGTGGGAAATAACCATCCTCTTCATTGCCTGTAGCATTTATGTACTTCATATGTGTTATTTTCACATACCAATGTATTTTAGTCATTTTAAATATTTTTAATTTCTCCCACTAGATTATAAGCTCCTTGAGAATAAGAAAAAGCATTGGACCTATAGCCAAAATGTTCAAGTTCATCATATCATTGATTAACTACACGATATTGGGCTGATTGATGAACATAAAGTCTTTGAGAACAGGGATTATTCCATTTTTTTTTTTTTGCCTATTTCTGGTGCTTAGTACACAGCAGGTAATTAATAAACTCCTGTTGAGCGACTGAGCAAGACGTATCCTCTCTGAAAGTTTGAGTTTCCTCATCTATAAAATGAGCATAATCATCCTCTCTTTCCAAATTGTGTTTTGCTATTGAGAGCATCACCATCCCCCCGGTCACTAAGACTCACAGTCTCAGTCTCATCTTCAGCTTCTTACTCACCCACTTCATGAAAACAACCTGTTATCTTGTCAGTTCTACCTTAACAACTTCTCTTGAATATCTAACTCTTTTTCTCTCTTTTAAATATAGCTAGGACCCTAATTCATTTCCTCATCATTTCTCAGTTGGACTATTACAGTAGCCTCCGAATGATCTCCTCACCACTTTATTCTCTTCCTATTCAGAACATTCTCTACTCATCTGCCAGAGTAATTCTCCTAAAGGACAAGTCTGCCCACACCAACCTCCTATTTGATAAATTCCAGTGCCTCCCTATTCTCCCTATTTCCTCCAAGATCAAATATAAAGTCCTTCCTGTCTTTGGTATTTAAATCCCTTCACAACCTGACTTCTACACACCTTTTCCAATCTTCTTATTCTTTTCCTTTTTTTTTTTTGGAGGGGGGAAGGCAGGGCAATTGGAGTTAAGTGACTTGCCCAAGGTCATATGGCTAGTAAGTGTTAAATGATAGAGGCCACATTTGAACTCAGGTCCTCCTGACTCCAGGGCAGTGCTCTATTCTCTGCACCACCTAGTCACCCCAAATCTTCTTCTTCTTTATTCCTTTACTCCCTGCCCCTCCCTTACTCACTGTCACTCCCATGATCCACCTACACTGGCCCTCCTGCTGTTCAGTTGTTTGTCTGACTCTTCAGGACTCCATTTGAGGTTTTCTTGGCAAAGATGCTAGTCTGATTTGCCATTTCCTTCTCCAGCTTGTTTCATAGATCAGGAAACTGAGGTAAACAGGGGTAAATGACTTTCCCAGGGTCACATAGCAATTTCTTGTACAAGATATTCCATCTACTTGACTTTTTACCAGCTATTCCCCATGCCTGGGATGCCTTGCTGCCTAGCCTCTACCTTTCTTGGCTTCCTTCAACACTCAGCTCAAATCCCACCTTCTTCAAGAGGCCTTTCCACCGCCATCAGTTGCCCTTCCTTAGGAACCAGCATTACTTTGCAATAAGCTTATCTGCCACTTACACTGTGCATATATTGTGCATACATCGTTATTTATATGTTGCTCCTGGAGGGCAAAGACTGTTTTTGTTCCTCTTTGTATCCCCAGGGCTTAGCAAAGTGCCTGACAACAGTAAGGTACTAAATAAATGCTTGTTCGTGGACTGATAGAAATAATTGCATTAGGGACTTCACATGGTTCTTGCTAGTCTCTTCCCAACGCTCTTGCTGGGAGAGTGTTTTGTTCTTTTAAACACTATATAAATGTTACTATTGTTAGTCTAAAGACCTATTAAGAAAATCAAAAGAAATATGACACAAGATGCTCTGTAGCCCTGAAAGCATTATATAAATATGTGATGGTTATTGCTGTAATGTAGCAGAAGCAATGAACTTCCTGCCTGTGTGATCTTGGCTGAGTCACTTCACTCCTCTAAACCAAACTTTACTTCTTTGCAAAATGGGAATAATAATATTCGCACCACCTAGCTTGACAGGGTTGCTCTCAGATAAGAGTTCTGGACACTGCAAACCACCATATAAATGTGAGTGGTTATTATTTATCATCTTTGCATCCCCCTTCTAGAACCAATTAATTAAACCATAATTACCTGACTATGGGAACTTCAGAACCAAGCTCCAATGAGAATGTGCCACCTATATGCCAATAGGCGCGGGACAGATCTAGGGTGACATTTAGCTTTATGGTTGGGTAAAGTACAGGCCGTTTCCTTTAATTACTCTATCTCCATCTCCATAATTGTGAATTGATGCTGTAAAACAGTTAGCTATCAGAGCCCATTCCTTAGTCTATTTTAATGCCTGATTATATAACAGTGCAGGGAGGGAAAAATGTATTCCTCTAGCTATTTCACCCATGGGCCCAACCTGGAGGGACCACACAAGCCTCAAGAGGAAGTTCAAGTTCAAGCTAGTGCTTTAGGGACAAGAGGTCTGGGGGCGTCTGGGACACAGAAGATTTCTCACTGTCTCAGGATGCCACTGTATTTAAAGGAACAGGAGGAGAGCTGGGACCTGGAAGGACGACAGTATGCTCCTAAAAGGCCTGTCAATCTGCTTCTGTTAAGCTTCAGAGTCAGCACTACTGAACCATTCTCACCTTCTTCAGCTTTACTGTGCTGATCCAAGAAAGATGTCAATATTTTCTACAGATTGCACAAACTGGGTGAGCTATGTTTGCCTGGGGCATCTCACCTGGAAATTTGTGGGTAATGTCCAAAATTGACTTTTAACTCAGACAAGGGGCCTATGGGGCAGGGCGGGGGGAAGGGTAGCATTTCAGTCCCTCTAACAAGTCTCAAAGTCAATGGGTCTCTGACACCACCAAAAATAAATAAAACTCAAAGAACTACTACAGACCTTAGCTATAGAGGCAAAATAGCTGAGAGGCCAATAATTGGAAGCAGTGTGGCTCCCACATTGGTATTCCACAATGATTTCCACTCCTCTATGGGGACAGGACCAGAAGGCCTCAAGGGGAACCCTCCTGGCTAATGTGCCTCCCAACCTTCCACCGCCCCCTCCTCCTGATCTTGATGATTGCTCCTTTCTCTTTTGATTCTGATCTTGTCCTTCACCAAACATTTGGATTAAGGATTCTTAATCTGAGGTCTGTGAATACGTATGTGTTTTTAATTTGACAACAGCATTTCAATGTGATTTGTTTCTTTTGTAATCCAATGTATTTTAGTTTATGCATTTGAAAACATTTTTTTGATGAGGGGTCCATATGTTTTTCCAGACTGAAACAGAGTTCCATGACCCACACAAAAAACAAATGTCAAGAACTTCTGAATTGGAGCGTTAGAGAGGAGGCAAAGAGAGGAGAGATGAAGGGAATGGAAGAGAAAGGGTAAAAGAAAATTTTATACATAAAAGATAGGAAAAGGAAGTATAGAAGGAAGAAAAGAAGAGATAGGGAAAGAAGAAAAAAGCTAAGAAAAAAGAGGGAAATGAAGAGGAAAAGGAGAAAATGGGTAGAAGTTGAAAAAGAAAGAGAAGGGACAATTGTTGCAAATTTGGATTGAACAGGCAAGCATTTTAAATATAAACATGGATAAAAAGAGACTTAAGGCATCGATTAAGACCTGCTTTCATGTTCTCAACTATATGTTTTCATGCACGTGTGTATGTGCATATAATATAAAAGTTAAGAAGCTCATGCCCAGAGCAGGGAAGAATAATTTGGGTCCTGTTTACTTATTGTCAAATCTAATCACTAGCTGGCTGGAAGTAAGCTTATCAGGGATCTATTCATTAAATTCATTAGTGCTTGTTAGTGAATGATAATGTGTTAAAATTTCCACAAGCCTGTTTAAATTTCAGGTCTTGGAATTCACAGTGGGGACCCAGCCTTAACTAATGTTCTCACTGTGGTCAAAGGAGGGGATCATACATATTCTATTTAGAATTATTCTTTTGCAGAGCATATTGAAGTAGGACCCAAGTTATTAAATAATGCCACCATGATTCTTCTGTTTGGGGAGCGTGGGGCTGGAAGGTCAGTTTATAAACATACACAGAATGTCCACTCTCAATTATCTGAGCTAATGGAATAGAATCACTCAGCAATTCAGAACTGGAAGAGACCATATCAACAAAATCACCCCACCCCAGCCCAAACCCCCAAACTCCCCATAGAACAGCAATAAGAACTCTGCCCAGTTCATGACAAAATATCATCACACTGGCATCATTGTGTTGGTATTAATGTTTATTCATTGATTTACAAGTTTCAAAAAAGCTAATTGACGTGAGAGTATTTTGAAAACTAGAAAGTACATTCGAATTTGTATGTCATTGTGTTATTTGGTCATTTCAGTCATGTCCAACTCTTCCTGACCCCATCTGAGGTTTTCTTGGGGAAGATACTGGAGTGGTTTGCCATTACCTTCTCCAGCTCATTTTACAGATGAGGAAACTGAGGCAAACAGGGCTAAATGATTTGCCCAGGGTCACATAGCTAGTAAGTATCTAAGGCCAGATTTGAACTCAGGAAGATAAGTCCTCCTGACTCCAAGCCTGGCATTTTATGCCGTAGTGCATAATTATTTCTTTTTGCAGTTATGGAAACTGAGGATTCAAGATTACTATCTTGTCCAAGATCACAATGACAGTGATAGATTAAGAGATAGAACTGTGATCTCTCAATTCCTAAAATGTTCTTTCCACTGTACCATGGGGGTATAACTAATTCCAAATATCTGATAACAATAATATTTTAAAACTTCTTTATAATTGTCTTCAGAATGTAATATATACTGGGGGAGGGGCCAAGGAGGACAAGATTTATTTGCCTAATTATGTTTTGCTTTAGCTATTCTTAACAGGCCTTTCTACCCTCATGGGACCATGTCAAATGGCACCAGAGGGAGACTGTACCAGTTATAGACTATGTACTTGAAGAAAGAAAACCTGGGATTTGGGAAATAATGTCCGGGAAATTTCTTATCCTTCCACAGAGTAAATATCCCCCTCCATGGAATCATTTCAGGGAACACCAGGCACTGTGTCCTCATCAATGAAAAAATCTCCCCCACCAATTCTTCAATGGAATCCTCATACACTTTCATTCTGCCTTTTAGAGATAAAGCTTAAAACACTCTCAAGGGAAGAGAACAGCGACTTCCTGGCATAGTCAGGTATAAACAACTTATAATTAACCTCCATTAAACTCAACAAACATTTATTAAGCACTTAAGTGTATAAATATGGGAAAGAAAGGAAATTTAGAAAGTCAGCCAAATTTCAAACCTTGAAGTCCTACTCAAGTCTTTCTTGTTAGTTTCCTTGTTTCCCCCTCCAATCCTCTCCTTCCACCATCCTCCCTTCTGTCAGCTCACACAGCCCCTAGTTCAGCACCCTTTGCTCTCTACTCCCACCTGCATTATTTTGCTATAGCATCCTAACTGGTCTCCCTCCTTCTGATCTCTCTCCGCCTCCAACACAGTAGCTAATTTGACATTTCTAAAACAGAGATCTGAGTGTGTTGCTCCCCTACTCAAAAATCTTTAGTATCTTCTTATTGTTTCCAGGATAAGATGCAAAATGTCCAGCCCAGCCTTTCATCATCTGGCTGCCACCTACCCACCTCATATCATGCCCCTTTCTGCTTCCGTACTTCATGCTAGTTTAAAAAAAAAAAGATGGCTGATTTTTCTGGACATTCAAACTTCAACCACGTCCTTTTCTGCTTTGCACAAATTGTACCCTTGCCTGCAATACTTGCTCTTGTCACTTCCTTCTGGCAAAAGTCATAGTTTCACTCATGTCCCAATTCCAGTGTTGCTATATTCCAGATGAGGATCTGGACCCTCCTGATCTCCAGTTCCCTCCCTCCAGTAATTAGCCCTTTCCCTCTTTCTTGGTCTGTCTGTCCTGCTCTCCCTCCCTCTCTCTGCTACTTTACGTTACTTTCCATATACTTTACTTATGTATATGTTAGATGCCCCGAGTATAATATAATCTTGGGGGCAGGAAAAATTCTCTTTGTCTACACCTTGTATCACAGAATGGGTTCTTTTTTTTTTTTTTGGTTGTTCAGTCATTTTCAGTCATGTCTGATTCTTTGTGACCACATTTTGGGTTTTCTTGGGTTTACTGAAGTGTTTTGCCATTTCCTTCTCCAGTTCATTTTACTGATGAAGAAACTGAGGCAAATGCAGTTAAGTGACTTGCCCAGGGTCATACAACTAGTATGTCTAAGGCTAGATTTGAACTCAGTAAGATGAGTCTTCCTGACTCAAAGCCCTGCACTCTATCCACTATGCAACCTATCTGCCCTTAGTAAATGTTTGTTAAACTGCATTATACTGGATCTCACATTTTAGTATGGGTATATGATATATGCCCCAGTAACCACAATACCAGATATTGCATGTTAACTGCATTAGAGAAGAATAAGAGAAAAAAAGGAAAAGAGAAACCTATGTGAAGTCCAAGATGGAAAAGGCTTTCTGGAGGTATCAGGGATGGCTTTGTGGAGGAAGTAAAGAATGGATAGGAAATTCTAAATCAATAAAGGGAAGAGAATACATTCCTGACATAGAGAAAAGAATGATTGAAGGCACAGCATCAAGAAAAGCCAAGTTGTATCACATAAAGATCAATTTAAGGACCTGCTGGATTTTAGCCTGGAGAAGAGAAAGCAGGGATGTGTTGGAGCATGCTCCTGTGGGGTTCAGGAGCTGCTTGTTAAATTTTCAGTGTAAGCATGCAATTATATCTCAGACATCAGCAAAGGCTACAGATCACGGTTTGATTTATTGTTTTGATGTCTAGCCTTAAGAAAGTAATGGAGAAAATGTTATTTTTTTTTCTGGAGAGCTAGTTATCAAACATTTACCAGCACACCCCTAATTAACAGGGAATGATAGCTGTTTCAAATATTTGAAGGTCTATTCACTGGGAAGAGGAATTTAACTTTTTCTGTTTGGGTCCAGAGAAAATAAGTAGGATAAAGGGTTGAAGTTGAAAGGGAAAAAAATGAGATTCAATACAAGGAAAGACTTTCCTGTCAGAGCTGTCCCAAAATAGGATGGGTTCCCAGGGAGGCAGCGGGTTCCCCATCACTGGAGGTCTTCAGGTCAAGGTTAGGTGGTCACTTGTTGGTATGGCATGGAGAAAGGATACTTGTTCAAAGCCTAGAAGGCCTCTGAGGTTCCTTCCAACTTTGAGATTTTGTATTTCAGAAAACTTTGGTTGGGCGGCAAAGTATGTAGAATGCAGCTTGAGACAGAAGTAGAACTATAGAAAGCTGCCAGAATTCCAAGGGCTCTGAATGATAAGTAAAGGAGTTTGACTGAGAAGTCAATAGTTTGGCTCAGTAGGGAGCTATCGATTTCTTTCTTTCTTTTTCTTTTTTTAACCAGATGCATGATATGACCAACTCTTTTCATAAGGAAGATTAGACTGGAAACTATATAAAAGATTGATCTATTTCTGACAGCAGATTTGAAAAGGGGGTTTAGAGATGAATAAAAGAGATAGAAAGGCACAGGATGCCTGAAAGGAGAATACTGTTAAGATACCATATACAAATTCCTCATGCCTTACTATTCACATTGGCTTAGTTCTATTAGCACAGGTAGCAAACAAGGAGGGCAATTATTAGTCGACCACACAATCAAACTAAACCCTCAAAATATAGGCAACTTAGTCGTAGCACTAGGGATCAGATGGTACCTGTCCCCCTCCTCTTTTCAAAAAAAAAAATTACTTAGTCAATAGCACCACAAGTTGATGTAATAATTCCTCATCTATCAGGGAACCATTTATCCAGCTTCTCCCAATATGGGAGACGCCATTGAGAATCAGGTCATAAGCAATAAGAAAACCACCTCAGGGAAGCCAAAGTGCCCAAAGTAGGCAATGAAATCCCCATTATGTGAGGTATCCATTTCAGAAATTCATAGTGAGTTATTATTTTGTACACAATTTAAGCTAACTGAGGTATTTTATTTCCCAGCCCATTGAAGATTGGACACAGAAAATTAGAGAACTGGAACAGGACTATGGAAGGGGAGAGAACATGGACAGCAGCAAAAAAGTGGTATGGTGGATGAAGTGCTGGACCTGGAGTCAGGAAGACCCGAGTTCAAATCTAGTTTCAGACAACTGCTAGCTATGTAAGCCTGGGCTAGTCACCTTATCTCTATCTACCTCAGTTTCCTCACCTATCAGATGGGGATAATAATAGCATAAAGCTTCCAGATGTGGAGATCAAATGAGATATCTGTAAAGTGCTTTGCACTATAAAAGTTTAGTGTTATTACATTATTATTATTAAAATGCTAGTATCATGACAATGACAGAGGAAACCAAAAATCTCTAACAGTTAGACCAAAGAATTCAAAGTCACAGCAAGCCAGGCTCAATGTAGGGGTAAAGAGCGCTATGTGGGGGTAAAGAGCCCTATGCTCCCAAAATATGACTCAGATCTCCCAAGGCTCTGATCTGAGCTCTTTTCACTCTCTATGCTCTTCCTTGTGATGATGTTATCAGCTTCCATGGGTTCAATAACCATTTCTGTGCAGATGACTGCCAGATATATGTAGCTAGCCCTATTCTCTTTCCTGAGTAGCACTATCACATCATCAATTGCCAGTTGAACATTCCCAAGCTGGATATCAAAACAGGCATCTCAAACTTAAAAGTCCCAAAACTGAACTCATGGTGTTTCCCCCTAAATCCACCCTGCTTCCTGTTTCTTATTAGGGAATCACCAGTTGTCCAGGTACCTAGGTTCACAACCTCTTAATTACCCTTGCCTCCTCCCTTTCTCTTGTCCTATAAATCCATTGAGTTGCCATTATTTCATCAGTTCTCCCTCTATACATTCTTTGGGTCTGTCCCTTTCTCCTCACTCCTATCACAACCATCCTAGTTCAGGGACTAATCACCTCAATAGCTTCCTAATTGGTCTCCCTGGCTCTAGCTCTACCCCACCTCCTCCAAAACATACAATAGCCAAAGTGATATTCCTAATTTACAGATCTTACCACATTACCCTTCTGTTGAGTAAAATCCAGTAACTCCCCCTTGTCCCTAAGATCAATTACAAGTTCTCTGGCATTTCAGTTTCTCCACAACATGGTTCCAAGCATCCCTTCCAGAATTATTACACATTGCTTCCCTTCCACACTTTTCTGTCCAGGTAAATTGGTCTTCTTACTGTTCCTCACAGGTGACATTCCATCTGTCTCACTCTGCACATGTCTGAAAACCCACTTACTTTCTTCAAATCTCATTTCAAATGCCAATTCCTATGAGAGCTCTTTCTTGATTCCCCCAGATGCTAAAGTACCCCTCCCCAGAAATTATCCTGTATTTACTTTGTGTAGATTTCATAATTACTTTTGTGTACTTTTTTTTGGCCCCAGTAGAATATAAGCTTATGGAGGGGAGGGATTTTTGCATCTTTGTTTTTGTATCCTTAATAGCTAACATAGTAACTGTCACATAATATACCCCTAATTGCTTACTACTTAGAATAGCACCTCAGTGCATACCCACAAAATATTTTTCATTTTTTTATTTTTTGCTTTTTTTTGAGGGGCAAAGGCAGGCCTATTGGGGTTAAGTGACTTGCCCAAGGTCACACAGCTCTTAAGTGTGTCAAGTGTCTGAGGCTGGATTTGAACTCAGTTCCTTCTGACTCCAGGGCCAGTGCTCTATTCACTGTGCCACCTAGCTGCCCCCTATAAAATATTATAATGTAGTAACTGATGACCGTAATGACCCTAAGCCAATAATATACTTTGTAATATGTATTGGAAATACTTTCAGCAAGCATAGGTTTTTCAATGCTTTAATCAAGTTTTAAAATTTGAATCTATCAGTCAATCAAGCATTTATTAAGTATCTATTCTATGTCAGGCAGAGAGAGAGCATGGTGCAGTAAAGAGAGAGCTGGTCTCAAAGTTAAGAGGACCTGGGCTCAAGTCCTCCCTCTGACTACTATTAAGACCATCTGATAACACATATTTCTGATGGTCTTAGGAACCGAGACACTGCTCTTCTATCTGTCTCCAGGCAGGTCCACCCACATGCAGATACACCCACATATGAGTATTAAAGGGTAGTGGCATTAGGAAGGTTGAGAACCACTGCTCTAGGCAATGCTTTAAAACTGTAGGTTGCAGAGAAGATGCCAACTTGCATTCTCTGTATAGAGGAAATTCCAAGTATCCTCCCTATGCCCTCTCCTGTGTGTCAGGCACTTGCTAGTTATTGTGAGATCCAAATATGAAGGACAGTCCTTTTCTTCAAGAAGGATGCAGTCTGAGGGTGGGGGAAGCAGGGTACAGTGCCTGCAAAGACAAGTAAACATAGGAAATGGGTGAAATAAATATAAAGTGATTTAAAGGGGAAGGGGGAGCTGGAGGAAATGAAGGAATGAGGACAGTGTTCTGGAAGGGAATAGCACTTAAGTGGAGTTGAAAAGGGGCTAGGAATTACAAGAGGCAGAAATGAGTTTGAGGTATGTGGAAAACTCACTTATGTAGAACCCCATTCCTATACATTTATAGTTTAGATAGTCAATGTCCTTTACTTCTCTCTCTCTGCATTTGCATTGACTTCCTTTCATGAGGGCTATTTACACACATGTACAAACTCATGCTTGAATACATACATACATGCATTTATACACACATGCATTTTTTAAAAAATGCTTCCAAAAAGGACTCAGTCCTTCCTTATATTTCCCTGAAAAAAGACACCAAATAAGATTATAAAAGATGAGCACTATAATAAGTAAATGGCAAAGAAAGTATATTCCCCCCCCCAGTTCATAAATCATTTCTTTAAAAAAATTCTGCTCTCATTCCCACCACACAGCAAATTCATTGCATATGCACCAACAAGCTCTTCATGCCCAATTATTTTCCCACTGGAGAAAGAAGAATTTTTGATCTCCTACACTGAAAAAGGGAGTCAACGAAACTGATGCAGATTGGTAACTTTCTTTCAAAACTATCCTGTGTTCAGCATTTCAAATCTTTTGTTCATTTCCAGTCAAAAGGACTAAAATTGGTCAGGGTGGATCCTGTACCTGTCAGGACCAATAGATGTTCCCTTGAATGCCAATTGGTTGGAAAAAATAAATCTCTGTTTGGATTTCATGGATTTCTCCCTTGCCATGACTCCTTTCTCAAAAAAGGAAAGGGGGCGAAAAAACTTTTCCTAAAGCAGTTTATAATGTTCCAGAGGAAATTGAATCTTGGCTCAAAAAACCCAACCACATCCCCAAACCCACATTCTGCAGTGCTGGGGTCATAGACAGCTCTGTGGTCAGATCTGAGGGGCTCCTGCTCACATTCTCTCCTGCTCCCAGGACCCTGACAATGGTACTTAGTAACTCCCCTGGTTCTTTGGCACTGGGGAGCTCAGGAAGATTCACAAAGAGAAAGAGAAGGAAATTCAAATTAACAAATATTGCCTCAGCGAGACATTGTCGGGCACTACAAATATAGAAAAAAAGTCATTTATGTTTGAAAAATTCAAGTGGGAAGTTTCTCTTTCGAATTCCCCATCTCCATTCTCTCTCATTTCCAGTGCTCCTCCCATTTATATAGCAATCCCTTGCCTTCCCTAAGTCTTTACTAACATGGAAAGAAAGTATCCAAATAGTACAATAACTTATACATCCCTAATGATTTAAGGTTAATGAGGTACGTTCATTACAACCATGCGAATAAGGTAAGAGAAGTAATATTATTCCCATTTTACAGGTGAAGAAACCGAGCCTGAGACAGGCAACATGGCTTGCCCGAGATCACGTGGCTAGTAAACATCAGAGCCTGGATTGAAACTAGGCTCTTTTCTCCAAATTCCCTTTCTACTATAATGCATTGCCCCACATAATGATAAATCCATTCTTATGAAGATGTTAGAACTTAATGTATTACCCATTCCAGGTGTTTTACCATTTTAAATAAGAGCGCTTGGAGAGATAAACCCTTAACCCAAAGTGATGGATCACCAAATGTGGATTTTCAGGCATTCTGGGACTTGGGGATGAAAGATATATTAGTGTAAGGAGGGGAGAGGCCTACCCAGTGCCCCTCAAATCAGACCATGTAGACAGCTACCTACTTAGGTTATGCAATATGGGACTCAGAGGTGTCAAGTTGGCTAGTAAGAGCCAGGCTCCAAACTCCTACGAGAAAAAGGAAGTGATTTTCTGAATAAAAATGACTTCTGAGCCGAAGCCCAGGATAATCTCCTTAGCTACATTAAAATTATTCTCTCATCATTTCAGCCCAACTGGACTACTCCCTCATCTGTCCTGCTTCCTTTTCCCTCTACCTGGGACGCCCCTTTTTACATCTCTCCCTGCTGGAATCCTACCCATCCCAGCTCAAAGGTTGCCTCTTCCATGAAGTGGCACTCCCCAAAGCAATATATCCTGTCTCTAAATCCCTATAGCCATCCATTTGTACCTCTGTTATGGTGCTTGTAATACCATAATGGCGCCTTGTGGTTCGTGCATTCATTTAATAAGCATTTATCACTGACTCCATGGCAAACCCTGTGTTAGTTTGAGGGGATGTGTTGGGGGAGAAATCCAAAGATTAACAAGATAGCCTTTGCCTTTGAAGAGCTCAAGCCTAGTCAAGAAACAGTGTGATATAATGAAATGAGCTTGGGATTTGACATTAGAGCCCTGAGGTAGGAATCCAATAATAACAACAGGCACCATGTATACTGTGCTTACTATATGCTAGGTACTACGTTAATTTATAATTATTTTTATAATTTATTATCTTTATAATTACTTTATAATTATTATCTTATTTGATCCTCACATCTACCCTGGGAGCTTGATGCTATTATTATCCCCATTTCACGGATGAAGAAACTAAGGCAAACAGAGCTGTCCATGGTCCCAGCCAGAAGTGTCCAAATCTGGGTCTGAACTCAGGTCTTCCTGACTCCAGGCTCTGTCCTCTATCCATTGTGCCATCTAGCTGCTACTTTATATGTGACCTGGTTAAAAGTCACAGCTCCCTGTCTCAGTTTCCCCATCTGTAAAGTGAGGGGGTTTGACTAGATGGTATCTAAGGTTCCTGCTCTAGATCTTATGACTGCGTCATACAACATTATGATTATTTGCCTTTTTACTTTTATGTGACACTGACTAGACAGGTGACCACTTTTATTCATCTTTGATCCTTCACCCTAACACATAGTCTTGAACATAGTGGGAGCTCAAAAAATGTTGGTCAAATAAATCTTCTTTCTTCAGAATCAGAAACTGGGGATATTTCAGAGACCAGAGTCTGGAAGAGCTCAGTTCACAGGTCAAAACATTTCACTGCAGGCTTGTTGCCCCTTTGATACTATTTCCTCAGCCTGTAATGTGAGTCTATCTTTATGCAATAGATGGGATTTTGGAATGCAGTATAAATCAATTTTTTGAAGAGCAAATCAAATTTTAAATGCACCAGCGGGACTCACTATTTAAAGGAATCCTACCGGGAAATTCTTAGCAAAGTAAAAAAAAAATCCTTTTGTAAAGCAAAAAATTTCCTCTGATTTATCTTGTGTATAAACCCTGATTTTCATGTAACAGGTTTGCTTGAATCAGGGTGATGTCTACACATTAATTTGCACTCCTTGATATGCTGCTCAAAAAAACAGTTTTCCAGTTGTCTCATATATACATATCTTCTCTTCCTAGCTGAGCTTTGAAAAGTCAAGGACTACACTGCTTCTTTCCTTTGTTACAATGCTCTTCTGCCCACCCCCACCCCCATCCATTTTGTTCTGCACAAGGAAGGCTTTCCATAGAAGTCCTTAGCTCCGTTTACAAAACATCTTTTGAAGATGAAAGAAGAATGTAAGCTCCTCAAGGGCAGGGGCCATTTCTCCTGTGTCTTCACATCCCCGATGTTGGGAGAACAGAACCAAGGTCAGAGTAGTTCAATGATACAGTTACCTGTTGATTTGATTCCACCTCTCCCAGAATTCTTTCAACAAACATTATGCACAATATATAAATATATGCATATTTTTAATGCATAGTATTTAAAATAAAAATTATGTATTTGTGTGAGATAGGCGTATATATACACACATACATACATATAAATGTATGTGCACATATACACACATTCATATAAACAAGAATGCATATATGCATACATACATATGTAGGTCTATATCTGCAATACATAGATGTATGCATGTATATATGTGTTATGTATAGATACACATGTATGGATACATTTGTATATATACACACATACATGTGTATATGCACATACATATATAGCATATATTTTTAACAGAGTGTACCAAAGACTGTGATCTAAAAAGACCAATTTAACCACATAGGTAGCATTGATACTTGGTAAGATGGCACCCAGTATTGGATCTTGGTTCTATTCAAAAGGAACAGAACAGATGAGAGTGAACGGCACATGGGGCAGGGGGGAGGTTCATGGAGTAACAACGAATATTAAGAATATACATTCATGCTAATCCAACGGTCTTTTTTCTCCTTTACCTCTATGCAGCCTTTGACGTTGCTAATCACCCTCTTCTCTCTACACTGTTTCTCACTCAGCTTCCATGGATTTAATTATCCTTCTGGTAATGATTCTCAAATCTACCTATCTAGCTTTAACCCTTCTGCTCACCTCCAAGCTTATATTTCCAATTGCCTTTGAGACATCTTGAAATGGATTCCAGTAGACATTCTCTACTCAACACTGCCAAAATGGAATTCATTACCTTTCCCTATATACCGTCCTCCTTTGAAGGGATGAGGAACTGCATTAGAGTAATGACAGTGTCAGAGGAGAGAAGGGAGCATACAGGAGAGATGCAAAGGTGAAATTAACAGGCCTTGGCGATAGAATGGATGTTGGGGTAGGGGGAGATTGCACAATAATCATGGGAGGTAGACACTATGATGACCTGCATCTTACAGAGAAGGAAATTGGAGGAGAAAGAGGTTGGGTGAGTGAGCCAAACTCTGTGGCTAGCAAATGTCTGAGGTGCCACAAACCTTCCAGGGAGGGGAATCTAATGAGTCTCTTTGGCTATTGGAGTGTTTTATGTTTCTGTATTTGTTCTTGAGTACTTCTGAGTCTTTTGTATCTTGTGCTTTTTCTATAGGGAGTGAAGTTATAGGTATGCCACATACCTAATACCTACAGTATTTACTAAGGGCTTGTGAGGGAAGATTTGGAAAGAATTTACATATGCACTATTTCTAAGCTTTATTCAAATTCTTAGATGGAAGTTGAGCCTTCCAAAGAGATAAATGGACCCATTTTGAGATTAGTAACCCCAGACTAAAGCCAGTCTGTGTGTACCCATAGTCCCCTTGGTGAGAAAGCCTAAGCCACCAGAGCACAGAGATGATGTCTGTGAAGTAATTTTCAAATATTAAAGTGCTATATGAAGGCTTATTATTATAATGGTTATTATACCTTCTCAATATCTTCTCTTACCAGAACTTCATTCACTTGTTAGTATTTTTCCCACTTTACCTTGACTTTGCATATATTTTGTTTTTATCTGTCTCTGAACTTACTGCTTCACTCAATAGATCACGAGGGTAGTGACTTTCATTTTTGTCCTTGGATTCCTAACCCCTAGTGAACCAGTGGAATTGAATGGAATTCCTCACTCCAAATCCAGTGTTGTATATACACGGATTTGGGAACAGATGACTGTTGCACCATAGTTAATGTTAGTAAGTGAGAAGAAAGTCAAGCAAATGAACATGCCCCCTAGATTTGAGGAGAGAAGATTTTAAAGGATTCAGAAAAAAGAGTCAACAATCTCATATTTTATAAGGTTAAGCAAGCCTAATAGGAATTGGAGACTCACAATTTACTTCTTCCTGAATCTAAAGTCAGGACTTTATCTATTGTCTCACATGGCCTATCAACATAGCTTTTAAAAATCATTTTTCTTTTCCTTATGCTAACATCATTTCCTTCTGTGTTTTAAAATTCTGGACACAAGTCTTCCTACACTGTTGATCTTTTGTATTCAATTACCTTTGCTTTCACATTCTATATAGGCCTTGAAAAAAATCTTGAGTGGGAGAGAGAGTTCCCTGGGTATCCACATCAATTTCTGTTTGTTTTTTTCTGAGCATAAGAATTATTTCTTCTTGTGAGTTTCCAGGGTAGCTCCATCAAGAACTCTTTTGTTATTAATGAATCATTCTGAGGAAGAATGAGGGGCCTGAAATTAAAAGGATTTCTCTAATCAGGCAGGCTTGGAATTATGTAGCTTGTATTGTAATCCCTTCCAAAGCCAGTAGTCTGTGATGTCAGTCTAGACCAGTGCCTGCCTCTGGCCTCCAAGATAAATATAAAGTCCTCTGTTGGCAGAATTTGACTTTGGCTTGCCCTTCTAGGCTTATTGCATGTTACTCTGTACGAGACATTCCAGCTCTCATCTCTTTGTCTTTGCACAGGCTGTCTCCCTGTTTCTTGCTCTGGAACTTCAAGGCTATATTCAAGCCTTATCTCTCCTATAGGAGACATTTCCTGAGCTCTCCAGTTGTTAGGGTCATCTTCCCATATTATTTTCCATTTATTTTGCATATTTAGGTATCCCCAAAATCATGGTGCAATTTTGAGCTGTACTCCAATAGTTTAAGATTTTTGGGGACATGCTATATTTTGTATGTACTAAAGGGGGAAGGAAAGAGAAGGGAATAAGCATTATATAGTGACTGCCTACTATGGAGGCAGCTAGGTGACTCAGTGGATAGTGCGCTGTGCCTGGGGTCAGGAAGGTGTTGTTCAGCTGTTTCAGTCATGTCCGACTCCTCATGAACCCGTTTGGGGTTTTCTTGACAAAATTGCTGAAATGGTTTGCCGTTTCCTTCTCTAGCTCATTTTTACAGATGAGGAAACTGAGACAAACAGGGCTAAGTGCCAGCCTCAGATTCTTACTAGCTGTGTGACCCTGGGCAAGTCACTTAGTCTCAGTTTGCTTTAATTCATTGGAGAAGGAAACGGCAAACCACTCTACTATCTTTGCAAAGAAAACCCCATGAACAGTATTGGTGTGCTAGGGGCCATGGGGTCACAAGGCAGACATGACTGAACAACACCTGCCTTCAATGACTGTGCCAGGCACTCTGCTAAGTGCTTTACAAATAGTGTCTCATTTGGCTCTCACAACAACCCTGGGAGCTAAGTGCTATTATTATCCTCATGTTACAGGTAAGGAAACTGAGGCAAAAGAAATTAAGCAATTTGCTCACGTTCACACAGATTCAAACTCCTGTCTTTCTGACTCCAGGGCCCAGCACGTTAGCCATTGGGCCACGTAGTTGCCCCTATCTTGTATGTATGATCTTCTCTCAGGGAGATGTCAGGTCCTTGAGGGTAGGAACTGGTTGTTTTTTTTGTTTTGTTTTGTTCTTTTCTCTTTTTAAAAATTGATTTGTTTGTTTACTTTTAGGTAGGAACTGTTTTTACTTTTATCTACCCAGTACCTAGCACAAAGTTAGTGGGTATTTCATACAGTAACTGTTTCTTGTTGCTATGTTTCCACAGTCAGCTTTGGGCAGCATGTTCGGAAAGTCTTGGAAAAACATGCTTTACTTGCAAATATCTTCCATTTTTCAGATGAGAAAGCTGACTGCTCAGGGGAAGTTTATTATGCATCAGAGGCAAGATTTGAACTCGCACCTTCCTGGCTCCATGCCCAGCACTCTATCTACTACATCATGCCCCATCTAGTCAAAAACGTGCATAGCTCGAGAAGTCAGAGCACTCCCTGCCAAGGATTAACAGTAAGGTTTGGGCTAATAGAGATATGACCTTTAGGTAAATATTATTTCTTGTTGTTCTAAATAGGCTGATTAGGAAAGGAACTCAGTTTGCTGAGATGCTCGTGTTCTCTTAGCTTGATCTCTTGCATAATCCACATTAATAAGAAAGACACAAGACACTATCTTTCCATATGCCGGCAGTCACTTTACTGGACTCTAGATAGGATCAAAGTAATTGCTCCATAAAGCAAAGCAGTTAGTAATAACCTAAACTCCAAAAGCCTTTTAATTTTCTGATTCATATCTTTAATCAATTTGCAACACAGTGCGATTGAGTTTTCCCTCCAGTTTCCCAATTGTTTGCTCAAAAGGACTCTGTTCCACTGCCTTTGAGTGACGTGACATTATTGAGTTTGTGTTGGCTTTTACGGCAATTTTTACAACATCCGAGGTGCATAAGTTACACGAAGATGTAGCACGGGCACATTTCAAGACAAAAGCAAGCCACAAATAGGGTGTCCAGCTCTAACGTCCTCACTTTATAGCAAGTAGGAAATTATAAACAGCGTAGAATATACCCATTCTGTACTTAACTTATTTTAATTTCAAATACTTAGTAAATCAGAAAGCTTCTTCTCTAAGATAATAACCTCTATAGCAGGGAAGGCAGGAATCATGCTATCTGCTACTGGGAGTGTGGGGGAGAGAAACTTGTAGTACACCATATAATGCCCCCTGTAGTTCCACTTGTCGAGTTCTTTTTAATTCGGAAAGCTCTTTTCATCCTCCAAATTAAATCCCATTTCATCTCCAAATAACTCTGTTTGAAGATTAATCATGACACCTGAGGCCCAGAATGCCTAGTTTAATTGGTCTCCCAACTGCTGGTCCATTGTTCTTTCAACTCTGCCACCCCATCTTTCTCCTGGTGTGTTTGAAACATCAGCTTCTTTGGGACTGAATGAGTAAAATTATTTTCTTTCCCCTACTACTTTCCTAGTTGTCTATTTCTCTCTTCTATCTCCTCAAAGGAGAGGAAACAAGGAGAAATCAAGGTGGAAAAATCCCATTAGGCATTCTAGAGGAGACATTATTTACTGAGGAGTCGTGTGACCTGAAATGAAGACATTCCTAAAGAATTAGAACAGCATCCTAACTCTGTCCTCATCTTTGATCATTCTATGCTTTTCTGTCTGTGCTCGCTTGGCACCAAAATAACTGAAGAATGAAAAATTTGGCAAAACTCATGAAGTAACTAACCTGATACAATTATACCCATTTCACAGATTAGGAAACGACTCACTACCTACTACCCACACAGCCCTGGGAATTATAAGATTTAGAGGTGGACCTCAGACATTATACACAAGTTGCTTAAACTTTGAATCTATTTCCTCACCCATAAGGTGGAGAGGATAATACTTTATCTCACAAGGTTCTTGTGGGAAAGCCATTTTGTTCAACTATAAACTCACCATATAAATATCAGTTATCATTTTTACAGCCTAAGTGACACTGGGTGATTCCCTACTGTCTACTGCCTCAAACCCAAACTTCTCTTGCCTTTCTTTCAAGACACTCTATAATTTGGCCTTAACTAGCCACCCTCAGTTAATATACTGCTCCTCCACCTAGCTCCTCCCTGACCCCCTAAATAAACCGTTCATAATGCTTTACCATCACGCTTTTTCCTATGTTATTCCCCTTTCTTGAAGGGATTTCTCCACTCCATTTTTTTCCCCATTAAAATCTTAAACATAAAAGATGCAGGTCAAGTCTCAACTGTGAATCCTTCCCTGGTTACAAGCCAACCCTATGGTGATGAAAAAGCCCATTGCAGACAATTTAAGCACTTAATTGCAGCCTTCCTGGTCTTGTCCTCTCTTGCTGCATCTGTATACATCTTGCCACCCCACCTGTTTTATAAGCTTCTTGATGTCAGAACATGAGTGCCCTATAAATATTCTGTGACCCTGACTCCTTTCACCCACAACCTCTGCATCATTCAACACACAGCAGGTCCTCAATAAGCACTCACACAGAATTTCAGAGCTGGAAAGAATCTTAGAGATAATAGAGTCCAACCCCATCATTTTATAAATGGTGAAACTGGGGTCTAGAGAAATTAGGCACTGTGTCTAAAGTAGTTAGTGACTGAGCCAGAACTAGAATCCAGTCCTCTGTGGTCTCCTGGTCCTATATTCTTTTTACTTAGGGAGGCTTCCCTCAGCCTATATTTGTGAAGTTGATTTTTTGAACCCAACTATAAAAATTTCCATTTGTCCCCAATAAATTTAAATTTATCCAATTCATGCTGCATTCCTACCAAGACAACGAAAGCCGAGATAAATGGGAGTCAACGGTCATCAGGACTCAAATAAAGATGATACGCTGAAAGCCAAACACGAAGATACACAGAACCAACAGCATAGTCAGCTGCCTCCCAAACAGGTTAAAGCTCTCTTTCATAACTTTCTCATGTTCTAGTTGCTCACTCTTCAAGTTAATTCAGTGACAATTCATTTATCTTCCAAGAAACTATGGGTAGAATATAGTTTTTGCAAAATGCTTTATCATGTTGTTGAGTAAACAGAAAGTGCCACTGCTAAGCATAAAGTTGTTCCCATCAAGGACAAATGTAAAAGATGCTTTGGAGGAGGATTGATATCCCATTTACATGAATACCAATCATGGAAACAGATGCCTTCCAGAACCAGTGCTATTTGCCTTCCTGGGTTCTTTCAGCCCCTCTCTAAACCTGTGGTCTCTCTGTGCCTTCTCTCTAATCTCCCAGGGGCAATCTTCCAGGAGAGAGAAGAGATCAGACCTTGGCTCCAGATTTTTACAAGTAGGGTGTTGAAAAGTGAGAACTACCCAGGCAGTAAGCCCCTCAACCCTTCAGGACCCCTCCTTAGGTCATTTGGATGATGCATTTAATGGGTTCCAAGAAGTGCTTGTGTTACTCTTGAGATATTATGAAAAATTAGCTGTGAAACAAAGCCAACATTCAGGCTAAGGCAAATGGCTTGGACAATTTATGCTTTCCCGCTACTACAAGGTCACATTTCCAATCACTAGCATGAGCAATGTGGAGATTTGTTAACTAAGAGGCACTCTGAGTGAGTTTAGCATGCTAAGTAGTCAGCCTGCAAGGGTCAGTCAGGAGACCTGGGTTCTAGGTTTGCCTCTACCATTCATTTTCTGATGACTGCTCACTTCAATCCAATCTAATCCAAAATGCACCTGTTTCGCAAGATACTATACAAGGCCCCATTGACTACCACACAAAGGGCAGGCAAGCTTACCTAACTGAAATAGCAAGGTATTCTAAAGGAGAGAGAGGAGGAAAGCGTGTACCAGGGGAGTCAAGCCACCACCACCACCTTGACATCAGACCCTGACAGAGAGAATCCAGAAACTCAGAACCCTAGAGCCATCATCCTTGTGAAGATGAAACCTCTCAACTGATGCTCTAGTCATAGTTATTGAAGACCAAGAAACAAGTTCTTACAACTAAAGTCTGAGGTACGATCAAAAGGTTCAACATCAGAAGCTGATATGATTGTAACAATGGAAATGACAAGAAAAAAGAGACAATGCCATCTGCTTTGTTGCTTCATCCTAAGGACCATGGGACCTTTTTATCTGACTTACTGCTGAAACCTTTCCTATGTGCTGAATTATAACTGCTGAATTATCCTTTACATTAGGTTCCCAAAGTGGGGGACACTCTCCCTGAAGGGGGGAGGGACCAGAATGATCCAAGGAAGTGCTAGTAGTTGCGGGTGCAATTGGGGGTGTTGAATAAAAATAAGAGTGAAGTGGAAGCATAAGGAAAGAAAAGAAAATTTTTGAAAAACTTTTAGTATATGTTTCATCTGTTGTATGACATAGCATGCATCAGCAAGAATATGTGCGTGTAATGACTTGTTTACAACATGATGCTATACGGTTACATGATATAATATTGCATTATCAAAATTTCAGTACAGGAAAACCCCCATAAATTTACAATAAATTATTAAACTGAACATGCATCATTTCTTAAAAAATAATGCACATTTGAAAAAAAAACACTGTGAAAGGGTTGAAGAAAGTAGATTTCCAGGAGGGGCACTTAGTAATTTTTTTTTTGAAAAGGGGGCTATAGGCCAAATAAATTTGGCAACCTCTGGAGAATGTGAGCTCTTTGAGAACAGGAACTGTCTTACCTCTCTGTCTGTATCCCCAAGGCTTAACACCAAGGGTGGTACATAGTAAGCATTTAAGAAATGCTTCATCCATTCAATAGGGATTGAAAGAAAAAAAACAAACAAAAAAAATAGAACTTGTCCTCAAGATTATGACAAAGTCCTTTCAATTCTCTGATCTTCCTCTGTTTATTTATCTATGAGATAAGGGAACCGGAATCAATGATTTTCAGAATTTCTTTCAGCCCCAATTCTGTGTATTTATACAAATGACCTAAAAAGTAGGCATCCCTAAACCATCACTCCCCTACCCCCCCAAAAAAATTAACCAAAGCCTCTAGGCCTTTTCAGCAGTATATTTTCATTTCTTCCATTTGCCTAGCTAAATTATCCCCATGAAAGACCCAGTTTGAGAATTTTTTTAAGTAACCTTTGATCTCAAAATCATAGTATCAATTCAACAAGCACTTAATAAATGCCCACTGTGTTTAGGGCACTGTGGTAGGAATTGGGGCGATATAAAGTTTAGCTAAGACATGCTGCCTGCCCTAAGAGAGTACATATCAAGGGCCGACAACAGTGACGGTGGCAAAAAAACAAGCAGGACATGGTTGAAAGAAGATAACATAACAAAACAGAAAACCAATGAATGAATTAATAGATTATATAGCATCGATACATGGTAACCTATTTAAGCATCTATCTGATGACATTCAGGAGGTCATTAGGCCTATGGATACTCCAATTTCTCCCCCATCCAGTGAGTTCAGAGACAATTAATTTTTCTCCCACAAGTTTAGTTCAATATCGGCACATAAAAAAAATAGCCACGTTGCAGAACAATACAAGATAAGTAAATAAGATAGATACAAGTCAGTTACACTATGAAGTCCAATAGAATGTGGGAGCTGAAAATAATTTTAGAGATTATCTAATCCAGAGGTTCTCAACCTGTGGGTTGCAACCCCTTTGGGGGGTGAACAACCCTTTCACAGTCACAGGGGTCACCTAAGACCATGGGAAAACACATATTTCCAATGGTTTTAGGAACCGTGACACCGCTCCTCTATCTGTCTCCAGGCAGGTCTGCCCACATGCAGATACGCCCACATATGAGTATTAAAGGGTCATGGCATTAGGAAGGTTGAGAACCACTGATCTAATCTAACCCACCTCATTTTGTAGATAGAGTGAACAGAATGTCTGGCCTGGAGTCAGGAAAACCCGAGTTCAAATCAGCCAGTAGGCACTTACTAGTTGTGTGACCCTGGGCAAGTCATTTAGCCTGTGTTTGTCTCATTTTCCTCATTTGCAAAATGGAAGTAATAACAATAAAAATAAATTAAAATAATGTATTGGAAATAATTTACATTATTGCAAATTAATAATGCAAAATAATAAAATAAATAAATAAAAACAGGGTTGCTGTGAGGATCAAATGAAATATTTGTAAAACACCTAGTTTTACAATGCTTAGTACAGAGTCATCTCTATACAAATACTAGCTATTCTAATTGTTATTATTATTATGATTAATCTTAGGGAAAGAAATTGAGGTCAAATAATTTAAAGTGGCAGAGTTGGGACTAGAATTGAAGTTTCATTAGTGAATGAGTCAAGAAAAAACAAGTCTAGGATTTTATTCAGCTTCTGTCCTTCAATGCCTAACACATTGTATAAACTCAATAAAATGTTTGTTGAACTCATCCATAACTCTCCCTAAATCAATTGTTATAACCCAGAAGCCTGAAATAGATTCAGTGGCTTAACCAATTTGTATCTAAATTTTCCTAATTTCTCAAATGAGGACAATAATTAACCTGAGCTAGAAAGGTCAGCTCTAAGAAATAACCACTGCAAGGAAATGGTCTAAACAATAAATAGCGATGAATGAATGAATAGCAAGGATGTTTTGTATTTTTTTTAATTACATCTAAATCTTTCTGAACCAGCTTTTCCCTTTTTTCCTGGTAGAAAGAGTTAACAAGAGCCTTTTATTTTGTGTCACTCCAAAAGAAATATAATGCATGCATGGAAATAGAAAACAACATGCTGTCATAGAAAGACATTTCTTTAGAAAAGTTTGTTGCTGTTATAAAATGAAAAGAACTTGAGGAAAGAAAAACCAGAATCAACCATGAAAGGCAAGGTGAGCTCAACTTTTTCCAGTTCAAAAGCAGTTACGAAACCCAGCTACCAGACCAAAGAAAATCTTGAATTAAGAGGTCACATCAAATGTGGGCCAAATTATAACTTACTTACTTTTTTTTACCAGACCTAGGTACATCTATGGGGTAGAGGCGTTTGATTTCGTGAGAAGACCCTTGTGTTAGGAGTCAAGAGACATGGGCTCTAACCCTTACTTTGCCTCTAACTCTGTGATATTAATCAAATTAATTCTTTCTAGACTTCAGTTTCCTACTACACACAAAGAAGCTTTTAGACTTGCTCTGTGAGGGTTCTACCAGCTGTCAATCTCAGGATTTGGGTAAAGCAAAATCAGCAGCCCCACCCATCTTGTATACAGATTCCAACGTTCCTTTATGTCATAGAGAAATTCAAGAGAAGGCTTAGTGACTATATACTTTCTGCATTTTAAAGGAAAACTAACAGTAGAAGGAAGCACGTCACCTGAAAGAATGACTATCTAATGGTAGGAATTTCAGGCATTGAAACTCAAGGGATTGTGGAACAGAATGTTGTAAACTAAAAGTAAATAAATAAATTTTAAAAAATAAATTTCAGGCATAGTGCAGAAAAAACATTCTGGAGCACCCTACAATTCATACCATATATGGAGGGGTCTACTCAGGCTCTGTGTAAAATTGCCCCTAGGGACCTCCTCTTTACTGGTATTTCTTTCAGTCCCTAGGTAGCCCATACACACCATGGCTATTGCCCTTCACATATACAGTATAGGAAAGGCTGCTGACCACACATCATTCTCTTTGACCATACCCCAAGGACAGTAGCACCACCGTCTAAATCTTTTAATATTCTTTTCTCCCTTCCCTCTTCCTCTACCCCAAGGGATATTTCTAGTCATATGATGAGCCTATGCAGACAAATATTTCTTCTTGACTCCTGAGAAAAAGCTGACCTATCACATCCTTGTCTCTCTACATATTAACTCTGACTCAGTTGCAAAGCAGGCTGGGCAGATGAAAAATAGAGAATGTAATCCCTACCGACTCTGAGACCTCCAAGAGTGACCGGCTGCTTTCTCTTCTTTCTGTCAGTCAGAATCCCTCACCTGTTTTCAATAGATTACACAGGATGCCCCCACTCTCAATTACTGAAAAAGAACACTGCCAGTGGCCTACTATGTAGACTTTAGCTGTCCAACAGAGGGAAATTTATGGGATGCTACTCCCCATTGGACATTCCTCGGTTGGGAAGAGAATGTGCATAGTTAAAGGAGCAAAAAGACTTGGAGTCAGGAGAATTGCAGAAGGTCTTAGTGTTGACTCTTATTGAGTAGAATGAGTTTCCTCTTGCTCACCCATGAAATGAGGAGGATGATATATAAATATATATTTTTTATTACCTTATTTTTACTAATACATTTAGGCTTTACGTCACATTTCTTTCTGAATGTATTTCTGCTTACTGCCCTGTGCAGCAAACCATCCAGTATGAGTATGAGGACACTTTAGATCTTACCATCCCTACCAACCAATAGGAAGCATTTAAATGCCAGGCTCTTGTGCTAAGCATTGAAGATATAAAGAAAAATAAAAACAATCCTTTGTCCTCACAGAGATTCCATTCTAAAGACGGGGTTAATATGAATATGAATACATATAAATATATGTACAGAGTAGATGAAATGTAACCTTAGGGAAAAGTTACAAGCAGTTGAGGGGACCAGTAAAGGCTTGCAGAGTATATATTTGTGCTGGTTTTTTTTTTATCATTTATTTTATTTTTAATTTATGGAATAAAACAAGCATTTCTATGATATTATAATAAAAAATGATCGTACATGAAACTGCAAATCTATTATGTATAACTTGCTATATATAAAATCATTCTGTACATACTCCTATTTATCAGTTCTTTCTCTCCATTTGTGCTGTTTTAAAGGACATCAGTGATATTAAGAGATGGAGGTAAAAAGAAAGAGCATTCCAGATATTCAAAACTGCCAAGGTTTGAAACTTTGAAATTTCAGCCTCCAACCAAAACCTCTTGTCCTTCCACCTCTTCCTGTAAGCTCAATGGAGATAAATCTGCTTTTCCTTAATTCCTCCCTTCTCTCATACCATTTCCCCTCCTTGCTTCTCTGCCTCCGTATACAGCCTGGACTCCCTTCTTCACCATTTTAATGATTCATAAATTCAGAATCACCAGAATTCACTAGCCATCATTCAATAATTCCTCTTTCATCTGATTTCCCATCACAAACAACATGATCATTCTCAATTCTCTACTACCACTTTCTATGTTACCACTCCTAGGTTATTAATAAAAGCTAGTATTTATAAGTAGTTTTAAGGTTTGCAAAGTACTTTACAAATATTATTTCATTTTATCCTCACAACCACCCTGGGAGGTAGGTGCTACTATTATCACCATTTTACAGATTAGGAAACTGAGGCAAAAAAGATCAAGTGACTTGCTCAGGGTCACATAGCTACTAAGTATCTGAAGCAGGATTTCATCTCAGGTCTTCTGGATTCCAAGCCCTCTGTGCTATCCACTGAGCCAGCTAGCTGCTTCTAAGTGATAATAAGTAATGAAGAGTCACTAAATCAACTACATTTCTTTTGCTACATCATCTTAGCTGGACTCTCACTGTTTCTTGTCAAGATTCCTACTCTACTTTTATTACTCCCTCATCACAAATGTTCCAAACGTTTCTCATGTCCCACTTTTAGTCTAGAGAAACCTCCCGACTTTTCTGACCTAGACTCTCTTTAACCAGGAGTCTGCCTGTAATCTGGTCATGCTCCCCTCTCCACCTTACCCATGGATTCCATCCCATCATGTCCAGAACTTTGCTGTAATAATCATTCATTTTAACTCTCAATTTCCCTCTTTATTCATCCTTTCCCATATGCCTACAACACTGAATTTGGGATCATAATAGCTGGGTTCTTTGACCCAGCTATTACTACTGCTATTTACTACTTGTATTATTAAGGTCCTGAATTTCCTCATATAATCCATTAAGGAGTTGGACCAAGTGGCATCTAAAGGTCCTTTCTACCTATGAATATCTGACCTTTCTACTCATCCAAGGCACCATTCCATCTTTTCCCTTCCTTTCATGGTCAAACCTCTTGAAAAAGTATTTTATGGGTCACTACATCTACTTCCTCAGTGCCTCCTCTCTTCTCAATCCTTTGCATTGTTTCTGCCCTCACCACTCTATGTAAACTGCATTCATAAAGGCTCACAGTGACATGCTCTTCTAATCCAAAGACCTTTTCCCCCCTATCCTTTTCTTCCTTATCACTCTCTCCTCCTTTGGTTTCAGAGAAGCTACAGTTCTGTTTCTCCTCTGCCTCCCCAACACCACCTTCTCACTCACCTTTCACAATTTATTATTTCCAAGGATGGGTGCTGCCCAACAATCCAGCCTTACACATCTTTTCTTCTCACTAGGTAGTCTTTTCTTTGGTTATCTCCCTCTTTCCTCAAGCTTCAACTGTACCTAATTTCCAGGCAGATTACTCCTGAGTCTTCTGTATTTGCAGCTACTTCTTTCAGTGGTACCAACATCCATGTTTAAAACAATGGTGCCATCTTTCATTCTTCCTTGTCCCTAACCTCTCATGTCCATTTAGTTACCCAGGCTTTCTATTTTGTGTTGGGAACATCTTTCACATACATCCTGTCTTCTTTATTTCCCCTTTCACCAACCTGCTATAGGCCTTCATTATCACCTACTAGACTAATGTAAGAGACTCCTAACAAGTCTCTTCAAACACCAACAAGCATAATGTGTGTGGCAATGTCACTATCATCACCTATCCTTTCCTTTACAATCCAATAATCATTACTCTAGTTCAACAGTTTAACACATCATTCGACTAAATCCCACAAACACTAAGTTCCTACTTTGTGGGAATATTGGGGAAGATGTAGGTATAAGGTAGAATCTCTATCCTCATGGAACTTAAAGTCTACTAGGAAGTTAAGACAGAAATTTAGGCATTGTATACCCATTGTATGATGAGTTCACCAAAAAGTTGCAAAAATGAAGTGCTAGGTGAGATTTAAAGTGGGGCAAGGTTAATACTGACTGGGGACAATTAGGGAAGACTTCCTGAAGAAGAAGGCCTTTGAAGTGGACTTTAAAAATCATTTAAGAGGTAAAGAGGAAAAAGGCCATTGTGGGGTTAGGGAACAGCAGGAGCAAAGACAAAGAGTTAAGAGGACATGTAGTATATTCCCAGAGACAGAAAGTCATAAAGTTTTACTGAGTTATAGAACATGCAGAAGGAGACAATATGAGGTAAAGCTAAAATCTGAGGTAAGATGGTGTCATATTATAGAGGGCCTCAAATGTCAAGCAAAAGAGTTTGAATGAGACTTCAGGACAAGGATGTTTCTGAGCAGAAAAAGATGCGACCAGACCTTTATGTGGGTAAGGCTCTTCTGGTACCAGTGAGAAGGATTGATCAGAGCAGGAGAGAGAGTGGAGGCAGGAAGATGCCATCCCTAATAGGCAATTGCAACAGTCTGGGCAGATCACAATGAGGATCTGTCCTAGAACACACAGGACAGCAGAGATGTGAGAGAGAAGGCAGAGGCTGAAGTTTGAAGGTTTGGTAACTGACTTATGATGGGAGGAGTGAAGAAGGGAGAGTTAAAGGTAACCCCAAAGTTACAGACTGGGATGACAGAAAGCTCTCCTTGTCTCGTATCTGGCTCAGTTTTACATCCTTCACAATGACCAAGACAGTGACTTGCACCTACGAAGTACTCGAAAAAGTATTTGCTGAATTAATATACATCACTGCTTGGTGAGGGAATAGAGATTTCTATAAAAACAATGAGTCCTTGCTTCACCAGGGCTCCTGGCATCGCCTCCCTGATGTCATGGTCCTCTTCAAGAATGAAGGACAAATTACAACAAGGTCTCACACAGACTGTACTGACATGCACAGCTAGGTAAGGGGCAAAATCAATGCAGCAGATCAATTAAAATGAGAGCGCATAAGAGCAATCAAATATGTGTACAAATGTATGTGTGTGTATTGTGTGTATGTGTATATACGTATGTGTGTATTTATCTGTGTTGCGTATGTATGTGTATATGTGTGTGTATGTGTATATGTGTACCAGGCAGAAATGAGCCCCAAGGGCAAGAATCTGTGCCCCTTTGGGCTACTGAGAATAGTAGTAGACAGCAGTGAGGGGCAGCCATAGGAGCTCTCATTGGACAAGGCAGGATTAAGGAAGATCGTTCAAGGGGACTCCCAGATTGTCAAGATGATCATCTATGGCGAAAACACTGACTCGAATACCAAGAAACCTGAGTTCTATTACTCCAGATCTTAGAAATGCTTTGTGATCTTGGGTAAGTTGCTTAACCTCTGTGCATCAGTTTCTCATCCTGTTAAGATCAGCAATCAGGTCACTCTGTGTAATTAATATTTCCTAAAAGATACATATAGTGATTGTAAGAAATTCATGCAATAAAAGTACAAATTCCTACGTGTTTCTCATTGTTGTTTGTCTACTACTATTCTCAGTAGCCCAAATGGGCACAAGTTCTTGCCCTTGGGGCTCATTTCTGCCTGGTAAACATATATACATGCATACACATACACACATGTACACACACAACACAGATACATACATACACATACATATGCACACAATACACATACATGCACACATACACATTATATACACATTATTTTTATTTGTACCTCTGCCATGCAAAATAATTCTAAATAAAATAACCCAAATAAAAGGATGCAGAGCATAATGAGACACATGACCAACTGTAATCATTTTATACACCAATATTAACATGATCTCTTCAGTAAAATCAAACAAGAAGCAAGGCTTCTTGTAGCCTTCCTGCTCATCTTGAATAATGCTATACAACTGGAGTTCTTCCTGCCCTGCTTGGACAGCCAGCACTGACTTACGGAAGAGGGCAATTTGGGTACAGCCTCCACCCATTGGCAGCATCTGACTGTTCTGGGGAGGTTTCCTGGACAAGACAAATCTTCAAGACCATGGAGGAGGAGGAGGAAGGGATGGGGAAAGCACTGGCCTGATTGTCAGGAAACCTGGATTCTGTTTTTCCAAGGTTCAGTCTTTGAATGACCTTTGTCTTCAACTTCTGAGAAGTGTATTTGAGAGGTGCCTGTGGTTTTTATTTTTTGCACATTGAAGATGCCATCTTTTTTCCCCCAACATTAATCATATTGTTAAAGAAGAATCAGAACAGGGGGCAGAGCCAAGATGGTGGCGTAGGAACAGCAAGGTACCACAGCTCCCACACAGCCACCTCAAATACCCACAAAATATGACTCTAAACAAATTTTAGGGCTCTAAAACTCACACAAATGAACTTCCCACTGAAAGCAGCTTGGCGAGAAGGGACCATCGCAGTGCTGGGTGCCAAAACCAGCCCAGCCTGAAACCGTGGCATGGCCATGGGGGCAGCTGGACAAGCTGAGCTGAGCTGAAGCTTCAGAAGAGTGGATCGGTGCCAGCTGTGGCAGTTTCCAGAATTATCAAGCCATAAGAAAAAAGGACTAAGGGAAAGGTCAGTGGAACTCAGCTAAACTTTGGGGAGAAAAGCAGGTCCAGCCAAACTGCCTCCAGGACAAGGAAGCGGCAGAAGCAGAGGCCCTGCAGCTGCCTCCACCTTGCTACTTCAGAGCTCCTGGCCTGCAGACTGCAAGGGGGCCAAGAGATCATTCAGAGGCCAAGTGCTCTTGTGTGGAACAGCCTGGATCCAGATCATGGTCTTGGGTGGTGGTCCTGGGGGTGCATTTTCAGTGAGCCAAAGCTGGTGGGGACTGCAAAAAAACGGCATCCCCCTAATAGCTCTGGCAGCTGGGAAAACCCTGGCGATTTGGGACAGAGATTTTCCCTCTGGAAGCAGAGTTCCACAGAGCTAAAAAATCATTGACTGGCCATCATGATCAGGCAAAGGAAGCAAGTAAGAACAGCAACCAAACTCTAGATTCCTTCTTTGGGGACAAGAAGGATGAAAGAATGGAACGGGAGGAAGACAACACAGAACTCCTGCACCAAAAGCTTCCAAGAAACACCAAGACGGCCTAAAAGCCATAGGTCAGCTTAAGAAGGATTTTGAAAACCAAATGAGAGAAGTAGAGGAAAAATTGGGAAGAGAAATAAGAATGATGCAAGAAAATTGTGAAAAGAGAGTCAACAGCTTGACTGAAGAAAATAACACCTTAAAAATAGATGAACTCAAATGGCAAAAGAGGCCCAAAAAGCCAATGAGGAGAAGAATGCCTTAAAAAGTCAAATTTGCCAGATGGAAAAAGAAGCTCAAAAGCTTTCTGAAGAGAATAATTCCTTCAGAATTAGAGTG
>CM053580.1:276119671-276153630 GCA_028627135.1 Pseudochirops cupreus | reverse complement strand
TAGAGTGGAACAAATGGAAGCAAATGACTTTATGAGAAATCAAGATACTATTAAACAGATCCAAACAAATGAAAAAATAGAAGGCAATGTGAAATATCTCCTTGAAAAAACCACTGACCTGGAAAACAGATCCAGGAGAGACAATTTAAAAATTATTGGACTACCTGAAAGCCATGATCAAAAAAAAGAACTTAGAAAGCATCCTTCAAGAAATTCTCAAGGAAAATTGCCCTGATATGTTAGAACCAGAGGGCAAAATAGAACTTGAAAGAATTCACTGATTACCTCTTGAAAAAGATCCCCAAAAGAAAACTCCTAGAAATATTATAGCCAGGTTCCAGAATCCCCAGATCAAGGAGAAAATATCACAAGCTGCCAAGAGGAAACAAATTTTCTGGATCCACATCTAGTGCTTTTTCTACTACATCATGTATAGCTGAACAGGTAAGCAAGGCCATAGGAAACAAAGGTCCCTGAAGCACAGAGGGTCTGGATATGGAGAAGGTCATGGAATGGCCTCACCTTCTAAGTGTTAGGTCAGTGACAAAGAAGACGGGAGAGAAGGAAAAGAAAGGAACAGAGGTTGTGACTTAGATTACAGATTATATTCTATTTCTGATTAGATTATAGTCTAGTTCTCACAAACAAAGCAGGTGTTAGGCATAAATGAGGCAAGGGTGGCATTCCTAGGGTTCATTCCAAGTATTCACCTGAGAGTTGGATGAGGAAATACCAAGACCTCTATGATGTGTAGTTTCCACATCACTAGGCAGCAGATGATCATTTCCAGAGTGACAGGAGTAAAGTCATGCATTGGCAAAGGATTCTGGATCCCCATAATCTGTCTTGTTCAAGGAGTTAGAAAGGGAGCACTCCATCCAGTTAGACTAGGGGGTGAAGCCATACTCTCAAAGACTCCCTCTGTCTCCTGTGCTATATATTTCTACTTCTGAAAACAAAATGTCTGACAATGAAGTATGTCACAGGAACCTCTGGTCATAACAATATGGCTGTGCTATACTTAGGTCTTTGTCTCAGTTATTTCTGTCTCTGCAAAAAAAAAAAAGATTCCTCCTTTTCTCCTCCATATTTCAGCATCTCTGTACATGAGGAAAAAAGCTTCCCAGGCCAATAAGAATTAGGAAAAAATCCTTTTATTATCTGTGGGAAATGAATATAATTGATGTCATACCAAAAGCATTATGCATTTTGTAGAACTCTTTATTTATTAAAAAACAGACAAAATATTTTCCCCATAAACATAGAATTATGCCAACTAGAAAGAATACCTGAAAAGAAGGTTAGAATTATGCCTAGTAGTCAACACAGGTTTCTCAGGATGACAATTTTCAGGGAACGAATTCTCAGAGATAGCAAGGCACCCATGTTTCTTCCTTCTCCATCCCCACAGCCCAGCATCCCCTTCTTCCATAAGTCAAAAAAGGGCAAACTTTCTAAATAAGGTGTGAAACAAATGCCCATTTGCCCTTGTGACTGGAGGGAGGGGGTACCATCCTGGGGTCAAATAATCAGGACCATTGAAATTCAGGGACTTTTGGTTGTATCTAGCCCTAAAAGTTTTCCTGCTAAAGCTAAAGTAAAGAAACACAGGGGACAGGAAAAAAGAAAGTTGTATAACTACTGAATCAATTAGAATTTCTTAGTTTGACATTCAAGGCTATTTACAATCTGGCTGACCTTTTGAATCTCTTTTCCACTATTCCTACTCTATACACTATATACAAAATGACTGGCTACCTATATTCACACTGAATTAGAAGGAACTCATGAGTCTTTGTGTGTTCCATATCTCCTAAGAGAATTTGCATTTTAATAGTGATTCTGCCCTAAGTCAAAGACATGACTCCCTAAGAGAGGAACTGTGGGTATCAATAAGCTTTATTATTATTATTATTATCATTATTATTTGGGGATTGAGTGGGGCAAGAGATCTTCCTAGCAGTTTTACATTAAAACAAAGGTCACCCCTGATTCTAATGACCATAAGTCAGAGGACAGAACTCATTTCAATCTGGTGCCTGGCCTAGATGTACAAGGCCTTACATGTCCCTTTTCCACACTAGGTTAATGGTATATGTCAAGTGAGCCAGTAGATAAGAAGGAACAAAGCAAAGGTAGAAAATATCAAGAAACAACATGATAGGTAGGTAGATAGATTGATCAAAAGATAGATAGATAGACAGACAGGTAAATATGTAGGCAGATAAAATGCCTGAGAGTTTACTATATGCCAGGAACTCTGCTAAGGACTAGAAAATGAAAAAGACACACAAAAAAGGCAGTCCCAATGCTCAAGATTATGAACGGGGATGACAGATCATAAAAGAGATCTGGAAGTGTGTGGAGAGTGTGTGAAGAGGGTAGGGCAAGGATAATACTGTACTGGGATGTGGTAAAATAGTAATAATAAGTCTGGAGGGACTGGAGCCAAGGGAGAAGTGAGTGCAGATGAGCAGGGGAATCCCTAAAATAGTAGTCTAAGTCAGGCACTCAACAATCAGAGCAGGGGACTACAAGAGCAGAAATATTTTCAAATTGAGAAGGATGCTAGTGAGGAGGCATAAAAATAATTCTCTAATTAAACTGCTTAATCTGTGCAGGCATAGACAAATTATAGGTGACACCTTTTTTTCTATTAATGGCATGGTTATTCAAGACAATAGCTAATCCAAAAGCCACTGAGTTGGGGCTTTGAAAGGCATTATGGGATTATTTTGGTAGCACAGTGACCTAATTACTTCCACTGAGTAATGGTAGCTGACATTTATATAATGCCTACAGGTCTGCAAAGTGCTTCACATAAATTATTTCATTTGAACCTTCTAATAACTCCATGAAATAAATCCTACAGGTATGATAAGCCTTATTTTATAGATGAAGAAAAGGAGGTTTACAAAACTAGAATTACTTGCCCTTGGTCATTTAGCGCGGCAAAATTCTAGTCTGCTCAGCTCTCTGCTGGACTCTAAGTTTGACCCCCTCAATACCCCACCCACCCAAAATAGAGGATGGGAGTACAAAGCAGGTGATGGACAAGGGAAAGTCAATCAGAGGCAAAATCTGCCACAAATAATCTCCGGAGTGGATGAAACACTTCGAAGGCAAGAGAGAGACAAAGGCCCTGTCAACCTAGGTAGGCATTCCACGAAGAGGACTGAATATGCCTTATGTGCGTGTGGCTTGGACAATTCACTCTCAAGCAGGCCACAAATCCTATCCAACTGCGAAAGGATTCAGGAGTCATTCCTCTTAGAGATGGAGGGTGGAGGGTTGGGGTTGCTGGAAAGGGGTTGAAAACCAATCAGCATATTAAATTAGCAGGAATTAGATTAAATTAAACTTGCACTAATGAGCACCTATGGGACAATATTTACAAAGGTAAGTAAATCCAAAGGTAAACCAAGGTATCTCTCGTACACGTGAGTTCATTTTTGTTGGTCGGTTGGTTGTTTCGCTTTATTTTTCAGTTATGTCCAATCTTTGTTACCCCATTTGGGATTTTCTTGGCAGAGATACTGCAGTGGTTTGCCGTTTCCTTTGCCAGCTCATTTTACAGATGAGGAAAGTGAAGCAAGCAGGTTTAAGTGACTTGCCCAGGGTCACACGGCTAATAAGTGTCTGAGGTCAAATTTGAACTCAGGAGAAGAAGAGCATTCCTGACTTCAAACCTGGCTCTCTAACCACTGCACAACCTAGTTACCTCAGTACATGAGAGGAAGATGTCATTCCATACCCAGTAGATACCTAATGAATGTTGGCTAGGAGGGATAAGGTAAAACCTCCTCTATAGCCTAGGAAGTATGTGTACCAATGTCTGGGAGTTGGCAACCTCTGACTACTTTCCACCCCAAAGAACTCCTTCTGCCACTATCAAAGGAATATGGTCATAGGAGAACTCTGAAGCACCAGGGAACCATCAAAGCCCATAACTTTATCAACTGTGGATTATCTGGTTACCTCTTTCTCCAAATGCACAGTGGCTGCTCATTCTCCTGGGAACATTTAGCTAGACTATCAGAGTCAGCCTGGCTTCTAACCTAAGTGAATGGTGCTGGCAGAAAGCATTCTGGACTTGGAGTCAAGGTTCAAATCCCAACCCCAGCATTTATTAGCTGTGTGCGCTTAAGCAAGTCTCAGACTCTCTGAATCTCTTAGGTGAGATTCAAAACCACAGAGCCAGAACTTGAAGCCAGGTCCTCTGACTCCAAATTTGTGGTTCTTTCTACTTTATCAAGCCAGCTTCAATTGTTAGATACATAAAATGGGTTTGATAAGAAACTTAAATTAACCTGCCACATAGGTAATTTTAGGTTTCTACCTTACATTTGGTCAAACCGTAAATCCAATTGTTTCTGTCTCCAAATGTTACATAATTGTGTCACACTGTCCCATGGAACAGCAGTGGACAATTAGAAGAACAGAATGCTTGAACATGAAAGGATGTTAGAAATGCATTTATATGAGGAAAATGAAGCCTAGTTGGATAAAGTAGCAATGGCAGGCTCACACGGCAGATCTAGGACCCAGATTTTGGGGTTCCTTGTCCAAGTCTATTAGTCTATACCACTTTGCTCCCAGGCCCAAGCCACATAGATTCCACACCTTGTGCTATGTGGGTTGACCAGGGCCTACTAGATAAAGGAGTTAGGGAAGTCAGAATGTTTATCACACCAGTCTGGCCAGTCTTTTCTGGCACATGAAGTCCCTCAAACCACACTGAATTCTAGAATTCCTGGTAGCAAACCTGGCTTGAACACATCTTCCTATGTGCCCTTGAATTACTGCAAGGATATCTTTGGGATCGTCAAAGGCAGCTTTGCAGCACCCCTGGCACCAAGTGGAACAGAAAACAGAATGAAGGAAAAGTCACTTGAGTCTATCTTCCATCTCTCTCTGACCCCACCGTGTGGGCCCCCGTTGCTAGAGTGGGGATGATGCTGTTACCATAGCACCCGAGTAGCACATGCTGATACAAAAGCTGGTTCCATCTCACTCGAGTTCAGGGGATGGGAAAAATAAATTGCTCAATGAGATTCTCTCCCCCTGGGAACAAGGGATTAGGCTGGAACTTTATTATTGCTTTAAATAAATAAATTACCCCCTTGAGGCGAGATGAAAACATGCTCTTATTAATTTTAAGGGGGGAGGGAAGAAGCCAGGGGAGAACAAAAATCAAAGGTGCCTAAATGTATTGAAGTGGCTCCTCTGAGGCTGACATATTAGTAATTTGTATTCATATAAGGCATCTCATCAAAAGAGGTTTACAAATAGTAACACATCAGGGTTGTCACATTAAGGCCAACACAGAAGGGCAAAGGGTACCCCAGGCTCAAACTCTCACCCCAGGGGCATGGTGGGTTCCAAAGGCCCCCTCTTAGGGTGTGAGTCCAGAGGATAAGAATATGACCAGTCCTAGTTCATCAGTGGTGCAGCCAAGTCAAGTCCTGGGAAACATGGGGTAGGGGAGGAGGCAGGGCAAAGAAGAGAAGGAGGGAACCATTGACCTAAATGTCATTTGTGAAAGTGAGTAAGGATCTCCTAGGTGATGAAACCCAGGCTAAGAAACATTCCCAGCATGAATAGGAAATGTGGGACATATGGCTGCCAAGAGATTGAGGAAAGCCCAAGAGATTAGAGTGAGAGGCTACTGACAGCACAGGTATTATACTTTTCATTGGGGGGGGCAGGTTCTCTCTTCATTCTCCCCTAGAAGAATCAAATTATAGAGGCTGATTGTACATTCATTTCTACTGCACTGTTGGAGTACCAAACAGTAGGAAGGAGTCTGGTGTCCTTTTGGGTGGATACAGAGATTGGCTGTTATTTACAAGTCAAACAAGTATTAATTCACACTTACTAAGTGCTTTATTAATAGCACTGTGCTACGAACTGAGGATATGGAGAAACAGAAGTACGTCCCAGAGTTCTTGCCCTCAAGAAACTTACAGTCTAGTTGTTAAGCTAGGCCCTCAAATCTAACAACCGGGAGAGGTAGGTACTACAGGTATTACCCTTGCTCCCCTGTTATGGTAGAGGAAACTGAGTTTCAGAGAAGTTAAATTATAATGTGAACTGTGGTCTTCCTGACTCTGGGTAAGGAAATTCATCTGCCGCACTATGTTCCCTGTAAAAGTCCAGAAGAATGAGAGATCACTGTGGGCAAGGAGGCCTGGAAGAGTTCATGAAATGGTGAGAACTTCAATACCTGCCAACCCTATTATAAAAATGATTATATAAATATACATTATTCATACACATAAACATCCTTTAAGGCAATCTGCACCTAGCAGACTATTCAACAATTTAAAAAATATATTTGATAGGTGAAGAGTTGACTCACTGGGGCGGGGGAGGGAGTACATCCTTCAGGTAACCTTAGAGAACACCTTATCCACTTCCATCATTTTACAGATGAGAAAACTAAAGCCCAGAAAGGGGAAGTGCTTTTTCTAAGGTTACAGATTCAAAATTAGAACTTGGTTTTCCAGACTTTCCATTCACTGCCCTTTTCACTGCCCCAGCGAAGTTCTCTCTCCTTCCTCCTACTGCCCCCAAGGAATGTTAAGCTTCAGAAGAGGGCTGAAGTCAAGAAAGAAAAGGCTTTCCAACTCTTTCTTCCCCCTCCTGGCAATGGCCCCGTCCTTCCCGACCCTAGCCAACTTTTCCCCTACATGTCTACATCTTAATGGGAATTGAGTTTTGTTAGCAATCCATCAAGCATTTGAAAAGGTGGCCTCATCTTGAGTCCTCTGTGGGCCCTCTGATTAATGACTTGTTCCACTAGGCTTTGCCCAGAATGAAGGCATTTTAATGATGTGAGAGAACTCACTGTGACTTCTCCTGCAGGCTGGGGTCTGTCACTGGCAAGATGTACAAGCGAACCCACCACAAACTTCCTGGCCCATGGTCTACCCCGGGGTCCCAGACATGTGATAATAGGAAAGAACCAGACAAGTGCACCTCTTCCTTTGTAGGCTGGCTTCCCTCCTGTCAAACCTCAGGGAAGCGGGGCTCAGACTCTTGGCTTCAGTCTGAAATGTGGGGCATCTGCCTGCAAGGTTTCTGTGGCTAAATGACTCTCTATCCTTGTGAAGCTGGACACCTACGACTGAGCATCGACTACACTGACCTTCAGTCTGGACAGAATAAGTGACTGGATAATTGTGTTTGCCAGATGACTTGGCATTTCATTTTAAGTGGCATTTACCTCAGGCAAAAACTCCTAGATGCACGCAAGTCAGTGCTGTGATCCGGGGAAGCTCAGATCACTTCCTTTAATGAGGATTGGATGGTGATCCTTTCTCAGGATATTTCTCTAGGCCCAGTCTTCTGTTCCTCACTTGATGAAGTGAAATATTTCCTCATTTTGGTTCAGTTCTGGCAGTTTCCTGAGTCCTTTTCTCATTCATCTCCAAGTACTACATTAATTGAGGTCCCCTGTAGAAGTTCCTTCTAAGCCTGACATTAATTGAGGTCCCCTGTAGAAGTTCCTTCTAAGTCCTACATTAATTGAGGTCCCCTGTAGAAGTTCCTTCTAAGCCCTACATTAATTGAGGTCCCCTGTAAAAGTTCCTTCACTGAGCTACAACTTATTTTGCTTCTTTGTTTCTTGGTGTTTTATTTTGTTTGCTCAGGATATATGATTTTATTGGCACATGGAACTCCTGTTCAGGAAATTCCCCTTATTAACACAATTTTTTATCTTTTTATAATTTATAGTCTTAGAGAGTTGACTAGGAAGGAGGCTAAACGGCTTGTCTAGGGTCTTACAGCCAATACCAACCAGAGGTGGGATTTAAGCCCAAGTCTTGTAGACACTGAGATTGAGTTTCTACCCGTTGTCTACACTGTCTCCCTAAGTCAGAGAATCTAGAGTTGAAAGAAATCTCAGAGGTTTTCTAAAGCAACCTATACTTAAACAAGATTCCCCTCTAGAACAACAATCAAATCATCAATATGCATTCATCAAAGAGTCTATGGTGATCCAATCACTGTGCTTAGGCATTGAAGATAAAATGACAGAAACGAAACAATCTCTGCTCCCTAGAAGCACATAGTCTGTTGGGGGAGCCAACACTTACACATATAAATATATTCAAAACAAAGATAAAAATGAATTAAAAGCATTGGAAGGATCACGAAAGGTTTTTTGCTGGTGCTGAGTTTAGAAGTAAGGGATATAGGAGGTAAATAGATTTGCAAATCATCTCCATAGAGACGATAATTAAATCCACAGAAGCTGGTGAGTTCACTAAGTAATCATCTGATCTCTCTACTTAAAGACCTCCAATGATGAGGAATGCTTTACTTCCTAAGCAAACCAAACAGTACTCCTAATCTCTTTGGGATAAACTCTAATTTGGGGGCATCTTTTTCTAACAACAAGCCAAAACATTTCTCTTTTCCTCTTTCTGCCTCTGACTCTGTCTCTCATTCTCTCTTTGCCTCTCCAGCTCATCTCTCAATCTCTGCATCTCTATGTCTGTCTCTCCCTGCAGTTTACTTGGTCTCTTTCCGCCCTCTGGAGCTAAACAGTACAAGAAGTCACTTGACTTCTCTTTTCCAAGGTAAAAATTGCCAGGTGCTTTAAACATTTGTCATGATCTTGAGTCATCTCAATGTGCTTTTCTCTCTCTCCTTTTAATGCCTGTCTGAAAATGTGGTAGCAACAATGAACATGACCTTTCTTATGTGGTCTGATCAGAGAAATGCTAAGGGGACCACACACCCCTTACTCCAGACACACTGTATCTTTCTCATTCAGTCTAAACTCAGATGAGCTGGTCTGGCAGTCATATCACACGGTTAACTCAGATTGATTTTTAGTTCACGTCTAGTAGTTTAATCATTTCAGTTGTGTCCGACTCTTTGTGACCCCACCAGGGTTTTCTTGGCAAAGACACTGGAGTGGTTTGTCATTTCCTTCTCCAGGTTATTTTACAGATAAGGAAACCGATGCAAACAAGGTTAAGTGACTTGCCCAGGGTCACAAAGCTAGTAAGTGTCTGAAGTCACATTTGAACCGAGGTCTTCCAGACTCCAGGCCTGGCACTCTATCTACTGAACCATTTAGATTTATTTTAGAGTACTCTAAAATCTCCCCAACCCTTTGCTTATAGGAATTGCTAGCCAGTGAAGTGATTGATTTTTTGTGCCTAAATTTAGGACTTTACATCTACTCCAATTCTGTCACATCTTCATTAGATTTGATCTAGTTGTTGAGCCTATTCGGATCATTCTGAATCTTAACTCTTTTTTAAGGTGTTAGTGATTCCTCCCAGTTTTGTATCATCCAAAAAAAAAAAGGTTCTCTATGCCAAGTCATAGATAAAAATGCCTAATAATGCAGGACCAAAGGAATATCGATCCTTAAGGTATTCCTCTACTTTTTTCCCCCAGTGACTTTCCTATGAGAATACTCACGAAAAAAACTTCTTTTAGTTCAGTCAAAAAAAAAAAGTTTGTCCCTGTAGATAAATTTGTCACTTAGTCTTGTTGTAAATTGAAATTAAATAACCCAAAGTATTTTTTCTTTGACCTAAACATCTAGGAAACTTAGAGGCAAATGCAGTGCATGAGTATCTCCCCACCTGGCCTATTCCCTCCATTTCTCTTGGAGGCCTGTCATGCTAATTTATGCTTCTATGTTTGACCCTCCTTTGTGTTTTAATCTGTGAAATGAGAACCCTTGCAGCCCTAGGTGTGATATACATCTCCAATGAATAAAAATTAAATCAGTTTTGTTGTTTTATTTGCTTCCTTTAAAAACCAAATTCTTTATTTTTTTAATTTGGTCTCTAGGCCTATGAGAAGCTGGTCAGAAGCAGTCTTGGTAAAGGGTTTTACCTTCTGCTAAAGGGTTAGTTGTTCCAGAAGAAGATATGAATGGGCTTCTTATATAGAGAATGCTGAGCAAAGTCACCCCCCCCAAAGAAGTTTGAGGGATTTTATAGTTTTCTAGTGAATGATAAATAGCAGTTCATGATGCAGAGAACTGGAGTCCTGCAGAAAGATATTATTATGACTCAATAGGTAGATCAGAAGTCATTTGAACAGAGAAGATAATTAACTTGAGAATTGATAAGATTACCACAGAAGGGGAGAGAAAGAAGATAGATGACAGGACAGGTCCCTCAGGTATCTTATGCTAAAAGGCTGAGCTAGGGATGAAAATGTAGGAAAAGAGGAGTCAGAGAGATAGGAAGAAACCCGGGAAAGAAGAATGTAACTGCAAGCAAGAGAGAAGAGTGCTCAAAAGAAGAGGGGAAATTCAACACATGGTTCAGGGGAAGGAGCACAGGGTTTGGAGTCAGGTGGCCTGGGTTCAAATCTCTGCTTTGCTGTGTGACCTTGGGAAAGTTCTTTTCCTTCTCTGGGCCTCAGCTTCCTCATGAAGGGTTCTGTGCTACAATATGATCAATAAAACTCCTCTTGGGCAGCTAGGTGTTGTAATTGTGTACACAGTTCTGGGCATGGAGTCAGGAAGACTTGAGCTCAAATCTAGTCTCAGACACTTAACACTTACTAGCTGTATGACCTTGGGCAAGTCACTTAACCCCAAATGCTCTGCCTTTCCCCCTCCAAAAAAATAAATAAATGCTTGTTGACTGATTGAACTTTATTTCTTCCCTCTGACAGGTAGCACACACTTAATGTACTACTGTCTTCAGCACTTAGGTATATACCTTTTATTGTCACTTACCTGTTTCGTCTATTTTTGTCTCTCCAACAAGATGCAGTAAATTCATATTCCACAGACATTTATTTAGAATCTGCTATGTAAAGAGCATTATTCAATGAGCATCACATTTAAAGGTAGAAGGCACTTTACAGATCATCCAATTTAATCCCTTTATATAAGAGATGCAGAAACTGCAGGCAGAATAGTTTCATTTTACCCTTTCGATCTCTGGTGCCTGCTACTGAGTCCTGTCAAAGGGCAATGAAAAAAAAGTTTGTTAAATTGAATTGGATTGCCCAAGGTCGTTTAAGCAGAAGGTAACAAAGTTGGGTATTGAAACCAGATATTTTAGCCCCAAATCGAGTGGGCACATAGACAAAATTTAGATAGAACACTGTCACTGCCCTCATTGAATTTACAATCTAATAAGAAAATAAGACACAAACATTGACCCCATTTTTTTGTCTAATGATTTCACTGGCATTTGTTATTCAGTTGTTTCAGTCATGTCTGATTCTTCATGACCCCATTTGGGGTTTTCTTGGCAAAGATACTGGATTGCTTTGTTATTTCCTTCTCCAACTCATTTTATAGATAAAGAAACTGAGGCAAACAGGGTTAAGTGACTTGCCCGGGGCCACACAGCTATTAAGTGTCTGGTGCCAGATCTGGATTCAGGAAAATGAGTCTTCCTGACTCCAGGTCTGGCACTTAATTCACTGTGTTACCTAATTTCCCTTTCACGGGCATGGGAAGCTCTCTTTTTCAAGGCTAAAGTGCAACTAGTATATAATTTAAAGTTTTAGAAAGCTGTCTAGGACATTCAGGTATTAACTGACTTGCTAGGGTACATATATAAGAAAGAGGCCTTGAACCCAGGTTTTCCTGACTTGACAGCTAGTTTTCTATGTAATACCACAATGCCTCTTACAGATTAAGGTGGTACAGTGGAAAGAGGGCTAAACTTGGAGTCACAAATTTGAATTCAAACCATGACTCTGCAATTACCACGGGCCAGGAACTATTGAGGATACAAAGACAAAAGGAAAACCACCCCTGCCCTCTGGGAGCTTACATTCTAAGAAGCTCTCAATCCACAATATCACTGTGAGGTTTATCTGAGAGTGTGAGGGCAGAGGGGAACCAAGGAAAGCTTATTGGAGTAGGTAACGTCTGAGTTGATGGAGTTGGTAACATCCATCAAGTGTGAATAGGTGAAGTACGGGAAGCAGGAAGTATTAATCATGGGAAACAGTATAAGGCAAAAGTCCAGAGGGAGGAAGATGCAAGACGTGCAGGAAACAGAGTTGTTTATAAAGAGGGGCACAGAGCTATGTCGTACCTTCCTCTTGAGTCTCCCACAATGCCCAGCCCAATGTTGAGCATTTAGCAGGAGTACATTCAATATGTGGTCAGTGATTTGTGGAAAAAAACTACTTCATCCTGAGTTCATATTTGACCAAGGCCAAATGGAATGAGGAAGGAAGAGCACAGCATGACACCAGTTCCCCAAAAGAGAAATTCTAAAAAGAAATGATATTGCTTTCTTTAAACTTGCGATGTTTATTATTTAGGGATTAACCTTTCCACAACGAAAGCCACAAACAGCCTATGGTTGTGCTGACGTGACAGTAAGCTCAGGAGAGCATCTCTCTGAACCAGTACAATCTCCACGAAGGTAATAACCCAAGTTTTCAATCTTCTACAATGTTTGAAAGTCTTCCTCTCAGGTAGAAAGAAGCTAGAAATCCTCATAAATGGATATTTCCCCTGGGGAACTAATATCTTCTCCAGAGTCAATCTCCAGCACACCGTAAGATATGCTGAAGCAGGATTCACAAGTGTATTCCCCCTCCATTTCTGCCTTTCCTTTCTGGCAGGTCCAGGTGAGGATGAAGGCATTGAACAAGAATAGAGAGATGATTTTGCACCAACGAAAAAAAGTACAAAACAAAACAAAAGTACGGTTTTTAAAAAGAGCAATATTCATTTTTGTAAAAACTAATCTCCTTAACCAGTAACTAGTGATACCGGCCTGGAGCTAGATATGTGAAGAAGAATATATTTGATAATGATGAAGCTGCCCTCAGGATTAAGGAGAGCAGATGAGTATTGATCCTCAGTTCTACATATCCAAAATATTGATAAAGTAATACTATTACTATGCATATATCCCAAGGCAATCAAGGATAAAGTGCAAGGCTAAGTACAAGAATATTTGTATGTATGTTCATGTGTATATCACATACAGTATACTCATATACATATGCATATATTATATGTGTATATTACATGTACATTTATGTCTATATTATAAGAATATTTATAGAAGCATATTTTGTAGTCACCAAAGAACTGGAAACAAAAGAGGTGCCTATTAATTGGGAAATGGCTAAACAAATGGTATATGAATATAATTTATTATTTCACCATAAAATAACAACTACGATATATTCACAGAAACATGTGAAGACTCATTTAAACCAATGCAGAATGAAATGAGCAGAACCAGAAGGACAATTTACATTACAACAATAATAGACAAAGAAAAAACATTTTTGAAAGACCTCAGAGCTAGGTCTTTTCAAAGCACTGAACAATGGCAACTTCAGAGCACTGAGGAGGAAAGAGAGATATATTCTCAGACAAGGCCAAGGGGTTGATTTGTTTTTACTGAACAATTGTTTTAAGCCTAAAACTGTATCAAACTGACTTTTGGAAGATCTGTATATATTTGTTGGGCAGCAGGGATCAAGAGTACCTCTACTATTGGGAAGGGAGAAAGAGAAGAACGATGGATTAGAGGATAATGATAGGATAAAAAGAGTATCCAAAGAACATTTTTTTCAATGCACATAAAAGAAATAGGAAAAGAGGGGCAGCTATGTGGTGCAGTGCATAGAGCACCGGCCCTGGAGTCAGGAGGACCTGAGTTCAAATCCGGCCTCAGATACTTGATCACATTTACTAGTTGTGTGACCTTGGGCAAGTCACTTAGCCCCAATTGCCCTACCATCCCCCCTCCAAAAAGGCAGGAAAAAAAAAAGGAAATAGGAAAAGTACAGAAGGGAAAAACATGCCACGAAGAACTTCTGTTACTATCTTGCTAAATTTTGTATGTAATATATACCTTAAAAATGTATCTAATAAAATTTCTTATATAGGTCTCTTGTTCTTTGTATATCAAAATGTTCGCATTATTACTAATTATTAAATTAATAAAAGAAAATTTAATTTAAAAATCAAAAACTAAGATTAGTGGTTTCAAAACGATTTATCACATCACTTAAAAAACATAACTGTATTCTATATTCTGGTGTTTTGTCCAACATAGAGGTTCACTTTTGATCTAAAACTCTAGAATAGCAAAAGTAAAGCTCTGTCAGGTTCTATGGAGATAGAAAGGCTGTAGCTCAGTAGGGATTAATAAATCCTTCCAAGTAGGAGCACTGTACACCTGTTATTATTAATTTCAGAGAAACTCTTAAGCAGAAAATTGGCCACCTGGTGATGAAGTGTTGTTGTTGTTCATTTGTTTGTTTTTGTGGGGGCTTTTGTTTGTTTGTTTTGACTAAAGAAATTCATGAAGACTATCCACTGAGGTAGGGGAGACTGAAGCTACATTGGCAGGGAGAGTCTGGATGAAACTATAGATCTTTGAAGTATTGAGCTAATTGGATAACAGGCTCCAGAGAGGGTTGCTCAGAAATGTCTTACCCATCATTCAAGTCCCAGTACAAGTGTTACTTCCTGAGGTTCCAGTTTCTGTGGATGTGCACTATCCTTCCACATTATAAATGTCTGTTGAATGGAATTTCACCATCCTCTGACTTTCTACAACAATGAAGAAGAGTTCCATTCATTTTGGCAATTAGTATATACTACCTTGTGCCATTTATTATCTTTATGCGAATGACTCCTATCTCCCCAAATATGCTGTAGAATTCTCCAGTGTAGGGCTTGTGTCTAGTATCTCTTTTAATTCATTCAGTAGCATAATATGCTACATACAGTAGGTGTTCAATCTATGTTTATTGGTGATAATATACCGTAGATGCCTCCGAAACTTAATCTTGGTAAACACAATGCAGCAAAAACACAAATCATCATTTAACAAACATACATGCCAAGAAATCAATATGAATGAGCACTCTGAGCATGAAGTTAAAAACAAAGTAAGACGGTTATCCACACTTCAGCATTTCAACATGGTGATGGATTACGCCACATAAAATTACCGATAAAGACCAACACAATCACAGTGATGTCTAAACAGCAGAAGAAATATTGGATTCAAAATGCAACTGTACAACAGAATTGATAGAGTTTAGTAAGAGAAATAGATACATGTGACTGAGATGGAAAGAGTTCCCATTGCTCTGGGAAATCAGTAATTTGAAGTATAAAGAAGGGGCACATTCATTTCCATCTTTCACATCTATCAAACTCTGATTTCAAGGTGTTGATTTCCAACAAGATATAGCCAATGGATGTCATTCGTGCCTCTGACAAAGATGCAGAAAGGTAAACCTGGACAGGCAGCCACTTGGAAATGTAACTCTTTTACTTGAGTCATCAGATGTGGGTATATTTTCTCTAAACTTTCCTTGTGTTTTTTTTCCTCCATTTTTTCCCTTGAGCATTCCCAAGTGGATGGATTTATTAATCACTATTCATCTGGTCAAAGAAAGGAAAGGATCTACTTACCAACAGGTCCTAATCCATCTGCTCTTCCACGAGGTCCAGTTTAATGTCATGCTGACAAATTTGAGTCAAATCATTTCTAGAATGAATCCCACCCTCCTTCTACCACTCTTACATTGGGACCTCTCCCTGGTTACACATTTACCTTTCACTTGTATGACTATTAAGGCAAGGTCTACACATAAAATTGAGTCCACCATTTTGAACATAGTGATAGATAAACTCCATGCACCTAAAGAGTGAAATTGTGAGGCTACGGCTATAAGATGCTTATATAGTTAATCCCTGTGGGTGGAAGAGAGGGAAGAGATAAATCAAATTAGCTCCAATTGTGTATAAAAATACAACCATCACTTATTAAGCATCTACCATCACCAAAGAAAGTGTTGTTATGAGAGACATAAAGAACAAAACCCTCAATGAGGTTACAATTTAGTAAGAGGACAAGCCATCAACACAGAAAACATATACATAATAAGTTTTTTAGAGAAGTACAAAACAACATGAAGTCTGAGGGGAAGGGTAGTAAAAAATGAAAAAAACTATTTGATGAAATTTTTTCATTTTTCACAGATGGATAATACAGACATACTCTGGTCTGACTGATCACTTCAACCAATCAAATCAATGGAACTTTGTAGTAAGGATTTGAATGCAACCCTTCTTTGCAGAGGTGAGGGATAAAATATTTGATTGGTCTTTTTATGGAGAAGGAATTTACCACTTGTTTGACTTAACTGGTCAATCTAGTCAGTTCTAACCCATAATTTGTCCTTAATAAATATTTGTTAAACTTGATTGAAAATAGTAGAACCTATTGCCTATAGAAAGAACACTCTAAAGTTTGTTTTCCATTTCAAACTGCCCATTTCAATGCCCATAAGCCACTGGCTACACAAAGGTGGCTACTAATTATGCAGCTTATTGACTAGCTTCTGTAACTAACTCAGCTTCCTTCCCTGTCAAAGTAAAAACAGACTTGACCTCATCATTCTGAGACATTTGGCCTTTAACCTCCTATTTGTAGAACTTGTGGAAATAGCGTGCCTCCAGGATGTGGGGTGTACACAGACTTTCTTATTTATAAGGCCAAGGCTGAGCCATGTGGTAACAACATCAGAAATGTTGGTGCTTTTTTTTTCCTACTCACAGTTGTGAAGGTTTTCTCACTATGGACGTTCAGAGCTTCTATTTCTTGTTCCAGAGCAAAGGCGGGAAATCCTTCTTCTTCGTGGTAATGTAGCCACGGAAGGCTCAGGTCTGAATGGAAACAAAATGAGGAGCACTTGATGAGAATAAAGACTTACCCAACAGGATCTTGAGGGCAAGATTCCATTTAGGATGCAGGGTGTGGGACAATTGCTCCAAGCTCTGCCCTTTGGGCAGCTGTGGGTTTGACAGAGAGAGGATGTTGCCTCAGGGAGTCAGTTCCTGGGGCAGTCGGGACTATAAATGATTGGGAGTAGTAGGGACCCCTGATCTAAAGGTAGAGGACCTAGGTTTAGGTCATATGTCTGTGACTTACTAACAACTGTGGTGAATCACTTCTTCTTTAAGAGTATCAGTTTCTTCATTCATATAATAAAGGGAAATAATACTTAAACTACATATAACTCAATACTGTTATGAGAAAAGTGCTTTGGAAATGTACAATAATTCCATGAACTTCCCAACTATCAATAAGGAAAGAGAAAGAATTGTGACCTTCCTCCTATATGATCACCCTTGATATTCATCTTAATCTGTTTTTGGTGGGAAAAATACATTAGGACACATCCCAACTGTCACTCCAATTGTTCCAGTATGGATGGACATGTGAGTGTACTGTATATGTATACACACCTGTACACATGGTGGGGGGGAAAGGTTGTATGCCGATATCACAGGCATACCAAATACATAATTACTGCAGCTTTCCACACAGCCTGATCTCCCCAGAGAGCTTCTTACATGTAGGAAGAATATACATTGTGACATTTTTGCATTTAAAATACTCATGCATGTATAATGTACCTTTGAAATGCATTGAATTTAATTCAGTTGAATAAGGTTATGAGACTAGAAATAGACATGGAACTATAAGCTCTGGATTAGAGTCCTGCTTCAATTTATTAATAATATAAAAGGAAAGGCACAAAGGCTCTCTAGGCCTCAGTTTCCTCATCTGTAAAAATAGGACCAATAATGCACTACCTACCTCACAAGATCATTGTGGGGAAAGTGCTTTTTAAAAGGCACAATGCTGTACAAACGCAAGTGAATATTATTGGGCAATGATATCTCTGAAAACCACATTAATTACATGAAAACAGTCAGGTAGTACAGTGAATAGAGCACTAGTCCTGGAGTCAGGAAGACTCATCTTCTTGAGTCCAAATCTGGTCTCAGATACTCACTAGCTGTGTGACCCTGGGCAAGTCACTTAATCCTGTTTGCATCAAATTTCCTTGTCTGCAAAATGAGCTGGAGAAGTAAATGACAAACCTCTGCAGTGTCTTTGTTGGAAAAGCTCCAAATGGTGGTTATGCAAAGTCAGATGCTGTTGAAACGACTGAACAAATTCACATATTTGTTTTCATAAGGCATTAGGAAACACCATAGTCTTCCTCCTATGATTATGCCAACAGAACCTAAAAAGTAGCAGGTCCTGAAAAGGCTTCCAGTGTGGACTCAGCAACAAACTGAGTATCTGTTATTTTGATTTGGAGAGGCTCCTCCTGCAAATGCTGGCTACTAAATGATGACTTAGGGACAGAGCAACTCACTAAACTATTTGCTAAGAGGTAGAGACACAGAGATGGGCACCAATGGAGGGAATGTCAAACTGACAAAATCACATGATCTTGTCCTGAAACATTAAAGTATAATTATTATACGTGCACAACTTTGATCTATGTTGGATTCAAGCCCAGCAAAACATTTCCAAGTCACCATAAGCTAACAGAGATTTATATAATAGCCCCAACCCATAAAACTGGACATGAATGAATTCTTTATTTAAATAAACCAAACTAACACTATACATAAAACACCACTGCATCCATAGAAAAACAAATGAATTTTAAAAACCCATGTGTTTTCAGAACAAGACAAGATGTGGCAGAAGAGTCAATGATGGATTTGGAATCAGAAGCCCTGGTTCCAATTTACATCTCAGACACTTACTACCTGTGTGACTTTTGTCAAGTCCCTTGACCTCTCTGGGCCTCAGTTTCCTTACTTGTGTGAGGAATGAAAGAGTTGGACTAGATGGCCTCTAGGGTCCCTTTCAGTCCCAGATCTAAGATCCTGTGACCATCTGATCCTGTATTTGATCCACACTGACTTGTGATTGCATAAGCCACTTAGCTTCCCAGTGTCCTGGGAACTCTCCATGATTATAAACAGCATAACAATTGTGATCTACATCGATAGAGGCTGTTTACTCAATGGGCATTTTCCACACCAAAGAAATCACAAGTCATGTGCAAATATATGTGCCCATGTATGTATATATACATGTGTAAATGTATATATACACAGACACACAAACACATAGACATATACACACATATATACATTAAGCATTACCTACACACACATGCACATATACCTATAGATACATATATGTATATATGTATACATATATATTGTATATGTATGTGTATATATAGCAAGCATTCAGCATTTGCTACATTATCATTAAGACACTTAGAAGAACTTCCACTAAAATTGCTTTCTTATTACTGTATTAATGAAGACAATCTCTCTTCAGATTGCCACCACTGAAAAAACACCTGAATAGAAGTTCACTCTCCACCTGCCCATTTTATCCTACACTGACAATCTTCAAATAGCTATTTCAGATATCACTTCCCCCAGCATCTGCTGGAAGATTTTATTTTTCAAGGGATTTCCTTGAGATAACAGAAACTGGAGGGAGACAGAGCAAAAGAATTTAAACTTACAAATCAAGGTTCTCCTCTCCTTCTGAGGGACATTGCATCAACCCAAAGTTATTTTAACCTCATATAAGAAAAGAATTTTGAGTATATTCACCCTGCAAATCATGTCATTCCTTATATCTCAAAAAATTCATTTTCTTATCTCCTCCATTAAAAGTAGAGTTAGGAGGCAGCTAAGTGGCACAGCGAGTAGAGCACCAGCCCTCAAGTCAGGAGGAGCTGAGTTTAAATCTGACCTCAGACACTTGACACACTTACTAGCTATGTGACCTTGGGCAAGTCACTTAACCCCAATTACCTTGCCTTCCCCCCTCAAAAAAAAGTTATGTCTTCCCTTTACAAGTTAAAGAAGAATGGGCTGAGAGCTGACCCCCTAAGTAGAATGAAGGCAGTAAAAAAGGAAGACAACATGAAATTAAAATCTCGTCAAATATTTTTCATCGAAAATTCTACGAATACAGTAGGAATATAATTGAATTATGTCTGCTCAATCCCATACTTATCACAGCAGTCAGTCTTCTTGTAAGGGAGTCAAAAAAAGGAAGATCTTAACTGAGCACAGATGTCTTATCATAAGGAAGGCTGTCTAGTCACAGACTACTTCCTCTGGCACCTAGCCACTACTGTTATTCTTTGACTTCACCTTATCTAGATCAGATGCTAAACCAAGGCCATGGCAACTACATTTTTATACTTCTGTTGGCTCTAATGGGATTCTTAGTCCCTTACAGAACTTATTGCCCAATATTATTTCTGGTCATGGGACTCGGGTTGTCTCATCTTATTCTAGAACTCTCCTCGCATTCCCAAGTCCCATCCTTATGTCTGTCCTCTTAGAAGATGAAGAAGGCATTTTCATATTTGGCACCCAAAGATCCTACACTTAGATTTCAGACCATTCTGACTTCTCCTGGAGTCTGTAAGGTTCTGGGTTCCTGATTGTTCTAACATTACTCTTGATCTTCTTTTCTCAAAACTATTACATGTGTGTAAGCGAAGTTCTATCCTTTGATGAAACTGGACAGCTTTTACCTCTGACCCTGAGGTCACAATTGGGTCTGGTCTCACTAGAAGAACAGCCTTGCTGTATGGGTGGAGGGCGTCACTGGAGTTTGTCTTACACATTTTTCTTCTAATAGCCAAAATAAATGTTCTGTTCCTTCTTGTTTACAAGATGGCAACTTTTCTTTCTGGTTTTTGTCTCAGAGATATCTCTGGTTCTCAGTAGAACAGAAACATCATAAAAGTAAAGAGCAAATCTTTCCACTGTATGTATGTTTATTCTCCAGATTCCTCCTACTGTTACCCTGGACATCCTCTGCCCTACCTACTAAACGCACCCTCTGTAAGATGAACCTCTAGAGAGAATGCCTAGCCAGAGCTAGGTCACTCAGCTTCAGAATTTCTGTGCTGTCCTGAATGTGAGATAACTAGCCATCCCCAGACCTGACTGTGTTTTATCTCAGACATCTCCATGATATCTGTCCTGTTGTAGATCTCATATACCATCCCCTCATATACCAGTCTTCCACAGAACAGTAATTAAATCATCATTATTACCATTGCCTCTGATTAGGGAATGTTGTAGACTACCCTATCATTCCACTCCACATACCTGACACCTCCCAGACTGAAACACCATTCCCCTATCTCTGTTGCCTTTTCTTATTAAACTATAAGCTTCTTGTAGACAGGACTGTCTCAAATTTTTGTATTTGTATCACAGTACTAAGCACAATATCTGGCACTTATTAAGCACTTAATTAGTTTCCTTCATTCTTTCACATTCTAAATATAAAAGAATTATTAATAGAGAAATAACAATCTACCCTAGCATCTAGAGCAATGGTTCTCAACCTTCCTAATGCCACCACCCTTTAATAGTCGTATGTAGGCGTGTCTGCATGTGGGCGGACCCACCTGGAGATGGACAGAGGAGGTTCCTAAGACCATCCGAAATATGTGTTTTCCCTGTGAAAGGGTCGTTCAACCCCAAAGGGGTTGAGAACCGCTGATCTAGAGGGTATCATTCCCTAACCAAGGAGTTTCTCCTCTGAAGTGACTCAGGAATTTTTGAATGTGGGACCTAGATGGCATCACATAGTCCAGGGATTCTTAACCAAGGGTGAATGACATTTTTCTTTTCAATTTTGAAAATTGTATTTTAATATAATTGATTTCCTTTGTAATTTATGCATTTTGTTTTATGCATATAAAACATTCTGAGGAGGAATCCAGAGGCTTTACTAGATGATGGCCATTACTTACTTACACACACACACACACACACACACACACACACACACACACACACACACACACAAAATCCTTGTTCTAGTTCAAACCCCTCATTCGGTGAATGAGGAAACTCCTCTATTGTCTATGGTCTGTATCACTATTTTGTTGCTTATCACATGATGCCTTTTACTACTGTCTCTTCCGGTTATATGTCTTCCCTCCTTAGTGGAAGTATAAGCTCCTGGAAGAGAAGCAGAGAAGCTCAGATTGAAAGGGACGTCAAGGGTCTTATAGGCCAATCTACATGAGGAGCCTCGGTATAGTCCTTGACAAAATGATCATCTGACCTCTACCTGAAGACCTTAAGGGATGGAAGTGACTGCCCCCATTGCCTGCCAGTCCTCTTGGGGACAGTTCTATTTGTTAGGGACGTTCTCCTTTTGTAGACTTTACTCCATTGTTGCCACCGTCACTCATATCCCACTTCATTCCCACATATGCACACAACACATAACTTTATGTCTCAGTGTAGAAGGGAAGGGGATAAGCATTTGCACAGGACCTACTGTACGCCAGGCACTACACCAGATTCTTCACAACTCTGTGAGGTAAGAGCTTTCATTATTTTCATTACATGGCTGAAGAAACTGAGGGAAACAGAGGTTAAGTGACTTGCCCAGGATCTCATAACTAGTAAGTACCTGAGGTTGGATTTGTTCAGGTCTTCCTGACTCCTAGCCCGGTGCTCTGTCTACCACACCACCTAGCCACCTCATGTAGATGCTTGATAAATGTTCATCGAATGATGGACAGGGGAAGGTTTTCTATTTGTCCTTCAGTCTTATCCACTCTGTAACATAGGACTTCTGCCATGTTGGAGTTTTTTGGGGCAGGGGTCCGGACTTGCAATTTCATCAGTGATGGGAGCTCTCAATGTGGAAGCTTTCTTTAGCGCTTAGGAACAAAAAGGCACCTTAACATGATATGACCATGGTCACGTGGCCAAAACGTCGGAGGCAGGAATTGAACTCACGTCCTCTTGATTCAAAGGTCCACTGCCTCTCAAAATAACCAAGATTCCCTTAATTCCATATAATTGCTTCAATTTCTATCACTCACTTGGGTTTTATTTCAGTTCACAGTAAATCCTCTTTAGTTTTTTTGGCAACAATTTCCTCTCTTTCAGGCCCAAGGCCCTGCTACCCCAGTTGACAGCAGTGACCCAAAACAAGAAAGTCACTGAATTTTTCCTTTTCCATAATTATTCCAGTCCTGAGTTTTCCTGCTTTTACAAAAATAATTATATTTTTCTTTTTCTATTCAATTTTTTTGCTTATTTTTTTGTTTTGTTGATGTTATTTTTGAGAGTATAAAAAAGAGACTAGAAATATTTCTTTGGAGGTAATGCTACATAAATATTTTTACAAAGTATCTATATCCACATTCCTTCCCCATCCCTTTCCTTTCGTTACTCAAGATGTTTCTTTCAGCTAGAGCTGTATCTAAATAATCCTTCACTCTAATGCATACATCTAGGCAAAAATGAATAAAATCCACCTACGTCATTGCTTACCAATTAGTTCCCAGAACAACCTATGAAGTTCATTCACATTTCTTGATTACTTAAGGAATGCCCCCTTACCTAGCATTCCTGTCGTCTATAAGGGAAAATGTATATCCTCTGATATGATGGAATTATTTACTCATTGGACCAGAACAGCTTTTAAAGTCCTCAAAGAGGCACTTTTCTCCAAAGTGGATTGAAATCCAGCAGACTTAGGTTTCATACCTATTCAGGGTTCACGGATTACTGACCTGACAATGAAGCAATCCTATTGCTTCTCCAGTATCCTGAGCTCTGAGCACACACAAAATCCCCTCAGGGGGTCCGTGGTAAGGAATACCAAGAATGCACGGGTGTACAGCAGCTGCTCAGTAACCTCAGGCAGCTCTCAGGTCCTTTTTCTCTCTAAAAACGCAGAACTTTTACCTGCTCAAAAGCACAGAAGGGGCAAGAAAAACTCCTGGAAAAAAGTGAATAATCATACATGTATCTTTTTTTAATATGCCTCTTAAAACTAAAGCTATTAAGAATAAATTTGTCAAATAAAAGCAGCATGGAACAATAGAAAGAACAGAAAAGTGAGAGTTACAAGGTTTGAGTTCAAATCTTGAATAAGCTATTGACTACTTAAGTGATCTTTGGCAAATAACTTTTCAAAATCCCAGTTTCCTCTTCAATGAAGGGAGGAAGGATGGACCAGATTATTTCAAAAATCATATCTAGCTCTAAATACTATGATTCTGAATCAGGAAATTCATGATGCTCTTTAGATTTCTATCAGAATACTACTTATTTATTTTATTCTAAACTTAATTTTTAAAAAAAGGATTTCCAGTGGTTTCTGTTTTAATCCTGAGCTTTAAAATCTTGAAGGTACATGACTTGATCCCAGCTCCCTAGACAGGAATCAAAGCTTACATAAGATAGAAAACTTTGTTTAAAGAAACTATTAGACTTAACAATAGAAAGTTTACTGGAACCGCAATCCATGAACTTGGAATTTTCCGCCCTTCGTTGCCAAAATGCACAGAAGAAAACAGCAATGAACTTGAGCTGGGAAGATCCAGATTCTGCCATTTCATTGCTGGGTATAAATTACTTCATTTTTCTGAGTCTTAGTTTTTATCTCACAGAGTTATTATGAAGATCAGATTAGTTAAGGTCTGTAAAATGCTTTGTGGACCATAGAAGGACATATCGATTGGAGGCTAGAAGTGACTTTAGAGTTCCTCTAACTCAAACTTGCCATTTGACAGATGTAGAAGCTAAGGCTAAGAGAGGCTCAGTGATTGGTGAAAGGTCATACAGGTAGGAGGGAGCAGTACTCCTAGGGAGGGAGCAGTACTCCCAGCAGTACTGGGTCTTATACTTAAGTCTTTTGACTTCTAATCCAGTATTTTTCCTCTCCCCTTCCATTCCTCACAATTGGTAATAACTATCATTATTATTTGTAATTTTTTTGTTATCTTTTAAGTTCCAAACTATCTTTCTCCTTCCTCACCCCACACTAGAAAAAGTCATCATTTGAAACAGGTATGTGTGTATACACATGCACACACATTTGTACATGTATATGTGTGTATGTATATCTACTACACATGGATACATAGAATGCATATTATGTATGCATATGTGTGTGCACATATATACATTATACATACCCATACACATGTGTGTGTGTCTATGTGTGTGTACCTGGGTGTAAAGCCACAACATGCACTCTTGTATACTTCTATTTATCAGTTCTTTCTCTTGGGGTGGATAGCATTTTCCTTCATACGTCCTTGGTAGTTGATTTGAGTCTTTATAATACTCCAGAAAACTTAATTGTTAACAGATATTCTTTGAACAATACTGCTGTTACTGTATACAATGTTCTTTTGTCACTGTTCATTTTTTCATGCAAGTCTTTCCATGTTTTTCTAAAATCAAACTGTTCATCATTTCTTACAGCATAGTAGTAGTCCATCACATATTATTATTATTAATGTAATGTTTGAGATTATTATCATTATAGATACTTGATCAATATTTACTTTTAAACTCACACTTATGTTGTACCTATGAAAAGAGCAGAACAATAATTATGAAAATTGTTGAACCCAGAACATTTGGTAAAAACCAAACAGGACAGCAAGCAGAAAGCAGGCAGGGCATTAGGATCTTTACCTTTATCCATACTACTCTAAAGGTGGAGAATATGATCAATCATATTGGAAGGTGCCATCTTTTTTCAATCAATCAATAATCTTTTATCTAGTAGGACACCGGGAACATAATTCCGAACCGTTCTGCTGCCACATGTGCCTTTTTAGACATAGTAATAAATATGCATTCCCTTTCTACTGGAAGAAACCCTGAGGGGGTTATGGTAATGTGTCCCAAAGCAACTTCTTTGAACTCTGGCTCCATTCCCATCTAGTCTTTTAATGTCACAGGGTGATTTATTCTAGTAGAGTAAAGGGCACTGGAGTTAAAGTTAGAATATCTGGGTTTGAATCTATGCTCTAATTATTAGTTAGAGTTAATCACTTAACTTTTATAGTCATCAGTTTCTTCAATCGTAAAATGGGAACTCTGGCCTAGATTCGGTGTGATGTTCCCTCTCACTTTAAATCTGTGAGCCTATGCATTTTGTAGTCATGGCAAAGAGTCAGAGGAAGGTCTTCTTCTCATGAGGTAGATGATCTTTGAGGAGTTTATGGGAAAACATACACAAGAATCACACAGAGTGAAATGGCATAGAGTTGTGGCTGTATTGGTGCAAAGAGAAGCTACTCCAAGGAAATCATGGATCTGCCAAAGTGCCAAAATATGCCTGTTTGCATCTGAATCCTCACTGGGGTTGCTACAGAGCTACAACCTGACAGAAGAGACCCCTGATGCCATCAAGCCCAATTCATTTGAACCAAGACTCCTTTCAAAAATATCCCTATCCCTATCTATGTTCTTCTTAAAATGAGGTGCCCAGAATTGCATGCAAGTAAGACCTGGCCAGGGCAGAGTATGGTGGAACTCTTATCTCCATTGGTCTGGAAATGCTGCTTTCTTGAATACACCCCAAGATAGCAAGAGCTACTGTTATGTTCCGTTTTTGTTCATGTTAAACTTATTTTCCACTAAAACCCACTAATCATGTCATAGAAACTATTGTTTGGCTAGGCCTTTTGCATCCTATGCTAAAGAATTAATTCTTCTTGAGTACAACTTACTTGTGTTTCTCTCATATTTTATCTTATTGGATTTAGTATGTAATTCTTTCCTGAGATCTTTTTGAGTCCTGTCATTCAGTGTGTTAGCTATGACTTCAGTGTACAGATTTGGTAAGTGTAATTTCCATGGCTTCTTCAAAGCCACTGAGGTGGGGGCCAGTGATAAACCCTTAGGGCATTCTACTAGCGACTCCCTTCCCAAGTGGGTATCATCCTGTTAAGGACAACTGTTTGGGTCCAGTTATTCGACCAGTCCTGAATCCAACTAACTGTCCTATCTATTATTCAGCCCACGTGCCTCCATCTTGTCCACAAGGAAAATGTGACAGATTTCGTCAAATGCTAGGTCAAAACCGAACTTTGCTATGTATACAGTATTCCCCAATCCAGTTAAGCCATCAAAATAGAATAACAGAGGGTTAGAGCTAAAGAAATCCTTGAAAATTAAAGAACCTAGGCTAATCTCTCCATTTTTCAGATGAAAAAACTGAGGCCTAGCGATGAGAGATAACTTGACCAAGGTAATGCAGTGACAGTTAAACTCAAATCCATGGCTTCTAGGATCAGGGATCTATCCATTGACCCACACTTCCTTGCCACCAATGATTCTTTCTCCCTACCATTCCCCTACACACTGTTTTCCTACCTTAAATATTCAAATATATCAAAATACTCAAATCTCTGGTTCCTATGGCAATGCAATTCATACTAATAATGTTAAGAATGTTTCACTTTGGGGTGGCTAGGTGGTGCAGTGAATAGAGCACCAGTCCTGGAGTCAGGAGGACCTGTGTTCAAATCCAGCTTCAGACACTGAACACTTACTAGGTGTGTGACCTCGGGCAAGTCACTTAACCCCAATAACCCTACCCTCCCCCTGCCAAAAAAAAAATAGAATGTTTCACTTTTATTCAGCTTTGTTAAGGATCCCAGTACCCTGGACTTCCCAGTTACTGCTATGAGGTCTACCCACTGCCTTTTACTCAGACTGATACCTTCCTCTAGGTTCTTGCTTATAGTGTCCTCCCCCTCCTTCCCCATCTGTGTCATACTCATTTTTCAAGGTCCAGGTTAAGTCACACCTGCTCCCTGAAACTTTCTCTGACTACTTTAGCCTCCACTGATCTCCCCTATGTATGAACTACTATTAGCAATAATGATAGCTCACATTTCTATAGGATTATCAGGTTAACAAAGCACTAATAAATAATAAAGACTAGCAGTACAAATAGTATGATCTATATTTTACTGATGGGGAAACTGAGGCTTTGTGAAGTTTAGAAACTGCCTACTACATGGTAGAACCAGGACTTCAGACCATGTCCTAAGGCTGGAGTACTAGAAGGTATGGGCAACTGGGTGATGCAGTGGATAGAGCACAGATCTGGAGTCAGGAAGACTCAGACACTTACTAGCTGTGTCACTTAATCTTGTTTGCCTCAGTTTCCTCGCCTGTAAAATGAGCTGGAGAAGTAAATGGCAAACCACTCCAGTATCCTTGCCAAGAAAACCCCAAATGGGGTCACGAAGAATCAGACAGGACTGAAAAATGATCGAACAGTATCAACACTGGAAAGTTTGGTAGGTCTGAAGTCACAGAACTTGTGTTCAGAGCCTTGCTCCACTATTTACTACCTAAAGCACCTTTGGCAAGCCACTCAACCTCAGTATCCTCATGGGCAATATAAGGACATTGGACTAAATTATCTCCAAGGGGATGATGGGTAAAATGAGGTTGGGTAACTTGCCCAAGGTACCCAAACAGTGATGTTAAGGCCACTGTTCTCCAATTGTTTCATGTGTTTTTAGCTTTGTGACCCTTAGCCAAACTAAAAGTTTCTTTGGATTTTTCGTGTGTCACACTTCTTTGTATGTAGCAAAGGATTCTGGGAATTCATCACTTGAATGGTTATTGTGCCCAGAATCCCCTTGCAAGTCAGGCATTGGGGCTTTATAACTAAATTAGGTTTGTGATTATCATTCTTAATACTCTGGATCATAGAAGTTGATGACAAGAAATTCCCAGACGGCCAGTTCTTAATCAGAAATAAACCAACTGTGAGCCTTTGTTTCTCCTTCTGGCTACAATCATGGCCTAGCGGGCTCTCATTTCCCCTTCACCCAGCAGGGAGCAGAAGACAGAAGATAAAAGAGAATGTCTCTCGAATGAGATGAGAACTCGCCTTTTGTGCCTCTCTTTCACTAGTTCTACTCTTGCTGACTTTCTAGATTCTGTACCATACCTTTCAAATGGTCCTTCCAATTTTATCTTCTTCCTTCTGGATTTGACTTTTAGGCTGCCTGGATCTATCTATATTCCTGCTTGATCTTCCTGTCCAGTCAGCCTTCTTGGAGCACTATGTCTTGCCTACAAGAATCCCTATCCTGACTTATCCGGACCAGTTCTACCCAGACAGATCCATTCCCCACTGCTTTACTTATAGAGGAAGGACTGGCTTTTAATTGGCTTTCACAGGTTAAAGAAATTCCTATCCCTAGTCCATCACAGGCTGCGTATCCTGCCTTGGGATCTATTCCCCTAATATAAAATCTAGCTTCACAGCTGGGGGGAAATGGGGTGGCCTCTACTGCTAGCAGTGTCTTTACCTTACTTAAATTCTAGATTTTGAAAGGTTTAGCCAAAAGAATCAGGTCAAGTTGGGGTGGAATGACTGAAAGAATGGTGGACTTAGAGTCAGAAAATTGAGTTTGAATCCCAGCTCACCCCACATAAATCAAGAGCCAGGAGACCTCAGAAGCTATCCAGCCCAACTCCCTCATTTTACAAATATGGAAGTTAAGTGACTGACCCAAAGTAACACACATAGTAAACATAGGAAGTGGAATTCGAATCCAGATTGTCTGCTTCCAGAGCCAACTCTTTCTACTGTACCTCACTGCCTCTCTGTGTTCAGGAGCCACAGCCTTCATCTAGATTCAAAGATGGGAAAGTCAACTTAAATTAGAAAAGAATCTGAATATAAAATGTCTTCAGAGAAACACAAGTATTACTTCCTGATAATACTGTTTACAGAATCCAACTAAGATAAAGGAGAGGAGGAGGGGGAGAAAATATCACCTAGTAAAAGCTTTTAAAGGAAGTGTTTTACGAATAGGTGAGTGATTCGTAACAAGTATTAGAAACTGGTTACTAGCAAATGGGTACAGCAAAAGGGACAGGAAACAATGTATTCCTTTAAGCAGTTGGTCAAACAACAAGCATTTATTAAACTCCCACTGTGTGTCAGGTACTACACTTTGGCACGAGGGATACTTTATAATGAATATTGCAGTCCCTGTACTTCCTGTTAAATTATATCTATATTTATTAAATCGTGGTATAGTGGATAGGGCAATGGACTTGCAGTCAGGAAGTTGTTCAATCATTTCAGTTGTGTCCAAATCTTCATGAACTCATTTGAGATTTTCTTGGCAAACATTCTGGTGTGGTTTGCCATTTCCTTCTCCAGTTCATTTTATAGATAAGGAAACGGAGACAAACAGGGTTAAAGTGACTTGCCTAGGGTCACACAGCTAGTGTCTGAGGCCAGGTTTGAACTCAGGAAGATGAGTCTTCCTGACTCCAGGTCCGGCCCTCTATCCACTGCACCACCTAACTACCCTAGCAATCAGAAAGACTTATGTTCAAATACCTCCTCAGACACTTCTTATCTGCGACCTTGTACAATTCATTTAACCTGTCTTTACTTCTTTTTCTTCATCTATAAAAAGAGAGGATTAGATTCTTCAGCCTCTAAGGTCCCAGCCAGAACTCAATGGTCTTATGAATTAACAAACAAATGGGTAGCCTAGCCTCTGCCCTGTAAAAAAAGACTGAATTAGTAGAATATAAATCCATATGGTTTTACTGTTCATGGTATTGATCAAGGAACACATTTCCTTCTTTCATCCATGACAGCATCTGCAGTGAATGCAGATTTAGTAGAGCCTGTACCTTGGCATTTCTCTATCAAATACAGTCATGGAAAGATGGGAAGTACACACTTTCCCCTCCCTATATCTCCAGCCCCACCACCAAAAACTACTTTTTAAAAGTAAGAAACAAGAGCCAAAGCTACTTGACCACTCTGGCACACCACTCATCAAGGGCAGATGTCATCATACCCTTGATTGAGAAGAGCATTGTGGAGCATCTAACAATTAACAGACACAATATATGCCACATGCACATGGCCCCTCGACGATGGTGAGCATTTTCATTTCCCCTATTGAAAAAAAATGATGAATTATTAAAGCTCACTCTTCAAGCCCTATAAAACCCACTCAGAGAACATGGTACTAAATACTTGGCGCTCTGGCACCTCTGCATCCTGGTTAGAAAATTCATGTGCTATATTGTTTGACACACTCATTCTCTCAGGTGAAAAGCTGCGTGCAAAAATGCATAATTTATTAGGCTGATCCAGCTAAGCTGAATAATTAGATCATCTCCTTGTACCAACCAGGCCACATTTTATGATGATCTTTTTAACACATAATCTAAATTGGGCTGGGGGGTAGAAAAGGAGGGGAGAGATGGGGGATGTAAAGTATTTAGCAGAACAGAGATGCTCTTTCTAACTTACTAGCAATATCTTTCCATAGCAACAAAAGGAGACACCCTTCTCTGGAGCTTTGAATTATCCATTTCAGTAACAAAAGTCTCCTAAGTGTTTGAGTAATAGGAATGAGAGAGATATTTTTATTCTTTTTTAAAATGGCACTTTGATTTTTTTTGAAGAAACAAAATTATGAAAAGCAAGAATTCCATCAAGTCCAGTTAGAGAGACAAGGACTTCCAAGCATTCTCAAGAGGGAAAGAAATCAGAAAGAAAAGTAACTTACCCTGCTTTCCATCCAAATCCTTAAACCGTAGAGATGAGATCTTTCCTCAAAGATGCTGGACAGAGACCAGAGTTAGAGATAGGCAAGTCAGGGAGAAAAGCCAATGTTTGGATACCTTCTGGAGTGGTCAAAGTGGAGATATGCCCAATGTGGAATTGGGTATTTAGTAATCCATGCTCCTTCCGGATTCTCCCTCCCTTGGTGCCACCAAGTCCAGAAATGGATCTGTCATCCCCTGGTGATCTGTTTTTGAACTGCCTTTGCTTTGGGTTATTCTCATTTGCATCTCGTTCTCCTCGAATGGTCAGCAGAAATGCTCAGCCCAGGTTGTTCTCATATTGGGTTGGGAACCTCAGCCTCTCATTCAATAGCCAGACAACCAGTCATTCTCTTGCTGGTCACTGACCTCTGCCAGGGCTGTCGTGAAGATCATTCTTGCTGCGGTCACTCTGGTTCTGCATGGTCTCGCCTCTCCCTATCTGTTTCCTCCTTTTTTTTCCCCTTTCCCCATTACAAGAGGTTAAATTTTTACAAAATTTATGTTCATAAGACATTTTGTGATGGTTTAAGCTGATGAAAGATAAGAGGAGTTTGTACACCTGGCCTTCCCAGGATGGAAAACTCCATTTGAGAAACGAATAGGCTGTCTCCAATGTTGGTACGTGGGCATATATTATAACTTAGTGCAAGTAGGAGAGGCAAGTTCAAAGAAAAGGGCAAGGCAGATCCTCCATGCACTATCTGGTCACATTCCCTTTGATAGAGAACTAGGCAAAGAAAGATTTCATTTGGCCACTGATGGCCAAAGCGATTTCTACAGCGGCCTATCTTGAACCCAGTAGCATAGACCACCAATGCTTTCTTCCCAAGGGCTTTCACTGTGTTAGGTTCTCTTCTTTTTCAAATAATAATAATAAAGGGGAGAGAAACAAAAAGAAAAAAATATACTTTTCTCCCTTGATATTTAACAAAATGACTCATGTGAATTTGCCTGAAGCATATGGTGAACACTATTGCTGCTTGTGTATTTACTGTTTCCTTTGAACATAACATAATTGGCCTCTAGATTTTCCTGAAATCTTATATTTTATTCTCAAAACCTTGTATTTGCTATGATTTTATCCTAAGGATCAGCTTCCTTTAAGACTCAAGATCCTTTCCTTTACTTTGGAGATGGAACTGCTCACCCAAAGGCTCAGGGTAGGCCACATTGGGCTTTTACTATATTTATAGCAATTCCTCTGCTGGGAAACAGTACGATTTTTTAGAAAAAGGTTGGCAGTTTGGGTCTTTGTTTACAATTCCGTCCAATTCAATAGTTATGCTAAGTACCTGATGTGTACAAGGTAATATGATAAATATTGGGGGAAATACAATCATTCAATAGGCATTTATTAAGCACCTTGTATCTCTGCAACAGGTACTGTGCTGAGGATGCCAAGACAAAGAAGTGTCCCTGCCCTCAGGAGCTTACATTCTTTCCAAGGAGATGCATACATATATACATACATACATATACACACATATGTGTATATATGTGTGTGTGTGTATATATATGTATGTATGTGTACACATATATATAATCTCTGTCTCCCCCTCCTCCCCTTTCCCCCTCTCCTCCTCTCGCTCTCTCTGTCTCACAGCAGACACAAGAATACCTAAATGGGAAGGTAGCTGAGGGGGATCAAGAAAGGTCTCCTTCAGAAGGTGGTACTTGAAGTCAAGGTCACCTAGAGGTGAGGATGCAGAAGGAGGGCATTTCAAGCATGAGGGACAGCCTGTAAAAAGATTCAACAACAACAAAAAAGTGGTCTCTGCCCTTAAAGATCTTACAACAAGGATATCTTATCTATTACCACTTAAATGGCAGCCTGGTTTCTGATGGGAGTGGGGAGGAGGTGTTTTTCTCTAGGATCAGCAGAGTTGTAACTCGGGATTCTGGTCCCTGTCACAAATGTAAGTGAGCTAGGGGAGGGGAGGGTTGAGGGTTGTCTAAGGCATGGTAACTTGTGTGCTAAGATACAGACAGTAAAAAGTCATAAAAGTTGACGAGGTTGGGAAATTTGAAGACCAATTTGTTCTAAGTAACAGAGCCTGGGATTAAGAAGGCTGGGACTTAGGCATGGGAATTACCATGGAAGAGGGAGATTCCACCTGGTCTGGTGGACCATTCTACCCAGCATAGTAGAATATCAAGAGCAGTTTATCCCAGTTAGAAGAAAGGCATGTGATAGAGGCTAGAGGACCAAGTGACTCTGATGGGTGCCATCTGGGGTCAAACCAGAAGGCAGGCCAACCAGGCAGCTGGCACAACACAGAAGGGGGGGCATGGAGACATGCCCCGAAGAGGTTGGCACCTGGAACCAGTCTCATTCTAGTTCAAGTTCTGAGGTTCAGTATATTTCCAACTTAATTTGCAGTTTTATCATAAAAAATTTCCACTTCAAAATTCAACATGAGACCCATGTTGAGAGCAGAATTTGTGCCCAGAACAGGCAATTAAAGGTGAAATCCAGTGAATTCTTCGCTCAGTGCTCTTTAGAGTTTGTTTTATGACCTAATGATAAGAAATAGTGATTATATTTCTTTCCATCTCAAGAGTTCCATTTCCAGAGGCTGACTCTCTCTCCCCCTTGACATCCTTACGAGGTGTCATCAGACCTATACAACTGTACAGTTATCACAGCTTAAAATGCACTAAGACTTCTGGGACACCTCATACAGTGCCACGTATTTCAAAATTGGGGAAA
>CM053580.1:276092242-276111743 GCA_028627135.1 Pseudochirops cupreus | reverse complement strand
GATGTCCAGGCACCCGTTGGAAACCTTTGCAGCTGGTTTTCATTTGCACCAATGGAGGGTTTGGGGAATGGTGGAGTGAAAACACCAGTGAAATCACAGATATTTAAGATATTATTATTACTTGTATACGTTAGTGCACCCACCTCAGGTCTCCCCTTATTCTAATTCTTCCTCCACTTAGTTGCCAAAGTGATTTTCCTAATGTCTCACCCAGTAATACTCCCCACCCAGCCCCATTAATAAACTCTAGAGACTGCCTAGACTCACAGTGGTTCTCAACCTGTGGGTCGCACCTCCTTTGGGGGTCAAACGACCCTTTCACAGGGGTCACAGAGGTCGCCTAAAACCATCGGAAAACCTTAGGAGCCCAGACACCGCTCTTCTATCCGTCTCCAGGCAGGTCTGCCCATACACAAGTATTAAAGGGTCATGGCATTAGGAAGGTTGAGAACCACTAGAGCCTCTAGGACCCAATATAAATTCCTCTGGTATTTAAAGTTCTTAGTAATTGGGCTCTCCTTACATATTACTCCTCTCTTTCTGTATACGCGAAGTTCCGTCTTCTATCACAATTCCTTTTCAATGGCAATCCCGCATGCCTGCCCTTCTTCACTTCCATCTCTCAGAGTCCCTGACATTTTTCAAGACTCAATTTAAGTATGTATTGCCTTCTATAGGAAGCCTCAGAGCTTTCCATTCCAAGGTGATTTTTAATCTGATTGAATGTATCGTGTATATTCCTTTACATGCACACGTTGTCTCCCCTACTAAAATGTAAACGTCACTTTTGTCTTTGTAATTTCCAATGCTTCTTGCAGTGCCTAGCACACAGAAGAGGCTTAATTAATGTTTGTTTGATCAAATCTCATTAATGTCTATACTCAAGTATAGATTATAGCTCATCTAGGATTTTTATCCTGTTTGATTTTAGTCCATGGAGAACCAACATGCTGGGAACCTTCCTCCATGATTTCTGACATTCATGGATATGAATGGAATACAGAGCCTGTCCATTGGTTATCCCTTGCTCTTGATGCATGGCTGATCCATTTTTTTTCCTGATCATACAAAGGAGTATAGTTTTAGAGCTGGAAGGGCATTGAAGGTCATCCAGTGTGTTCTCTTCATCTTAAAGATGGGAAACCTCAGACTCAAAGGTGATGTGCTCAAGGTTCCCAGGGTACTAAATGACCAAGCTGGGATGTGATTCTAAATCCATCCTTCTTTCCATGTCACCCTAGTGCCTCCTGTATATGTCTCTGCTGACAGTGTTATTTATAATATCCAAACTTTACATTTCATAGACCACTTTATTTTCAAAATATTTTCACTTAAGTTGTATATACCCCTTTATCCCCTTCTTGCTTGATACCCTTCCATTCATCCTCCAGGGCATGACCTGGGGGACTTAGCAATTTATGTTCTGGGACTCCTTCCCTGAGGCCGTAGTGGTCCCGATGATTGAGTGCCTTGCATGACCTGCTCTATTTGGATGTCCCTAGCAATGCTTTACTTTACACCATGACCATCTTCTTGCTTGTAGATATAAATGTACTCTTCCAGCTGTGGACAATAATTAAATACCAACACTGCTCCTGGAAAAGATATTTCTGGCTCTGTCACTATGACTACACTGAGCATCCCTATGACTTTTTAAATCAGAACAAACCTCCCAGGCCAGCTACCACCCTGTATGTGTTGTTTCCAGGGGTGTGCCGGAAACAGCTCGAATCAATCACCGAAAGCATGAATACCCCTTAAATTATAAAACAACATAGACATTATGGAGAAGGCCAATTACTTTTCCCATGCCCTCAAACAGGTAAGATTAGGTAAAAGCCTAGTAAATCCCCAAAGGAAATTAAGCACATTAATAAATATTTTATAAATATAAAACAGTTACAAAAAACTTTTAAATCCATGATATCATTTGGTCCTCATCACAATACTGTGAACATGAATGTACAAGTGCTAATATGCCCATTTTACAGGAAACTGAGGCCTAGAGAACATGATTTGCCTGAGGTTGTAAGTCCATTGAATGGCAGGATCGCTTACTTGAAATCAGATCTTTAGTCTCCATGTGTTCTTTCCATTGCTCAAGGTTTCAAAGACATCAGTTTGTTCAATCCACGATAGCATCGAGATCACTCTCTCATCACTTCATGCCTGGATTATTGCAATAGCTTCCTCTCTATTAAGTAAGTATCTATTAAGTTCTACTATACGTCAGGCACTATGCTACGTGCAGGCCTTACAAGGGAAATAAATGCAAGCTCCTGATTTCATAGAGCTTCCATTCTTCAGGAGAAGACAACAAGTATTTACAAAGCAGTACATTACAGTACAAGGTAATTTCAAGAGTGAGAGGAGACAGTAGATCATACGGTGGAGGAGGTGGTGCTTGAACTGACCTTTGGAGGCAGCTAGGAATTCTAAGAGATAGAAAGAAGGAAGGAAGGCATTGCAGGCATGGTCAAATATCTTTGCAAAGGTGTGATGATGGAATATAGAATGTCATGTGTGTGAAACAGGAAGAGAGCCAGTTTGATTGGACTATGTCGTGCATTTACAGAAAATCATGTGTAAAAATAAAACCTAGAAAGAAGGGTGAAATCAGGGTGTGAAGGCCTTTGAATATTAAATATTAAATAGGGAGTCCCTGAAGGTTATTGATCAGGGGAGGAACAAGATCAGACCTATGCTTAAGAATATCACTGACAGCTTGTAGAACAGGAAGTGATCTGAGTCAGGGAGACGAATTAAGAGCCTATTGCAATGAGCCAGATGAGATCATGAGAACTAAAAGGAGGATGGTGGTTGCACGGGAGAGATGAGTTATATTTTCTGACCCCAGGCTCTTCCCTCTCCATTCTCTCCTCTACAATGTTGCCAGACTGAACTTCATCAGGCACGAGATCATCTTCTCATCAACTCTATTCCACACAAGACCACCTATTTAGCAATTTCGTAGTTTTCCTTTCCTCCATGTACTGGGCCAGCCAAGTTCTTAGAATCCTGTCTTTAATTCCTTTTCCAAGTAGGAATGAGTGACATCCTACCACCATCAGCACTGGCACCACCAGCACCACCAGCAGCAGCAGCACCAGCAGCACCAGCCCCACCAGCCCCACCAGCACCACTAGCACCATTTAATACTTGTATGTGGACGTATCTGCATGTGGGCAGACCCTCCTGGAGACCCATAGAGGAGTAGTGTCTCGGTTCCTAAGACCATCGGAAATATGTGTTTTCCAATGGCCTTAGGCAACCCCTGTGACCCCTGGGAAAGGGTCGGTTGACCTCCAAAGGAGTCACAACCCGCAGGTTGAGAACTGCTGATTTAATGCCTTCTATGTGCCAGGCACTATACTAAGCACTTTATTATTACTATTTCATTTGATCCTCACAACAGCCTTGGGAGGTAAATGCTCTTATTATCCTTATTTTACAGATAAGAAATCTAAAGCAAAGGTTAAGTGACTTGACCAGGGTCATACAGGTGGCAAGCATCTGAGACTAGATTTGAACTTAGGTCTTCCTGACTCCAGTCCTAGCCACTGTGCCACCTAGTTGCTCTGTGTATAGTTAGGTATTCAATAAATATTTGTTGCATTAACATTTTTCTTGATTAGGACAGAGCAACAGGACTAAAGTGTTGTTTCTGTTTCTGCTTCTGACTGATTTTGTGACTTTGGACAAGTTACTCCATTTCTGACCATCTGAACATCTCTGAGGTCAAAGGGACAATAGACAGTATTTAATACTGTCCATACCCAGAGAAGTATCTCTCCTGTGCCAGCCTCAAAAGGTTATCCAGTCCTTTGCTTTGAGCCCTCCAGTGAGGACTCAGGACCATGCTTACTCCCAAGGAAGCCTATTCCACTTTGGAAAAGTTCTAATTGTTAGGAAGGTCTTTCCTTATATCAAGCCTAAATCTGACTCTCTCCAAGTTCATTCCACCCATTGCTTCTAGTTCTACTCAAGCAAATTAAGTTTTATACCTCTACCCACATAATATTCATCAAATACCAAAAACAGAGATGGTATCATCACCCCTACACACACACACACACACACACACACACACACACACACACACACACACACACACACACACACTAGCTGGAAGTTGGAAAGAAATGGAAAGAAAAACCATTTTTTAGAAACAGCAATCCCAGCAGATTCTTTACAATTGTAACAGGATTTTACTTCTGCCCAACCTTAAGGGGAAAAAAGTGCAAAGTAGAAAATGTGGCTAACAACTTTGCCAAAGCAATTTTCTTAGAACCACAATTATGCCCCATACACAGTGAAGAAAATGGTCAGAAGAAGATGGGGATCAGGAAACAAGCAATGGGAGAATTAGTCTCTCAATGGTCAGGCAGCTGCTCAGATATATATTGACACTGAAAACGAATGGCTAGCACTCTGTCATTGCTGGGGGAAAGGTAGAATAAGTGTCATCCTTAATAGAGATGCCAACTTGGTGAAGGAGATCTACTGTGACATGCTATCTGCTATAAAGAAAAATCACTCACTGGGTGTGCATATTTGATCCTCTCCATAAAAAAATAAAAATAAAAAGAGCTACTCTGATCATAAACTCTATGTGCTTCTGGGGGGAGAGAAGGGGAAGAGAAAAAGGCAATTACATGCCAGAAAGGAGAAAAGTTCAAGTTCAGATTTTTTTTAATGTTTCAAAATTATTTTCCCCTTAACATTATGTGCTCTGTGCCTGGAATGCTCTCCCTCTTCTCCTCTGCCTCTTCAAATCCTTTCCCTCATCTACTTTTAAGGCTCAGCTTAAATGTCACTTCCTTCTAAAGGTCTGTTTTCATGTTGTCCTGGTTTCCAATACCACTCTCCAATCACTGGGTATTTGTCTTGTATATGTCCTGAATTTATTTATCTGTGAACATGATGCACCCTCATAGTAAAAGAGAATATTCATTGAGAATAGAGACTTTTGGATTTGTATCTTCAGTACATATTACAGTGCCTGGCAGGTAGAAGGTGCTTAGCAAATATTGGTTGATTAATTCATGGATAAACTTGTGATTTCATTGATAAAGGTAAACTCCCTGGATAAGGAAACTCCTTCCAACAATGAAGGTAAACACCTTCTCTGTGATGTGTAGAGTACTATCTATTTCATCTAACTCATAGAATTGCTTTGCATGCAACTTGCCCAGGGTCACACAGCCTATATTTATCAAAGATGTTTATAGACAGTTATAGACAAAAAAGGAACTTTGTTGGTGAAGGTACCAATGCCTAAAGAAAATCTTCACATAGATGGTGAAATTTGAGCTGAACTTCAAACGAAACTTGGAATTCTAAGAGGAAGAGATAAGGAGGCAATGAATTTCAGGAATGGGGGACAAACAGTGCAAAGGCACAGGTGGGACCAGGGTGAGGTGGGGGGAGAACAGGGTAGACTGCTACATATGTGGAGTAGGAAGATGACCTGTGGAATGGAGTGGAGTAGTGTACAAGAAGGGAAATGGCATGTAATAAGATGGGAAAATTAGGGTGAGGTCAGCTTGTAAAGGACTTTTAATGCCGAACATCAGAGTCTATACTGTATCCTTGAAGGAATAAGATAGCCATTGGAGTTTATGGAATAAAGTAGTGAAGTGTTGAGGTTTGTCTATTCTCCCAGTTCCCAAACTTCCCTCACCTTTATCCTTACCAAAGTTTTTGTTTTGTTTTGTTTTTGTTTGTGTGTCATGTTGTATCCAAAATAGAGCCAGTAACACCCTAAGAGAAGGAAAAAAATATCCAATCATCCATCCTTCCTAACCTGGCCCCTCTTGGAATCAGCTGCATTTTATGAAATGGAAGACTAAGGTTTGGGGTATAATGAATGCGAGTAACAGAGAAGAGATCAGATCCAAAACTTTTAACTCATTAGGACCATTGTCTTTCTAGCTAAAATAATAATACCATCTGACATTTGTGCCATGTTTTATGTATTTCAAAGCATTTCTACAACCATTGCATGATATAATCCTCACAACACCCCAATGGGATACGAAGGTCATACATTCAAAAATGCAATTCAAAAGACATTTATTAGTGCCTACTATTTGCCAGGAATTGGATATGCAAGAAAACAAGTACTCAAAAAAGCAGAAACAATAATGAATCACATTCTAGAAATGGGATTATGGGATTCATAAGCATATACAAAGGCAGAGAGGTGGAAAACAGAACATTGAATTTATAGAATAGTGAGACATCTAGTTCACCTTGAATTAAAGTTCATGAAGAGAAGTAGGTTGGAAAGAAAAGTGGGAGCTAGATTATGGGGGACTTTAAACACCAAACTAAGAAGTCTGTATTTTTCCTAGAGGAATTAGAAGTCACTGGAGGATTTTAAGCAGGGGGATACATGGTCATACATGTACCTTAGGGAAAATATTTTGACAAAGGTGTAGAGCATGGATTAAAGAAGAGAGAGACTGTAAACAAACAAAAAAAATTAGGAAGCTAATACAGTAATTTGAGAAAGAAGTAATTAGAGCTCAAATTAGGATGGAGGCTATGTGAACAGACAGAAAGGTGTGGACATGAGAGAGATTTTTGGAGGTAAAATCTTTAAGATTTAGCAACTGATTAGACATGTGGGAAACAGGAAAGGGAAAAGTCAAGGGTAGCACCAAGGTTATGAACCTATAATACTGGGAGGATGGTGTTGCCCATTATGAAAATAAAATACAAAAGTTTGGACAAGAGACAAGTTTAGACAGTAAGATGAGTCCCTTTTTATACTACAATGAATTAGAAATCCTACGATACATTGAAGAGCAGATATCCAGCAAGAATTTAACAACATGTGGCTAAATTTCAAGAGATTAGGACTGGATTTGAAAGCCATATGAATTGAGAAATTTGAACTCATGAGAGTTGTTGAAATCTTCAAGAGAGTATAGATAGTGTTTGTCTGGGCTGTAGAATGTGCTGGGAATGGGTGGGTGGAGATAGCTTGGGAACAGATTGTAAAGGGCTTTAAATGTCAGAGAAGTTCCTGTTTCATCCTAGACAAAACAGAGTCATTTGACTATGCTGTCATTCCATTTATGGGAGCAAACACAATAGGTAGGATGACAATGCCTAAGTATCTGTCTGCCCTGAGCAGATCAACATTTTTCTTGCAGAATTAAGCAATATATAAATGGAGTTGGAAAGTAGTATCTTAATCCGCAAAATATATTCACTATTTTGCTTCACTTTCAGAGACAGCTTTTGTCAACATCCCTTTCAAGTCTTGGGGAATTTTTTTCCAAGGCAATTGGTTAATGATACTAACTATGAGCTTCATACTTGGTTTACATTTGGCAACTTCTTCAGGTCTGTGAAGATCAACAATGCAGAAAGGCGTAGAAAGATTTCTGGGAGAAAATGCTTGGGAAATGGCCCAAACACAGTATCATGAGATCATAGGTCTAGAACTGGAAAGGAACACAGAGGACATTTAGTTCAACCCCCTTGTTTTATGGAAGAGAAAACTGAAGCAAAGGAGATTAAGCAATTTGCCCAAGGTCATATTGGTAGTAAGAATGTAGGACCAAAGTAATTTGAGTATCTATAAATATTAATGTCATAGGATCTTGGATCTTGAACTAAAAGAAACCTTAGAAGCCACTTAGACCAAGTCCAAGGAAATTAAATGACTTGTACAAGGCTATATTGGTAGTAAGTATCAGAGATGGAATTTGAACTCAGATCCTCCAACTCCAAAGCTTATTCTTTCTACTGTATCATACTGTCTCTCTTCTATTAAAGAATTTTTAAATTGGGGAAGAATTTTTACAACCAGTGTCTCTGATAAAGACCTTATTTATAAAATATACAGAAAACTGAGTCAAATTTATATGAATGCAAGTCATTCCCTAATTGATAAATGGTCAAAGGATATGAACAGGCAGTTTTCAGAGGAAGAAATTAAAGACATCAATAAGCATATGAAAAAATGCTCTCACTATTTTTTAGAGAAATGCAAATCAAAACAATTCTGAGGCACCCATCTCGCCTATTAGATTGGCTAAGATGACAAAACAGGAAAATGATAGATGTTGGAGATGTGGGAAAATTGGAACACTAATGCATTGTTGGTGGAGTTGTGAACTGATCCATCCATTCTAGAGAGCAATTTGGAACTTATGCCCAAAGGGCTATAAAAAAGTGCATACACAGGGCAGCTAGGTGGCACAGTGAATAGAGCACTAGCCCTGGAGTCAGGAGGACCTGAGTTCAAATCTGGGTTCAGATACTTAACACTTACTAGTCATGTGACCTTGGGCAAGTCACTTAACCCCAATAGCCCTACGTACCCCTCTCCCCCCCCAAAAAAGTGCATACACTTTCACGCAGCAATACCACATCTAGGGTTGGTACCCCAAAGAGATCATACAAGTGGGAAAAGGACCCATATATACAAAAATATTTATAGCAGCTCTTTTTGTGGTGACAAAGAATTGGAAATCAAGGGGATGCCCATCAATTGGGGAATGGTTAAACAAGTTGTGGTATATGAATGTAATGGAATACTATTGTGCTATAAAAAATGAGGAGCAGACAGACTTCATAATAACCTGGAGAGACTTCTATAAACTGATGCTGAGAAAGGGGAGCAGAACTAGGAGAACACTGTACACAATTTCAGACACATCGTATTTGTGATAATTAACTTTGATAGACTGGACTCCTCTCAGCAATGCAAGGCTATAAGACAACTCCAAAAGACTCATGACGGAAAGATCTATCCATACCCAGAGAAAGAATTACAGTTTGAATACAGATTGAAGCAAACTACTTGCTCTCTCTCTCTCTTTTTGTTTAGTTTTGTTCCATCTTTCTCGTTCACTCCATTGGCTATAATTCTTCTTTACAACTTGACTAATGTTTAATGTGAAGATATTTGTAGAACCTCTACTGGAATGCATGCTGCCATGGGGCGGGGGGGGTGGGGAGAAGAAGGAGAGGAAGGAGAAGAAAATTTGGGACTCAAGGGATTTTGGAACTGAATTTGTAAACTAAAAGTAAATAAATAAATAAATTCAAAATTTAAAATAAAATTTAAGTATCAATTTTCTTAAGAGTTTCAGTACTTGTAATTATATCTTATGAGTCTACAGGACCACTGCAACATGAGTATCCATAAATATTAACAGATGGTCGTTCCACTCTCTGAATCCAGGAGGCTTCCATGTTTTGGATAATTAATAATAATCTGTGAATTGCATAATAGCTGCCTTTCCAGATTTGAGACACAGGTGTGTATTTTCCTGCAGTGCTTCCTGAAACAGATGAAAAGTATTTTGTAATTTGATGTGTTATGTCCTTCTTTCCTGGAGTGGACCAGAAAAAGGGCTCTGTCCCAGGGGAAGGTTTATAAATAGTAAACTAGGGATAGGGAATGAAAACATTGGGTCTGCAAAAGAAAGTGTCTAGTGGCAGGGGTGGGAACCTGTGGCCTTGAGGTCACATGTGGCATTCTAGATCCTCAAATGTGGCCCTATGCCTGAATTGAAACATCACAGAATAAATCTCCTTAATAAAGGATTTTTTCTGTAAAACTCGGACTTACTCAAAAGGCCTCACCCAAGGTCCTAGAAGGTCACAGGTGGCCTTGAGGCCATAGGTTCCGCACTACTGGTAGTGCTACTCCAGCTAATGTTTGACTGGCTGGGCTAGTATCTGATCTTCAAAGTTTACTGTTTTTTATTGATGTCATGTTATGGTTTTTGTTTGTTTGGATTTTGTTCACACTGATGCTACCAATGGGAAAAAAACAAAGCCTTACAGCTTTAAGGCTAGAAAGGACCTCAGAGGCCATATGGTCCAACCTTCCCCTCACCTTTTCTACACATCCCACCCCCAAACTTAAAGATGAAGAAGCTGGGGCCAGACAGGTTAAATGATTTACTCATGGTCATGTAGGTAGTTTCAGAGACAGGATTTCATTTCAGTTCTTCTGACTCCATAGCCAATGTTCTTTCCCCTTTGCCATTTTACCTTTCAAAGACTTATTTAAGATCACTGGATCAAAGCTTTTTTTATTTGAAAGGGAGCTTAGGAGATCCTCCAGCCTAGAGGTTTTTAACCTTTTTGTGTCATGGACTGCTTTAGCAATCTGGTAAAGCCTATGGACCTCTTCTCCAAATGTGTTTGGATTTTTAAAAAATCATAAATAGGAAAAAATGATAAGTTTTAGTCAGGATTTAATGAAAATAAAGATTTAATTTTCCTCAGCCAAGGTCACAGACCCCTTGAAATCTATCCATTGATTCCTTGGGGGTCCATGGACCCCAGGTTCAACCCCCTTGCTCTACCCCCTGTTAACAAATGAGAAAATCAAGGCCTGGAGAGATAGTATGGTTTACCCAAGGCCATACAGTAAATGATTAGGAGACAGGGAATTTAAACCAAAGCATTTCGATGACTTCAAAATTTTTTTGAAGGGAAACCCTGTGTTGAGGCCATAAAGTAGAGTGAAGGGAGATGGTAAATAGGAAGTAAAAAAAATTCAGGGCATGATTTTGAGCAAAGCTACAACCTGTTTATGTGCTTAAACCATGACAAGCCCTTCTTGCGACATGGATACTTGTGGAAGACTAATATTTCTGGCACAAATCTGTATGTAGAGAATGTACTTGTCTGTGGAAAAAAACAAGCAGGGGTGCTCAGGGTGTCCCTAAGTGACCTCACATCTTACCCAGAAGGGAATGGACCAGGACCTCAGAACTCCTAAAGAACTGAGGAAGGGTTCCTAATGTGTCCAATGACACAAAGTGATTTGGGGTAGAAAGAGGAATAGAAGTTCAGTCTCCATATCTTATTGTCCCCTTCTTACCTCTCCCTTCTTTGCCAAAGGAATACTGCTCTAGTTCCAGGTTTCAGGAGATATTTGAAAAATAGCAACAGGTAATATGATATGGTATAAAGAGCACTGGACTGGCTCATTAACTGTATGACCTTGAATATCTTAACAAGGCTTCAATTTCTTCTTTTGCAGAATTTGCGGGTTGGACAAGATAATCTTTGAGGTTTCTTCCAGCCCCATCATTCAATGTTGTCCATAGAGTGTGAATAAAATATTCATCCTTCAAAGCTCAACTCAAATGCCACTTCTTCCATGAAGTCTTCCTGGTTGTCCCTGCAAAGAAGTGATTTCCCCTTCTTGAATTCCAACAGTATTTTGTTCACATCTCTCCTATGGTCTATGGAGAAGATTGATCACACAAAGTGTAGACCTAGAATGGAACTTAGAAACCACTGGTCCCAACTTCTTCCTCTTACAAACAAAGAAGATGGGGTCCTGAAAAATCAGTGACTTACTCAAGATCACACAAATAATTAGTTCTAGATTTGCTCGTTTTCTACTTATTTATGTCCAGGTTTAATTTCCCATGATAGTAGACTCCTTGAGGAATGGACTATCTTTTCATTGTATGCCTAGTATAGCACCTTACACAAAACAGATGTTTAATAAGTAAGTATTGAATAAATGAACGTGTAAAATATACAAATATTTATAATAGAAATCTGTTTTATTTGCTTACCTTCTTCATCTGTTTACTTTCAATATCTTCAGATGACCGAATCACAGGATAACAACATTGAAAAATCCTCAAAGACTATCTAATCTAACCCATACCTGACTGATAATGTTCTCTAAAACACCACCATGATAAATGGTCATCTGGCCCCTGTTGAAGACCTCCAGAAATGGGAAATTTACTACTCTGACAGGCAGCCCACATGATTCCTGCACTGTTCTAAATACAGGAAGATTTTCTACATCTCACACAAAAATGAGTCTCCTTGTAAATTTTGTTCATTCTTTTAGTTATGCCCTCTGGCATCCAGGAGAACAAGTCATCAAATGAGAGTGTTAAAATTAAGAAGAGTTTGCAAGGGTTACCAATGCCATTCTCCTATTCCCCAGCAAGAAGCTGAGTCTGAGGCATTAGGGAAAATCATATAACTGCAGAATTTTAGAGATGAAAGGGACACTGAAGATCCCAAAATTTGGAATTAGAAGAACTGAGTTCAAACCTCAACTCTTTCACTTACTAGTCATGACTACAGACAAATCATTTAACTTCCCTGTCAAAGGGGTATAACCATACCTAGACCCTCTACTGAGGATATTTGCTATAAGAATTGCTTAATAAATTGTGAAATGCTATATAAATCTGATACAGAGCTTGGGCTAATTATTAAATATCTCTGGGCCTCAGTTTAATAATCTGTAAATTGAGAGGGTTGAAATATATGAGGAATTCCTAACCTGAGGTCTGTAAACTTCTTTTTTGTTAAGTTAATTTATTTTTAGTTTTCAATATTCGCTTCCATAAGTTTTAATTTTTTCTCCCTCCATCCCAAGATGGCCTACAATCTGATATAAGCTCTACATATACATTCCTAGTTGTATAGAAGAATTGGAACAAATGGGAGAAACCATAAGAAAGAATAAAGAAAACAGAACAAACATAACAAAAAAAAAAGAAAATAAACTGCTTCACTCCGCATTTAGACTCCAAATTTCTTTGGATATGGATGGCATTTTCCATCATGAGTCCTTTGGAATTATTTCAGGTCCTTGCATTGTTGAGAAGGGCTAAGTCTGTCAAAATCAATCACTGTAGACTGGGGATGTTACTGGGTATAATATTCTCCTGGTTCTATTCACTTCACTCAGCATCAGTTCCATAAATATTTCCAGGTTTTTCTGAAGTTCGCCTATTTATCATATTTTATAGCACAATAGTATTCATATACCACAACTTGTTCATCCATTCCCCAATTGATAGGCATCCCCTCAATTTCCAGTTCTTGTCCAACTTCTTTTATTTTAATATTTTGGCAACTGTATTTTAAAACAATTGGCCTCCTTTGTAATCCTATATATTTTATTTTAAGGAATAAAATTCAAGAGCAAAATAAGTTCTTACAAAGTTCAATTAGTTGCATAGCGAATTAGTGAGAGAGCTAAAACCAGAACTAAGGTCTTATTCTCACTTTAAATTGGACTGGGGGCAGCCAGGTGGCACAGTGAATAGAGCACTGGCCCTGGAGTCAGGAGGACCTGAGTTCAAACCTGGCCTCAGACACCAAACACTTAATAGCTGTGTGATCTTGAGCAAGTCACTTACAATTGCCCTGCCTTCTCTCCTCCAAATAAAGAAAAAAAAACATAAATAAATTGAACTGGGTAAGAAATTTCCATACAATTAGAAGTATGGGTTTTCTCTTCCAGATTTATCTTCTACAATTCTGAGTTTCCACTCTACCCAAGTACCTCTCTCCCAACCAAAGTGAGTAAATAAATAAAATTTTGTTTCTTCTAAAAAAATTTCCTTAATTATTCAGTCCCAGAATGATCTGTTCTTCTTCCGAAATACTGAAACACTTACTGTCCATGGCATTGATTGTTATAGGGCCATACAGTATGATTTAATTATTTTCATGTGCATCTATGAAACTAAATTATAGGCTCTTTGAAAGCAACAGCAGCAGTTGTGCATTATGTATTTTGTATCCTCATCCCTTGTGCCCAGTCCATGCTCAATCAATATTTACTGATTGATTGATTTCCTAGGCTCTGGAGCTACAATAGATCATAAAGATCATCTAGTCCAACCCCTTCACTTATAGATAAAAAAAAATGGGGCTTCAAGAGGGTAAGTGACCAGGTAATAGGCTACTAGCTAACAAGGTAGTAAGTAACAGGCACAATATTTGAATCCACATCCTTTAATTCTATGCAAATCTAGTCAATGTTTTCCCCCACTATAATCCAGCTCTTTGCATTTCTTCGAACATCTCACATACCTCCCAAGTTATAAAACGTTTTCCCAATGTTAGTCTTTCGCAATTAAATGTTCTCTAGTTATTCAATCAAAACTGTTTATGTTTTCAGGGAAGTTAGGACTAGAATGATGTCTAAGCTCTAAAGGTCTAAATTCTCAGGGTCAGAGTATCAGCCAGGCAGAGAAATGCTCATTTCAGGGAAGGTTCCTGGGTATCCCCAAAAGTTCAGCTATACCCTTCCCAAACACAAGAGCAATATGGTCTAATGGGCACAGTAGTAAATTTGGAATTCAAGGGCCTGGGTACAGGTCCTGGCCCTTTTACTACTACATATATAACCTGTGTGATTCACTTCACCTTTCTGAGTCTCAATTTCCTCCTCTATAAATTGAAGGGATAAGAATAAAATCGTCTTTCAGGTCCCTTCTAGTGCTAAATTCGCAGAGCTGAGTCATTCTCTACGAGGAACCAAATCTGTCACAAAGCTTCACACTTGTGGCCAGCCTGCGAATAATCAGTAGCGCGTAGCATAGTAGAACAAGTATTGTCTCTGGAGTATAGGATGTGAGTTAAAATCTTACCTCTGACACTTACCTTCTGTGTAACCTCGCACTAGATGGCCTCTGAAGTTCCTTCCAACTTTAGAGCTCTACTATGATGATATCATCCCCTCTCCATGGTTCTATGCTTTTCCTCTTCTTTAAATTATCCCACTTGTCATCCCTGTGCTTCCATAATGGTAGCCCAATAACTGATCTGAAAGCAGCACCACATTTTCCCTTCCTATAATGCTGACTCAGTTCCCTGAGTTCAGGTTGGTTACTACCACTGGCCATGGTACTGACACAAATCCAGAAACTGACAATACAATCAATAGTTCTGCCCTTTGACACTAGCAGTATATAGGATATATTGTATATATTTGTTGCATTTTAATGCTGGAAAAACTTGGTTTGGACTACTAAGGGGTTAAGTCAGAGCTCTCATGACAAAACTTTTTGTATTATATTAACTTATATTCTGGTATTCATAAGCAAGTCCTCCAGAGAACCTCTACCACACATTTTCCCCAAGCAGGATTTAGGCTGACAAGATATTTTCTAAGACACTCAGCAAGATGTTTAGATAATTCTTAGACATATTTATCATCAAATTCTCTTTTTTTCCGTTAAAAGCACTTTTCCAGTTGACCCACATTATGACCCTTAGACAGTAACCATTCATCACAGAATGACTTCAAGAATTTGAATGAATATACACCTAGGAGAAATCCCCCTGGCTGCCTGATCTAGGCCTTCCATATTACTCACTAAAGAAGTTCGTATAAAACAAGTATTTGTGATTCAATTCAACAATTATTAATACTTGCTAAATGTATGATGCTGTGCTAGGGGATGGAGATACAAAGGTAAGAAAAGAACAGTCCCTGTTCTCAAGTAGCTTACGATCTAATTAGGTATATATGATATATAAGCAAAAAGGTATGGTGCAAGAAGGCAAATTTAGGCTCAATTTCAAGAAAAACTTCTTAACAATTAGAGCTATCCAAAAATGGAATGGGCTGCTTTGAGAGGCAGTAGGCTCCCTCTCCTTGGAGGTTTTCAAACAGAAGCTAGATGACAATATGTCAGGTACATTACTGTATGGACTTCTTTCATGTCTGGATTGGGCTAGATGTCTGCTGAGGTTCCAGCTAACTCAAATTTTGTGATTCTATGACTGTGAAATTCCAGGCACTGTGCTGAGCTCTGAGGATATTAATGAGAGAGGGAAAGAGAATAAGAAAGAGAGAGAGAGAGAGAGAGAGAGAGAGAGAGAGAGAGAGACAGAGAATATCTACCTTTCAGAAGTTTACACTTTAATGGAAGAGATAATACACAAAAGAGAATTTAGCTAAGGGGTAGATTGCAAGGCCTAGAGGTCCTAAGGTACAATGTCAGGCTAGATAGAAAGACCCAGTGGTTCAGAGGGTACAGCATCAGGGTAGATGGTAAAATCCAGTGGTCTGGAGGGTCTAATAGCAGAGCAGATGTGAAGGAAAGATAAACCAGGGCAGAGAATAAATAATCCCTATTCCAGAATCAGAGGACAAAGCTTGTTTGCTGTATTTACCCAATTGTTCCCTTTTATTCTTCTTGGTTTGTGGAAGTTTGGCCTCTGCTTACCTATCTGGCCCCATTATATACCTTTTTATCTCTACATACTTAGTCTTCCAGGCTCTGGATTCAGCTTCCTTCTGTCACCACCACCACTGCCATGGATCTATATTATTCATTTGATCTTCTCTTTATTAATTGACCCTATGGTCACCACCCATTTTCCACCTAGATCTTCAATGTTAGCCACAGACCTCCTTTTTAAGAAAACTCCTTCTCCTGGTAGGAGAAATGTGGCTCATTTTCATTACTAACACAGTGCTTGGGAAAGGGTGACAGTGCCAGGCAAGACAGGGAGGCCAGGGTTTTCTCTTATTCAGGATATTCAGCTACACTGAACAATCCTTCCTTATTCCTTCTGCTGCCACTTCATTTTGGTATTTCCCTTTCATCTCTGAAGTGTACTGACACTGTTCATTATCCTAGAGAACAGCAAGATTCAATTGGTTTCTACAGGGATGTCCATTTGAAGAGGCAGAATGTGAATGAAAGACCTTGGGTATAAGTGGTGCACTTATCATGCCAAGACTTTAGCATGTCATTCATTAAGCCAATAAATTAATGTCAGGCCTCCTTATCTCTTGTGCTATCAAAGGACAGACATGTTCCTTGACAGGACTCTTTGATATGCACTCATTTGTGTAAAAGAATGAATAGCTTTGTCAAAGTCCACACATAAGTACCAACGAATAAGTACATTTCCCAGTCAAGAAGGTACTGTGTGTGAAGGAGAGAACCAAATCAGCCCTCCATCTTTGGGGCTACCTGATGTAGTGAGATGAAGCACAGAGCTGAGACTCAGGGGACTCGTGAGCCCATCTTGATCCCCTGCTGATAACTTACTCCATGACTTAGGGCAAATCATTCACCTCTATCTATCTCAGTTTCCACTTTTCACAGATGGAGAGAATCATACTTGCCCTACATGACTCACAGTCTTATCTAACACTGTGGACCCCACTCTTCTCCTGGATACACTGTCCTCTTTGGGTTTTCATGAAGCTTTTCCCCTGGTTCTCTTGCCTGTCTGAATCCATTTCTCAACCTCTTTCATGCATTCACCATAAGATCTCCACTAAATGTGCTTATATCTCCATGATTCTATCCTGGGACATCTCCTCCTTTCACTCTACACAACCTTATGAGACAGCATCAATTTAAATATCATCTCTATGCATATGGTTCACACATCTATATATTGAGGTCCAGTCTCTCCCTTGTGTATTAGTTACTTTTATTGGACATTTCAAACAAAGGTCCTGTAGCCATCTCAAACTCAGCATATCCAAAATAGAACCCATTATCTTTTCCCCATAACCCAACCATATTCCTAACTTCTCTATTTCTACCAAGGGCACCACCATCCTTCAAGTCATTCGAGTTTGTAATCATGGCATTATGCTTACTTCCTCATTCTCACCTAGCCCACATAGCCAATCACTTACCAAATTTCCACTATGCCTTTCTGCCCCTAGCCCTGTTATAATCCTCTCTTCCTCCTTTAGGAAGTCTTCCACGACTTTCTTAGACCTCACTGAATTTTTTCTCCTGTCTCTACCATTTGACTTGGACCTTGATGGTATATAGTGCTTTGTAGATACTCAGGAAGAATTCAAGTGAAAGTTTGATTTGATTTGATTTTGACACTGTCTTGCATTATTCACTATTTCCTGTGTCTTTGCTCTCTCCACAAGTTAACTGCAAACTTCTTAAGGTCAGGGGCTATGCTTTATATTTCTTCTATATTCCCCACAAGTCTAACAGGTCTAATTAGGTGTCTACTACTATTAGATATCTAATTCATAGGTTCTCAAAGTGAGTGATACTGCCCCCTGGGGGAGGCACTGGAACAATGGGGAAGGGAGGCAGTAGTAACCTTGGGTGCAATTGGAAGGCAGCATATAAAAATAAGAGGTGGTGGAAGTATAAGGAAAGAAGAAAAGAGAAGAAAATTTTGAAAAACCATTCATACATATTTCATCTGTGGCATAACAGAGTTAAAGTTGTAGTCATTACATTATTTTCCACATAAACACACAAAATGTACATTATAACTGACCAGTGGCCAAGTCTACCTACAGGTCTTCACAAGCAAGTGTTGGGAGGCAAGCCTGTCACACACTGTCAGGAAGCCCAGCATACATCAGCAAGAATATATGTGTGTAATATATGTGTGCAATAATGTAATGTGCACTTGTTTACAATATGATGCTATATGGTTACATGACACAATATTGTGTCCTCAAAATTTCAATGCAAGAAAACCCCACAAATTTACAATAAATTATTAAATTTAAGATGTGTCATTAAAAAAAATATTTTAGGGTGTTTTTTTAAATGATGCAAATTTTTTTAAAAAAACATTAAAGGGTTAAAGAAAGAAGATTTCTGGGGGGAAGGGGTGCTGAGTAATTTTTAATGGGGTGGTTGGACAAATTAATTTGGGAACCTCTGTATGTCTCTTGTCAAATGTATTTAATGCTTCATTATTATTAATAGCCATTACACTGGGACATAACTGAAAATGTGTCCATTGTATAAAAGAATGCTGTATAAATAATGGAAATTGTTCTGGACTTGGAATCAAGAGCCCTGGATCCTAGTCCTAGCTTTTTCTCTAGGTTGCTATATGACTGTGGTCAAGTTATTTCTCCTCTATAGTACCTAACATTTATTTTTTTTTCAAAGAAAACCAATTATATTAAAATACAGTTACCAGAATATTAAAAATAAAAGAAGTTCCTGGATTCCAGCTTAAGAATCCTTGCTTTTGGGGCAGCTAGGTGGCTCAGTGAACAGAGTACTGGCTCAGGAGGACCTGAGTTCAAATTTGGCCCCAGATGCTCAACACTTACTAGCCATGTGACCTTGGGCAAGTCACTCAACCCCAATTGCCCTGCCTTCCCCCCTCCAAGAAGAAAAAAAAAAGAATCCTTGCTCTAGTGTCAAAGTACCTAAGTCCATATCCCACCACGTAGCCTCACTGAGAAGCTCTTCTGTGACTACAGGGAATTGTCTTCACATTCTCTGATCTCAGATAGAAGAATCTCTGGTTCCCCAAGCAAGATCCAAAGAAGACACACAGACCATCCTAGTGAGTGAAGAGCTGAAGATGGAATTTCCTCTAGTCACTCTGAGGACTGCACAGTTGAAGTCGAAATAGAGTTGGCTATGAAGTCCACACCTGGAGTTAAAGCCTAGGTCTGCTACTTGCTGTTTGAATTGGGGCAAATCCTTTCCTTTCTCTGGGCCTCAGTTTCATTGTCTTATGATTTCTTTTCCATGTTTGTCTTCTCATGCTTCTTGTGCTGGAGTGTCAAACTTTCTTTTCAGTTCTGGTTTTTTCAGCAGGAATGTTTGAAAGTCCTCCACCTCATTGAATGATCATATTTTCCCCTGGAATACGATGCTCAGTTTTGCTGGGTAGGTGATTCTTGGTTTTAATCCAAGCTCCCTTGATCTCCAGAATATCATATTCCAGGCCCTTCGATCCCTTAATGTAGAAGCTGCTAGATCCTGGG
>CM053580.1:276043080-276091742 GCA_028627135.1 Pseudochirops cupreus | reverse complement strand
TCCTTGTAGCCGAGCTGACTTTAGTGGGAAGTATCTTTGTGTGCGTTTTGGAGTTCTAGGATTGGTTTAGAGTCCTATTTTATGGGTATTTTGGGGTGGCTATGTGAGAGCTGCGATATGTTGCCGCTGCTACGCCGCCATCTTGGCTAGTACCTAACATTTATATGGGTCTCTAAGGTTTAAAAACATCCTACACATGTTCTTTCAGTTGATCCCCTCACAATCCCTTGAGGTGGGTGCTATTTTTATGCCCATTTTACAGCTGAGGAAAGAGAGACTCAGAGAAATTAAACAATTTAACCAATGTCACACAGCCAAAGTGCCTGAGGTAGGAGTTGAATCCAGGGCTTTCTTTCTTCAAGTTTGGAGATCTTTCCATTATGCAACACTGCCTACCAGGTCTCAGTTTTCCCCTCTGCAAAATAGGAGTCCAATTCAATTTGACAACCATTTAGCAAGCACCTAGTACTACATGTTAGATAAAAAGGATACCAATGACAAAATAAAACAGCCTCAGTCTGTTGAGGAGACCACTTTCTGCTGGGGAGAAACCAAATGCACAGCGGCAACATATTGCAGCTCTCACATAGCCACCCCAAAATACCCATAAAATAGTCAGTATGAAAATACACTACAAAGAGTGCCATGTAGGCAGTGGCTCTTGGACTGGTCCTTGAAGGAAGCTTGGCGTTGTTGAAGGCTGAAGAGAGACGAGGAAGTATTAGAGGCAAAAGGTAGAACGGAATCAACAGAGATCATCAGGTAGGCCAGTTTGGCTGGACCAGGGAGTGAGTACGTAAGAGCCAGGAAAGGAAAATCGTTGACTGCCATGACTGTGGAATTTAGTCTAGATCCCTTCCAGCTCAAACATTCAATAGTTCTATGAATCTCATCCAGCTTTGACTTCATTCAAGGCTGTTTGGCTGGGGAAGCACCTCATTGGAAGGTGATGCCCGTGGCATGGAGCCCAGGGCACATAGCTCAAGGGCAGCTATTATGAAGAGGCCCTCATGTGTTATTATTATTGTTGTTATTAGCTATAATAACAACACTTTGTATTCACATGGCACTTGTACACCTATGATCTCACTTAATCTTCACCATCATAGGAGAATAGTGGTAGAGAGTCAAAGTTCATTATCCTTATTTTAAATGTGGTGGAAAATGGAGGCTTACAAAGCTTAAAAGTCCTACCTGTGCAATCCCAAACAAACTGTAGTAGAAAGAACAATGAATTTGGAATCAGGAAAACGTGAGTTCAAATTCTGTCTCAGACACTTACTAGTTATGTGACCCTGGAAAAGTCACCTAACATCTGTTTGTCTCAGTTTCCTCATCTGTAAAAGGAAGAAAATAATATCCCCTACCTCCTATGGTTGTTGTGAGGATTAAATAAGATAATATTTGTCAAGTGCTTTACAAGCATATACAAATTCTAGCAATCATTCTTAAGATGCCTCCATGCCAGGCTTCTTTTAGTCCTTAGCCCTTCTGGTTCAGTGCTATTCTAGAATTCACCTAGATATAACCTCCTGCAGGGAAAGGGGAATGAAGCAGTACCTTTTTAATAAAAAAGGACAATATGATCATGTAGGCCCTGAGGTGATGGGTTTGATAGGATGGGCCTCAATAATAACTCCATTTGATCAACTTCTATGGGAAAATACACAGACCCCCCCTCAACATCCTGATTCAACATGGACAGTGCTTATTTGGGGTACCTTTTACAAAGTAGTCAAAATATCCCTTGGAAAAGGCTGCAGAAATGCTTTAAGGACAAGTGATCTCTGTAAGTAAATAAACTTTGAAAAACTATATTGTGTTGTGTGAATTACTGTGTCTGAACAAAATCGCTAATGTGTTCACCATCAAAGTAGTTCATGTGCTTAACAGCTTGTTTATGGCATGGAACATTTAGAAGCCCAGACATTTTGTAGAATTTCCAAGCTCAAAGGCTGCCCTGAGCTCAGGTTCTACAGCATTCTCTCAGTTTCCCCACTGCTTTAGGATTAGGATTTCTGAAGAAGGGAAGGTGGTATGCCTTTTGTTGAAGCCCTGACTCTTGCTACAACTGGAGGAACTAGGTTTCTTTCCCTGTCTTTATCTTGTCCCCTGCCCTTCCCATATCAGCTGGTCTGAAATATGGTGATTTTGCCTCAATGTTGGTCACCTAAAATGAGAGCCTATGTCCTGTAGAAAAAAAGAATACCAAACTTGGTTGTTAGGAGAATTAGATTCCAATTACACTTAATGGTTGTGTGACCATTGGACGGTCATTTGGCCTCTCTAAGCCTCAGTTCCCAAATCTATGAAATGATTATATCAATACTCATACCACATAAGGTTTACCTATGTCCTGGAGACTAAGTCTTGGAAAATAGAATTATTAAACTTAGCCATTTTGTAGATGATTTCAAAGAGACAGCGAAAGATATGACTTCCTCCCTCCCATCTGACAAATATTCATCTTTCTGACTTGAAGGAAAAAAGGTAGGCAGGAGAAGCTGGAGGACAGGACTATCTAAATGTTTCAGGGTAACACTTAATGCTGACTCTGAAAGGGTAGTTAGAGGAGACGCCCATTTTTCAAACTGTGGTGGTGCTAGTGTGGGGAACAAGAACCATCTCAATCAATAAAGCTTCCTTCTATCATGCAGGACTATATCTGACTAATCTCAGATTTGGAAGAGATTCCATAAAATTTCTCTAAACAGGAACCTCCTCTGACTCTTCTGAGCATCATCATCCTTGCATTTTGTCAACAAAAAGAAGTAATGCCTTAAAAAGTTGAGACTTTCTCCGTCACACAATGGGTTCGTGTCAGAGCTAGGTCTGAAATCCAAGTTCTCCTGACTGCCAGGTCATTGTTCTTTCTAAAACTCCATCTCAAAGAATCCTCAAGGGTCTACAGAATACTCATTTGTCAGGAACTGCAGAAGATACAAGACTCCTCAGTACCAAACAACTTCATAGATTCTATAATGACTTTTCTTCTTAAGGCTTCAAGGCTTTGCTGCTTTTTTTTAAAGCCTCTGATAAAATTCCTCATAACAACAGTGGGCTTTTGTCAGGCCATGGCACCAGAAAAGCATATAGTCCAGACTTATTATTTCACTCATGCAAAGAACACCTGGTCTGGAAATTCTCTCTACCAAAATCAATTGGCAACTCAATCAGCTTAGAGAATCAGTGAGGAACTGAGAGTTGATGTGACTTGATCATGGTCACACAGCTAATATGTTTCAGAGATAGAACTTAAATTCTGATCTTCTTAACTCCAAGAATCATGCATCTATAGTGAGAAGGGATCTCAGAGGGCTTCTAGAAGTACAACTCTCTTATTTTATAGATGAAGAAATTGTAAGTTGAGTTGCCCAAGTTCAAACAAATGATAATCATCAGAAGCTAAATTTGAACCCAGATCCTCCGACTTCAGGCACTATGTTCCTTCCACTATATCAGGATGCTTCTCTTACAAAAGTTAGATGACTATAAAATTGTGGAATTTTGTCCTCCATTCTTGAAGAGGACCGTGACATCAGAGAGATGATGACATGACTTGTAATTGACTTTGATTTGAGTGAGGGATGGCTGTACGAAGTTACCAGCCTCAATTTTTCCTCCAGAGCCATCTGGGTCTGGTGACCAGATATTTGCCTAGAGGATAAGTTAACGAAGTAGATTCCAAAAGATCAATAAAAGATATGGCTTCCTCCTACCAATGTGACAAATGTTCATCTTTCTGACTTGAAGAAGAAGGGGGAGGCAGGAAAAAGCTGAAGCCCAGAGCCCTCATGAAAAAGACTCAATCCCTTGTAATTAATGGGGACCTCCAAAATCAGAAGCAAAGGCCATTAATCATTCAGCCAACTCTCTATGAGGCTGGCATCACCCCCTCACCCACATACCTTTAACGACTCAATTCACAATGGGTAACATTTAACTGCAGAGACAGTTCTTAGAACAGAGTTTTAAAACCCCTGCCAATAGAACATGCTGGATACTGTCATTAAATCAATGAGTCTGTTCTCTTTTCATTCCATAAAGGTTGCTTACAGAACATTTCAAGACAAGCAAAAGAGAAATGTTGCAATTACTTCAATGGGTGAAAATTACAGAGGCAGATTTTGGCTCAGCATAAGGAAGAATTTTTTAATAACTGGAGCTACCTAACAGTAGAATAGGTTAGCCTGGGAAGTAATGAGCCCCCTGTCATCTGAGCTATTCAAATAGGAACTAGATTGTTATCAGTCAGGGATCCAGTCCTTGAACTAAATAGGAAGATGGATTAGTTGATTTCTGAGGCCAGGTCTAATTCTTTGATTCTATGCTTTTTTGCCTGGTTTGTTTTCAGTTAATATATAGAAACAATGATGTGACCAATGTCACAGAAAATGGCACCTGTCTCTGACATCCAGCTCTATTTTCAGTTCCTTAGATGAATTGATAATAAAAGAGTGAAATTCATCATTATCACTAGTAAACCCTTCAGCCCTTGGAATTCCTCAAAGATATTGCCAGCAAACCCAACAATTTCACTACAGAGGAATCCTCATTAGTACTTTTCTGGGCATCTTAGGTTACATGGCGGAGAGAGCATTGTTTGGAGACAAAAAGACCAAATCCTGACTCAGCTTTCTGCTAGTTTTGTGACCCTGGGCAGGTCACTTAACCCCTCAACTTCTGTTTTCTCATTTGTAAAATGGGGGTAATAATAATAATGCTCACTTCACAGGGTTGTTGTGGCGATCAAATTAGATAACTTGTGCAAAATCCTTTGTAAACCTTAAACCAATATGCAAATACTGGCTGAAGATAATAATAAGTATTATTATTAACAAAATAATAATTATTATTTTTAACAATAATAAATATTATTATTGTTATTTCTCCCTGTGAAAATTATAGACCCAATGGATTGTATGTTCCTTCAAGGCTGAAATTATAATTCTCTCTTTTTTTATTTTTTTGAGGGGGGCTGGAAGATACGAAGTCTCCCTTGTTAGTCTTATTAAAGTAAAGCCTTGAGTAACTGAAACCCAACTAACACCTAAACTTAACTAGAATTTTCCCGCATGTGACTTACCAGAAAGAGGCAGAAGTCAGAATCATAGATCTAGAGCTCAAACAGCCCTCAGATGCCAAGAAATTCAACCTCCTCTCTTTATCCATGAGAAAACTGAGGCACAGGGTAATTAGGTGACTTACCCAGAATCACACAGTTAGTGAGAGTCTAAGGCAAGATGCAAACCAAAGTGTGCCTAATGCAAATACAATACCATGTCCACTACACCATAAGGTCTCTCATGATGACAGCAGCAAATTTTTCCTAATAAAAATACAAAAATTAAAACAAAAATGCCCTTCCAAGAGTATCCTGGGCTCAGAATAACTTTAGGACTATCTCTTCTATTTTACCCCATCTCTAGCATATGACAGTAAGAATTCATGCTCAGAAGACTGACCCTGTCAATGGAAAAGAAAGATTCTATTAATTTCACAAACAAAAACAGGATGTGAAATCAAACATTTTAGATAGATTTTCTCATACTTAGACATGCATGATTTTTAAGAAGCATCAAAATCAAAACAGTTCACTACTTAATAGTCAGGTCATCAGAAAATTACATTAAACTAAAGTATCCCTTCTCCTTAAGGATTTTGGTAAATTGAGGTTTGACTATATTCTGATCTTACATTTGGATAGTTTTAGCTATGTTAAAAGGTTTTATGTGGCAGCCCAGGGGCGGATGTGGTACGCGGGGGCCAGGGGTGGACGTGGCAGCAAGTTGATCCATCAACTGCAGGGGCTATTCCCAGGCCTATCGCTGCAGTACTGGGGATCTGTCAGAGCTGGGTAAGAGACAAATGCAGGGCAGTGGCAGCAGCTACTCCTGGGACTATCAACCCACAGCTTGGAAATTTAAAAAGCACCTACCTGAACTTCCAGGGATCAGGATGGCACAATGAACCCCACTGCTCTAATCCCCCCCCCCCATATTGCAAACACAGATTATTGCCCCAGAGCAAAATTCTAAAGTAGTAAAGTCTTGGAAGTCCTAGAACAGCAATTCTCAACCTGTGGGTCATGACCCCTTTGGGGGTTGAACGCCCCTTTCATAGGGGTCACCTAAGACCATTGGAAAACACATATTTCCAATGGTCTTAGGAATCAAGACACTGCTCCTCTATCTATCTCTAGGTGGGTCTGCCCACATACAGATACAGCCCACATATGGGTAGCAGCATTAGGAAGGTTGAGAACCACTGTCCTAGAGGAAGGTTATGGCTAAGGTTCTGCCTCAAAATGGGTAAAAAACAGATTGCAAAGATAAAGACTCTAGAATCCTACTATTGGGAGCATGAAGAACCAAATACAGAAGTCAAATTCATCATTGACTCCACACCCATAGCTGAAGCCTCATCAGGGAATATGAATGGGTCTCAAGCCCAGAAAGCATTCTTGGAAGAGCTCAAGAAGGACTTTAAAAACCAAATTAGAGAGGTAGATGATAACTGACCAATTCTTTTAAAATTAAAATTGCAAAAATAGAAAAACATTTCACTGAAGAAAGTAACTCCTTAAAAATAAAAAATGTGTGAAATGGAAAAAGAAGCTCAAAATCTAACTGGAGAAAATAAATCCCTAAAAATGAAATCTGAACATATGGAAAAGGAGCTTCAAAAACTGAGGAAAATAATTTGCTAAAAATTAGAATCAACCAAATTGAAGCAAATGACTCTTCGAGGCACCAAGAATCAGTCAAACAAAACCTCAAGAATGAAAAATTAGAAAAAGAGGTAAAATATCTCAATGGAAAAATAACTGACCTGGAGAACAGAGCCAGGAGAGATATTCTAAGAATTATTGGTCTACTGGAAAATTATGATGAAAAAAGAGCCTGGACAACATCTTCCAAGAACTCATCAAGAAAAAGTGCCCTGAGATCCTAGAACCAGAGGGTAAAATAGTATCGAAAGAATCCACCAGACACCTCCTGAAAGAGACCCCAAATTGAGAACTCCACAAAATGTTGTAGCCAAATTCCAGAACTATCAGGTAAAGGAGAAAATACTGCAAATGGACAGAAAGAAACAATTCAAATATCACAGAACTACAGTGAGGATTGCATAAGATCTAGCAGGTTCTACACTGAAAGATTGGAGGGACTGGAATATGACAGTCTGTAAGGCAAAAGAGCTGCCGTACATCTCATTATTTTTTGTGTGTCATTTATCAGCAAAAAGGACTACTGACCATCCAGAGCTCTATCACCTTACTCATAGTGTTCTACATGCCTGAGACACACTTATTTCATTGACTTCCCCCTCTCTGTCTTTGGAAATCCTACTTCTTTTCTATAGGGATTCCTTGATCCCACAAGTTGGAAATCTTTCTTTCCTCTCTTATATCTCAGACAACATTGTCCCTCTCGGAAGCTCTTACATTTTGCACTCTCTACCATATCTTTGCTCATTCCGTTTTTCATGCCAGAGACAGATCCTCCATTTCCAATCTATTCCCACACCCATATCTTCTTTTTGAAATTCCCTTCTTCCTTCCCATTCTACCCCGACATTCACTCCTGACTGAATAAAACATTCTCTCCTTTCTCACATTTTCTCACATAACTTTGCCTGAACATCTCCTTGGAACTTATTATATTCCCCCTTGGACTACAGTTATTTATGTTCCTTCCCCACCTCCCATCTCACCATCACACCATGAATTATTTGTAATTTATCTTTGTATCCCCAGTGTGCAGCAAAATGTTTAATAGGGAGTAGACACCTAATAAATGTGTGCTCGATCAAACTGAATTATATATATAGCATTGTATCTGAGTTGTGTTCCAAAGCCCTGCCTCTCAGATTATACTTTCTGCCCTACAATCAGAGGAAGGAAGGGGCCTCAGGGGCAGTGGATACTGAGGAGGTATAACACTTTCTATCTATGTAACCCTGGGAAAGTAGTCACTCAAGTTACAAGTAGTAACTTTTCAGTGCCCCAGGCAACTCTCTAAGGCTATACATTGCAGAGATATCTATTTCTATTAAAGGAAATTTTCTCATTGAGAGTTCCATATAACAATGAAATCATGGATCCTGTCAAAAACATACATATACATAATTACATGTGAGTATGTAACAAAAGAGACATTGTATACATATGCACATATGTATATATATACATCATATTTTAAACATTTATGAATGTAAAAATAGATGATATATTTTAAATACACAAAAGATATTTTATCATTTCTGTGTTCACATGATATATTATGTACAATTATTCATATATATCTGTATATATATGTATATGCATGTAAATACACATATATGTGTATAGATATGCATGCAAATGTGTGTTTGTGATTTTTCCTAGTAGGTTTGGTCAAAAGCAGAATTTTGAGTGATATTCAAGGGTTCCCACAATCCCACAGGCTTCTTAGTGCTCAAAGAGGATTAGTGATCATATCCATCAGAGGACCATGCAGCCTTCATCAAGAGTTCTCATGAACCAACATGGGGGGGGGTCTCTTCCTTTCTTTGACATATGCTATAACATTATGGTATATATTAAACATTTGGGCACCTGAATTTATTCAGTTGGGGATTTTACTGCATGTTATGTTTTTTGTTTGTTTGTTTTTTACTATTTCTAATTGTTCCAAGCTACATGCACACAGAGACTAGTTGATAGAGAGCTGACCTGGGAGTTAGGCTTGGTCAAAGTCTCATCTCTGAGACCTTGTCAGTTTGACAATGGGCATGACTTTTCAGTGAACCTAAGCAACTCTCTAAGATTGAAATCTGAAAACCAATTGCATTTGCATCCTCATTGGGAAGCTCCTTAAGCCAATGAAATCACAGGTCTAGACCTCCCTCCATTCCCTCTCTCTGACCAAAAACAGCAACAACAACAACAACAACCACCACCACCAATCAGTGAATCAATCAAAATGTATTAAACACCTACTAAGTGTCAAGCACTGTGGGAAGTGCTGGAGATGAAAAAAGAGACAAAAGACAGTTTCTGTCCTCAAGGAACTTACAATCTAATGGTGGAGACAAGAAGATAAATATATACAAAGCAAAGCAAGGATAAAGAGAAAATAATTAACAGAGGAAAAGTTGTAGAATTAATAGGGGTTAGGGAAGGCTTCCTGTAGAAGGCAGGTTTTTAGTTGGGACTTAGAAGAAGCTAGGGAGATCAGTAGGAAAAGATGAGGAGGGAAAGTGTTCCAGTCATGGGGGAACATCATAGAAAATGCTGAGAGCTGAGAGATGGAGTGTCTTATTCCTGAAACAGCCAGGAGGCCAGTATCAGTGAATCAAACAAAAAGTACATGTTGGGGAGTAAAGTGTAAGAAGCCTGGAAAAGTAGGAAGTAGTTAGGTTATGAAAGGCTTTGAAAGCCAAAAAGAGCATCTAATATTTGCTCCCAGAGGCACTAGGGAGCCAACTGGAGTTTACTGAGTAGGGGAATGATATGACTGGACTAACACTTTAGGACATTCATTTTGTGGCTAAAGAGAAGATGGATTGGAGTGGGGAGAATACTGAGGCAGGCAGACCCACCAGCAAGCTATTACAATAATCCATGTGTGAAATGATAAGAGTCAAACCTAGAGTGGTTGCAGTGTCAGAAGAGAGAAGGAGTCATGTTCCAGGGATTTTAGAAGTGTGAAATAAAAAAGTCTTGTCAATAGCCAGGGGGTTGGAGTAGTAAGAGACTGTGAGGAATCCAGGATAGCTCCCAGGTGGTGAACCTGACGGACTGGGGGGATGGTGTTGTCCTCTGCAATAATAGGAAAAATAGGAATGTGAGAAGATTTAGGGGAAATGAAAATTAGCTCAGTTTTAGACATGTTGAATTTAAGATGTGTATTAGACATTGGGTTTGAGATGTCTGAAAGACAATTGGAAATGTGAGATTGGAGATAAGCAGAGATGTTGGGGTGGGATGGGTATTAAATATGTGTATGTATTTTTTTCTAATTAAATTAAAAGTTCCTTAAGAAACTTTTCGTCCTCCACAGCATCTACTATTGGGATAAACACATATTGAAGTAAAGGCTTGTTGACTCAAATGTAAGACTCCCTTCTCCCTTGCCTTACCTACTAATGCCATTCCTGAATTCATCATCATCATCATCATCACCACCACCACCATCATCATCATCACCATCACCCAGGCAAAATATTCCTTCATTAAAACTAAGAACCACAATATTTTTAATAGAAGTTGTCATGCCAAATACTCAGAATCTCTTAATTTCTCTTTCAATCAAAGAAGGAAAAGCTCTCAAGTATAGAAACCTAGTTGAAGAATTCAAAATCTTGTGAAAATGGACTGAGGTACATACAATCTGTCATCCTATCTATTGCTAGACTTAGAATGTTCTCAATGAGACCACAGAGGATGAGTTTCTATACTATCACTTTTATTCAAATACAAAAGGCAATTATTTAATTACAATAATATTAACAATGCTAGCCCTGTGTGTAATACTATAGATGACATAACAAAATTGGAAACAGATCTGACCAAATACAGACAAGGATATTGCACTCTTTTTATCAATATTACTTTCACTTCAAAGTCACACAATGAAGTATTGCTGACTTGTTAAGGGTAAACATAAAAGAAAATCCCTCAGTCTAGTTTAGATAAAATAAAAGATAAAATTGAGGAATTGCTAAAATTTCAACAAGGAAAAATAGAACTGATGGCCACTGAAAACCTTCACTTAAAAATCTTCATTAAGTCTTAAATCTTCATGCTGAAAATTCTAACTAAATATTCTAATTCTAATGGATGTCTAAAAACCTACCAACGTGTCAACAAATACAGGCAAGAAGTGGTCAACTCAGATTGGAAGTTTGAGACGCCCTTTTTGAGTTTGATGGCATAACCACCAGAAAATCATGTTAAGACATAGTAATTAAATGAACCTAATGAGCAGAAGAAAATACTAAAATGTGGTGATTTATAAAGCTGGTATTTATTATAACCATTATAAACAAACACATTCTCCTACAATATTTGATAAAAGCAAGAAAACACTTCAGGATTTTTATGCAATATATAAAAGGCATCTATTGCTGTGTTAAGAATCAAAGGAATAAAAATGGAACCATCAAGGAATAATTCTTTTATTATTCATTCTTCTTTTATTATTTATTTCATTGTTTCCCAATTATATGTAAAATAATTAACATTCTTTTTTAAAATTTTGAGTTCAAAAACCTCTCCCTCCTGCCTCACTCCTTGAGAAGCCAAGCAATATGATATCAATTATACATATGAAATCACATAAATCATTTCAATATCAATCTTGTTGCAAAAATAAACAGGACAGCTAGGTGGTACAGTGAAAAGAGTACCAGGCCTGGAGTCAGAAGGACTCATCTTCTTGAGTTCAAATCTGGCCTCAAACACTTATTAGCTCTGTGATCTTGGGCAAGTCACTTACTCCTGTTTGCCTCAGTTTCCTCTTCTGTTAAATGAACTGGAGAAGAAAATGGTAAGCCACTCCAGTTTCTTTGCCAAGAAAACCCTAAATGGTATCTCAAAGAATTGGATATGACTGAAAATGACTGTACACACACACACACACACACACACAAACACACACACACACATACACACAGAAAAGAACTTAAAAAGAAGGTAAGCTTCAATCTGCACTCAGAGATCATCAGTTCTCTCTTTGGAGGTACATTGCATTTTTCATCATGCGTCCTTGGGAATTGTCTTGGATTGTTGTTTTGATCAGAGTAGCTACATCTTACACAGCTTTTCATCCTAACACTATAGCTGTAACTGTGTCCAATATTCTTCTGGTTCTGCTTATTTCACTTTATATCAATTCATTTGAAACTTCCCAGGTTTTTTCTAAACCATCCTGCTCATCATTTCCTTTAGCACAATAGTTTTCCATCACGATCATATACCAGAACTCATTCAGTCATCCCCTAATTGATGGGCATCACTCAATTTTCAATTTTTTGCCACTACAAAAAGAGCTGCTATAAATATTTTTGGTCTTTTCCCTCTTTGTTGATCTCTTGAGGACATAGCCCTAGCAATGGTATTGCTGGATCAAAGGGTATGCACAATTTTTATAGCCCTTTGGGCATAGTTCCAAATTGTTCTCCAGAATGGTTGGATCAGTTCACAATTCCACAAGTAATTTATTAATATTCCAATTTTTCCACATCCCCAATAGAAGGTTATTTTCCTTTTCTGTCATGTTATCCAATTTGATAAGTATAAGGTAGTATCTCAGAGTTGTTGTAATTTACATTTCTCTAATCAATAGTGATTTAGAGCATTTTAATGGGACTTTTGCTAGCTTTCATTTCTTGTTCTGAAAATGCCAGTTCATATCCTTCACCCATTTATCAATTTGGGAATAACTTATTTTTATAAATTTGGTTCAATTGCCCATATATTGAAGAAGTGAGGTCTTTATCAGAGAAATTTGGTGTAAATTTTTTCCCCTAGTTTCCTACTTAACTTCTAATTTTTGGAAGTATCAGTTTTTGGTTTGTTTGCTTTTTTACAAACCCTTTTAAATTTCATATAATTAAAATTATCCATTTTACTTCCTGTGATCCTCTATCCCTTGCCTGTTTAGTCATAAACTCTTCTCTTATCCATAGATCTGACAGGTACATTTTCTCATGCTCCCTTAATTTACTTAGGATGTCACCTAGTTTTCTCAGTAATTTTTGTCAGATGATGAGTTCTTGACCTCAAAGCTTGGATCTTTGGGTTTATCAAACACTAGATCACTATAACTATTTACTACTGTGTATTGTGTGCTTAATCTATTACACTGATGCACTATTCTTTTTTTTTTCTTTTTGCAGGGGGGAGGAAGGGCAACTGGGGCCAAGTGACTTGCTCAAGGTCACACAGCTAGTAAGTGTTAAATATCTGAGTCAGATCTGAACTCAGGTCCTCCTGACTCCAGGGCTGGTGCTGCACTCATTGTACCACCCAGCCTCCCTTGATACACTACTCTAATTCTTAGTACTGGAATGTTTTAATGATTACTGCTTTGTAATATAGTTTGAAATTTTGTACTACTAGTCTGCCTTCCTTCATATGTTTTTTTTTTATCTCCTTGATATTCTTGACCTTTTGTTCTTCCAGATGAATTTTGTCATACTATTCTAGCTCTTATAGATAATATTTATTATTAAATATTAAAGTTATTAATTAATTAATAATTTGATTCATATGGCACTGAATATGTAAACTAACTCAGGTAGCACTATCATTTTTATTATATTAGCTCAGCCTAACCATGAGCAATGAATATTTATCCAATTGTTTAGATCTGTCTTTATTTGTGTGAAGTTTTTTTTTTTTATTGTGTTCATATAGCCCCTGGGTTTATCTTGGCAGGTAGACTCCCAAGTACTTTATAATTTTTGCTGTTATTTTAAATGATATTTCTCTTTCTACCTCTTCCTGCTGAATTGTGTTGGTAGTATACAGAAATGGTGATGATTTATGTGTTTATTTTATATCCTGCAACTTTACTAAAGTTGTTAATTATTTCAACTAGTTTTTAGTTAATTCTCTAGTGTTCTTTAAGCATACCCTCATATCTCCTGTATGAGTGGTAGATTTGTTTCCTCAATGCCTGTTTTTATTCTTTAGATTTCTTTTTCTTGTCTTATTGCTATATCTAGCCTCTTTAATACGGTATTGAATAATGGTGGTGATAACGGACCTCTTTGGTTCACTGCTGATCTTATTGGAAAGGCTTCTAGCTTATCCCCATTACAGATAATACTTGTTCTTGGTTTTAGACAGATACTACTTATCATTTTGAGAAAGACTCTGCTGAATCCTATGCTTGCTAGTGTTTTAATAGGAATGGGTGTTGTATCTTGTCAAAAGCTTTTTCAACATCTACCAATATGATGTTTTTTTGTTGTTGTTATTGATATGGTCAATTACACTGATAGTTTTCCCAATGTTGAAATAGTCTTGCAATCCTAGTATGAATCCTACCTGGTTGTTGTATATGAACTCTGTGATACATTGTTGTAATCCCCTTGCTAATATTTTATTTAAAAAATTTTGCATCATTATTCATTAAGGAAATTGGTCTATGATTTTCTTTCTCTGTTTTTACTTTCCCTGACTTAGGTATCAAAAACCATTTTTCTGTGTCATGAAATGAAGTTGGCAAAATTCATTCTATACCTATGTTTCAAATAGTTTATATAGTATTGGGATTAATTGTTTCTTAAATGTTTAATAGAAGTCACTTGTAAATTCCACTGGTCCTGAGTATTTTCTCTTAGGGAGCTCATTTATGACTTGTTCATTTTCTTTTCCTAAGATGGGGTTTCTTAAAGTATTTTATTTTCTCTTCTGTTAATCTGGGCAATTTATATTTTTGTAAATATTCATCTATTTCACTTACAGTGCCAGTTTAATTGGCATATAATTGGGCAAAATAACTTCTGATAATTGCTTTCATCTCATCTTTGATGCTGTATTCACACTTTTCATCTTGACATTGGTAATTTGTTTTTGTCTTTCTTTTTTAATCAAATTAATCAAGAGTTTATTTATTTCGTTGTTTTGTATTTTTTTAAATGAAACTATGCCTTATTTTTGGTTATTAATTCAATATTTTTTCTTTAAATTTTATTAATCTCTTTTTTGTTTTTGGGATTTCTATTTTGGTGTTGAATTAGAGATTTGTTTATGGTTTTTTTTCTTCTAGTTTTTGTAGTTGCATGCCCAATTCATTTGTCTGCTGTTTCCTCTTTTATTGATATGTTTGTTTAGCAATACACATTTTCTGCTGACTTCTCCTTTGGCTGCATTCCACAAATTTTGGTAGGCTGTTTCATTGTCATTATTTAATTAAATTATTGACTCTTTCTATAGTTTGTTCTTTGACTCACTCATTCTTTTTTTTTTTTTTTGGAGGAAAGAAGAGGAAGTTTTATTCTCTTCCCCCACAGGAAGAGGGCAGTCATCTCCATGGTGGGGACAAGGAGAGGAGTCCTGTTACAAAAGACAGAACAAGAATTTATACCCTAAGGCAGTCAAGCCCCCTCTCCCTGGCTGTCCCTTCTCCCATTGGCTAGGAGGCAGGCTCTCAGTCTTGGCACAAAATCTAACCCGATGGCAGATAACAAAGAAGCCCACCACTATCTCCTATTGGCAGGGAGGTGGGACTGTCCTTATTTGGTAACCACCAGAGCAAGGGAGGGGAAAAGGTCACAAGCAAGGGAGGAGGTCAAGAACTCCTGAAAAAGGGGCTTAATGCTTAAGGGTGTGGTATACAAGGGTGGAGGAGAAAAACTCCTGAAAGGGGCCTAATTGTAATGACAACAAGGGAAGGGGGTGGAGGGGAAGGGTCCTAGGTTGTATATAAACCCAGGACTCAGGTCTGTCCCATCTTACAAAAGTCTATCTCTGGTTTCCAGATAGTTCTCTCCCTTGTCATTCTGAGGAGTCTTCACAGAGGGTGCAGAGAGTGTACCCCACTCAGTCCCCCTTTCCTTTCATACTATTTGAAGACTTCTCTCATACTACTGTTGATATAACTTATCCACCAGATTATCGCTTCCTTCTACACTATCATACCATACAGTTTCCTCAAAAATTCTTATTTTACCCTGGGATCCATTACTCTCTTCTAGATTTGCTGCCAACTGTTCAGGAGAACCCTTAATTTAACATTCATAATAAGCAATAGATTGTAAATAAGAGATATTAAGCAATGTAGTGTGTAGGGGCCAATAGGAGGCATTTAGCCCATATAGATGTAATGGAACAAGAGAATCTCTCTGCCACTCTGACATTACACAAGCCCTAGAAAATGCTGTTCAACAATTGCTCTCTGGAAGTAGCCAAGGAATGGAAGCTTACAAAAATTACAAAACCTTTAAGAGAAATAACTAGGGGAATCCCTATGGAGTCACACTATGGTCACAAGTAAAACTATGGTGTACAGGTACAGAAACACATGAAAAGACCCCAAGAACAAAAACAAAGACCCCCAAAATAAAATTATAAGCAGCAATAGAATCAATGTGCTCACAACAATCAAAGTTCTCACACCAGAAGGGAGTGGTTCAGGGCTCATGTAATCACCCAGTGGGAAAGCAGAGGCTGCATTGGAGGTGCAGTTTCAGGTTCCCAAGCTCTGATGATTCAATTGTCCATGTCACAGGAGGTTCAACAGGTCCCTTTACTCTGGTATCGTGAATCCAGCCTCTTTCCTGGGTCCAGATGGCTATATCAGAGGTTAGCAGCACCTACAAGCTATGCATACATAGTTTGCATGACTGTCCTTCTTTCCACCAGCTGGCTGGAGTTTGCTAGTTCCTCTCTCTATGTTCCTGTTCCTCCCAAAAGTTCCTCTCTCTGGGACTTTACCCATGTGGAGCTGGAACTCCCCATCTGAGTCCAGAGACCACCAGAGAGGTGTCTGGAGGGTGCCTGCCTCGAGATCAAAGTGGAGAACAGTTGCTCACAAATGTTATGCAATTAGAAATGATATTATTTGGCTACTGATTAAATGTGTGTTATATAAGAATATAGAATCAAAGTGACACTAGTTCCCCAACATAGGTGGTTATGATGATATTGGTATCCTTGATACTAATAGACATTTCAGATGAGTAGTGGATAAAAGATAATGATAATAAAAGATAATGAGTTTTGTTTTGGACATATTGAGTTTGAGATTCCAACAGGACATAGAATATAAAATATCCAACAGACAATTGGCAGTATGTGATTAAAACACAGGAGAGAGTAAAGCTGAATGTATAGATTTCAGTGTTGTCTACACAGAGGTAATTGAACCTTTGGGAATTGATGAGGTCACTAAATGAGTGAGTATAGAGACAAAAGAGAAGAGGGTCCAAGACAGAGTCTTGGGGATGCAACCATAGTTAATGGGCTTGACATGAAGAAAATATAGCAAAGGAGAAAAAGGAATAATCCTTCTTGAATTTAAAAAAGAGGAGAGAGTTTTGAAGCAAGAAAGCGTGATCAACAATGTCAAATGCTGTAGAAAGAACAAAAATATGAGGCTTGAGAAGAAGCAACTAGACTTTGCACTGAGAGTAACAGTAACTTCAGGAAGAACAATTTCAGTTGATTGATAAGGTCAAAAGCCAAACTGTAGAGAATGAAAGGAGAAGAAAGAAAGATACGAGGTAGAGATGGCTTTTTTTTTGAGGAATTTAACAGAGAAATAGAGGGATTGGGGTGACAGATACCAGGAACAGCAGGATGTAGAAAAAGCAATCAAGAGCAATATATGATTGACTTGACAAATATTGAACGAGAAAGCTCAATGGTGCCATTTACACTACTTTATTCTTTCAGAGCCTTTGACTCAGTTCCGTACTCATGGCAGAGGTAAAATAAGGAAATAAATCTTTGGCTTTTCCCGTTTTCTTTGCGTGCTTAGCGCTTGCCAAAGTGTCTAGCGCATACTAGGCACTTATAAATGTTTATTGATGGACTTTTGACGGTTCATCCAGCTTTTACTATGCTCTAAGCATCATCCTGAGTGCTGAGAATGCAAATACAAACAAAAAGAAAAACAGCCCCTGCCCTCAAGGATGTTACATTCTAACACAGGGAGACAATACATAAAACCAAGCTGAAAAGTGAAGGGAAACACCCAAAGATTGGAAGAAGGGTTCATCATGTAGAAGTCTAGAAAGTCAGATGCAGAGCCTGTCAGGGTAAGTCTGGCCAGCCTGGACCTTTCTCCAAAATGGAATAATCAGGAAGAACTCAACAATGGGAGAAGGGGTTTAGTATGTCAGAGACATGTTCCAGGCTGAGGTATACACAGGGGAATGAGTCTGAAGGTTTGCAAGTAGAATTTAGAGGCAAAAATAAAACTAATATATGAAAATGATATTTATCAATACCTTGGTCTCTTCTAGGTAAGGAAAACAGCATTGCTGAGTACATTAACATATTGGCATCCTGTAATAAAAGCCAATGGGAAGAAGAAATTGAAAGCAACTGATACCTACACAATACAGATCTCAAGGTACATTTTTGGAACTGTTAAATGGATCATACAAAATTTGAAACATATCCTAACAAAAACCCCAAACAATGTTAACAAAACACAAGGTTATTACTTCCTCACCAAAAGAGGAAGAAGAGAACTGCTAGTCATTCTTAGAATATATAACAAAAAGATTTTAAAAATAGCAACTTGGACTATTTCTTTCTCAATTCGTTTTTAAAAAATAAGAACAGGATGAAGAATATTCACCCATGGATGTGATTAAACTAACCAAAAACAAAACCAGTTGCTCTCTGAATAGAACCTATGAGATGGTTAACAACCAAAAGTATAATTAAAATGCCCTTCATAGGTGAGATCAACATAAACTCAATCAACAATACATTAAAAGAAAAGAAAATCTGAATCAGTGCTGATTATGGAATGGAATGGTGGAAATTGGGTAACACATCAGAACAATCCATAAAAATTTAGCATCTACCTAATGCCTAGAAAGAGATGATCATATAGCTAAAAGTAAATACTAGAAGTTTAGCAATTTTTATAAATGAACAGAAGACAAGTACTCCATACTACCCATACCAGTCTCAAAACATCTTGAGTATTCATCAGATAAACTGTACTAGTATTGGGGGAATATCACAGAAAGAAAACAGCACCTGAATATAACATTGATCTATAAAGAGTTAGGGGTGATGTTTTAATAAATCTTGCCATACCAAACTCTCATAATCTCCAAGCTACATAGGGGGAAAAGGTTTCATAATAGAGAGATCTAGTGGAAGAAATTAAAATCATATGGGAACAGGATGAAGCATATGTTATCTCCATCAACCTGGAGTTGCCCCCAAGATCTTTCACAGGAATTAGTCTTACTTTCCAATATTCTTACTCAAGTACAAAAGATGAGCTCATGTTCTGATATCCTTATTCAACTACAAAAAGTGGTCATTTTATTGACCTATGCAATACATAGTCTGTAGAACATTAAATATAAAAGAATAATAGTGTAGACTAGGTGCTTATCCTTGGTCTATTCTTGTTTAAACCACATCAAAAAGATAAAAAGAATTAGATGTGCTGTTACTAATAATAATAATTGATGCATTACAGTGCTTTTATGTTTGCAAGCACTATATATACAATATCTCAATTGGAGAGAGAGATAGAGAAAGAGAAAGTTGAGAAGAAAGGCACAGATTAATAACAATGACTCCCACACTCCACATTGGACCTGAGCTATAGTGAATGACTAGTGAGGAAATCTAATTTATTAACGTAGACTAGCAACTGTTCTACAAGACTGTGACTAAACATTACCAAAACAATGCAAACTTTTAATCTGATCTATGAAATGAGACCCTATACTTCTCTTATTTTGAGAATAATAGAAATTCAGAGCTGAGTGTGACCTTAAAGATCTCATCCAAATCCCATCATTTTACAGATTAGAAAACAAAGCACCAGTGTTTGTTTGTTTGTTTTTTTAGCACCAGTGTTTGGAAGACCTGTGATGGAAACTAGGTTTCCTAACTTTCAAACCAGGTCACTTTCCACTACATGAACTATTTTCCACAAGATTGAATGACGTGGTTAAAAGGAGTCAGGGAATGTATGGATATGTATCAGAAATTAAGACTTTCTACCTTCAAAGAACTATTGAAGATCAGTCCTGGGTCTACACTGTGACCACATTTCTAGATTGAATGAGAGGAAATTCTGGATAGATGATGATATTATTGAATAGTTAAAGGAATCATTGAGATGTTATAAATGAAGTCGCTAAAAAGGCCTTAAGAAATTAGAGAAGGTGGTAAAACCAAGGCCAGATAGAAATTTAGTATGTTTCATAGAATTGAAAGCTGGAAAACACCCTCTATCCTCTCTTATCTAGTTTCCAACTCCACCTTTTTAAAAAAAATTATTTATTAGTTTTCAACATTCACTTTTGGCATGTAATCTGATATAGGCTATACATAAACAATCATATTAAGCATATTTCCACATTAGTCATGTTGTGAAAGAAGAATCAGAACAAAAAAGGAAAAACCATGAGGAAAAAAACAACAAAGAGAAAATGTTATGTTTCAGTCTGCATTCAGATTCCATAGCTCTTTCTGTGGATGTGGGATAGCATTTTCCATCACAAGTAGTTTGGAATTGGCTTAGATTATTGCATTGCTCAGAAGAGCTAAGTCTAACAAAGTTGGTCATCACACAATGTTACTTTTATTGTGTATGTTTTCCTGGTTCTTCTCACTTCACTCAGCATCAGTTCATGCAAGTCTTTTCAGGATTTTCAGAAATACACCTGCTCTCGATTTCTTATGGAATAGTATTCCATTACATTCATATGCTGTAACTTGTTCAGCCATTCCACAATTGATGGGCATTCCCCTCAATTTCCAATTCTTTGCCACCACAAAAAGAGCCGCTATAAATATTTTTGTACATGTGGGTCCTTTTCCCTTTTTTATGATCTCTTTGGGATATTGACCTAGAAGTGGTATTGCTGGATCAAAGGGTATACACAGTTTTATAGCCATTTGAGCATGCCAACTCCATCTTTTTATGCTTAAGGGAGCCATGGCCCAGGGAAGTTAGATGACTCTCCAAGGTCATACAAGAAGTGAATGTGAGAGATGGGATTCAAATACAGTTCTTCCTTCCTTCAGAATCAGTGCTCTTTTCATTGGACCACACAGTACTTGTGGATGTTAAAACAACAGAGCAGAAAACACTAAAGTTGCATAGTGGTTTGGTATGCTTCATATCATTAAGAGCTGGAAGGGACTCTAGGAAAGAAGGAAATAAGCATTCATTGGATGTCCACTGTATGACATGTACTGTATTAGGCACATTGCAAATATTATCTCAGTTGATCTTCACAAAAAATGTGGGAGATAAGTGCTACTATTATTCCCATTTTTCAGATCAGGAAAAAGTCTTCCTGATTTGAGGCCCAGATTTCTGTCTACTCCACCTCCTAACTGCCTCTAGAAATCACATCACCCAACCGCACATTTTACATATGAGGACACTAAGTCCCAGAGAAGGGAAATGACATGTCCAAAGATACACAAGTACAAAGCAACTAAGCTGAGATTTAAATCCCAGTCCTCTACCTTCAAAGTCCTAGCTCTTTCTACTACTACAGTAACTATTCCCACATGGCAAACTATGCTGCAGAAACCATCCACGTGCACCAAAGAGAAATGAGCAAGAAAGCCAGCTTTTCCACAGCACAGAAGTGCCTACAGCCACTCTCAAAAGGACCCTGTCCTCCTAAAATAGATGTCTGATCCAGTTGGATTAAAATTAGACCTTAGTCAGCTGCTACTGTTGACACAGTCCTCTCTGGCAGACAGGGTGGAATCCAATTAACTCTTGCAAGATGACCAACCTCATTTGACTTCTCTGAAAACACACAAAACTTAAGGATCACAAGTCCTCCTCCTCCTTCTCCTCCTCCTCTTCCATTCACCAACACCTTCCTTTGCCCCCAAAATACCCTGTCCTTGTTTGTCCTCCCCCACACACAGACACATACAGAATAACACAGAAACTCAGGGTTTCTGCCCCAATAAGCCATGTGGTTTGAATAAACCATGTCCCATTTTGGCTAAGAATGGAAAGCCATAAGACACTGAAGTGAGCAAAAAGCTAGAAACATTCATCATGATCATAAAAATTGCCTGTGTAGACCGTTTGTTCTCTTCAAACCATTATCTCAATGTATGCTAGCAACAGGGGTGAAGTAGGTGGGGCTGGTTTTACTATTAAACTTGCACGGGAAGGGAGGAGAGTTTAAGCAACTTGGTCACCCAGCAAGTTAAGGACAGAACTGGGAGGATAACCAAGTTTTTCTGGTCTAGTTGCTCTACTGCATTTCAAATCAACCCTATGTAGTTGAAGGTGGGAAACTTATTTACTCAAGGTGCATTGGTTGTTTTGAAAGGTGATTAATTGAAAATTGAAAAGAGAGTTTAGGAGGGAGGCTGCCTCTTGGAATTTATGCACACTAGCATTTGCTTCCACAAAAACAATGATTAGAAGGTGGCCTGCCATATGCTGTGCACTCCACAGATAATTCTCTGGGAATGGGAGCCACCAATCCATTCTTACAGAACAGAGAAAAATCAATTTCATTAGAGTCTAGACCTTATAGGTTAATGAAGACAAAGGCTAAGATTCCATTAGGAAAGGAAGATCTAGGAAATGAAGAAATTATCTGGAAATCAGACCAGGCTTTTAGGTTTGGGATTTATTAGTCTGGATAACTATCTTAATCCCCTGTTTTGCTACCTTAGTCTGGTCGTCATCATCTCTTGCCAGGATTCCTACTATTTCCTTCTGGCTGTTCTCCTTTTGCTCAGGCTACTAAGTAGCAAACATTCATTGTGTGTCTACTGCATACAAAACAGAATGGATAGAGAGCTGAGCTAGACAGTGGGAATATTGTGAAGCTCCGGCTCTGATATATACTCTGCAACTCTGAGCAAGTTAGGGCTCAGGCAACTCTTTCAGAACATGTATTACAGAGGAGGTGCTTATCTGCTATAGTAGAGGGAGCCTCCTCATCCAGAATTCTTTATATTAAAGAAACCATGGGCCCAGTCCCTATTCCTAAGTACACAGTCATCCTCCCTATGTACAAAGCACTGAATTAGGCCTGAGGCAGATATATATTGAGTAAGATTTCATCCCTACTTTCAAAGAGTTTACAATATGTTAGGGGGATTTTTTTTTCTTGGTCTTGACCTGTCTTTTATTGGTATAATGAATTTCCTATTAAAAAAATATAAAACAAAACAAAACTGCCTCCATCTATTTAGATTAACAACTGCTATGCTCTGCAACTAATAAACTCCATTTCCTGTGGTCCTGAAAGACTAACTCAACTTTCCTAGGTTCACTCACTTTAGTAGATGTCACTGACAGAACATGAACCCCACTCTACCTGGCCATGAGGAAGGGCCTCTGTCCACTATACCAAGATGCCTGTCCTTGGTGGGATGTCACACAAACAGCTACAGTACAAAATAAAACATGGCAATTACCTCAGAAAGGAACAAACTATGAGAGTTTTACACATAGTTGGGAGAGAAGAGAGCACTAGATAAGAGTGCTAGATCTACAGGCAAAAAGGCATAGGGTCTGGGTGATGTGGATAAGTCAGTCAACCTCGGGACATTTTCTAGGATGGAAAACAACCTATCAATAAGTATTGGTTGAGAACCTACTGTCAGATACAGTGATAGGCACTGAGGATACAAAATAAAGAATCAAGCAATTCTCTTAGAATATAAACTTATGTCAATCTTGCCATTCTAATAGAGACAAGTACATATTGAAGTATAGAAATATAAAGTTAATACACACATATACATATGTTATATATATACACACTTAGTTAAATACTGGGTAGTTTGGGAGAAGGACACTAGCAGTTAAGGCAGAGGTTCTCAACCTTCCTAATGCTGTGACTCTTTCATACTCGTATGTGGGCGTATCTGCATGTGGACAGACCTCCCTGGAGACAGATAGAGGAGCAGGGTCTTGCTTCCTAAGACCATCGGAAATAGGTGTTTTCTGATGGTCTTAAGCGAACCCTGCGAAAGGGTCGTTCGACCCCCAAAAGGGTCACAACGCACAGGTTGAGAACCGCTGAGTGAAGGGGATCAGTAAAGGCTTTGTACCTGAGCTATATCTTAATGAGAAACTAGCTCTGTGACTCTAAGCAAGTCACTTAACCCCAATTGTCTTGCCAAAAAAAAAAGGGAAAAAAGAAAGAGAAGAATTCTATCAGGTAAGGGAAAGGAGGGAGTACCTTCTAGGCACGGGGGTTTTCTAGAGAGATGACACAAAGAGAGAATATTGTGAGGAGGAACAGAGAGAAGGCCAGTTTGGCTAGGCTGACTGGAGAATTAGGGAGAGAATAATGCTTTCTGATAAGGCATAGAAGTAGAGAAGCAGTTCTTGTTCCCAGAATAGGGGATTCCCATACAGACACAATCACAGCTCCCTTGTGAACAGCTATGAAGAATGGGTGGGATTTCAAGGCAGAGACTCCAAATGTAAGGAAAAGGCACCAAGGGCAGGAAAGTGCTGGGGGTGGGGGTGGGGGTTTGATACATAGTCTAGCTTGGCTGGAGACAAAACATGCTTCTGAATTTCCTTCCTCGTATTGGATATGCCATTTTTTCCAGTCACCTAGTTCAACACCTCCAAATTATCCTTGATTCTTATTTCTCCCTCACCACTGGGTGGTTTCTGGGTGATTCTATTTCCAGAATACCTTATATCCATTTTCTTCTCTCTACTTATATAGCCACCACCCTAATTCAGGCCCTCATGGCCTTTACATAGGCTACTGTAATAGCCTCCAGATTAGTGAAGGGAGTGGAAGATATAAGTTCAAACCAGCCCTCCTCCACCCACAGCTCCTACTGTTCCAGAAGATATGCAATAAATATGGCCATTTACTTTGAAAGAGACCTGAAGTTGGATGTGAGCATCCATCACATAGAATCTTCACCATGGGATCCAGGTCACTGACAATGCCACTTTCTGCCCTATTAGGGGAATAGAGACAACCTTTGACCTAAAACTCCAAACCAGGCCTCCTCAGGGAAGTGCCCCAGGGGAGTACCCCTATATGGAGGTTGACTCTTTCTATCAAGTCTGTGTGGCTGAACCATCTCTAGCCAGACTTTGCCCTGGGTAAGGTAGCTTGGGGTTAAATAGGAATCAAAAGAACTATGTCATTTTGGCATCAGTTCTAAGGTTTGGTGGCAGGGAGGGAAAGGGTTTCTTTTGAGGGTCACCCTGTCTTCCTTTCCTTTCTGCACCAGCTTCTCCAGGCCCTACCTCTCATTCTCCCAGGAGTTATAGCCCCTCATGTCCCGAGTAGCTCTCACCATATCCTGGTTAGAGGAAGATGACTCCCACAGGGCTTTCCCTCAAACAGAGCCATACATCTCCTCTTCCCACAGACCTTACTGCATGTTGGCAGTGAACCACAAGACAAATCAGTCAAGGTCACCCCACCATCATGGTCCGATTTTCCTCAAAGAGGAATAACTTACTATGCTCAAACTATTCTCTAAAATATCAATTGCATTGGAATAAATTTGTGTTTTCAAAACATGCATTATAGTATAACTACTCAGTTATACAGATTCCTGAAAATAGCCTTTAAGGTCATCCACAATTTGGTTCCAATCTGCTTTTCACACCTTTTCTCACATCATTCCCCTGTAGAATACACAGATATATACGGTAAACATCAAGAGCAGACACACAGACAGACATAGACACAGAGGTGCCAGACAATATAATATAAGGAAAGAAAATTTCAGAATGAGGAATACAGTAATAGAGATCTACAGAATCATGGAGAACCAAAAACAGAGAAGACAGTCCTAGATAGACAAGGAGGGAGGGAGAGGGAAGGGAGAAATTAAAACAGTGAGATAAAGTGAAGGAGGAAAAAGAGATAACCAGACTCATTTGGCCCAGAGAGTGGCTTATTAGGTAGCATCTTCATATTATGAACTCTAGGTGAAGGAGCCACCCAGTAGGAAATCCTATGTACCCTTAACCAATCTCAACCAATTCTTTCCCTAGAGCCATGAATCACAAAGACTACATAGGTCCAAAGGGAAAGTGGTTCCCACTTTGGGGAAGGGTTGCCTGGTGCCCTCCAAAAAAGGAAGGAAAGATTTCCTGGCTACTGAGAAACTCTATTTTGTGTGTGTTAGTGATAAAAATAAAATCTCTCTTATTCAATGTATTATTAACTGGAGTGCTTTCAGGATACCTGAGTATCCTTAAAGGGATACATGCTAAATTTTGAAGTCAGGAGAACTCTAGGTGGTAGCATAGGCCAAATATTGATATTCTCTGAGGACACCCTAAATTGAGTCCAAATGAGCCAAAACATATTTTTGTCAAAGAAGTGAATGAAGTTCAAGGTATCAGAGATGCCAGGGCCCAATTGGCATATGACTTTCATTCAGTATTTCATCCATTATTTCTCTGCACTGGGGGAAGCCATCTCCTACATCTGGAATGTGCTCTCTCCTCATCTCTTCCTCTAGGAATCTTTATCTTCCTTCAGGATTTAGCTTAGATGTTAGCTCTTCTATACAGTCTTCTGAAGTCTCCAGAACTGAGGGAATCTTAACCTGGGAACTTTGTGAACTCTGTGAACTATTTTTTAGGAAATATTCTTATAATTATTCAATACAATTGGTTTCCTTTGCAATCTGCCACATTTTATTTACTCATTTAGAAACACTATATGGAGAAGATGTTCATAGGCTGTACAAGACTGCCAAAAAGTCTCTGATATGAGAAAGGCAAATGACCCCTGACCCTATTAGTGTTGTCTTCCTACTCACATTATCTTCTGAATAGGTACTTGCTGAATACAGTACTTACTGAATCAAATAAAGGCTGTGCTCTTCTGGTGTGCCTACTCCATTTTTCACAAGGCTGAAAAAATAGTTGTTATTGTTATATTAGGCCTTCAAAATTTATTTATTTAATTGCGTATGTGTTGCATTATTGGTGGCCCTTCTTATGGAGGAGAGTATAAATCAGTATCAAACATCCTTAATTTGACTCCATGACCATAAAAAAATCCAATTTCCCTTCCATCCTTCATTCTATTACCCAAGAACATACAGTTATGTCCCCAATAATATAAATAACAAATCCCTTGAAGTGGCCCCATGTTTTTCAATTTGCACTATTTAAAATTATAATTATGTAAAGTACGATAATTGGTTCCAACCCAATGGAAATAGGCAGTACAAATTCAAATAATGCAAGCATTTGAGGGAATTCATTATTTGTACTAATCGAGACCTAGCTGTATTCCCAGTAGAGCATACTGATCATGTCACGTCTCTGAAGAAAAACAGTCCCTAGCCCTTCACCGCCTAGTGAATCAAATATAAACTCCATATCCTAACATTCCAAGACCGCCATGAACTCTGGCTCCAACTTACCTCACTATCATTAGCACATGACATTTCCACAGAATCTTAAAGCTGGGACAGACCTTGAGGTTCTTCTAGTCCCGCCCTCATTCTACAAATAAAGAAATGGACACTCTGAGGGGTAAAGTGATTTGCCCATGGTCACACAGTGAAATATATGGCAGATCCAGGACCTTCTGAATCCAATTCTCTTAAATCCAGACACCAGTGCACTTTGCATGACACCATCATTCTTCCCTTCACACAGTCTATAGTTCATCCAAACCAGACTACTTTCATCACTATGTATCTGTCTTGACTTTTTCAATCTCTATACCTTTTCTCCAGCCACCCCAATCCTTCAATACACTCATCCCACACCTTTCCTATTAAAATCCTTCCTTTCCCATAAGGTCTAACTCAGATGCCACTTCCTACACTAAATCTTTACTGATCTTCTCAGACTAACCTACTAACCTACCTTGCCACACCCACAGCCATCTCCATGGAAACAGCTCTTGAGAAGGAATTTCCTGAGTCCTGAGTTACCATGGCAATGCCTTTGGGTGTGGTAGGGCCTGTTACATTCTGGGTTATAGCATTTATCATAATCTCCCTCTAATGTGGGTATTTGTGGTTATGTCCTTCTTTCCATTAGACTGCAAGGCCCTTGAGTTACACTTATCGTTGTATCCTCAACACAACACGGTGCCTTTCACATAGCAGACGCTTTAATGAATGTTTCTTGAATAAAACTGAATAATCAAAACCCACATAAGAATTTCAAAGATTCCTAAAGTGATTAACAATACGAGGAACAATGCATTTGAGTCCTCCAAGTAACTCTTAATGGAAAAGAGTTCTAGTTTCTTCTTGCATTGCCTAGATCATGATCTTTTTCATCTCAAGCATTGTTAATTTTCCACTCTTGTTCTTGCTTTGGGGAGAGCTACTTTATGGGTTTCCTAGTAAAATATTTAATGTTACTATTTGTCTTTCCTCCTTGAACTCTGTAGAGATTAGACTGGGAAAGAACAAGAGGGCTCATTCCAACAATGCTATTGTGCCCAGCAGGTTACCAGGATATTAACGTGCCCTTAGGGACAAAGGACAAATGTCCAAGTCAAAGCATCCTTCTCTGTGGGATGATACCTGCATTATAGTCACTGTTTCTAAGTCAGCCTGGCCTCTGCCACATAGTCCTGAATCTTTAAGCCCCAAACCAAACTGAGATACCAACTCTACCCGGGTCTCTCAAACCATCGTCTGAACCACTTGTAGGCATGTGTGTTCTTTTCACTCAGGTTCTCAAACTTGATTTTTCCCATCTCCAGTCAATTGCCAAGTCTTGTCATTTCTCCTTCTATAATATCTCTTGCATCTCTCCCCTTTCTCTACTCACACTACAACTAAGCCCTCATTAAATCTCACTTGTAACAGCCCTCCTAATTAGGCTCTCTGCCTTTAGATTGTCCCCTCTCCAATCCATATTCCTCACAACTGCTAAATTAATATTCCAAATGCACAGAGCTGAACATGCCACTCCTTTGCTTAAGATCCTGGCCCTTCGGTGTACAACCTATGTGACTTTGAACAAATCATTTAACTTCCCAGGTCCTCAGTTTCGTCATATGTAAAATGGGAGAGTTGGACTAAATGACCTGTAAGGTAACTTCCAGACCTAAATCTACGATCCAATGGCTATATAGTGGTACTCCTCTGTTTGGCCATCCTCAGTCTGGCTGCAGCCAACTCATTTACTGTCATGAATGCAATCAGGGAAATCCCTTCCCCATATGCTCTGACTGGGGTATTTCTAGGAAACTGAGCATGTGCTCAGCTTCTTTTCAGTGGCCCCATAATCAGGTGACTTCTGATGGCACATGGGCCCTGACCTTTTGAAGAAGGGCTCCTGGTAGGTCCCTTTTTCTTTGTGAAAGAAAGGGTAGCATTCCAAATACTCACTTAGTAGGAAGAGGTACTTCCTTTAGAAGCAAAGAAAACTTCAGTTATATTTCCATCTTTTGGAGTGTATTAGGACTCTCTTTGTTTTTCCCCACTCTTCCAATGAAGAGGGAAAGAGATTTCTCTCCCCTCTCCCTCCTCCCTTTGTCAAGGTGAGCCCAAAGTTGGATCTTAAGGCCATAGTTAATACTTCTAATTTGTCTTTCTTTCCCTGAGTACAGGTAACAGAATACTGAGCCTGAGATAGAGGTTCCTAGCCTTGGAAGCAATCTTAAGAGTTTTGGATGTGGAGCTCCTGGGTGTGGGTACTGATTGGCCAAGGGGGAGAGGGTTCCTTTCTGCTATTACAGTGCTTTTCAGGAGAGAATACAACCATTGTCAAGAAGACACCACAGGTGAAAAGATTAAGAAAGCCCAAGCTGTAACACCTGGCTTACAAGACAGTTTGAACTGTGCATGAGTTGCTCAAATAGTGCAATTTCAAAGTGAAGATGAAATATCTTTTCAATAGTATCATAAAATGTTTCATGTTTTAAGTGTCAGATTCCTAGGGGAAAATAATAGCAGAAGGAATTATTGTATATCTTAAGGAACAGGTCAATATATGCTATAGCTATTTATGTTTTACACTTTTCATTTCTAGGTAGAGTAAATAAATAGCTGTCCTATACTTGATCTGCTTTGTACATTGAATATCTTTCCAGAAGGGACCTTGTTAATTCCTTTTGGGAAGATCCATAAGAGCCAAACCTAAAAGATCTTCCCCAGATTCCTAGGCAGGGACTTTAATGAGCCATAGAGTATGAGGAAAAAGTCTGATCCTCCTCTATCAGGATCCTTGGGATTGAACCCAGGTCTACCTAAATCTAGAATCAGGGCTCTTGAGTGATAAAAGGTGCCTTCTCTTACTAGTCTACCAGTATTATATCCCAATCTCACCTTATGAAAAAGCCTGGAATACTCTTCCCCCTCAGCTTCAACTCTTGGGAATCCTAGCTCATCCAAGGGTCTTTTGTAAGATCTTTACACTGAGCTTTCCAATTACCAGCACACCCTTCCAAAATGACTTTGCGTTTACTTCATATACATTTTAAATTTAATATGTGCATATTTGCTGGTTTTCCCAGTAAAAGGGAATGTAGGAACTGTTTCCATTTTGCTTTTGCACTCCTAGCACCTTGTACAGTCCCTGACAGATAGTGGACCTCAGAGAGTACAGTAAATTTGGGACAGCTTGTCTTGGGATCCTCTTGTGAAAGGAGAGTGCCACAGGCACTACATATATTTCACTGTTAGATTCCTAAGTGAGAAGTAGATTTGAGCTGAGCAGTCAAAGGGGATGGAATCTGGATAGATGGAACAAAGAGGGGGATAGTTTAGGTTGGGGGAAGAGTATGTCTAAAAGTGATGTTAGCTATTCAGGTACCACTTGGGAGCCTAGTATGACTAGAAAGGAAATACTATCTTAAGCAAAAAATCAGCTAGAACAAATGACTTCCAAGCCACCCAAAAAAACTTTCACAAAATCTCCCTTTACCTTTTGTTGAACACAGTAGAACTAAGCATTCCACAGAGTCCTCTTTTCTTCTCTCTTCTCAGTCTCTCTGAGCCCTGTCCCCCTGTCCACCATGCAGGAGCTGTGTGGATGATCAATAAGTCAATACTTATTTATGCTTAATTGATTGATTTATATTTAAGGCAGGGTCAATCCTGGACAAATTGTGAGGGAGTGAAATTGGCAAAGCTTGCCTCCAGGTAATAACTAATGCTTATCTTGCTTTATTATAACACTGCCACCCTTCCACTGGTTACCCACGCTAATCCTTTAAGATGCTGAGTGTCCTCATAAAAGGACAGAGTGATTCAGCTAGCAAGAAACACAGAGATCGTGATGGGAAGAAGTGGGGTACAATGAAAAGAATATTGAATTTGGAATCAGAGTTACTGAGTTCAGATCTAACCTCTGCCATTTATTCCCTGTTTGAGTAACTTTATTTTTCTAAATTTCAGTTTCCTTATCTGTGAAAGAAGAGGATTAGACTAGATCAGGGGTTCTTGCCCATTTTTGCATCATGAACCCCGCCACAGATAGTCTGGAGAAGCCTATGGACCCCTTCACAGAATCATGTTTTTAAATGTATAAAATCATTTATATGAGATTAGGAGAGAAACCTATTATATTGCAATGGTTACTATTTTTTAAGTTAATAAACTCCAAGCTAAGAACCCTTGAGTTTGATGATCTCTAAGCTATCTTTCATTTCTAGATCTGTAATCCAAGTCAAATACTTTTACTTTGTACATGAAGAAACTACAGTTCAGAGAGAGAACCATTTTCCTAATATCAACCAGTGACACAGGCATGATATTACATCAGTTTCATGTGTCGCCCTTTGAAAAGACGACTGTGAAAGCCATTCAAAGGCAAAAGAGGATCTCTAATTGCAGAATTCCCAGACTCATGATAGGTTGTTGGAGAGATATTGCGGGACCAAGCGGCCTGCTCAGAGACCACCTGCTCCTAAGGCTTAGCCTGCCAACTCCAGCCTTCACTTTCTTTCAAGCCTGTCTTCCATCTGATCTCCTGCAGGAAACTTTTCCTGATTAAGCATCTCCCCACTTTGATTGCTCCTTTATTCTGCATCCCCTCAGTATGAAATTAATTTGCATTAATTTGTGCTTAGCTTTGGATTTGCTCTCTAGTCATTTCATATATGTGTGCTCTGTCTCCTGCTAGAGAGTAAGCTCCAGGGATCAAGCCTGCAATTTCTTTTGTATCCCCCATAGCACCTAACAGAGCACTCAGCACACAGTGGGCTCTCAGTCAGAGTTATTAATGGACTAGAGATTCACACTTTGTGCCCCTTTGGTATAGTGGGAAACACACTGGGCTAGAAATGAGGAGACCTGGGTGCTAGGCCTAGCTCTGGCATTTTCTTGGGGAAGTAACTTTTCATCTTCAAGTCTTTGTTTCCTCATTCAAAAAAGAAAAGTTAGAATACCTGCCTTGTCTAATTCATAAAATTATTGTCAGGATCCAGTGAAATGATGTATCTACAAGTGTTTTGAAAAGGATAGAGGCAACAGAAAATTTCTTTGAGCATGACAGCATTAAGGTCAGAGGACAAGGGCCATGGGGAGGCATCAGTGTGTTGCCTGACAAATACATGAAAATGCTTTGTATCCAATCATTCCAGGGCTGAAATGATTTCATTTTCCACACCATGGGGCTAGAAGTGGCCCCTGAGGAAAAGTATTCATTGTATCCTAGGGTCTCACAGCCACATTGACAGCCAACTAGCCACTCTCCAGGAATATTCTCCCAGGCTAGGGATTCTTAACCTAGGATCCACAGTCCCCTATTTTTGGGGGTAGGGGGCAATTTGGATGGAAAAAAAAATTTTAAAGAAAAGGAAAAATCACCTTTTTGTTTTTCCTAACCTCTAATTGAAATTTAGTGTCTTTCAATTATTACTGAAGGTAATGAAACATAATTCTGAGAAGGGATCCATGGGTTTTACTGACACAGAAGAGGTTAAGAACCCCTCTCCTAGACAGTTGTCCATCTTCCAGAGCCCCAGCAAGGGTGGGGTAGCTAGGATTGGCACCAGGGCATTGAAATTTATAAGATATTGACAACAAGTTCAGGTTTTTCAGCTGGTAAAAATATGTGTGTGGCACCCAGTTATGAGGAATACTTAAACTTAGAAAGCAACCAGATAGCCAGGTTTCCTCTGTACCTCCTCCTCCTACTGCCACACAAATGAGAAGCTCCTCCCTAACCCCATTCCTCCTGTTCCATCCCAGCAGTGACCTCACCAGAGATGACCTCCCCAGTACTGCTCTAGGCCTCCCCTGCCCTAGAACAGTATAGTGGGTTCTCTCCCCATAAAGGAGAATTGTGCCTGGATTTCTAAGATTTCTACCCTGATCCCAAACTGAATTTGTCTTGAAAATTTGATTCGTGTCTTTTATGGTGTTTGTCCCAGGTCCTAGACCAGAGTACTTCATTTAAAAATATGACATGATCTTCCTCTGTTCTTTTCAGAGCATGGGAATTATGGATGTGGAACACTGCAAAAAATGTCAGACTTTTTTATGTGTTACTTAATCTTACTGTTTTTTTTTTCCCTCTTTTTATTCTTTAATATAAGAGATGGTTCTCTGGGAGAGGGAAGAGAAAGGGATATAGTGGGAAATGTAGCTGATTTAAAAACAAAAGATCTTCAATAAAATTTTAATGTGAAGATAAAGTAAAATAAAATTGGGCCTAGAATTACCTCATAATCACTGAGGCACTCCATTTGATTTCTTATAAAACTGGTAGATATAATCCACAAGAAGAATCCCAATCTACTGGATAGAGAGTCACCTCAGAAGCAGGAAGCCCTGGGTTCAGCTCCTGCCCCTGATACATAATTAGTATGTGACCTTGTCACTTTACCACTCAGGGCCCCAAGAAACTCTCTGAGACTATGTGCTCCTCTGCATTGGTAAAGCAAGTCTCTGACTCAGATCTCCCCACAGTAGAGAAATCCCAGGTCTGATAACGAAAAAGTTCACATTGGACATCTCATCCTTTCACTCTGATTTGTCCTGCAAGCCAACGATCTTACTTCCATGTTGCATTTTGTATTCACAAAACCTGAATGCCCATTGTTTCCCTATAATTTCTATACGCACTGACCAGCCATGACCTATAGGCTTCACTCTCTGCCCCCTGCCGGGGGATCTGGCCTAGTGACCCACAGTCCTGGCGCTGACAATGTGACACCTGATATGAACAAAGGAAGCCTGCACTTAGGGAAGGCCAAAAAGAAGCAAATAAGGGGCCGCACAGGAGAGCTGCCTCCTCTTAATTACAATGGGATAATGGGGCAGCATAATGGACAAATCTAGCACAGGGCGGACAGTAATTTTGCCAGGCCCGTTATGTAGCAGGCAGCGAAGCATGTTTTATATTTATAATTATCGCGTGCTGTCATTCGAGGGTGGGTGGTTGCATTCCCACAATACATCACATTACTAGCCCTTGGCGTGCTCCATCCCTCTGCCTTCCCCTGGATAGAAATGAGCTGGTTTGTTCTTGCATTATTACTGTTGTTATTATTTCCTGTGACCCTGGCTTTAAAGTTTTCCATTGGCTTTAATTAAAATGTCCTTAGGCTTATGAAGCAGACAGCAATCCAGCCACCAGGCAGGCTTTCCCTAGGCCCCTAGGCTCTTAAGGACAATTAAAAAAAATGAAGAGTTCAAACGAGGAGACATCAAATATTGTCTGTCACATATATAAGAGCATAAGAATGTATTGTGGCCCGACATTCCCAGATAACAGGTCCAAGACGTCACTGAGAAGGGGTAGATAACAGAATCTGAAGAGTCAGTAAGTAGACACATGGCCACAGCAGGTCAAGGAGAGCAACAGGTTAGATCATCAGGGGATGGATTGAGGATCGTGAATTTACCAGAGTCAAGGACAGACCATAAGTCAAGAATCCCTAACAGACAGACAGACAGACAGGAATATACATGCCAGAAACCACTGAGGAGAGCCTGATCCCTGGGCAAAGCTTCCGAGTTCAACTAAGCAATTCATATATGTCAGGTAGAATTAGAGTTTTTTTAATTGATAAGGATTATCTAATAATCAAACTATCTAATTATCTAATAAGAGTATCCTCTTTAAAGTCATCATCCTGGAAACATAAATGCATCAAATAAGTGAATTAATGAAAAAAGTAGTAATTAAAATACCTGCTATGTACCAAGCACTGATAAGCATTGAGCATACAAATAGAAAAGCAGGGCAATCCCTGTCCTCAGGGAGCTTTGATTTTCTTTGAGGGACACAACCCCTACAGTAGGGTTCAGCTGTGGGGGTATACATAAAAGCCTAGTGGTCCTTAGGGTTTCGAAAGTGAGGTGCAGGGCAAAGCTCAGAGGTCCTTAGACTGACAAAGCAGACAAGATGTTGATAGCCAGGGGTCCAGAGGGCACAGAAACAGGGGAGATTATAAGGTCTAGGAATCCTTAGGTATAGTTAGTGAGGCAGAACGGTCCTCCACCATTATTAGAAGGATAGCAATTGATGATCCCATAGATAATGAAGTGGTCACAGCACATCATTCCCAAAGGCATGGGCCTAGAGGGGCCCAAATGTACAATTGTTGGGAAGGGAAGATATCAGTAAGATCTAAGCAGGGGGCAATCTGGAGCACTAGGAAGGAGTAGAGCCGGATTGGCTCTGCTTTCTGGCACCTAGGTGAGGGGAGCAAAAGCGAAAGTTAAAATATTGCATGGCACAAAGAAGTGCTGGTGCAATTCTTTCAGAACTGTCTTTGAAGCTAGTTTATAGGCTAATATCCTAGTAGTCATAGCAATAAATTGGACTACCAAACTTTGATTATCCACCATATTCACCAGACTTGGATCTCAATGATTTTTGGTTCTTTTCCAAAACCAGATTTAATCTCAAAGATTTTCCCCCATTGATGATATTTAAAGGAATAAGCAGCTACAATCAGGAGACAGGCCCCAAGAGATATGTTTTCCAGAGGTGTCAAATTCATTGCTCCCAGATGACAAACAGGGTGTAAAATTCCCAAATACAGCCCAACCAGAGTAAAATATGATTGGGAAATGTTTAACAAAATAATTACAATACAATATTAATATAGACGATGTTGATTTGTCATTTTCTAAGTCAATATGTGGTCCTCAGGGATCCTTTTCTATCTATGTTTGACACCATTTAATCAGCAATAGATAAGTTAGGCTTTCTAGGGGGTTTCAACTGATTAGAAATGGTTGATACTAATTTATTTACAAGTTAGATATCAGAGGTCAGTTATAATATAGGAAAAAAAGAATAGCAATTGAGATGCTGAAAGTTCATAGAAGACATGACAAAGAGGCAAGTTGTAAAACCCATAATCTCAAATCAAATGTCTATATAAAAATGAACAAGATATAGGCAGCAAGAATGAACTAGAGGTCTTAATGTGAGGAAATATATTTAACCTCAAGAGTATATGGGTGTGGCTTAGACCCAGGAAAGCCTTGCTTCTGGATACATATTTACTATGAAGAAATTTAAACAAAAGAATGAGATGGAGAGCAATGCCCTGAATAAATTCCACCCAACAGTTTCTCCTAATGATTTATATACATAGGAAACCAAAAAGTATGCAGGGGTTGAGAAAATGGGTAAGGAGGATCATATCCAGACAATCTTGGTGGTTTGTTGGGCAACCCCTAAACTGATTAATGATAAGGCAATCAATCGGACACTTAGTGGGAGTTATAAAGACTTTCTAACCTTAAGTCAGGTAATGGTTTGAGATAGAGGCACTGCTTTTTTTGTAAGGAAGTTGACATTTAAAATAGATTCAAAGCCTGAGAACAACACATAGGAATGTGTCTATCCTATGATCCAAGAACTTGGCACCTTGGACAAGGACTCTCCTTTTGGAGGGGAAAAACCTAAGCCAAGACAATAATGACTGATATACTCTAGAAAAGAAACACCTAGGGATTTTTCCCTGGTTTAATGACTGGGTATTCTAAATGATCTGTGGATTAAACCCCTGAGATAGCACCTCAGCTAAGGACTTCAATGGAAGCCAGAAGCTGGAAGCAAGGACAAATTCCACTATCTTGTGCTCAGTGGAGTTACACTGGACATTTTAATAGCTATCAAAAACCAGGGTGGTACCTTATAGCAGCAACAATGTCAGACTCAGATAGAGAGGTGCCTAGAAAAAAGCATGTTCTGTCTCTGCACATCTATAAGAAACAACTTACCTATTCAAAGATCAGGGGAAGGAGGAACGAAGTGAAGATATCACCAGAAGATATTGGTGGTCTTTTAGCATCATGGTGATTAGTTTTCCCTACACATGTGTCTACTAGCCCCACATGTTCTCTACATACATACCCCTTCATGGATGTTCCTATATGATCTGTAGGCATATGATCCTCTGTGTATACATTTTGGTCATTGTCCTTTTCCTTTACATTATTTTAATTAGCATGTATCTTGTTCTGTTAATACTATGAGTTCATATGATTATTTCCCATACTTCTATTGTTCAGTCATTTTCAGTCATGTTCAACTCTTCATGACCCCATTTGGGGCTTTCTTGGCAAAGACACAAGAGTAGCTTGCCATTTTCTTCTCCAGTTCCTTTGACAGATGAGGAAAGTGAGTCAAACAGGCTTGAATTTCTTGACTAGGGTTACACAGTAAGTGGCTGAGGCCAGGTTTGAATTCATAAAGATGAGCCTTCCTGACTTCAGGTTTAGCACTCTATCCACTTGGCCACCTAGCTGCCCCTACAGCACATAGTAGGCACATATATGTTCTATTGCTATTTTATTATTTTGTCCAGTTCTATAAAATATATCCTTGGTCACTTTGTAAAGCATTAAAATGTACATTTATTTAGGTAGTTTTATTATTTTTCATATATTGGCACCATCCAAGCATGAGCACCCAGTATCTTTCAAGTTACTTTTGTTAGGAATGCTTGTCACTATATTTTTCTAAGTCTTATGCATGACTTGATAGGTTACTATCCAAATATTTGATGCATTTCTTGGTTATTTTAAATAGATGTTCTTTTATAATTTTCTCTTGACTTTTGTTAGTACTGTATAGAAATACTGATTACTGTTATGAATACATGTTATAGCCCCCTAAGAGAATATAAGACTTTTAAGACAAGGGTTTCACTTTTGTATTTGTATCCCTAGTGCCTAGCATAATTCTGGGAATATTGTTGTTGTTAAGTTGTTCAATCATATCTGACTCTTCGGGACCCTGTGGACAAATTGTCTGCAGGGTTTTCTTGGCAAAGATACTGTTGGTTTGCCATTTCCTTCTCCCATTTTATGCAGGCAGGGGTTAAGTGACTTGTCTAGAGTCATACAGCAAGCAAGTATATGAGGTCAAATTTGAACTCTGGTCTTTCTGAATCTAGATCCTGTGCTCCATCTACTATGTCACTCATCTGCCCATCTGAGAATAGTAGCAAGTTAATAAATGCTTGTTAATTGATTTATTATCTATCCTGCCACCTTATAAAAATTTATAAATCATTTCATTTAGCTTTTTAATTAATTCTCTTGGGTTTTATAAGTAAATTATAATGTTTTCTGTAAAGAGTGATTATTTTTGTCTCCTCTTTGACGATATGTATTCCTTTAATTTCTTTCTTTTGTCTAATTCTTAAAAATCACATTTCTATAACTAGGTCAAATAATGGTGTGGTAAGAGTTCTGAGGGTGGGGTCCTCACTTTAGTGGTAAACTTTCCAGTGTTTCTCCAATGAAAATGCAAGCTCTTGACTATAGATATAAATTTTTTTTTTATCATCTTAAAGAAGGTTCTTTTTGTGTCTGTGCTTTGGGGAATTATACATACGTGTGTGTGTGTATACTCATATATGTGTGTATGAGTGTGTATATGTGTGCTGTATTGTGCTGAAGACTTTGATTCTATTGATATAATGATGGGGCTTTTGTTGATTTTATATAATTAATTATGGTAATGACTATCTTAATTGTGGACCATATTTGAATCCATTTTGGTCATAGGGAATTATTTACTGGGTATTCTATTGTAACCATCTTGCTAAGGATCTTATTTTATATTTTACATCAATATTCATTAGTGGTATTTGCCCAGTGTTCTCATTTTTTACTTTTTTTTTTTTATCTTTGTTCTGTTTATCAGAATGATATTTGTCTTATAAAAGGAGTATGGTAGGGTACTCTTTTACTATCTTTGACAATTCATAGCAAAATGTATTATGTTCCTTAGGTGTTTGATATGATTCAGTTATGAGTCCATATACACCTCCACCTTCAATTCCCACTTAATTTAGGATCATAGGCTCAAAAATTTACATCGTAAAAGGGACATTAGAGGTCCTCCAGTTCAACTCTCTCATTTTACAGATGAGAAAAAAATGAGACCCTGAGAGATAAAAATATAGTATCTGCATTGATTTTCTTCCTGTAAAATATTTTTAATTTCATGTAGGGTTTTTTGTCTGTTTGTTTTGTTTTGTTTTCTGCTGATCTCCTCTATCCCTTGCCTGGTTAAGAATTCTCAAGGTAGCCATAACTCTGAAAGATACATGATAACAAAGATTAGCAATGCACTCTCTTGTTTTAAAATTTTTTTGACTTCTTATATCTGATTCATGTATTCATTTTGGATTTATTGTGGTATATAGTAAAAGATCTTGATTCATACTTAATTTCTGACAAATTGTTTTCTAGTTTTCTCACAAATTCCTGTCAAAGAGGGAATCTGTCTCTCAAGCAGTTTACTTTTTAGGATTTATTAGATACTAGGTCATTTAGTTTGATTAAATTCTGATTTTTACTTCTCTAGTTGGTTCTACATTCATCTCTTTTTCTATTTTTTAATCAGTGTCAATTAGTTTTGTTGATTACTGCCTTACCATATTATGTGCAGCCTGGAATTGTTCATACCTTCTTTTTACTACTTTTTTCCCATGTCTTCCTTGAGATGCTAGAGTTTTTGGTCCTACAAATGTCTTTTTAAGAAAATTATTTTGTCTAGCTCTATAAAGTACCCTCTTGGGTAGTTTGATTGGGATAGCATTAACCTATAAATTAATTTAGGTGGTATCATCATTTTTCTTATGTGGTTAAGTCCTAACCATTAATATCCCTTTGATTATTTAAGTTATTCATTATTTTCAAAGTGTTCCAAAATGTTATTTATATGCCTTAAGTGTGCTTTTTATATTGACTCCCAGATTATAATATGTAGTTCTTTATATAGGATTTAAATGATATATCTCTTTCTATTACTTCCTCCTATATTTTAACACTGAAATATAGAACTGCTTTGGTTTTTTGCAACTTTGTGTGCCATAAATATAGTTTATGTAGATTTTAGCAAAGCATTTGATAAAGTCTCACATGCCATACTTATGAATAAGATAGAGAGATGTAGACTTTACAATGATACAGCTAGATGGATTTAAAACTGTTTGAATAGTTAGACCCTAAGTATAGTCATCAATTTTTCAATGTCCATTAAGAAGTCTCCAGTGGAGGGCTCCAGGGATCCATGCCTTACTCTTCATTGGTTATATTTTTATCAATCACTTGGACAAAATGCAAAAATGACATCCTTATCAAATTTGCAGATGTTATAAAGCTTAGAAGGGATAGCTAACAAACTCAGCCACTTTCCTTTTACACTTTATATTTATCTTGCATGTACTGATTTATGGATGTGAGGTGTCTCTCATTAGAACTTAAGTACTTTGAAGTCAAGGATCATGGGCTTTTTTTTGGTTTGTTTGTTTTGGTTTTTGCTTCGTATCCTCAACGTTTAGTGTAGTACCTGGAAGATAGTAAGCAGGACTAAATGTTTTTTCACTTGATTGATTGATTGATGACAGAGTTGGGATTCAAAAGACCTTATCAGACCAGAAGAAATATAAAACTTTAACATCTATTTCGGAAAAATCAGCTTTAAAAGTTCAAGATGAGGGAGGCATATTTGGACAGTTTATCTGAAAAAAGATACGGGGGTGGGGGTTGTGGATTTTCCATAAAATTTGATTCAACAAAGACAAAAATAATGATAGCTAGCATCTGTGTAGTACTTTAAGGTTTGTAAAGAGCACTTTATAAATGTTTTTCTCATTTTATTCTCACAACAAGCCTGGGAGGTGGGTGTTGTTATTCTTCTCATTTTACAGGTGAAGAAAGTGAGGCAAAATTTAGGCCATTGTCCAGGAAGACCCAGCTAATAAGTTTCTGAGGCTCAACCTGAATCCAGCTCTTCCTGACTTGGAGTTCAGTTCCACTGCACTCCCTAGCTGCCTAAGTAGTATTATATGCTGCCAAAGGAAATTCTAGTGTGGCCTTAGGCTTCATTAAGAGAGGAATAGCATAGAGAATGAAGAGGTGATAGCCTCACTGTACTCCATCCTGCAGACCACATTTAGAGTGCTGTGTTTTCTTGAACCACACACCTTAGGGAAGATTGATATTGTTTGTTGAGGGTGGTGGTGTTTATCCTTCATTCTCAAAGAGAACCAATGATATCAGGAGGGTGATGTCTTGACTTGCAAGTAAATTGGATTTGAGTGAGGCAGAGCTGTGCAGAATCATTAACCTCACTCTCTCCTCCGGAGTCATCAGAGTCCAGTGGCAAGACATAGATCAGGACAAATGGTAATGGCCTAGGATATAGTAGGAGACCTTAGCCTTTTTAAGTTATGGTCTTTGCCAGGTTTCAGTCTATCTGAGGCAACACCCATTCAGCAATTAAAGGCTGGGTAAGAATGGAGGCCAAAGATGGTCTAGTTTGCCTTCACCAAAGAATCAGTCTGGGAGGGGAAGACCCTCAGAATTTCTGGCCAGAACAGAAACAATTGCTATTTGTACTCACTGTGAGCCACGAAAATACAATAGTGCCACAATAATAACACCGTAGTGATAAGCTGGATAGAAGTCAGAGGAGGGCTGCCAGAGTGGTGAAAGACTTTGAGTATATATTATATAAGAATAGATTGAGGGAATTGGGAACATTCAACCCAAAGAAGAAAAGATTCAGGGCAGAGGCATGGGAAAGAATGAGAGTTTTCTTCAAGTACTTGAAGGGTTATTTTATGGAAGAAAAATCAATTGATTGAATAGGTTGTCCTGGAAGATGGTACTTTTCCCTTTGCTTAAGGTCACCAGGCAAAGTCTATATGACCACTTTAAGGAAATGTTTGGGAGAGGATTTTTCCAACTGTGAAATTCAGTGCTTCTGTGACACTATGAAGAGAACAGAAGTCATTGGAATAGAACAGCTCCAGAATATTTGTAGAGGTACAGAATGCTTTACCAGAAGAAATCAGCCTAGGTTGTAGGGCCACCCCAGTTAATAAGAGGCTTCATGACATTGGACAAGGGTTTTCATTTCTTTGGGACGTGGCTTCCTCATCAATGATACAGGATGGGGTTAAGGGTGCTTGTATGACAAGTGTGTCTCAAGGACTCCTAAAGGAAGTGAATGAATAAGAGTCAACTGTGCCAAATGCTAGTGATGGAAAAAAAAAAAAGAGACTGACCCTGATCTCAAGGAGCTCACATTCTAATGGAAGACATAGCACCTGTGGGAAGTCTCTGCTGCAAGTGACCTTACATTATTAGGTTGTAGTAACAAGGCACATAGGATTGCTGCCTCTTTTCATTTATTTATTTTTTTTTGCTTTTTTTTTGGAGAGCAATTGGGATTAAGTGACTTGCTCAAGGTCACACGGTTAGGTTTTGTATTAAGTGTCTGAGGCCGGATTTGAACTCAGGTCCTCCTGACTCCAGGGCTGGTGCTCAATTCACTGTGCTACCTAACTGCCCCTTATTTATTTATTTATTTTTTTACTGCTGCTTCTTTTCATTCTCCTGGGGAGCTTACATTCAGCTGATCCCTCAGATGCCTTCTGGTCCAACAGACAGCCCGACTCTAAGAACACTGCATGACTTGATAGTCACACTTCATCTACTAAACTGTTCCCAGGGTGTAAAAAGACGTGAGCCGCCAGGTATGGGCAGGTAAATGCCTACATTTGAATGTAAGATTATGAGCGATGTTTTTTCTACATTCATTTTATTGTATACAGTGTGCTATATAAGGATATTCCTTCTTTCTCTACCCAACCACCTCCCACTATTCTCTGCTCAAAAATAATTAAAATTTTAAAAAGCATGAGAAAGAGAATTTAGAGACCTTTCTTTATCTGACAATGTGAATATTTGTGCAATAGGATGGCATGAAAACAAGCATGGCACACACATAGAGTACTGAATTCCTAGCCTGTTTCATATTACTCATGTGACTTTGAAAAAACTCTTGAAGATACCTGGGCCTCAACTTTCTCATTTGCAAAATGATAGATTTAAAGTAGATGGTCTCTAAAGTTCCTTCCAGCTCCAAATCCTAGAATGCCCTATAGGGAAAACAGCATTGTGAGGTGGAAAGAGCACTGCATTCTGATCCTCAGCCATGTGACCTTGGGCAAGTCATTCCTCCTGTGTCAATCTTACTTTTCTCCTCCGTAAAATGAGGGACTAGAATAGGTCATCTAAGTCCCTTCTAGTCCTAAATCTTATGATTTAAAATTAGTATTTCACTCTAATTATAGCCTTCATTTCTCTCTTTTCTCTCTCCCCATTCCCCCTTATCCTCGATCTGTGCAAATGAAAATCAATCCTTGAACGTTCAACTCAGGTCTCATTTATGAAAGACAGTAAGTTCTTGTGGAAAGAGTATCAGCTTTGTATCAGAAGACCTATGTTAGAATCTTGGCTCTCCCCTTGGACAAATTGACTTTTCTGGGCTTTATCTCCCTCCTCTATACCATCATAAGGTGACTGTACTTGGTAGCCACTAAGTGGCTGAGTCTATGAACCTAATATCTATCCTCCAAAAAGACTCCACTGATCACTAGCCTATCATGAGCTCTCCTCTCTCTGAATTCTTATCAACTGAATTTTTTGTGCCACTCAATTGGATCCCTGGCTTATAGATTCCTCTCATACATGGCATTTCTCCCCAAACAGATTGCTTACACTGAGATCATGGGTTGTATATACTTGCACCCAGTGTAGCAATTAACCCAGTACCTGGCAAACAGATCAAAAGCTAGAAGATATCCTCATCCAACCATTCCATTTTCCAGATGAGGAAACACAAGCTAGAATTGACTTTCCCAAGGTCACACAGCTAATAAGTGACAGAGCTGGGATTTGAACTAATGTCCTGTGATGAGGCTCATCATTCTTTCTATTGTATCATGTACCTCCCAGTAGGTAATCCATTAATCTTGGCTGAAAGAAGATTGAATAAACACCATTTTCAAGGGAGTTGCCTGAACTGTGAGTCCAATGTGATGTAACTGCCTTTGTGCCTACCACTTGGATCCTCCTCCAGTGGAGGTTGCGTGTATTGCAGCCCCAAATACTCCTCTCAACAACCTGAGAGTAGCTAAGAAGGGCAAAGATTCCAATGGTCTCACTACTAATGGGGTGGCGAAGGAAGGCCAGGCACCACATACTGTATTTAATGTTGATGCTGTTCAGTGAAACAATGATTACAATCAATTTGACTACTAATGTGACTTATCTTGTAAATTGCTGGGTCATTAACCTCGACAACATCAATGTACTGTCACTATCCAATTCCACCAAATTAGTGTCCGAGGTAATAGAAGGAAGAATGTATTAGTGCATTATTGGTGGCTAATAGAGACAGCAAGTCTTTAATGTGCTATGGAGAACAGCTGAGACACCAGGGACACAGGCAGCAAGTCAGAGGCAAAGAAGAGAAAGAGAGTGAGACCCCCCAGCAGGGTGGTGTGAACGAGCTGCTACAGCTCCTTGCCTGGCCTTCAGTGCCCTGGGTTTTAATTTTGGCTCATGTACTGTATGATCTAGACTGCAGTGGTTCTCAACCTTCCTAATGCTGTGATGTGGGTGTATGTGGGTGTATCTGCATGTGGGAGGACCTGCCTGGAGATGGATAGAGGAGTGGTGTCTCAGTTCCTAAGACCATCAGAAATATGTGTTTTCCGATGGTCTTAGGTGACCCCTGTGAAAAGGTTGTTTGACCCCCAAAGGGGTTGTGACCCACAGGATGAGAACCACTGATCTAGAGTGAGTCTTCCCAATTCAATTCCACAAGCATTCACTGAGTACTTACTATGTGTGAGGCAAGATCAACCATAGACTCTTTGAGGACAAGGATCATTTTTGTCTTTATACCTCTTGTGCCTAGGACAATGTCTACTCATAGTAAGTACCTAATAATACTTAATGATTGAAGTCACTGTAGAGATTCAACCTCCCCTTGATTTCCTATTCTGTAAAATGAGCAGGTTGGACTAGATGATCTCTAATGAACTTTCCAGTAATTTAAAAAATAAAAGGACAGAAGCATCTGGGCCTTTTGGTGAGTCCCAGTCATGGCTGGCTGGGCTACCTTTCCTGAGTTTCACACTCTGCAACATGCCTGACAAAATCCATCTAGGCCATGACTGTCAACCATCTTGTCTTTCAGCTGCAGGGCTGGAAGTGACAACTTGGTCTATTAAGAGGCTTCTGCATGAATAGTGAGATGTCAAGTTTCATTACATAGAGACCAAGCGGGAGGCACACAACAGTCACTCAACAGGGTTTCGTTGAGCATTTAAATGGTCCGCAGCTGTATACCAGGTGCGGGCTACTCATGGATCATGACTATTTCTTACTATGTCTCCTAGGCCAGTAAAATGTTTGTTTCTATCATGTTTGTAAGAGAAACTCATCTATTTCTATGTCTACTACCTACATTGTTGCTTCTCTTCACAAAGACAAAGGATTGCATAAGATACACCTCCGTGTAGGCTCTTGGGTTTGAGATCTTTGCTCTAGAGGCAAAGAAAGAGCCATAGGGATTCACTTTCTCCTGGAATCCTAAACTCTTCTGGACTCTTTATTGATCAACTCTTTATTCAACTTTTAAAAAAAAATTATATGTAGGTTATCATTTCTCTCATAGAGGCAAAGAATATCAGAGCTGCGAAGAATCTTAGGGCTTAGCACAGTGCCTGGCACATATATTAGATTGTTAATAAATGTTTTTTGATTGATTGGTCTAGGAGTCAACCTTTGATTTTACAGATGGAGAAGTTGAGGCCCGTATAGGAAAAACAACTTATCTAAGATCATACAATCAGTTAGTGGGAACACCAGAGCTAGGACCTATGTCTCAAATCCCCACCCAATTCAATACTTGCTTACTTCATAGAGTTGTTAAAAAGAAATTTAAAGTGCATATGAATTTTTTTTTAACAGATTGGGAGGTTTTACATAAATGTTAACTATATTGAGGAGATTCTTCTAGATGTAGGGTCATAGATATAAAACCAGAGGCTCTTCAACTTGATGAGTTAACAAGCTGATGAGCCTTTGTGTAGGACTTTGCAGCTCATGGATGGAGGATGATTAGATGGTTAAATCTGTTGTAGATAAAAGTCATCCATTTATTCTAGGCTACAAATAATAGGGGGCAATTTCAGAATCCTCCATTTCCCCTTATTCCTTTTTCAAAGAACAGACTGGAGTACAACTGAGATAAGAACAGAATTGGGGGCAGAAGAGAAGCCTATGTATACATGCATCCTTCCCCTGGGAGTCCTTCATGACTATCTTGAGCCACAGGTCATTGAAATATTGCAACTGAACATTTATTTTTACCCATATACTTGGATTCTGAGCTCCTGGACCCAAACTGTAGAGAGATAAAGTTGAGTACTCTTAAACCTCAACCTCCTGGGTAGAGCAGGGAGGATTTCCTGAGTGTTGTCAGTGGTCTGGAGAATTCTGGGATCCAACCTTCTAGCAAGAGAAGAGGTAAAAATGGAATTGGCAGAGGTATCATTCCATTCAGACTGGCACCAAGTACTGAATCTTTTTGTACAGTTCTTCCAAGAACTACAGAAGGATCTGATAGAGTTGGCAAAATTTGAAGACTTTCCTGTTCAGTTTTTAGCAGAAAAAAATCTAGAAATATGGTAAAGAAACTTCTTGAGTGATATGATGAGGGGAAAGGAATTACATTTTGTCTTCCCTTGCTACCATGGTTTGTCCAGTATAGATTCATCTGGAAGGAAGTTGACTCTATAGCATCCTCAAGTTTATTTTCCTTCTGAGAGGGGTTCAAGATATTTTGGTAGTACTAAAAGGCCATAGGCCTACATGCATCCCTAGGGTTAGAGTAGAACTTATAATGTCAAGGGTTTGCTTTTCTAGTCATTCCAACTTGTTTCCCTTCTGAGGGGAATTTAAACCACAGGGAGGCACTATGAGTCTGGGGCTCTGTATAGGGTTCTGAAAGAATGTGGGATTCACCATAGAAGGAGAATTATACTGATATTTTATGGGCTACTGGGAGGCTTGTATGTGTTTCTTGCATTGTTTATGAGTCCATGTGATTCCTTTGTGTTTTCTACATTCTGTCTGTTGGGTGAAATAAAGGCACTCTTGTACCAGATATGTGCTGCTACCTTGAGTGCTTGTATGGGAGCTAGGGACCCATTTACCAGCAGCTGTGGAGACCTAAACATGAGCTATATCCAAATTATATTTTGAGATTTCCTAAAAGGGACTCTGGGTGGGAGCTAAACTAGTCAAAACAAGAGTGATGAGGGGCTGCCCCCAAAACTGAACCCAGTCAATGCATTTCCAGGGGTGGTATACTGGTCTATAGATTATAGCTAATCTTTCTGAACCCAACTGAAGGTATAGGACTTAAAAATCTACCGCTAGACGTGACCCTAGAAACCATCTACTCCAACTTTCATATTTTACAGGTAAAGATAGTAAGACCAAAGGAAGTCACTAGAAAACATTAATATGGTAATTATTTTATTATTAAGGTTTTGAACTCTGGTCTCTGACTACACAGTCTCTTCTCCAAAGATGCCTTTTTTCCACTCCTGCAGTCTATTCCTCATTCTAGAGAAGCTAGTACATACCACATTACATTAAATTGCTAATTATTAAAACAAGTGAAGTTATAAATTCCATTTTCTTTCCTATACCACGAAGGTGTACCCCATCTGTAGCATTCTCTTTTATTAATTCAAACTGAATAGCTTCCTCTGGAGAACTCTCTATTTCCAAGGGGAGATGCACTATCACGCCATCTCTTTAAAATAGTAAAAGCATTGAAATATTACCTATTTCTAGTTTCAGAGCACCTTTCCCATCCATCATCTTACTCAAGCTTCAAAATATTTTTGTACATATGTGACTCACATGTTATGATCCCCATTTTCTGGTAAGCAGTTCCAACAATTCACCAGGATCCTAATGGGAATTAAGTACAGAACTCAAGCCAGAGTTCAGATCTTCTTCTCCACCTAGGCCTTTATTGGTGAACATTGCCTAAGAAATGAAGTCTTTCTACTAATTTTTGTTTTTCCTATTCATTCTGAAGAAATCTTAACTTCACAGTAAGAGAGGGCTAGGTAGGAGCTAAAGCATGGAAACTCTCATAATAACTGGATCTGTTCCTATCTTACATTCAATCTCAAGAGATCCCAAGAAACAAATACATATTTATTATCATTTTTATTATTATTAGCTTATCCAAGTTCACAGGGTCCCTATCCATAGATCTCAGGCTAAGAATCTCTTGTATGGTGCTTTTAGGTTTACAAAGTACTTTACAGGTTATCCCTTCCACATCACGACTTCCCCCATCACCATTTTGATGTATAACAGGCCAGTAAAAGAAATTAAATGAGAATTTTGGGGGAATTTTGCAGAAGCTGCAGATGACATGTGAAGACCAGCAGACAACACAGAAAAAAATTTAGAAACTCAGAAATACATAAAATATATGTGTAATATTGCATAGCATCAGCCCAAATTTTACAATAAGATACTATAAACACCCCATAAAATAAAAAGAATAATTCAGATTTCTTCTCTTGTACAAAAGGAGGGCCAAAAAATTTTACATGCATTTTCCAGATCACTGGTATACCTCTCCTCAACCCCTACAATGTAGAAGGGATAACTTTCTGTTTCTTTCTCTTTGTATTATTTATACATACATATATATATATAT
>CM053580.1:276007871-276042980 GCA_028627135.1 Pseudochirops cupreus | reverse complement strand
TTTGAAGTCAAGTCTTCCAGACTCTACTGACATCCACTGTACCACCTATCCACCTCAATGAGAATGACTTGGTACCAAGTCTCTTGCCCTGTCAGGAAGGGCACAATGGCCAACCCCTCAGCCATGGTTCTCCAAACACTTACCTGAACACCTTTCTTTAGTACTGACAGCTGGCACTGTGACTGATGGAATAAGGTGAGGTATCATGGTTTTTCCTTACTGAGCAATAAAGCTTCCTGAATTCTGATGGCTGTGAGCCAGGATGTGGGAAAATTTGCACTTATGTTGGGGTAAAGTTCACCATCTATGGAAAAAAGGGGTCTGCTAAGCAAATTAACAGTGTAAACAAGGTTATAAGGGGAGCCATTTCTTCTACTCCAGAGACTAAGCTATTTGCAAGCATTTAAGTTGTACACATTTATAAACAAGGTGCAAATTACAAATGATTGATAGCTGCTCATTCAAACACATCTGGCAGGCCCCCTGCTTTGCCCAACTTGGTTAGCCATAACTATTTGTATCTGAATGTAGTACAGATGTAATTCTTTTTAAAACATTTTATAAAAGCTATAGGATCTATACTTTTTGTCCTCAAAATGTCTCTCAAAAACATAAAGGAAGCTGTACCACTGAGAATTAGCATATCAAAAAGCAATCTGATTTTCCCTTTCCCCCAATAGATTCAGTGTTATAATGGGTTTCATTCCTAATCAAGGACTTGGGTCATAAAAATCACAACTATGACTGACAATGCACCATAAAAGTAGATAAATAAATATCTTGCTAGAATCATTTGAATAATAAAATTATGCTCAGAATTCTATAAAAATAGATACAAGGCTACAATTTACATTGATCCTGGCTCTAGTGCTTACTAACTAGGTGACCTTTGGTAAATTATTTAACCTTTCTGAGCCCTGGTTTCCTTATTTGTAAAATAAGGCTAATAATATTTATATTTCCTATATCTTGTACTTGATGAGAGGAAACTGCTTTGGAAATCTTAAAGTGCTGTTTAAATGTGAGCTATTATTAAAATTATTATTAATACCATAGAACCTAATGATACGTTGTGTTCATAGCACATAGGAAATACAAGTTGATTTTATTATAAATTGCTCATATGTGGCTAATATAGTACCTTTCAATAAGCATTTAATCAACAACAATTTTGGCTTCCTTTTTTAGATATTTGTGAAGGGCAGTTATGAGATGACCCGAATTTCTTTAAAAGCATCTAAGAAAGTCTAAACTGATGAATTATGTTTCTCTTAATAAATTTCCCTGCAGCAAGTAGAGGCATTCAAAGTCATTCCATTGGCCTTAGGGCTATGCTGAACATTGAATCTTTTCTTTCTAAAATAACCATTGTAGCATTAAACTATTTGAAAGCCTCACTAAGGCCTTTAGCAGTGAAGAGATGGAATGTAGGGATTTCTCAGGTCTGGTTCTCATAGATCTTATTGGCTCTAATAACCCAATATCATTAAGGACAGCCATGACAGGGAAGGGATATCACACAAGGATGACCTGAAGAGTAAGTATGGGCAGCTAAGTGGTGCCATAAATAGGGCACTGGGTCTGGAATCAAGAACGCCTGATTTCACATCCCACCTCAGACACTTACTTTTAGCTGTGTCACCCTGGGCAAGTGATTTAATCCTGTTTGCCTCAGTTCCTTATCTGTAAAATGGAGACATACTAGAGAAGAAAATGGTGAACCACTCCACTATCTCTGCCAAGAAAACCTCCAATGGGGTCACAAAGAGTCAGGTACAACTGAATGACTGAGCAATATACAACAATAAACAGAATAACAAAGCATGATGTTCTAGAACTCAGGGCTTGCCTATAATACAAACATTTTTGCTGATTCAGACTACTTTTCCCACCAGCTCCCCAAAAGAAATGGCATTACAGAAATACTGGATTTAGAATCAGAGGACCTAGTTTCAAATCCCACATTTGCTTGATTGTAAGCAACTCACATCTTCCCTGGGCCCCGGTTTCCTCAACTGTAAAATGTGGAGGTTTTACTAGATGGCCTCTGAAGTCCCTTCCAGCTGTAGATCTATAATCCTATGAACAGCTGTTATTTTTTTAAAATTTATTTATTTTTAGTTTGCAAAATTCAGTTCCACAAGTCTTTGAGTGTTAAAATTTTTCCCCCTTTCTCCCCAATATGGCAAGCCATCTGATAGAGGCTCTACATATACATTCACATTAAACATATTTTCACAGTAGTCATGTTGCAAAAAAGAATTATAACCGATGGAATGAGCAGCGAGAAAGAAAAAATAAAACATAACAAAATCAAAAAAGAGAGTGCAAATAGTGTGCTTCGATCTGCATTCAAACTCCATAATTCTTTCTCTGAATACAGACAGCATTTCCCATCATAAGCCTTTTGGAGTTGTCTTAGAAACTTGCATTGCTGATAAGAGCCAAGTCTATCAAAGTTAGTCATTGCACGATGTGGCTATAACTGTGCACAATGTTCTCCTGGTTCTGCTCCCCTAACTCAGCATCAGTTCATATAAGTCTTTCCATGTTTTTCTGAAGTCTGCCTGTTCATCATTTCTTATAGCACAATAGTATTTCATTATATTCATATACCACAAATTGCTCAAGCATTCCCCAACTGATGACTATGCCCTCAATTTCCAATTCTTTGCCACCGCAAAAAGAGCTATAAATATTTACATATGGGTCCTTTTCCCTTTTGTATAATCTCTTTGGGCTACAGACCTAGTAGTGGTATTGCTGGATCAAAGGGATCACACTCTTATAGCCCTTTGGGCATAATTTTAAATTGCTCTCCAGAATGGTTTGATCAGTTCACAACTCCACTAAAGCATTAATGTTTCAATTTTCCCAGAATTTCTCCAACATTTATCATTTCTCTTTTCTGTTATATTAGCCAATTTGATAGATATGAGGTGGTACCTCAGAGTTGTTCTAATTTGCATTTCACTTATCAATAGTGATTTAGAGCACTTCTTCATATGACTATAGATAGCTTTAATTTCTTCATCTGATAACTGCCTGTTCATATCCTTTGACCATTTATCAATTGGGGAATGACTTATATTAGTATAAATTTGACTAAGTACTCTATATATTTGAGAAAAGAGAGCTTCATCAGAAACACTGGCTATAAAAATTGTTTCCCAGCTTTCTGTTTTCCTTCTAATCTTGGTTACATTAGCTTTTTTTGTGCAAAAACTTTTAAATTTAATGTAATCAAAACTATCCATTTGGCATTTCATAATGTTCTCTCTCTCTTTTTTGGTCTATTAATTTAAATAGTTGCTGCTTCCCTCAAAACACTGGATCAGAAAGCCATCCTCTAGTAAGAATTCCACTAAACTTCCTCTGTACCAGCTTCCCATAGAATGGGCTTTTATGCCTCAAGCAACAACCAGATGCCAAGAACCAGTTCATGCCTTAGCCCTCCTAAATAATCAATCCCAGACAATGGTCTCCTTGCTTGCTTAAAAGCAAACCATTCCATTCTATATAACACAAATTCCTTCAATACAGGTCAAACAGCACACAGACACTTTTGCATGCAGAGGAAAAAAATCAAACACAAGTGGAAATCCAATAATAGACAGGAGTGTTTTGTTCAGTAGTGAGTCCCAAATATTGGAAGTATTTCAGCAGAGGTCCATGGCCCAGTGTACTAGAGAAAGAGTTCCTGTATTAAAGGGGGTGGGTGGCGGCGCTAGATTCTATGAACAACCATCCAACTCTAAATTCTATTGTTCTATGAAGGAGATTATTTGAAGCCATATCAACAAGAGGGTCTTTCCTAGGTCCTATGAAGAGATTTTTTTTAGACTAACCCCTTCTTTTCCCGTGCAGTTTGCTTGAACGATGGCCTTTTCTCAGTGCTCCTTAACCTCTCTGCATCATTTAAAAATGTTAATCACCCCCTCCTTCTGGTTTATTCTCTCCTCCCCAGAATTTTGTGACACTTCTCTGGAATGACTCTCCTCCTATATGCTGATATTTCTTTCATCTCTTTTGCAGATTTGACATCTAAGCCTATTCCCCATGTGTGAGAGAAGACTCTGTCCTGGATCCCCTCTTCTCTCTTTATACTCTACACACTCCCTCTTCATGATCTCATTGGTTTGCATGGATTTAACTAGCAACTCTAGACAATAATTCCCACTATATACTTAGCTTTCATCTCTCTCTGAATATATATCTCTTATTGCCTATTTGAAATCTGCATCTGGATATCCCATAGAGAAGTCAAACTCACTAAGTTCAAATCCCAACTCATTCTCTCCCTAATTCCACCCATCCTAATGTCCCTATTTCTATATGAGGGTACCACAATTTTTCCAGTCACAAGGTTCACAATCTAGAGCTATTTCTAATTGTCCACTTGTCTCCCATGTCAAATCAGTTACTAATTCCTCCTCAATTTCATTTTCATCTTCCCCCTGCTTTCTACTCACAACCAAAATATGTTAGTTCAGGTCCTTGTGAACGCTTTCCTGCTCTGCTGCAGTAAACTCTACACCTCAAGCCTCTCGCCTCTCCAGGTCTCCTCCACACTACCAGCAAACTGATATTCCAAAGGATAGATCTGACTATGTCACTCTTCTGCTTAAGAAAATTCAGTGGCTCCCCATTGCATTAGGATAATATACAAATTCTTCCATTGGCATTTAGAGCCCCTTACAGCCTGCTTCCAGTCTGTCCTTACAGAGTAATAACATGTAACTCCCAACTCACACACACTATTCTCTGGACAAGCTGACCTATTTACTATTCCCTATAAAGAGCATTCTCTGGCCTTTGCACAGACTGTATCCAGTGCCTGGAATGCTCTGTCCCCACCTCCATCTTTTAGAATCCCTAATTCAATTTAATTCAGTTCAAATCCCACCTTCTTTCCTCAGTTCTTGAAGTATGAGTGCCATCCTGCCCATGTATTTATTTGTCTCATTTATGTATTACAATTATCAATGCCTATCCCAGATTCTGGTATATAATAGGCACTTCATAAAAGCTTGGTCCCATTGAAAACACAAGGGCGACTTGGTGTTATAATGGATAGAGTACCAGACCTGGAGTCAGGAAGACTCATCTTCCTGAATTCAGCACGGGCCTCAGACACTTACTAGGTGGGTGACCTTGGGCAAGCCCCTTATCCTGTTTGTCTCAGTTTCCTCAGCTGTAAAATGAGATGGAGAAGGAAATGGCAAACCACTCCAGTATCTCTGCCAAGAAAACCTCAAATGGGCTCACAGAGACACAACTAAAAAACAACTGAACAATTCAGAACACACCTCAGAAAGATAACCACAGCCATGATATCACATTTTCTCTCCTTTCCTAAAGTGTGAATTAAGGATCTGCAAGCAGGAGTGCAATTGTGTAATGCTAAGGGAATAGGAGGATCTTCCCTATCCATTAATAGGCTTATATGATCACATGTGTCCCCTTTTCCCTTGGAACAGGCACTGTGTTCCCAGGTCTAAAGGTACACAGGTATTTTAATCTCAGATGTCTTGCTGCTTTCACAGCTAGAATACATCCTGAATCACATAGAACCCCCTGAGAGAGGAACTTGCCTAAGGAGGAGCTTGCTTAGGGGAGGCTTGCTGCAGGAAGGCTTTCACACTTTTTAGTACTAAGCTAATTGTGCACTGAGTCACCTTCTGACTCTGAGCCTATTAGTTGAAAACTATATATACTGGGAGGTTGGTATTTTACTTTGGGGGTTCACTTATGAGAAGGACCATTTGATTCCCTGGATGGGACTCTGAGGAGCCATTTGTTAAGAGCCCCCTGACTATTCAGAGGCTTGTGCTCTCCCGATCCAGTGGGGTATGAACTATACCACTGTATTACTTTGTTCAGGCAGTAGGAGCCCTGTCTGTTGAATCTCTGTAATAATTTCTCTGCTTGTATTTTCTACCGATATATGTTTAATTAAAGTAAGATTGTTGACCCCTTTAAAATGGTCTTTCTTTAGAAAAGCAGATCAAAGAACCAGTGCTAGCCGTCCATTCTAGAGGTGCTAGTGTGTTTGCTAATACAAATTGGAAGGTAAAGAGAAAAAAAATCAGAGATTTGGAGGATCTGGAGATGGGAGGGGTGCTCCCAAGGGATGAAAAGGTAAAAAACCAATATCCCAACATTCTGGGTTCACAGTTTTGCTGAGGGCAGAGGAGAGGTGAAAAAACCAGAGGAAAAATATCCCAGTCCAACATAAGGAATACTTTCCTGACAATTCCAGCTACCCCAAAGTAGAACAGTCTGTCTCAGTGAATTCCCCATCACTGCGAATTTTTAAACAGAAGCTAGATGACCACTTGTTTAGGACATTGTAAAAAGAATCCCCCTTTAGGTGTGAGTTGGACTAGATGAAGCCTGAGGTCCCTTCCAGCTTTCAGACTCGGTGATGTTTAACATCTTAGTGAAACCCTGACTACTGTGAATTCCAGCTCCCTCTCACCCAATAACAGCTTGGCTTTTCCTCTTCACTCTTTCTGGAAGGGGCTGCTGCCACCTTCACTTCCCTGCTGATTGTTCACAGGTGGCTTCCCCTATTTGTTCCCACCTGTTCTGTTTCTCCCAGTGTCCAAACAGCTGTCCCATGCGCCTGTGGGGAAAAGCTCTCAGACTCATTAACACACACAATCTCCTGAACAGTTACTACTAAATGTCTTCTGGACCCATCCCAAATGTATCACTTTATACCTGTCCAAATGGCTTGCCATCAGCCAAATGATAACTTCCATTTCTCTCGCCTTTAAGGTTTTCAAAATGCTTTCCTCACAACAACTCAGTGAGGCAGGGAGTTCAAGGATAATTATCATACTTACTGGTTGCACATGTGATGAAACCCAGGCTTAGAAGAAGTTAATGACTCACCTGTGGTTACATTGCTAAGTGAGTGACAGAGTCAATATCCACACTCAGGTCTCCTCCTCCACAACCTACCACCCCCATGGTCCAATCACCAGGTAATATTCTCCTCAACAAACTTCCCATCTTTCTATTGATGAGTTCTTCCTGGAGCCTCTATTTTGTGAAGGGAGACCATCTGTCTGCATTCTCTCTTGGGCCTATTCCAGATTTTCTCAAAATTTCAAACCATTCCCCTACACCAAGTAACCTCATCCCCTCCCAGCCCCTTCAGATTCCTTTTGTGGTTTGTCTTTCTGCATTAGAATATGAGCTCCTTGAAAGCAAGAAGTGGTGGTGCTGGTGGTGTGTGGGTGTGTATATATTTATATCCTCAAAGCTTAGTACAGTCCCTAGCACATACTAAGCATTTAATAAATATTTTTATCTTTCCTCCCTTCTTCCTTCTTTCCTTCCCTTTCTTTCTCCTTTTCTCCCTCTCTCCCTTTCTCTCCTTCCTCTATTCCCTCTCTTCTTCCCTCCCTCTTGGTACTCTCCCCTCCCTCCCTTTTCCTCCTTTCTTCTCTCTTCTTCCTTCCATTTCTCCCCCACTCTCTTCCTTCTTCTGTCCAGTTTGATAATCTTTACATTGCCTACATTAAAAAATTTTTTTTAACATTTCTTCTTTAATTTTTTGCTTTCTTTTGGAGAGGGAAGGTAGGGCAATTGGGGTTAAATGACTTGCCCAAGGTCACATGGCTAGTTTTGTGTTAAGTGTCTGAGGTCACATTTGAACTCAGGTCCTCCTGAATCCAGAGCCAGTGCTCTATTCATTGCATCATTAGCTGCCCCCACATTGCCTACTTTTTAAAGGCACCTTCCATATTTCTTTCTGTTCCTTTCTTCTACCTCTTGGGTTTTGACTCTCCTAGTTCCCATGCCTATACTTTTTTCCCTACCACTCACTCCATTGATAGAATGACTACTTCTCACTACTTGAGGAAAAGTAAATCCGGGTCAGGCATTCAAATGGGGAACTCAAGGAAGCTCCTGGCAATGCCTCACCCAGTTATGCTCTTTCTTAAGTTCTCTGCACTTCAAACTTCTCTCTCCCTTTATTCCCCTATCTTCTTTTTCAGGAGTTAACCTCTTCTATGGGGAAGAAGGAAAACTCTTATTAAATTAACTACTGATAGTGTACCCTTCCCAGGGTTTCACCCCTCCCCAACCGCTCCACTTAAAAAAAGATACTTATTAGTCCAAATGAATCTCCAAATGGAGAAAATTCAGGAATGAAAAAGTGAAGAATTTCAGACAAAGGGAGGAAGTATGGAGAGAGTAAAAGGGAATGGACTGGCAAACAGGAGACTTGATATCAAGTCACAATTTGATGCTTTCATTCAGTAAAGCATTTATTTAGTACCTACTATGTGTGAGGCATTATGCTAAGTGCTGGAGTACAAAGACAAAAAGAAACTATTCCTGCCTTCAAGGAGCTTAGAGTTTATATATTCATGGGATAGAGGACAGAAATGTACATAGAAAATTCAATATGAAATACATACGAAATAATTTCTGGGGTGAGACCTCAGATAGAAAGGGATGGAATCAAGGTACACTTCCAAAAGGAAATTATGTCCCTTGTGTTGAGTTTTAAAGAAACATGGGGAATCTACATGGTGGAGGTAAGGAAGGAGTGGATTCCTGGTTTAGAGAGTTTTTATTGTTTGGGTGTGACTTTGTTCAGTTGTTTCAGTCATGTTCCACTCTTTGCGACTCCATTTTTGGGGCTGTCCTGTCAAAGATACTAGAATGGTTTCCCATTTCCTTCTCTAGCTCATTTTACATATGAGGAAACTGAGGCAAGCAGGGTTAAGTTCCTTGCCTAGGTCACACAGTTAGTAAGTGTCTGACGCTGAATTTGAATTTGGGAAGCTGAATCTTCCTGACTAGAGAGACCAGTACTCTATGCACTGTGCCATCTAGCATTCCATTGCCTATAGTACCAAGGAGTTAACTAACTTACTCAGTTCATATAATCATTATGGAAGCATGACTCAAATTTGGATTTTACTGACTCAAAGACCAGCTCTCTATATACTTTAATACAATACATCATATATAATTTAAAATAACAACAAAAGAAAAGCTAAGCAACTGCAAAAAGATATTGATAATAATTTAAGACTAGTAGGACACTTTAATATTACTGTCCTGATTGGATAAATCTGGAACAATAAACAAGAAGAAATATGTAGAGCTGAATGAATTGTTTATTAAACTAATTTTGACTGACATGGCAACTTCTCAATTATTAAACATATATTGATAAAATACATATTTCTCAGCAGCTACCTTTAAAAATTAACCATGCACTAGGACATAATCATAAACCACAGTATAAACAGACACATAAAATAAATGCATTTGTAATTTTTTAGAATGCTTTCAGAAGACTTGGATATTAAACAAATGGATTTGAGGGTTAGCTTTTGGCAGACAATTTTTCACCCCAGAATTTCCTAAGCTTTGAAGGAGATATACCTCTAGGAGCAGAGTACCCAAAGTGCTTTTGACTCTGACCTTGGGTTAGGGACCTTATAGATAGTATGCAGGAACCAAGTGAGTAAAGAGAAGGAAGAAGAAGAACAGAATGAAGGTCAAGAAAGTCAACATAAGCAAAAAAATTGCTCACAAACCATCACTGGGAATTGGCACTGAGACATGAACCATGAAGCTGTGACTGGTCCTTGGGCTGCTACTGAGCACTAGCAATGAGGACAGTAATAGGGACCCATGGCTCAGAGTAGTCAGAGACTGATGAGAGTAGGGTCTGATCCATTAATTCCTTTCCGTCTGCTTGTGAAACCAGCTGTCAATTTCTTGTTAGCACACCATATAAACTTATTTGTCCTTTATATGATATGTTCGATTTAGATTTTATTTATGTACTATAAGCTGTTGTTTATTGTATTTAATGTTTACAGATGTAGAGATGATAAGAGAACATTCCTTGTTTCAGAGAGATGTAATATTTGGTTCAAAATGCATCTGGAGGCTTGGCAGTAGTTTGGAACAGTTGAGTGGATAAAGAGAGAGAGAGAGAGAGAGAGAGAGAGAGAGAGAGAGAGAGAGAGAGAGAGAGAGAGAGAGAGAGAAAACAAATTGCCAATATCCAAAATGAAAAAGGGGGATTTGCATCAAATAAAGTGGAAATTATGTAAACTATTGGAAACCATTCTGACCAATTATATGCCAAGAAAACTGACAACTTAAATGAAAAGGAAGTATGTTTTTAATCATATAAAACACCTAGTTAAACAGTACAAGAAATGGAGAATTTAAAAATAAAAAAATATTCATAAATTCCCAGAACCAGGTAGACTTGTAAGTGAAATTTTATGAAATATTCGATGAACAATTAATTCAAATATTACATGAACTACTTGTAAAAATAGGATGAATGCCTACAAAATTCCTTCTAGAATAAAAATACACTATTGATATTTAAACCAGAGAGACAGTGATGATTTTTTAAATAATAGGGAGGTCAATAGTAAACTGTTTCAAGTCTAGTCATGAATTTGGAATTAATATACTTCAAATGAAGGACCAAGAGTTGCTAAGGACCCTAAGCTATGACTGGGGCAAAACACACTAATTTTTACTATCCTTTGACCTTAGCAGCTACTGTATTTTTGGGGGGGTTAGGACGGGAATAGTTTGAAGGAAAGCCAAAATTCCACAAAGGAATGTGGAAACTTGCTGCCTGAGAGCAGAAAGTCATATCCCTGAGGGAAAGTGACTTACTAGGATAGTTCTGGCCATAGGAGTGGAGGGGAAACAATATTTCCTATCACACGTCTGAGCAATGGGTTCTCTGGTTCAGGGGATCATTGACAGCGCAACCTCTCTTACTTGCCAGACTTCATCTACTGCTTGCTTATCCTTTATAGACAATAACATCATAAAAGTAGTCATGAATAAAAGCAAGACAAGAAAATACATATCTAAACGAAGACTAATGACTCTCTGAATAATGAATCAGTCAAATAAAAATCATTGAAACAAGTAATTATGTTAGATACAGTGATAACAACAAAACTACTAATGAGACACAGCTACACAGCTGTGTAGAGGAAAACTAATGTGGACTTACGTGAACCAAATAGAAAAAGTATAGATCAATGAACTGAACATGCAATTAAAAAGACCAAAAAATAAATAATGTCACAAGAAGTAACCTTCAAAAACTATATAAAGAAATTTGAAAACAAAATAACAATACAACTGATAAAACTAAGAGCTGCTTTTAAAAGACTAAAAAGATTAATATGCTGTTGTCCAAATTGATAGGGAAAAAACGAGAGCAGAAAAATTATCAAAATAAAAGCTGAACATAGCAAATTCATAACAAAGAGGAAAGAATTGTCAGAACTTACCCAAAAGAATCAGATATTGGCAACACTGGGAATTTTTAAAATGATGAATACCTAAAAAAATATACAATATCTAAACCAACAAAACAATAAAGTTTTTGAACAACTCAATTTTATTATAAAAAGAAATCAAGCAAAGGATGAGGTGGGTGTTAAGAGTCAGGGACTTATACCAGATAGGTATGTAAATGGATTCTATCAAAAGCTTATCATGTAATTAATGCCTCTGCTACAAAAATCATACCCCCAAATAGAAATAACTCTACCAAACTATGGGATAAATATGGTCCTGATAACTAAACCAGCAACAGACAAGACAGAGAGCAAGAATCTTACTATTGTGTATTTATCTAGGTTGGACAAACGGGAATAAAGCAAGTATGAATTCTCTCCACTATTACTTGATATATAAAACCTCATCTCAGAAACTAGTTGAGATGATTAATAAACTCAACAAGTTAATAGGAAATAAAATAAATTAACAAAAATCAGCATTTCAGTTAACAAAAATCAAGAAGAAATTATAAAAAGAGAAATTCTACTACAATGCATAAAATATCTGAGATTTGTCCAACAAGACTTGAAAGATATATGCATGTAAAACTGTGAAGCACTTTTTATAGAAATACTGATAATTGGGATAGTCATTGTTCATGTTTGGATTGTGTCAATATAATTAAAGTAATAATGCTACGTGAGTTCGTTTACATGTCAATCACATTATCAAGCAGATACTTTTTAGAACCCGACAACATAGTTGGATGGAGTATGCGTAGGCCAGTAGTGAATTAAAATAATGACAAAATTCATTTGGAAGAACCAAACTCTAGAATCTCAAGGAAAATAACATATGCAAATGAAGGAAACAGAACATTATCAGATTTTGTACAATGTTATATAGGATTGGTGCAGCAAGGTGGTGCAGTGGGTAGAGCACTGGGCTTGGAATCAGGAAGACTCTTCTGTCCGAGCTCAAATCTGGCCTGAGGCACCTACTAGCTCTGCGACCCCTAAGGCAACTCACTTAAGGGGGTTTGCCTCAATTCCTGATAAGTAAAATAAGCTGGAGAAGGAAATGGCAAAACCACTCTAGTACCTCTGTCAAGAAAATCCCAAAATGGGGTCACAAAGAGCAGGTTCATGACTGAAACAACTGAACAAAATCACCAAAAATAAATATAGATTTAGCAATGAAAACTATTTTATGCTTGTGGAAAAAAAATGTTAACCAGTAGAACTGATTAGATAACTAAGATAGAGAAGAAATAAAGAAAAAAAGTATTAACCTATTGTTTCATAAGTGCAAATACAAAAATTACTAGTGGAAGATACTCTTTTTTGGCAGAACTAGCGGGAAAACTAGAAAACAGTTTGGCAGAAATGAGATTTAGACCAACAATTTATACAATATTCTACAAGAAAAATAAAATTTATGTAAGACCCAAATATAAAAGGTTACTCCATAAAACAATTCAAAGAAAAATTACATCAGATGACTTTATAACTATACCTATGGTAAAAAGTCTTAGTAAAAGAAGAATGAGGAAGATCATAAAAGATAAAAAAAGGAATTTCAACTGCATACAATTTTTTAAAGCTTTTGCATGAATAAAATCAATAAAACTAACATAAGGAAAGAAACAGCAGAGTAGAAAAATCATATCAAATATCACTGATAAAAGTTTGATATCTAAGCTATTTAGGCAACTGACACAAACATAGAACCAAAAGCTATTCTCCAGTGGATAAGTGCTCAAAAGGGTATGAACAGTTTTCAAATGATGATTTACAAACCAGAAATAACCATATGAAAAACATGATCCAAATCACTGGTGGTTAAGAAAAATGCAAATGAAAACAACTTTGAAGTTTCACATAACGCCATGCAAATTGGTACAGATAACAAGAACTGGGAATAGTCAAAACTGAAGGAGCTATGGAAAGACAGACACAGTAAAACTATGTTAGTGAAGCTAGAATTAGTCCAGCCATTCTGACAATCAATTGGGAATTATACAAGAAAAATGACTGAATCAAAGAAAAGTCACTTATTAAGCACTTACTAGGTACAGAGGGGCATCCAGGTGGTGCAGTGGATAGTGCTGTCAGGAAGATCTGAGTTCAAATCTGGCCTCAGACACTTACTAGCTGTGTGACCCTGGGCAAATCACTTAACCCTGTTGGCCTCAGTTTCCTCATCTGTATAATAGGGACACACTGGAGATGGAAATGACAAACCACTCCAGTGTCTTTGCAAAGAAAACCCCAGGCACTAGTCCATGGGGTCAGGAAGAGTAGGACAGGACTAAACTACAAAACAACAACAACAAAAGGGACAGAATTCTGTGTTGCTAATCCTTGCTGATACACATATAAAAAGAAAGATAGTCGCTGCCATCAAGAAACTCATATTCTAACAAAATAAGACAATGAATGCCCTTAGGGGAGTCGTAGCCATAGGGCAAATAATTGACCTGTCCTTTTCAGGAACATGGTGGTGATCAGGTTAGGATTTGTATAGCTAGAGTTAGAAGGGGGTAGGAGAAGAAAGTCTGGGCCTATGGTGACTTGGGTGGCAATTAAAAAGGTCCCAGAGACATGGTTTCTGAGTAATTTAATCATTTTATTAACAAGGTCATGTAAAGCCAAGCACTAGCAGCTTTCCAGAAGAATGCTGCTGTGAACAGCTTTTAAGGTTCTGATTACATAGTATAGCTAACACTCTATTTATTCAATAACAAATCCGAGCAAAACATTCACAGAAAATCAAGGTACAGCATTCACAATGTTCTTCTAACTTATCACAGAAAATCAAAATACAGCATTCACAACAACTTATCACTAAGATGACCACATAGTTTTCACCACAGTGGTCACAAAGTTTTGAACACAGTACATTCATTTAGTTACTCAGTCATTTAGTAACTCAATCATTGAATAATCCTTAAAGAGACTTCCTTCTTAAGGGACACAAAGCACAATAGTCAAAGTTCGCTCCTTGGGCACACCAAATTACAAATCAATACCTATTCAGTCATCATTCACTATTCAATCATCAGAAAACACACAAGCCCTCCACCCCTAGGTCACTAGTAAATTACAATTTCTCAGTCAGTACACAGTATCCAAGTAAAGTCTTCTTTCAACTTGACTCAGGGTGGTCTCTCAGATTCCCTGGCTCCCCTTCCATGGTCCCAGATTCTACCTGGATTTACCAAACTGTCACCTGGGTTCAAAGGCAGACAACTCCCAGGTCCTTGTCTAGCTCCCCACTCATTTCCTGTTCCATGATGAAGTTCACAGCTTCCAGTTCACCTTAAATCCTTTACAGTCTCTCTTCCCGGGAAGTCAAGGCTTAACAAAGTCACAAACAGGTTCATAAAAAATACCAGTATCACAGCTTCCTCAATCTTTGGCAGCTCTGGCAGGCCTTCTGACTCAGCAGCTCCTCAGCAGAAGCTCCAGCCAGTTCCCAGAATCAAAAAAATAAAAAATTACTTCACCCAGGTTCCCAAAATCAAAATCATTCTCTCCAGCCTGGGAGGCCTTTCCTCTTCAGCCTCCCTGGTAGCAGCAATTTCTGCCTCCATAAAGCTTGCTCCAAGAAGATCTGTCTGACCCAGATATATATATATATATATACATACATACATACATACATACATATATATATATATCTATATATATATGCACACACACACATATATATATATATATACATATATGTATATATGTATGTATGTATATATATCTGGGTCAGACATCTTGGAGCAATATATATATGTGTATATATATATATATATATATATACATATATATATATATATACACACACACACACACACACACACAAACACACACACACACACACACACATACATCTATCTATCTATCTCCTCATATACACACACGGCCTTAGCTCCTTCCTGTTTTAGCCAACTCCTTCCTGTTACATCAGCAACAGGGATTCATACCTTCTGTTTCTTTAACAGAGGCTTGATTAATTACTAAGTGCTAAGTACCTGTACCTTTGCCAATACAAACAGATCTTCAAATTCAAATTATATTACCATTTCTGCAGGTTATTAATTAAAGTATGGTCATTTGAGCCTCTCTCAGACCAAAGACACCTAATGGTGATGAAGTCACAATTTGTATGTCCTTCAAAGATAAGGTGTCCCTGAAGGATGTCTAACCACTTCTGGTTGGTTAATCAAATGGAAGGTGGGCTATCTTGGGGTAAGTGACTTAAGTCACTCAAATCTTAGTCAAAATGAAATAAATTTCCATATCACCTGTCTTGATAATACAGAGAATTAAGATTTTCCCAAGACCTCTCAGAGAAAATACAACGAGGAAGAATATACCCATTAACCTAAAACTTAGAATTTCTTTTACAATCTGATTAGATCTTGGCCATAGTAAATCTTTAAGAAAGATTTCCCACACTGATTTATGGATGAGTAGGTAGAAAAGGAGAAAAAAAACTTGGTCTGAATATAATAGTTAATTATTTAATACGAGGGAAATATTCATTTCTCACACACAGCAGGATGAGGATTGAAGCGGGGTACATCTGGGTCCAGCTAGCTATGGAGAACTCTCATCAACTTACCAAGGCTTCAAGGCCTCACTAAACTGCCTATATCCTTTCCTTCAACGCTCCCACTACTAAGCTTGTAGCCCAGGGAAATCAAGGTGAAACCAAAGATCCAAGACAGCAAAATACTCATAGCTATACTCATTATAGTAGCAAAGAACTAGAAACAAAGCTGGTATGTGTCAATTGAGCAATGATTGAAAAAAAAGTACATCATAATTTCTGAATGTAATGGAATAATACATGAAATAAGAAACTCAAAGAAACATCAGATTTTGTCTGAAGTAGAATGAAATAAATAGAATGACAAAAAAAACCCCATCCACTATACAAAATGACTGCAGCAATGTAAATGAAAATAAGACTAATGATGTCTTTATTCTGCCTGTGACACTTGTTACCTATATCACCTTGAATGGCTCCCTCTACTTCAGTGTTCTCATCTGTAAAGTCATATTTGGATTAAATGGCCACCAAGTTCCCTTGGAGCTTGATATCTATATGCCTATGATCCTAAATTTAACTCTAAGTAATTTTTAAAATCAGTATGTTTCCTGGAGAACTGACAATGAGGACCAAATATGATCTTGTCAACCCTGATAACAAATGACCAAAGAGTAAAAGAGGATTTGTAACCACTGTTAATTCAAAAAAATCAAAGAGCTCATGCAAGTTAGAAGCAAAAAGCTTTCTTTATTACGATGGAGGAGAGAAATTAGACACGTTTCAGGGCCTCCTCTAGTAGGAGACCTGAGGCAATGGGGCCAAACCTTGATTTATATATTTGTGACTGCATAAAAAAATCAAACAGTGTAGTATAGCCACAGTGGTTAGGCACAACAGAAACAGTGAGGCAAGGTTGTCTAGTGACAAAAGGTCTGATCACAGCCGGGCTTCATGTCTGGGTCTGTTGGTGCTTGGCTGAGCTCAGGGAGTGCGAAGGATTGTTGTTATGCCAAGCTCAGATGATAGCTTGCTTGTTGGGCCTTAGCTCTGGAAAACAGGGTGTCTAAAAAGAGAGGGGGTGATTCTGGATCCTGACAGTCTTCGTTGTCATATGTATTCACTTTAAAAGATACTTTTGCTTAGTTGTTTTTGTCACAAAGGACAAGGGGAGAGTTTAATATAAAGACATAGGGCATCAATATAGTATTTTAAAAGAATTCAATGTGTATTTTCACAGTAAAATCCTGAAACAGAGAACAGGATTAATTGGTTTATATCTATTGTCCTCTTGAGTCAACGTGGGTAACTCTATTAATTTTTAAATCCTTTCATCTTTATACAAAAGCCTTATACTTGTATGGTTGTTAAGCTCCATCTTCAGTCCCACCTCCTCCAGGAACTCTTTTCTCACCATTCCAGGCTACAATGATTTCTTACTTCTTTGATCTCCTACAACACATTGCCTACAGCTAACAATGGATCACTTGACTGTGTACTGTCTTAAAGGATTTTCTCATTGCTTTCTGTAGTTACATTTTCATTAATTCAACAAAATATTTATCAATAATAACACATACAGCTCTTTTAAGTTTTAAAAAGGAAGTACAAGTATTATTTTCCCTATTTCATAGATTAGGAAAACTGAGACTCAAAGTTTAAGTAACTTACAGTTAGTAAGCTACTCATTCCTCAATTACATTATACACTCTGACTCCAGTCTCTCCTTTAATTGAACTATATTTTATAAAACCGCCAAACTAATATTGTCAATCAAAACTCTGACACAGTCACCAAACTATTAAAAAATATTCCATGGCTGCCTAATGGATCATAGTATCGTGAATTTAGTCCTGTAAGGGACTTTAGAGACCACACGATAGTAATTAGGAGGGATTGAATTCAAATTATATCTTCTGATTTAAAATAAAGTAAGGTGCAGCACACTGCCTCATGGTAAACTATAGGAAAAGATATAAAATCTTTAGTCTAACTTATAAAGCCCTCCAATATCCAAACTTGTTTCTTGTAACTTCCATCCCCACACTTACTCTCTGGTCCAGCCAAACTGGCCTGTTCTCAAAAGCTCTCAGTCAGAATTGCATCTCCCTCCTCTATTCCTTAGTAGAAGTGGTCCCATATGTGTGCAATGTACCCCTTCCCCAGCTGTCTGGTAGAATCTCTAGCTTAGTTCAAAACAGCTCAGCTGCAACCCCCGACATTAGGCCTTTCCCGATTTCCCCCTGCAATCCTCCCATTTATAGTTAGTTGTTAGCAATCTCTCCCTCTTGCAATTGTTTTAGATTATATGACCTTGCATATTCATATATTTACTCATATACATATTTATCTTATCCCTCCAGTAGAATATCCAGTGTTTGAAAGCAGAGGTTGTTTCTCTTTTATATTCTGATACCCAGAACCTAACAAAGTATAATGCACATACTAGGCACTTTAACAAACATTCCCTGAATTGAATAGAAAATGGGGACTATTTCTTATACTTCCCATTTGTCCACTATTGTGGATACCAGTACTAGGCACACAGTAGACACTTGGTAAATACTTTCAAAGATTGAATTAATTAATCTTTGAGAAGTTAATTTGAGGACCTCAATACAACCTATGCAGACATCATAAGGATCAACATACTTTCAACAAATTCATTCAGCAAATATTCATCAAGCACCTATTACTATATGTAAGGTTCTTTTATCTCCAGAGCAGTGGCAACTGTTACATAAATTTGCAAAATGTATGTAAAGTTGGCAAAAATAAATACCAAATCCAGGATCCCGTTAAGCATTATTACCTATGTATAATATCTATTACCCTTTTAAAATTTCAGTCTCTCAGTTTTCTATGATCAATTGCAATTACATGAATACACAATAACTGTCTTATTAAATCTGAGTTTAAATATTTGTTGTAGAGCATTAATTTAAAGTCTGACCCTCTTTTGAAAGGAATGCCTTTATGAAATTTAATAAAACATGAAGGTCATAAAATTTAATAAACTATTGTACTTTCCATTTTTTAATTTTGAACAGACTAGATCTAAAGAGGACAGCAGTTTGCTATTTTGCAATGAGAGCAGACAAAATGGAAGACTGAGTGACCTCCATTCCTGGGGGTGGGGGGAAAGCTCAAAACAACAGATTCCTATCTCACCAGGATAGGAGAAATTAAGTACTTGAAGTAGAGGCACAGTCTGGAATCTAGATGACCTCTCCAGGCTCCTCCCAAATCAAGATCCCACAGCATACTGTGGTAAGCAGTTGCCTGAAAACAACTCTAATAAAAGAGTGCAATTCCAGATGCTTATTCTAAGAGTACACTTACTATGGCCATGTGAAATGTTTGGATGAACTCAGTATTCCATCCAAGGCAAGGCTGCCTCCTCAGTCCAGGGTTTTGGGGATGTTAAACTGTGGGGTGGCATAATACAGAGGCTGAATTTGTTTTTCGTTTTGTTTTGTTTATGTATGGGATATGGACATCCATGAAGTGCTTGTAAATAATTCAACTATTATTGAATGAGTGAATGCATACCATAGTGGTTTTAATATAGGCCAACGTCCCCTCACCCAATGAGATTTATTTGAAAGGAAAAACAAACATAAGTATATGCTGGAAAAATAATTGTACTCAAGTTTTATATTAAAAAAATACTAACCTAATTTTGAGAAACCTGTTTTTTTCCTTAAAATAAATACATATGCTTTATAAAACCATAAGAAAGCACAGCAAATCCCAGGGAAAGGAGGACATTTCCAAAGGCAAACAAATGTAGGAAATTGTGTCATAGTCCACTGTATGCATTGCCTTCAGCTGTAGGGGAGGGAAAAGGAAAACCTGGCTTTCACTCGTTGGGGGAAGAGGATTAGCAGCTCATGCCATCATGATATGATGTAGTTAAAGACTCGTTGATTCTTCATATGAAGTAAATTATCAGGATTTCAAGAATCCAGAGTCTTCTTCTACATTATTTTCTTCACCTGCAATTTTGCTAAAGTTATTAATAATTTCAAGTAGTTTTTTAGTTGATTTTCCAGGTTTTTCTAAGTATAACATCATCTCATCTGCAAAGAATGATGGTTCTGTTCGCTCATTGCTTATTCAAATTCCTTCAATTTCTTCTTTTCTTATTGCTATATCTAGCATTCCTAGTATGATATTGAATAATAGTGTCGGTAATACTCATCCTAGGTTCACCCTGATTTTATTTGGAATGCTTCTAACTCATTCCCATTATACATAATAATTGCTGATGGTTTTAGATAAATGTTACGTACATTTTAAGGTAAGCTCCATTTATTCCTATGCTTTCTAGTTTTATTTATTAGTTTAATGTTTTTCTTACCTTCAATTTTATTAATCTCTCCTTTGATTTTCAGGATTTCCAATTAGGCGTTATTGAAAATTTTCCTTTTGTTCTATTCCTAGTTTTTTTTTTTTAGTTGCATGTTCAATTTACTGATCTGTTCTTTCTCTCTTTTATTGATGTGAGTATTTAGAGATATAAATTTTCCCGTAAGTACTGCTTTGGCAGCATCCCACAAATTTTGGTATGTTGTCTTATTGTTGTCATTCTCTTTAATGAAATTATTGATTGTTTCTTTGATTTGTTCTTTGACCTTCTTATTCTTTAGGATAAGATTAGTTTCCAATTAATTTTTAATCTATCTTTCCATTGTCCTTTACTGAATGTAATTTTTATTGCCTTATGATCTTAAAAGGATTCATTTAACATTTCTGCTTTTCTGCATTTGATTGTGAGGTTTTTATGCTCTAATAATGTTACTTTCTATTCCCATTCAGTTTTCTCCGAAGATCTATTTTATCTAACTTTTCAAGAATTCTATTCACCTCCTTAACTTCTTTCTTATTTAATTTTTGGTTAGATTTATCTAGTTCTGAAAGGAGAAGGTTGAGGTCCCCCATTATTATAGTTTTATTGTCTATTTCCTCCTGTAACTCACTTAACTTCTCCTTTACGAATTTGAATGTTATACCTCTTGGTGCATATATTTTTAGTATTGATGTTATTTCATTGTCTATGGTACCATTTAGCAAGACATAGTTTTCTTCCTTATCTCTTTTAATTAGATCTATTTGCTTTTATTTTATCTGAGATCACAATTGCTACTTCTGGTGTTTTGGTTTTTTTTTTACTTCAACTGAAGAGTTCTGCTGCAGCCAAGATTCTGCTCTAGCCCCTTACCTTTACTCTGTGTGTGTCTCTGTGCTTCAACTGTATTTCTTGCAAATAGCATATTGTAGGATTATGGTTTTTAATCCATACTTCTATCCAGTTCTGTTTTATGATTGAGCTCATACTATTCACATTTACAGTTATAATAACTAATTGTGTTTTTCCCTCAATCTTCCTTTTCCTTTATCCTTCCCTCTCTCCTCCCTGTCCCTCCTCCTAAGTGTTTAATGTGTTTCTGATTACCACCTCCCCAATCCACCCTCATTTCTATCAGTTCCCCATCCCTTGTCCACTTCTCTTAATCCCCACTCTTTTTTACATATAAGGTATAGGGTATACATATAGGGTATAGGGTAAGATATTTCTTCATCCAACTGAGTGTGTGTAATGGTAATGGGAATTTGAAGATCTTCCCTACCCCTTAATAAGCCTAAGGGAATTTGAAGACCTTCCCTACTTTGAAAATAAACTCAGTCCCTAATAGGCTGAATGCAATCACATGGGCCCTGTGGTAGGAGGAGTTTGCTGAAGGGTGGAGCAGAGCCCACAGGAAGATGGGAGTCAGAACAGCTAGACAGTGGGAAGAGAGAAGACAGCAGGTAAGCAGACAGGCTTGTGAGTAAATGTTGGTTTGTGGGAAGGCTAATGGATGCTGTGGCTCTCTGTGCTGTTGTGACTTATTAACTTCTTTGCTACTATGATGGAATCTGCTTACTAGTTTTGGGATTTGGTTTTCTGGTGTCCGAATAAATATTTTGTTTCTGTCTTCTATATGGAGAGTCTGTTATATTTTAATGATTGACCACCTTGAAAGTATATTTATAGTGACTGTGGGTGCCATGAATATTTCATTGGTGTTATAGTATGTGTGTTATTCCCTCTTTGAGTCAATTCTGATGAGAGTAAGGTTTCAAACATTGTCTACCACTTCCTCATCTTCCCTTCCATTATAAAAGCAATTTCATGTCTCTTTTATGTGAAATAATTCACCCCATTCTATCTCTCCCTTCCCTCTTCTCCCAGTGCAATTTTTATTCTCACCCTTTAATTTTGTTGTCGATTTTTTTTATATCATCTGATCATAGTCATTTCACACCCATACCTTCTGTCTATGTAGACTCCTTCTAATTGCCCTTATAGTGATAAAGTTCTTAAGAGTTACAAATATCGTCTTGCCAGGAAGAAATATAATCAGTTTAACCTTATTGAATCTCTAATTTTTTTCTCGTTTCTTTTTTTACCTTTTTATGTTTCTCTTGAGTCTTACATCTGAAGATCACTTTTTTAAAATTTAGCTCTGATTGTTTAATTAGGAATGCTTGAAAGTCCTCTTAGTTCACTAAATATTCATTTCCCACCCCACCTCCCACCCTCGATGGATTATACTCAATTTTGCTGGGTATGTGATTCTTGGTTGTAATACTAATTCCTTTGCCTTCCAGAATATCATATTCCAAATACTCTTATTCTTTTTTTCTGGAGGGGGAAGGCAGGGCAATTGGAGTTAAGTGACTTGTCCAAGGTTACATACCTAGTAAGTGTTAAGTGTCTGAGGCTGGATTTGAACTCAGGTCCTCCTGACTCCAGGACTGATGTTCTATTCACTGCACCACCTACCCACCCCAAGTTTTGTTCATTTTTTTCTGCCCATTTTGTCATTTTGTACTTTTATATAAGAGTTAGGCTCTGCTCCTGCACTGTCTCAAGCTCCTTGTGCCAGCGCTTTGACCTTGCTGCTGGTTTTCACTAGGCCTTAGGGCCTAGCTGCAGGCTTGCCAAGACCCACACAGGAACTACATGAACACAATTATATGACACATTTCATCAAATAAAGGTAGATTTACATTATTGAGGAAATGTTAATTGCTTATGGGTAAGGTGACCCTATATAACAAAATGACAATTCTACTTAAATTAATTTACTTAATCAGTTCCATAACAATGAAAGTGCCAAAAATTACATTATAGAGCTAAATAAAAAATAATAACAATATTCATTTGGAGGAACAAAAAGTCAAGACTATCAAGGGAATCAATGAAAAAATGTGAAGGAAGAAGGCTAAGCAGTAAAAGATTTCAAAATATACTACAAAACAATAATCATTGAAGCAATTTGATACCAGAGAGGAAATGGAGCTGTTTATTACTGGAATAGATTAGGGGCACAATATACAGAAGCAAACGAGCATAGTTGAAGAGAAAGTGGTAACCTGTGTTGACAAAGTGAGATTCCTGATCTGGGAGTTTCTTGTACTAATGAAATCCCTATTCTGAGCCTTGCTTATCATCATGTGGGACTGTGTATTATAGTTCTGTAGGTAAATATCACTTTAATGTGACAGACTATAACCTCCATAAGGTGAGATTTACTTTGTATTCCCAGTGCCTAGAACAGTGCTCTCCAGAAAGAATGGCATTTTAAAATTTGGCAAAAAGAAGGAGGGGGCAGGGGATAGTGTGAAGAATCTGGAAATGACAAGAGAGGAATTGGATCAGAGATCTCTACTACTCCTGAGGGGGTGTTACATCACCCATAGAGAGATATTTTAGAGCTCATGAAACATGGTTTTTGGAATATGGACACACATTCCTTTAGGAAGAGGGATCCCAATTCCCTGGTTTGAAGAGGACCTAACCTGTGAGGGTAAGTTGGAGGGTAACCCAGAGGGGGTGTTATATAAGTAAAATGGAGCTAGTATTTATTCTCCTCTGCCCTCATGGGGTTGTGAGGAAGGCATTTTGTAATCTGTAAAGCACTATAGTAATGCAAGCTATCGTTATTTCAACTCAATTTTTCATATTTAAATGATTCACTCAATTTTTATTGGTTTTTACAAGCTTCTCTCAGAGACCTATTAGATTTGTAATCATTGTTGTGACAAAAATGCACAGTGTAATTATTCCTTGATTTTTTGAAAAGCTGTATGTTTGTCCACTAGTACTCTAAATAGACAGAAATACGTTTAAAAGAAGCAAAATGAAAAGTTTTCTTTCTCCCATTCACCAGGCATTCAAAGTCTTTCACAATCTGCCCCTCATCTACGTTTTCTGTTTTCTCATATCTTATTCTCCTCCATGTACCCTTCAATCTAGTGGTACTGGCCTTCTTGCTGTTCCTTAAACAAGACAATCCATCTCCAGACCCTGGGGCTTTTTCACTAGCTTTTTGCCATGCCTGCAATGTCTTCCCTCATCTCTGCTTCCTGGCTTCCTTCAAGTCCCAGCTAAATTCATATCTTCTAGGAGAAGCCTTTTCTCATTCTTCTTAATAATAGTATCTTCCCTCTATTGGTTTTCTCCAATTTACCCTGTATATTTTGTTTGTTATTAATTGTTTGAATGTTGTCTCCTCCATTAGATTTCTAGATTCTTGAGAGGAGAGACTACCTTTTGTCTTTCTTTATATTACAAGGGCTTAGCACTGTGCCTAACACATAGTAGGTGCTTAATAAATATTTATTGACATTGCCTTATTGACTGGTTGACTAGGGTTTTATAAGAGCAACACTTTTATGAGTGTGTCTGTAGTTTTACTTCCTTTAATTCACCAACTTCTGAAAAATGATCAGGTTGGATACCTCTTCTCTGTACCTTTACAATAGCTGTTCTCCAATAAATCAAGTCCATAAATATAAATAAGCAACTACTATGTGGTGGTCATTATGCTAAATGCAGTGAGGACAAATACAAGAAGAAAGAAAGGCAGAAGACCAAATTCTAATGGGGAGTGGTGGAAAATAACTAGAAATTGTAGAGGTGCCCATCAATTGCGGAATGGCTGAACAAGTTGTGGTATATCATTGTGATGGAACATCGCATGCTATAAGAAATAATGAACTCAATGATCACAGAAAAACATGGAAAGATTTGCATGAAATAATGAAGAACAAAATGAACAAAACCAAGAGAACTTTGTATACAGTAACAGTGATACTATTTTAAGAATGACTTTGAGAAAATAATTTTGTCTATTATAAATGCTCAAATTAACTATAAAGGACATATGAAGAAAGACGATCTCTGCAACCAGGGAAAGAACTGATAAATAGATGGATAGAATAATTTTACACATAAACATGTATATATGTGTATATACGTATATGTATGTATATTTGTGTGTAAATGTGTATTTGGGTCTAACGGTAGCCAGCACTAGGGCAGGGTAGAGAAGAGGGAAGAAAAAAATGTATATGATAATTTTATTGTATAGTTGAAAGAAATAGCAAGTTGCGCATAGTAGATTTGTAGTTTCATGTACAATCATCTTTTTTATTGTACTATGTTATGGAAATTCTTGTTTTATTCCATAAATTAAAAGTAAAATTTTAAAAATTCCAATGGGGAATTATATATATAAACACACATATATGTGTATATATACATATAATATGGAGCTGAATAGGGGTAAAATGGGGTTAGAGATGGAGGTACCTGGTGTAGGGATCTCAGAGAGAAAGTCTGAGGAAGTCAGGAATACAGTTTGGAGAGATATGAAGACATAGTTGGGTTTCCTCCTTCTCTGTTAGAAACCAGCCAGTCAGAAAGAAAAGCCACCATATTTCCAAGGTATGAATTCCACAGTGACCTTAGAGATCCTCTAATCCAGTGAGTTTTAACCTTTTTTTAATATCATGATAACAATCTTGTTAAGCCTGGGAAGTCCTTCTCAGAATTATGTTTTTATATGCATAAAATAATTACCAGGGATTACCAGGGAAAACAATAATATTGAAGTACAATTATCAAAAAGAAATTTAATGACACAGCTTTGGCCTCTAGCCTTGGTTCCAAACTCAGACTGTACCTGAAATCCCAGGACAGGTATTTGAATGAGGGAGATGTTTTTAATAATTTGTTTGATTATACAATACAATTATCTAGATGATTCAGTTAAATAATAGACATAAGTGGCTTAACACCATGGGGTCAAGGATGCAAATACTTGGTCCGAATGTATCAGGTACTGGCAGATGTGATAAGTTGCTACACCATACCCTACCTGGGGTCCCTGCCTGAAAGACATCTTTGGACATCTTCAGGATGCCGGACCAAGTATTCAGCATCATAAGGCCAAACCAGATGATAGCACAATAATTTGGAGAGGTAGGAGATGTTGGCCTTAGTTGCATTAATAGTCTTGCAGTAGTAGGAGTCTTATGACAAACTTCCTAGGCTAAGGTCTGCAGTACAGTTGTTGACTGGGTCATTGACCTCTTTTTCCAAGTTATAGGAATATTTTTTTTCTATTCTAGCACTTTTAGACAGTTTTGTTTGGACGGGTTGGCGGTGGATTAATGAAAACAGACTAGAAAGGCCAGAACCAAAAAGATATGTTTCCTAAAACATGGAAAAAGAAGTCAGAGAATCAGTCAACAACTGAATAGTTGACCACAGGCTAGGAAGCAAGCCTAGTCATAGGATCCCTGCAACCATAAAACTATAAAAGCTAGGCTGAAGCTGGAAGGCTCAGAATTATCATTGCCCAATTTCTATGATAATTGTGTTGATTTCAGCTATCATGTCTATTTTTTTAGGGTTGATAGCTTCTAATATTTTGACCTCTGACCTTTGCATTCATCCTTGTTCCAGACAGTTGGCCTACATTAACCTATTGCTCCATTCTAACTTTCATCTTCCACAGCCCTCTTAAGTATGAAGTACTTTTTCAGCATATATTTCATGTTCTAGTCCTCACTATTGTCTCAGTTTTTCCAGTACTGTACTATGACCGTCTATCATATAATTCAATTCAGTGAAGTGCAATGATCTGTGTTGGGTGCTAGGAATAAAAAGACAAAATGAAAAATAGCTCCTACCCTTAAGGAGCTTGTATTCTTCAAGAGGTACATAACATCAACACAGTTAAATACCACATAACTTGAGAAAAGAGAGGGCACTGACTTCACATATTAGACCACAGTGACAAATGCATTCAAGTCAATTGATCAAAAATGGAGTGCCTTCCACATGTAACTACTGGAGTTATAAAAGTAGATACAATGTGGGCTCTGTTCTTGTGGAATTCACAGCCTAATAGGGGAAAACAGCATATACATGGCCAATTATGGGGTGAGGGTGATTTGTGATAAGGCCAAAGGAGAGTTCTAGGTAAATAAGAAATTTGACAAAAGTGATATTACTTTTACCTGGCTTGCTGAGAAGTGGATAAGGATAGAAGGCGGTGGCAACTGTTTAGACCTTGAATAAAGGGAACAGCTTTGACAGATTTTGTAGTCCATTTTATAAGTGAGGGGAGAAGGATTGAACAAAGAAATGAAGATAAGAGATAGCAGGATAAAAATTGAGGATACAAAAATCATCTATTTTAGCTAGAATTTGATGTGCATGAGTGTATTATGAAATAAAACTGGAAAAGTAAGTCAAAACCAGATTGGGGAGACCCTTGGATGCCAGGACCAGAAATGTATATTTTGTTCAATAGAGATTCAGGATCCTTTGACAATTTTTGAGCAAAGGATTGAGGTCACCAGAGCACTATGCAACAAATCAAAGAATATATTGAAGAGCAGAGAAACTATAAACTCAATATAAATCAATAGTATGACAAGGCAGCTAAAAAAAAAGCTAATATAAGAATTTCAGATTGTGTGGAAAGAGGTCTAGAATCCAGAACAAGGGAGGTGGTAGTATTCTGCCCTTGTCAGAACACAACTGGAATATTATTTTCAGCATTTGGCTTTGTAGTTTAGGAAAGCCTGAGTAAAGTTGAAGTAAATCCAGAAAAGATCAACCAGGACAGTAAGATGAGAGAGCATGTCATGTGATTACTCAAAGGAAATAGGGATCTTTAGTTTGGAAGAGACAGCACTCAGGTGGGAATCTAATTGTCATCCTCAGGCAATTAAAGAACTGTCATGTGGAAGAGGGAAGAGGGGTTAGATTTGTTTTATTGTTCTCAGAGTGCAGAGACAGGAACAAAGGGTGAAAGTTGCAGAAAAGCAGATTTTTAGTTTGATGTAAAAACAAAACAAAACAAAACAAAACCAACATCCCAAACATTAGTGCTGTCCAGAAGTGGAGTGAGCCACCTAAGGAGAGAGCAGAGGTATAGAAACTTTCATCAGCAATGGTACAGGAGGATTTCAAGTCAGGTAAGATTATATTAAATGGCTTCTGAAGTCTTTTTCAGCTCTAAGGTTATGCGATTCCAAGCAGATGAGTCATTTAGGAGGATATTACAATGAGCACTCTGAGAAGAGGGCCTAAACAGAATTGTTATAGTGGGAATGAAGGTGAGAAACCAATGGGAGATATTGGTGGAGTAGAATTGGTATGACCTAGCAACTGAATGAACATAGGTGTAGGGAAAGAGAAAGGTAACTCTGATGTTTCAAGGTCAGGTGACTTGTAGGATGGTGGTGCCATAAACTGAAATAAAGAGGTTAAAGGAGAAAGTTGGTGTGGTTTGTGTGTATATGGTAGGAGGGGGAGGGATGATATGTTCAGTTTGGGACATACAGTATTGAGTTGGAAGTAACATGCTGGTAGGGCCATCCAGCCAGCAGTGAAAAAAATCTGAGAGTGGAGCTCTTGGGAAGGTTAAGGATGAAAATACAAATTTGAGAGTCATCTTCACAGAGACAGTCATTGAAGCCATGTAAGTGAATGTGATCACTAAGGGAAGGAGAATGAACTGTGGGAGACACACATATTAAATTCTTTCATTAAACTTTCATTGAATCACACAAGGCACTGGGCTAGGCTCTATGAGGAATTTGAAGATGACAGAGATGATATTCCTGTCCCTGGGTCCTTCACAAATACTAAAATTCCACAGCTGTCCAGCACTTTCCAGTTCTCAAGAAATTTTCATGCATCCTATTTCACTTGATCTTCCCAATAATCCTATGACATAGGTATCCTAAGATAACAACATCTTGACTTTATAGATTAGGAGATGATGCTCAAAGAGTCTCAAAGTAACTCAGCAGACTCCAAACTAAAACCCCAGTCCTTTGGCTCCTAATGTTCCATACTGACACATTTATTGGATTTAGAAAATGCAGCAAACTTTGGCACAGTTGAGATACAGACAGTGTGCAGAGTCCAGAGATATCTCTAGCCACATATGCAGGGCACAAAACTCCTGAGTGCAGCCTGAACCAAATTAAAATGTAACTGGGAAATTTTTAACAAAACAAAAATGAAAAACAATAGAGATAATGTTCATTTGTATTTCTTTTAAATCTATATGAGGCAGCCAAGAACCATTTATACTTTAGTTTGATACCACTGGTTCAGATTATATGCTCTTACTGACAATAGGTACTTTTAATGTAGAGCAAAATCAAGCACTATGTGTTAATAGCCAATTCCAGGACCAAATAAGACATAATCTTTGTGTTTGAAGGACTTGAAGGATGAAGATTTACATAAGGTATATCATTAGAATATAGGAAATATAAAACAGTACAAGTAAAAACACATTTCCTGATCTTTTTCACTCAGGGCAACAATTAGTCTGATTGATGGGATGAGTTTTCAGGATATAATGGTCTAGATCTAGTAAACCTGGTTTCACAGTCAGGAATTAGATGGGATCAATCAGACAAAACTAGATTGATTCAATATCATCACAGCACCAGGGAGAGCTCCTAAGAAATTTCTTATTCCAGCCTCCAGCTGTACCACTGATTTCACTGTGAGTTCCTGGGCAACACACAATGTTGAGTGCTCTACGAGATGATCTCTCAGATTCCTTCCTGCTCTTCCCTTGTGATATTTTTTAATGATTCTAGGTTGAATGGAAGCCATCAGCTCCTGTCCTTGCATGTGTCAACTAGGAAAAGATGAAGAGATGGTCAAATGACAGTTGGGTGCCTTTTAAGTGAAGCAACAATGTTGACAAAAAAACCAATACCACATAACTTTGGTTCAATACACTCAGTAGGGTATGCATACTTTAGGCAGCTAAGCCAGTATTTCCTAAGGTAACACACCAGCACAGTACGTTGAGGGAGATCAAGCACACCAGGTGATTGAATCCAAGCAGTTTCCTGACTTCAGCCTGTTTTCCACACAGCAGGCTCTACGTTTAATGGCCCAGTGTCTCACTGAACTCCTGGAAGAGCAGCTGACTGTTTTTTCTTTCAACACCTTATTATCTTCAGTGTTTTTTCCATGGGAGAAAGATAGCTCTTTGCATTTTCCCATTTTTAATGAAATGAGCCTTTATGAATTGATCCACTAAAGTTTTGGGGCAGTAAATGAAAATTGGAGGACTAAAAGAAGATATGGGGGGAAACAGAATGGAGTATTCATCCAGTTCCTTTTGGGTTGACATGCATGGAGTGTTCCTGCTCTTCCCCTTTTGCCTCCTGGCTTCCTTCAAGACTCAACTCAAATCACACCTTCTTCAGCAGGCCTTAGCTAGTTCCAGCTGCTAATGCCTTCCCTCTAAGACTACTTTCTAGTTATACTGCGGATGGCCTGTGCATATGTAGTTATTTGCAGGCTGTCTCCTTTATACCAACGTGAGCTCCTTCAAGGCAGGGAATCTCTTTTTGCCTTTCATTGTATCCCTAAGCCTTTAACATAGTGACTAACGTGTAGTGAGAGCTTAATAAATGTTTATTGACTAACTAGTTATTACATGGCTACTCTATGCTAGGTACTAGGGAGTGAGGAAAATGATTGTACAAGTATAAAAATTAAAGGAATAAAGAATAATTATTAAGTATCTATTAAGGTCAGTTAGGCACTATAGTGGATGCAAAAAAGTATGAGAAATAGCCTTGTGTAATGGGAATAGGAATTTGAAGATCTTTCCTGTTCTTTAATAGGCCTAATGTAATCACATGGAGTCTGTGGTAGAAGGAGTTTGCTGGATGGGTGGAGTAGGAAGGGTGAAGTCGAGCTGAGAGGAAGCTGGGAGTCAGAGTAGTTAGGGCAGAGGGAGGAGAGGACACAAGTAAGGAGACAGCTAGGTTTGTGAGTGTTTGTTTGTGGGAAGGCTTTGGGATGGTATTGCTTTCTGCAGTGATAAAATGTATTAACTTCTTTGTTGCTATGATGAATTTGGTTTTCTGGTGTTGGGAGTCTACTTTCTAGTGTCTGAATAAATGTTTTGCTTCTGTCTTCTACATGGAGAGTCTGCTTTATTTTGTGATTCAGAATTATGCTAGCATATTCATAGTTGCCATCAGTGCTGTGAATATCACATTGGCACTACATCTTGAATATCAAAGAATTTAAAAATTGTTTCTAAGACTAGAGATCAAGACATGAATATTTTCATAACAGTATGAGGTATAAATGCAACTTCAAAATAACAATAGAATAGATAATGTATGAGGAGCTAGAAATCCTACTGGGGCAAAATAAGAAGAAGGTTTACTAGTTGAGGTAGGATTTGGTAAGGGATTTGAGAATGGATGTGTCTTGAATATATGAATAGATGAATAGATAGAACATTTATTAAACACTTATGTTTTGTGGGTATAGAAATAGAAGCGAACAAGTTAGTCCTCTCTCGCAAGGAGCTTACATTCCAATGGGAGAAGGCAACACAGAAAGGAGAGCTAAAAAGGGGGAGTAGATGCACAGATGGTATGATTTGGAGATGACCAGGGAATGGCAGTCAAGAACCCAGCACCAGGTTCATAAGCACATACCTATGACAGAAATCTAGAAACTGGTAACCCATTGCCCACAGACAAAGAAGAGGGTATAGGGCATTTCAGAGAAAAACTAGAGAGAATAAAGTGTAGTTCATTGACCACTGTACTGCTTAGACCAAATGATATCTGTAATCCAAAGAGCTGCCTAGAGGAGGGAAATCAGGATGGTGAAAGGTTGTAAGTTTATATCATGGATGGAACCATGGATATTTGCCCTGGAGAAGAGAATTTGGGGGGATTGGGAGAGGCACACATTAGCTGTTATTAAGTATTATTAAGGGCTCTCACATGGAATTAGGCTTGCTGTAGGTGACCAAGAAGGCAGAAATAGGAACAAACGGGCAGATAATTTAGGTGGCTGTCAGGACAAATTTCCAATTAGAGTTATGTAAAAGTAGGATAAGCTGTTTCTGGAGCTAGTAAGGTCCCCCTCATTGGAGGCCTTCAGAACAGAGACTTGATGACTGCTTCCAGACATGTAATAAATGGAGTTTCCTGTACATATATGAGTTGGGTTAGATGATAACTGAGATCCCTTCCAACTCTAAATTCTATAACTCTTTATGTGATACCTAAATGCTAGTCTTGGCTCTAACAAAGTAGCTGTGCTACTTAGGCCAAGATGGATTCAAAGGATCCAGATTCAAATCCTGCCACTGATGATGCTTACCTGTGTGGCTTTGGGCATATTATTTAACCTCCCCAAATCTCAGTTTCTTCATTTGTAGAAGGAAGGGGTTAAGTTAGATGATTTCTATGGCTCATTCCATCTCTTAAGATACCCAAATACACACACAGACACACAAATACACATACACACACACATTCACTCACTTTTCACTTATTCATAAAGCCAGGTCTTCTCAATCCCAGTCCCTTGTGACTAACAGTGTCTATGCATGAGATCATTGCCCGAGGTTAAGGATACAGTCTTTATTCATAAACAATGTTTTCACTGCCTATATTACTTGAATGTAGAGAAGGCAGAAGAACAAATTGGAATTTTAAAATTAAGAGAGTGAAAATTTGTGCCAAATTGAACTTAAATGACCAGCTATCTTACCCATAACACTCATGAATAAAAGTTCTATCCACAGGAAAATTAGACATACTCCACATTATATTTTATGAGCAACCCATTCTCTAATCTACAACTAGTTAATGACATGGTATTGAATCATTTTTAAGGCACTAATGAGATGTGTCAAAGCTTTCCATACTCAAGTACGTACGTAGGTGTCCAAGCTGACAGAATAACTCTACCATCCCATATAATCTGGTGTTTGGGTCCATGAAAATATTCACCAGTATAAGGCTTCTCTGGATCTCCTATGGAAGAGCCCATACCAGACTGTCCTCACTGTTACCACTACAGTAAAATGCAAAGCCTTCCCAAATGGATTGGGCCTCATAGTGCTCCTCAGGAGCCATTAGGCCTACCATCACCTAAATTTAATTAATTTGAACCCTTAAGAACAAGGCACCAGTAGGCAGATCAACCCCTAATGAAGAAGACTTGTAATTACAGAGGAGAAAAGGTAGTACAACAACAACCTCACTGAACTGAGAATGGATCAAGAAATTCTCCTGGTCCTGATTCCCAAAATGGCATGGCTTTCCATCCTTTGGCGACTGCTCCCAGGGCTTCTATAACCCATCGGATTTCCCCTGGGCAGCCCATGAGGATGTCATAACTAAACTTTAGGAACTGGGACTGATAACTTTATCAGCTTCATTCATCAAATAGATAAAGACCAAGCCTGACTGCTGGGTCTATGGATATGATCCTTTGCATAGGGATAGGGGAATCCCACTCCACCTCCATTAAAATCACACAGATTAGGCAAATCATGACCTAGTTAGTAAAGGAAGTTCTGTGCCCTAAAAGGACAGCATTGTTGTACCTATATTCCCATCTCCCTTGCTAACTTTATAGCTGCATATAAACAAAGTGAATAAATTGCATGATTGCCCCCAAACAAATGGACTATTCAGCTGATTGGATGGTTAACTAGGCCATAGGTAGCTGAGAGAGTAAGTCATGGGAGATATATCTTTGTCCTTTACCTGAGTCATCGTCCTGGTCCTTAGAAATACTCTTGATCATTGCTGCCTCTCCCTATTCCTGCTGCCTGGCTATCACAGGCAACTAAACAAATTGAAACCCTGGCTTTAGACCACTATAAGTCTCATTTGTCTACAAGTGAAGACATTAGTCACCTCACAATTATGAGTTGTGAAGAAAATCTTGATAATTTGAATGATTACCTTTGTAAGATGAAAAAAAAATGGGGAATCAAGATTCAAGAATTCTAGACTACAAAAGGCAACGTGCAGATGAGATACTGCTATACTGAAGGATGGTGAGAAAGTCCCTTAGAAAACCTTGCTGCCTTCAATAGAACAATGGGAATGTTTCTTTAACTTGTTGTAGTCAGTTATTCATAAATACTTTCCCTGATCTCAGACTATATTCCAGTCTCCACCCCTCACTCAGAGAAACAGATTTATTGATCTTACTTTGTATATCTTCATTAATCTCTTAGCATCATCCACATTCATTCACAATCCAACTTTTGATCTCCCTCAACTGGATTTTGCATGCTTAAAAATTATAAAAACTTTAGGCTTGCTCTCAGTGAAGAGCACCAAGTTTCTCTCTCTTCATTGCTCTTTCCTTACAGCTGCAAGTTATAAAGAAATGCCTCAATTAAATAAATTCTTCAAAAACTTTTTCAGAGATAACATGGCATAGCAGGAAGTTTGTTGGATGTAGCCAGGGTACTTGGGTCCCAATCCTACCCTAATTGGATGCTTACTAGCTGCATAACTAGAAATCAATTACTTAACCTCTCACAGCCTCAGTTTACCCATCTATCAAATGATTATAGTAATACTTGTACTATATATATTTCATGGGATTCTTATAGAGAAAGTACTTTGCAGAATGTAAAGTAGCATTTATATCCCACATATTTATATCTACATATGCACATACATATGTAAGTGGTATATGTGTGCATGCATACATGCACAGGGTATCCAGAAATCCTTAGTGCAATTTTCAGTCATTGTAACAGCAATCAATTTAGCAGATACTTAGCACTTAGTAACTTAGGGCTAAGTAAGGAAGGTGTGAGCTCTTCTCCTGTCCTGACATGGCAGGAGGGAGTTGTCTGAGACAGGAGGCCAGTGTGTGTATATAAGAAGAGTTCTAGAAACAGACAGAATTGGGAATCTTCCCCCTGGTGGCTCCTGTTGGAGGAAGCAGGATTGTCCCAGCATCTGGGAGCTGGGCTGCTGGATTAAAGAATGGAATTGGAGTTTTCTTAGAGAGAAAGAGAGAAAGAGAGAGAGAGAGAGAGAGAGAGAGAGAGAGAGAGAGAGAGAGAGAGAGAG
>CM053580.1:275995867-276007771 GCA_028627135.1 Pseudochirops cupreus | reverse complement strand
TGAAGAAGCATGACTAGGATAAGCCTTTGTTGGTTTGTGGCTTGGCTGATCTTTGAGTTCCTGCCAACAGAAGTGGTGAAGGGTTTGAGATGTGCTGGACCCTGTGAAATTTGTTGTGTGCCAGGGACTGCCCAGAGGACTGGACGAGGACCTGGCAGCTGTCTGCCTCTGAATCCAGGTGACTGTTTAGTGGATTCAGGTAGGAGCTGGGACCATGGAAGGGGATCCAGGGAATCTGAGAGACCACCCGAGTCAAGATGAAGAAGAGGCCTCTCTTTCGATATTGAACGAGTTTACTAGACACTGAGGGGTGGAGGGTTTGGGTAATTTTCTAATGATTGTATCTTGTGATTAATGATACTTTAGTGATTAATGATATTAAGTAATTGTGAATCTAGATGAGTGATTGATTAAGTTAAGATTGCCCCATGAGTGGTAGACTGATTATTGTATTGTGAATTGATTGAATGATTAAGTATTGATTATAGTATTGTGAATTGACTCAATGATTAAGTAAGGAGAGTTTCCCCCTTAGGGAAACCAGATGATTATTCTTTTGTTCCTTGTTCTAAATATTGTGGCCACTGTAGTGAAAACTGTGTAGCCTTTCTAATGTTAAGCTGTTATGAACACTATATTGTGATTTTCTGTGATAAGATGTAATGTTGTGAATATTATATTGTGATATATTGTGAATGTTTGCCTTGATTTGTAATGGAATAAATGGAGTGTTCACTATACTGTGTAATCAGAACCTTAAAAGCTGTTCACAGTAGCATTCTTTTGGAAACTTGCTTTGTGCATGGCATTGCAGTCATTGAGACATTGTATATTATTACTAGTGGAGGAGGGAGGCAGATGATGAACCAACAATGAATAATGAAAAAAGAGGGTTGATAAGTAGAAGGAGAACAGGAGAAATAAATTTCATAGTAAACAACAGAAGAAACAATATATAAGAGAGAAGAAATAGACAGTAGCACCAAAACCTACGGAGAGATTAAGGAGGGTGAAGACTGATAAAAGGGTATTGTGTTTATCAATTAAGAGATAATTGATAACCTTAGAAAGGACAATTTCATTTGAGAAATAGCATAAGAATTCAGATTGCAAAGTATTAAAAAATGTGCATGTGGTCAGAAGGTCAGAAGGAGGCCATAAAATGAAAAAGCAGAAAATATCCCTTAGAGGTTAAAAAAGGGGGGAGGGTAGATATAGGATGATAACTTAAGGTTTATCATTAAAGTATTTTTTTAAAGAATGTTAGAGCTAATTATGCTTATAGGTATTTGAGGAAGAAGCTAATAGATAAAACTTGAAGATGAGAATAAATTATTTTGGGCAAGTTAGCTTTCTCAAGAATGGTCACATTTACTCCTCTGAGACAAGAGCAAAAGAAGAAATGATAGGTGATAAAGTAGTGGAGGCATTTAAAATTAGAGAGCATGAGTTGGAATGGCCATAGTTAGAACACTTATGAGAATTCCTCCAGCAGCAATGAGTAGTTTGGGGGTAAGAACAGAAATGATGGATACTGGGTCACCAGGGTACTGATAAGGAGGCAAGAGAACCATAAGTAAAAGCCAATGCAGAGTTGAACGGGTTCATTATAGAGTAAAGAAAGAAATATGAGACCAGAACAGGGATTAGGAGAAGGGGAAGGGATAGAGAAAACAGAGAAGTTCATGGAGTTTGGGTGAATGAAGCACTGCAAGAGAGGTAAAGATAGTATATCATCATAGAGGGGAATTTTAGAGTTCAAAATCATGAAGGTAGGGTTGAGTTTTATGGGGTGGCCTTCCCTGTTTGAAGACGAGGCAGAATGGAGGTATAACTCTTACAACTGGAGGGCCAGTGTGTTCAAAAGGATGTTAATGCAAAGTCTCCAAAAATGAAATCAGAATTTGAGGTGGTGGTAATAAGAACAATAACAACTGACATTTGCATAGTGTTTTATATTCTTAAAGGCCTATATATACATATACATACATACATACATACTTACATACGTACATATATACATAGATATATATTTTTTCTCATTTTATAGTCACAAGTCTGTTATGTGGAAGCTACTACTATCTTCATTTTATAGATAGGGAAACAGGTTCAGAAAGGATATGTGATTTCCTCAGAGTCAGAGCTAGTACATGTCTGAGAACGTAGAGAGCAAATGGCAAGTGTGATGCCTAACTCCATAACAAAGAAAGAAGAGTGACCCTAAGGGTACAATAGGAATCAGGACATGGTGATAAAACCAGATGGAGTGAACCTGGGTGGCTGATTCCTGCCCCACCCTTATGTACCATGTACAGAGAGCATGAGAGAAAGAGTGGAGTGCCACAGAGAAGATGTCATAAGAGAAAGTGTCTTCTGAGAGAATTCAAGTTCCTGTAAATATCAGAAGATAGAAAATAACACCTCTTTCTTCCCTTCCTACCATCTCAAGCAATAAAAATGAAGATGAAGTCATCCAAACTAAGTCAAACAAGGGTAGGTGATTTGCAGTTCAATATATGAGGCCAATTGCTGTGATAGATGCTTTTTTAAATAGCCAGTTCTGCAAAGGATATGGACTGTTTATGTATGATTAATTAAGAAATAATTATCTTTGACTGGGAGAATATGAGACAATAAATGGGCCATAAAATCTAAATAAACACCCAGGCTGCAGCCCTTATTTCCTATTGGTGCTTGGGTTATTTATGATTTGTTTAAGAAGACGGGAGAAACTGCTTCCCCCCACCAAAAAAAAAAAATCCCTCCCAGCAAAGTGGAGGATGGACCTTTTAAAACTGATTCTAGCTCAGCTCTATGCTACCTGCCCACAGGTAGCTCATATATCATGGATGCTGCTGATTTATATTGCTATCATTTTGAATGGCAGCAGCACCTCCAACACCTTTTGTTCAGATTATTGCAACAGGCCTCTAACAAGCCCCTCTGCCTCTGGTCTCTCCCCTCTGAAAACCTGGTTCCTCATGACTTAGATCAACCTTTTGTTTGTGTGTCTACAAACACTCCTGTGTTAGTCTGGGGAAGCCTATGGACCTCTTCACTTAGCAATGTTTTTAAACTATTGAAGTGAATGCTAAATTTCAGTTAGAGGTTAGTGAGAATAAAAATGTAATTTTCTTGCCATCCAAGTTCACAGATTCCTTTGAAATCTTTCCAGAAATCCTTTGGACTCCAGGTAAAGGTGTCTGACTTAGATCAGTCATCCAAAGGCACAGTTTGGATAATGTTAACACCTCTTACCAAACAAACCTTCAATAGCTCCACCATTAACTATTGAATAGTCCCAACTCCTTAAACTAGCATTCATAACCTTCCATGATCTGGTCCCATTCTACCTTTCCAAAAGATCCTTTACCATTGTTCCCAAATACATGATCCATGCAAAATGGCCTCCTTGGCTTTGCATTTTGGCTCTATCTACTTGCACCCTATCAAAATTCTGCTCTTCTGCCATGGTCCAACTTAAATGCTCCCTTTTTCTGGAATCTTTTCCTGACATGTCTCAGAGCTCCCTCACTCCTTCTGAGTGTCTAATCTCAGTGGTTTGGGTATATATCCAACTGTTGGAGAACACAGCAACATTTTTCTTAATTAAAAGTCTTTGAGAGTTTCCATGTCTGAAAAAATTCATCTCCCTTAAGCCAACTTGATAATAAGCTTTGCTAAATTTATTGGATGACACTCATACAATCCGTATACATTTAGGCCATCACCAGGCCTACACGCAAAAGCTTTTCAGCTTAGAAGGACCTGACAAAGCCTCTGCTCTGCCTCCCAAGTCCAGACTCCCAGAGATCCTACTGTTAGGAAAGTACTCCCAAAGAGCTCAAAGAGAGAAAGGTCCATATATTTGGAAATAGTCACAGCAGTTCTTTTTGTGATTGCAAAGACCTAGAAACAAAAATAGATGCCCATGGATTGGTGAATAACTAAACAAATTTGGGTGTGTGAATTTAACAGAATATTAGTATACTTTAAGAAACAGTGAGTGTGAAAAATTTAGAGAAACTTGAGATTTATGTAAGCTAATGTAGAGTAAAATAAGCAGAACCAGGAGAATATATATACAATAGCTAAAACAGTGTAAATAGAAAGAACAACCACCAACTCTGATAATAACCAAGCTGGGACCCAGAAAAGAGTTGAGGAAATATACTACCCTCTCCTTACTGTGGAAGTGGGGCCTGTAGGTGTAGAACTGAGCATCATACTGTCAGACAGGTTCTATATGTTGGGTGGTTTTGCTGAGCTACTTATATTAACTTCTTCCCTGCCACACAATATTTCTTTTTTACTCTTTCTTTAAAGGGGACATTGTCCTGGTACTGTGTAAAGCACCTGAATACTCTGGCATTAATCTATTTAGCTAATGATCTATTTACCTTGAAATAACCTTCATACCCTATGGATAGCGAGGCAGGATGGGCAGTTGAACCAACAGAGTGGAGAGAGCACTGGGATTGGAGTCAGGAAGCTCTGAGTTCAAATGTGACCTTACACACTTACTAGCTGTATGACCCTGGGCAAGTTACTTTACCTCTGTTTGTCACAGTTTTTCATCTGTAAAATTAGTTTAATAATGACACCTTCATAGTTATTGTGAAGATCAAGTGAAATAATAATTATAAAGCACTTCACACAGTGAGAGGCACATAATAAGTACTATATAAATATTAGCTATAATCATAATTAAACAATTATTTTTAAAAAATTATTTATCTATTTTTAACATTCAATTTTGAAAAAAAAATTGAGTTCTGAATTCTCTCCCTCACCCACTGAGAGGGCAAACAATGTGACATCAATTAACATATGAAATCATGCAAAACATATTTCTATATTAGCAAAAAAAAATATGCTTCAATCTGCACTCAGACTTTATCTGTCAGTTTTCTCTCTGGAGGTGGATACCATTTTTTCAACAACTATTTATTAAGGCCTAAGGTGCTGCAGGCACTTTAGGTACTACAGCTGGAAAGAAAACAAATGAATACCTTTCCTCCAGGAGCTTATAATTGTGGAGAAAGTAGATAAAAATCTATGTACTGTGAATCTGGGGAAAACATCTCCCCCCCCCAAAAAAATAACCTTAGAAGTCAAAGAAACAGAGCTACTAGATTGTATAGAGACACTCAGACAGGCAAGGACAGGATGAGCCTTACTGATTTCTATCTTGAAGGTGGTCTCCACTGTCTTAGAGATTTCCTGCTCTGCTAGGATATTCCGATAAGACTAACTTGAGAGAAATGCATTATCTCATCACAAGAAACCTGGTCTCCTGAGACCAGATTCCTAAGACCTCAAGGCTAAAAGGTTCCAACTCCAAGGTTAACACATCCTCCCCCAAATTACCTGACGTCCTGTCTCTTATTATTCAACTTCCCCCAAATGGAAGAAAGGCTGAGCAATCTTACCTGATGAGCTTCTCTTTTTCAGCCAGTAATGCAACCCTAATGTTGTCTAAAATCCCAGATATGTATGGATCTCCTTTCATTCCCTGGGTTATCTGACAACACCACACCAGCTGATACTAATTAAACTTTCTCTCTTCTAGCTTTGCCTTTTGATTTACTGACCTCCAATCAAACAGACCAAGGTGGGAAAAATTGCTCTTCAATAGGATCTTAGGAAGTTCGGGTTGAGGAATTTCCCAACACTATATTCTGCGAAGGAAACAAAGTGTACAAAAGAGATTACACACAAAAATCTATACAAATCAATTTGTTTTCAAAGTGGGTAAGATGGGGACTCCCTCAGTTGATGAGTCAACAGGAAAACTGAGGTCCCAGGGTCACACAGAGAATAAATGCTAAAAACCGGGTAAGAGCTAAGGCCACAGGACTGCCAGCCCTGTGTATTATCTACTTGACTGGTCCCACATAAATGGTCAAGGAGGCAACATTCCATTTGAGTACTACCAGCTTCCCGACTGTGTTCCTTTTCTCTCATTGGATGAGGCCCCTCCCCTGGTCATTCAGATCCCCAGTGACCTCAGACTTTTCCTCTCTCTCCCAACAATCCCCTGCCCCCAGGAAGGACTGGATATCCTTTATGTATTACTATTGTGAATGGGGCTTGCAGTGTTCCTTTCCCACAGGGATTTGCATTTTAAGCCTTATCTTTAATGGAGGAAGGAAAAGTTTTTTTTGTTCTGATGAAGGAATTTCAGACCTTAGGTGGAAGAAGCAGTCCCAAGAAGCTAAAGGTCTTCCCTAGTACTGGGGGTCCTGATGGCTTTCTCAGTCATACCCTAATAGGAGGCTATGCCTCATAAATTCCTACCAAACCAGAGGTTTCTGTGAATGTGAGAGCAGCTCCATCACAGAATACACTTTTGGATATTCTTCAGGCCCAAGACCTATAACAAGGGCAACCTGGAGTCACTAACCTGCCTTAAAATGCAGCAAAACCTAAGTTCAAGTTCCACATCAGACCCATGATGGCTATGTAACCCTGGGTAATTCTCTTGACCTCTGGAGTTAATTTAACAAAATAAATACTGTAAAAGTACATATAATGTTAATTTGTAGTTTTCTAAGTCACTATGGGGCCCAAAGGGACCCATTTCTGTTTGAATTTGACACCATGGTTCTAGATCATTCTAGATAAGAATACAGATTCCAGAGGAGCCGCCAACCTGAATTAGTAGAGCATGGTTCCTCACCTGGGATTTCCATATGCAAATGAAACCACAGGTCCCATGCTTATGCTAAAATTCCTGTGAGATATGAAAACTGAGAGACATATAACTAGACAGACTAGAGAGCCTGAACTATATGGTCTCTGAGCTACGTTCCTGATTTAAATCTTGTTCTTCAATTCTTATAAGGGAACTGACCTGTTGGGCACAAACATGTAAACAAAGCTTTCTCAGATGCTCCTCCTAAATAGCTGATTCTGCAACCCTTTTCCAGCAGAACTGAGGACCAGCTTGAAGATCAAATGGCTTGCTTAAGTTTGCAGATGAAAGCTATCCATAGCTAAAGTGGGATCACCCTGTAGCTGCCCACTGGCTGCATTCTTGCTCCCTGCCTGGCTTCCCTACACAGTCCCTTCCCTAAAGCTGGCCTTCCCTAACCGCTAGCCTAAAGCACGAACATTCCTGAGGAACATGCACAGTGACTACACCCCAGTAAAACTGACTTAGCAGATGGGCTTAACCAGCTTGAAGGTAACTGACCAGCCTCAAACCCGTCAGCGAGTTATGAGGGTGTCTACCCCACGCATGTGAAGACTTCCCCAAGATGAGAACAATGGCCATGAAGACAGCTGAAGCAGGCACTATGGAGCATTTAGAGGTTGGTTGGTCAGATATGGAAGAGTCAAAGGTCACCCACTGTTCCCCTGCCCATCACCAAGCATCCTGACTTTTGTCTTGCCCCTAGACTTGGATGACTGGAAGAAAAAGTGAAGCTAATGACTTTGTGCAACCCTGCCTCACTGACATCCAATTCACCTCAAGTCAAGACATCATCCCATCCTCTTCTAAATGGAGGAAGGAGCAAAACCTGGTAAATGAAGAGGCACAGATAGTCCCCATTAGTGTCTATGCCCAGACGGCAATGGAACATACCCATCTGTAGCTGTCTTTGAAGCCTGGGTAAAACAGTCTTTTGTTGCTTGCTCCTATACTGAGCATCAAGAAAGGATCCCAGGTGCTGGCAAACCCTTGGGCCATTATAATTGGCCCTTACTCCCTCATTCTTCCTTCCCCTTCCCTTTCCCCTGAGGGGACCATACTTAAGGAATCATTTCCTCAGGCCAAGGGACAACTCAACAACTCCCCCAACTGAATTCAATATGCTCTCTTCCATTAGCTTGGTGACTCACTGTAAACCACACGTTTCTGGTTTCTTTTACCCCACACTGTTTTCTCACCAAAGTTGAATGATGTACTTGTCAGCGACTCTGAATCAGTCATATTGGAGCGGAGCTCCATCTTCTTTTGGCTTCTACTTCTCTTCCTCATTCCATATGTCCAGTAAAATCTGAGACCACTTCAATAACTGTTTTCACCTCTCTCTCCAACACTTAAACCCATCACCATGTAGAGCCTGTACCAGCTCCTAGAATTTCTGGAGGTACTACACAGACGTAAGCATTTTAACACAGATCCCTGGGTAGGTATATATGTATTCATGAGTGTAATACAAACACTGTGTGTATATACATATATAGAAATACACAAACATATATAGTATATATACTCAAGGGACTTGTGTGTATAAACACACAGATACATACACATTTGTGTATATTTTGATATACAAATATACACAACAAATGTAAGCATATGTGTATGTACACACACATATACACATACCAGGGACATATATATTTCTATATCCACACACACGTATATGTTCACAAATATATGTATCATGTACATGTATGCATGCACATGTATACACATACACACATATATGCATAATTTTGGGTTCTTAAAGCTTAAAACTGCACTAAGACTTTTGAGAAACCCTTTATATGTCTTTGTTCAAAAATGTATAGGAATCTAAGAACTCTGCAACAGAACCTCACCTCTTCCTGGAGAGAGGCACTTGACCTTGTTTAGGAAGATATGTAAGTGAATGAATGAATGAATGAAATAAAAATGCATTTATTAGACTTATTATGTGCCAAGCATTGTGCTAAATGCTGGGAATACATGATATAGCAAAGACACTCTTTCCCTTCTAGAAGAGTTCATTCTAATAGTCAGAGAAAACACCTATAGAGCAATCATGGCCAGAGAGGGATATTTTGATCTGGAAAGTTATGGGGATATTAAGTGGAGCCATATATTGACACACTCTTTCGGTGAGTAGTGATAGAGTTGATTTGATTATGGTTCCAGAATTGGAAAGTGGGAGGGAAGGTAGGGATCACATCATGGCATCAAGATACATGAACCTGAACTCCAACGTAGCTAGCAACTATGCTGTGTCAGCTCTTGAGTTGCTGGTGGCACTCTCCCAATAGAATAAGAGACACTCAGAGTCAGAAGGGACCTCAGTAGTTGACATACACACTTTGAGTGTAAGCGTATATCTGTATGTATACACAAAGATACACATATAGGTTGTCACAATATATACATACATGTGTATAATATGTAACTACATATTTATATATGATTATATATTATGCAATATATTATATTATATCTTATGTATATATAATATAATGATATAACGGTAGTAATACAATAGGAATTCCTTTTCAATCTGGATTGGACTAAATGTATCTGAAATCCCTTCCAACCCCAAAATTGTGTAATTCTGAATATTATGTCTTTCAATACAGCCTAAGATTGCAATAGCTTTTTTGGCCTCTATATCAAATCTCAAGACCACCTGGTCTAAGTGATAGCCTTACCCCTCTCCTCCTTTCCAGGTCATTTGGATGGCTTCTGGGCACTAACCTCCGTTCTAATGGTTGGCCATCCTTCTATTACAACTATTCTGCACTGGAATGATCTTCCATTACCATCTCACATATAAGTCATAGGGAACATATTTCTCTAAGGTGGCCAAACTGATCAAAGTTTGGGCCTGGTCAGTCTGCTTTTGCCTTTGACCTCAAGCAAATGATTGCATACATTGTGTGAAAACACAAGGATACTTTATCCCTGGCTTTTATAGTTCCTCCATTCCCTAGCAGGCTTTGTCTGTATACACAACATATGTTTGTCTGTATAGGCTATTGGTGTCTATATTGATAGACTACATGGTCAAATGCTCTGTACTTTCAGTACAGGCCAGAGTCTACTTGGTATTGCCGCACCCTGACAAGTAGAAGTGTCTAAATATCCTTAGCTACATGAGCTCAGAGCTCTCCTTAAAGACTAGTGGCCCCCACCTCCACTTTTTCTGACCCTTTTCCTATATTATAAATAGTTCTCCAGTTATATTTATCATTACCAAAACCTCTAAGCTTCTGAACTCAGAGTCAGATCTTTGAACCATTGCATCACAAAGTATTAAACCAAGATTTTAAATATTAAACATATAAAATCACATTGTTCTCACTAAAATAGTATTACTAATAACATTATTTTTAGTGAGAGCAGAAAAGTCTTTCTACCATTAATAAATAAAATATTATTTTAAAAAAGGAAATAATGTTCTACCAGCTTAATATAGTAGAAAAACCGTTGCTATTGAAGTCAGAAGATCTGGGTCCAAGTTCTTACTCTTCTACTGACAAATTGTAGGATCTTTAAAAAGTTATTCCTTGTCTTTGGGCATTCATTTTTTCATCTGTTAAATGATGCAAATTATATAATATAATAATCTATTATATTAATAATGTAATATATAATAATGTGATAATTAAAATACAAGGTATGTAATATATTAATAACATATAATATAATAACAATATGAAATGATAAAATTACAATGTAATAGCTAGCATTTACTTATCAATATAGATAAGCCTCATAAAACATCTTACATGTATTAACCCATTTGATCCACACAACAACTCTGTGACATAGGTACTGTTATTAACCCTTATTTTACAGATAAAGAAACTGAGTCTGAGAGAGGTTAAATAAGTTGCCTGGAGTTACCCAGTTAGTGTCTAAGGCAGGATTTGAACTCAGATCTTATTGACTCAAAGTCCAACACCATCCTCTATACCACCCAGCAACCTCGATGATCTTCTAAGTTCCCTTCTAACTTTCACATTCAGTGATTCTATGATGTAATTTCTCATTTAAATCTCCTTTAATAATAATTTCCATTAGCACCACCTCCTCCTAACCCAAAATGTCTTCAAGCTGACAGGTTTCATTACAATATTCCACTGGAATAGGCAGAATATAATATTCCACTCTTGCATACTTAGTGTACATCCATGGCACTGCCATGTCTACAGTGAGAGTTTTTGAGGATGGTTAGCAATTCTGTCTTGACTTGTTGATAATTTGGCAATTGAGGGCTCCCTCCTGTAACTAGAACAGTCAAATCTCTGGCATGCAATTCCTGCCTCCAATTTTTTCAATTTCCCAACAATACAGGTTATATAAGTTTAGATGTTCCCACAGTGGTATGGGACTGGGTCTTGAACACACATTTGTCATTCAGAAAGAATAGCTCGGTGCAGTGAAAAGAATGTTAGATATGGAGTGAGTCTTCAAATTACAGTTCTTCCCTTACTATTTATGTGACCTCAGGTGAGACATTCGAACTTTCTGGGCCCCAATGTCTCACACGTAAAATGAAGGGTTTGGAACAGATGGCCTGTGAGGTCCTTGGACACTCTAAATCTATAACCTTTTGTTGCTAAAACTGCCCCTGCTGTTTATTGTGACTTTATGCAAGTAACTTAATCTCTCCAGGCCTTAGTTTCCTTTTTTCTGTAAAATAAGATAGGTAAACTAGATGACTTCTGACCTCTACATCATCTATGAACCCACAATCCTGTGGAAGCATCTACTCTTGCTGTCCAAGGAATCTGGGCAAAAAGGTGATGGGCTTGGCTTGAAGCGATACCACTTCTTTATGGTACAATGGATTTCTGCTCCCTTGCCCCAAGCTGGGATGCGATCTCTTGTTTTTCCTGCAGCTGGTCCCCCCAATCTGGTACAACTTGAACTAATCTTTCAAATGTGATTGGGAACCTTTCTTCTATGATAGCATTATTATCAGGGATGATCAGCCTCTGACTCAGGCACACCCTTTAGGAGAGGCAATGGCTTAGAAGATGGTATCAGGCAACCATTCTGGAGAGCAATCGGGAACTTTGCCCAAAGGACTATAAATAATTGCATACCCTTTGACCCAGCAATACCACTGTTGGGATTATATCCCAAAGAGATTACAGAAGTGGGAAAAGGTCCCATATGCGCAAAAATATTTATTGCAGCTCTCTTTGTGGTTG
>CM053580.1:275971667-275995367 GCA_028627135.1 Pseudochirops cupreus | reverse complement strand
ATACAGGATTGCATGCCACCATGGGGGGGGGGGGGAGGGAGGGGAGAAAATCTGAAACTCAAGTGATTGTGGAACAGAATCTTGTAAATTAAAAGTAAATGAGTAAATAAAAAAAATTTAAAAAAAAAAGATGGTATCAGGGATGCAGCTTTTGCTGACCTGGTGACTTAGATTCATTGCAGCTTACTCTCTTTGGTGAGGCATTCTCTGGAGGAGGCCCTGCATTGGTTGACTGGCAGAATTAAGGGACACAGGAATTTTGGGGGGTGGGATATGGCAGGAACCATGCCTGGTTAGAGCTTTTCTCTACGAGCAGGACACAAACAGATTCATAATGAAAAGTGCCAGAGCCCTTTCCAGATCACCCTATCTATGCTTACTACATCATAACTGGGGAGTCTTTCCAGATCCTTGCTTCCCTTGCAAGTAATTGGTCATTCTCCAGTCATGGAAGATATTGTGGAGCTAACCTGAAGACTAAAAGCTCTAAAATCAGCTCCTGTTTCTTAAATATCTGAGCTAATTACAACTCTAGCTAAAGAAGGACGCATATGGAACCTGCTCACCTCAAGTGTCCCTAACCCTGCCATCCCTGAAGTTTCTACCATTTTGCTTCCCCTGTTCTACTTTTATCATGCCTTATCAATTAGTCAACCAACATTTATAAAGTGCTTAGTATGTGCCAGGAAATATGCTAATCTCCAGGGATACAAAAAAAACAAACAAACCCAAAACCAAGGCCTTTACCCTAAAGGAGCTCATATTCTAACAGGAAAGAAAACATGCAAATAAGAGAGAGAGAGACAGACAGACAGACAGAGAGAGAGACAGAGAGACAGAGAGAGAAACAGAGAGAGACACAGAGAGAGATACAGATAAATATCTACATACATATATACACACACATGTGTATATGTATATACACATGCATGTATCTATAGCTATATCTATCTATTCAGGGGTGGGGGACCTGCGGCCTTGAAGCCACATGTGGCCTTCTGGGTCCTTGGGTATGGCCTTTTGACTGAGTCTAAGTTTTACAAAACAAATTCTTTTATTAAGGGGATTTGCTGCTGTGTAAAGTTTGGATTCAGTAAAGGGGCTGCACTTGAGGACTTAGAGGGCCACAAGTGGCCTGGAGGCTGTAGGTTCCCCAGCCCTGAGTCTATGTCTATCTATATGTCACTTTGTGGTCAGTCTTCTGGTGATATGTTTCTTCACACTTAGCCAGGCTACTTCTCATACCACCTATATACAATCAATTTCTGAAACCATATGCCAACCTTTTTCAGCTTGGCAAGAACTAAACGAGTATATGCTTTGCTTGCATAGACCTTGAGAATTCTATAACAACTTTGCTTGATGAATGTGCCATCTGTAAAAATGGAATTAATGCCTTACTTGTCCAAAGAAAAGTGTGAGATTCTTCCACTCTCTAACTCTAAAGGTCCTGTGATGTCTGGTAGAAGCACACACAAGAATGGAGAAAAGGGTTCAAAAAATGCCATCAAGGATGGGGCTCTGATGACTAAGTTTGTGAAACAGATGTATTATTTTCCAGCCATTAAGTATATGCATGCCATGTTTTAATACCTCCAGAAACTTGAAATGCAACCCACTGCTTTATACTCTCCCAAATACAACCTATGGGAATGTAAAGAAAAAATTCAGATGTATACAGAAAATAATCCTGGAGTCCGACTTTTATTGCTTTTAACAGTCACCTCTACCATATGAGGGGGGATGCTAATTTCAAATCAGTGGAAGCATATACCTTAAAGATGTCAAACTCAGGAAGGTATAATATATCCAAAATATTTGGAACAGTTTTTTTTTTATACCAAAGAATTGGAAACAAAGAGATGTGTATAAATTAAAGGATGGCTAAACAAGTCAACACACCTGAATGTACCGTAATGGAATATTACTTTGCCATAAGAAACAATGAATTTGAAGAATTTAGAGAGGCATGAGAAGCCTTATAGGAACAGAAGAGTGAAGCATGCAGAACCAGTAATAGAACAATGGCTACAATATTATAAATCTTAGCAACAACCTCCCACTCCACTCCCATTCCCTTCCACTCAAAAAAGAAAACAGACTACAATGTAATTATAGTATCTAAGCTGGGCTTTAAAGTAGAGATGGAAAGATCCACCTCCCTTTTTGGCAGAGGAGGGAGATTGTGGGTATTGAGAAATGAATATATTATTTAACTCTATTGAAGTTCTGGTTAGTATTGTTGCAATGCTTCCCCCCTCTTATGTATGTATGCATGCATGCATGCATGTATGTATGCCTGTATGCAGGTATGTATGTATGTATGTATTTAAAACAAAGAATCAATCACTCCATGGTGGGGGAGAGAAAGGACATATTAAAAAATGTTGGTCCAGTAGCCTGGGCCATCTCTATCTTTTCAAAGGCTATAGGCAACTTAAGAGGGAAAGAGAAGCTCGTTTTTTCCTCAGCATTATTGCCAACAACTACTATCCCCTTCACCCACAGATCAATAGCCTGGAAAAACAGGAGTCACTTGATCTCTAATCATCTCAGTTCTTGTCTTGAGATCTATACTTCTGAATTCTATATTGAGCTGCATTACATCTCTCCTTACTAAAGTTGAACTCTGACCTTCAGAGATATCTTCCTATCCCCAAATCAGACAATCAGGTTAATATTTTGTATTTGAGCACATTTGAATTCCAAAATATTTACTTTCTTAATCTAGTTTGATATGTAACAGAGAATTTCTAAGTTACCTCAAGATGAATAATGATGTGTCACCAAGTGCATTGTCACTGCATGTCACAGAACTCCATAAAGTTAATATATGGCTCAGATGTCAAAATAACATTTCAGGTAATAACAGGAAAATTCATTACAATCTCTAGGACAGAGACCATTCATTTGGCATGGGGAGCTCAACCATCTCCTGCAGGTATCTTTGCTCAGAAAATGACATCCTAAGACTTGTGAAGGACTGAATGAATGAATAAAAATGCATTTAAGTTTTATTGTGTGCTAAGTGCTGGGGATACAAATATACCAATGTAAAAGCCAGATAATTCTTGCCCTCAAGGTGCCAACATTCTAATGGGGGAGGTAATACATGTAGGAGAACAGTAGTCAATGAAGAGACTTATGGTCTGGGAAGTCACAAAGATGGTGGGCAGAATAATAGAGGAATTTATTAACACACCCCTTCAGAGGCAATGGTAGTGGTGATTTGATTGCAGTTCTTAGAGAAAGAGGTAGAAAAGTTTTGGGAGTTGAGTAGAGAGGAGAGGGGAAAAGAAGGTAGTCATTTTTTGCAAAACAGAAAATGGCCTGAATGAAGATGAGAATGCATAATTCCAGGAGGAGATGCAATGTCCAGCAGAGGCTTATCTCCTCCCAACAGTGGCTTCTGGTGATCTGATTTAGAGGATGGAACAAAACCAGCAGGAATGTCAGGGGTAGGGTAAAGATGAGAATGGGTGGTGTTGGGGGAGGAGGAAGAACCTAGGAAATGATACTACTCAAAAATGTTGTAACAATAGTTAACAGTAACATAACCCTTGAACTGCAGAATCACATTTATTTAAATCCAATCAGAGCTTTTCTAGACCCTTCTTCCTGCAATGTCTCTGGAGGGGTATGTTGGAGCCAGCACAAACCACCTCGAGAGAGTCACTGGGAAATTTTCTTTTTCTTTTTTTTTTTTGACAGTTTATTTAGTATTTTATTTTCCCCCAGTTACATATAAAAATAATTTTTAACATTTGCTTTTAAAACTTTGAGTTCCATATTCTCTCCCTTCCTCCCACTGAGAAGTGAAGCAATTCAGTATAGACTATACATGTGTAGTCAGGCAAAACATTTCCATGACAGTCCTGTGGTCACTGTTAAATTTTCAATGTGATCATTTACACTTCAGCAATTGACCAATGTTACAAAGCATGGTTTGATTTATTGTTTTGTTGATTAGGTTTTTAAAAGTTATAGAGAAAATGTTGATATTGTAGATTAAACTGAAAAGTGTATCATGTGTATACTTTTTCTTTGCAGAGTCATCTGTTAAACATTTGGCCATTTGCCTTCCCATGAGGTGACTGGGGCAGATGATTAGACCTTTAGTAGTAGGGCCTGTCGGAAAGAATCCTCAGTGGAGGAAAAGGGTATGGTCAAAGTGGCAGTAAACAGGATTTTACGCTGATTTGAGCCCCAGTTCATGAGGTATCCATATTTGAGGGCTTCCACAGAAAGCAGGAAAGGAATTTGTAGCAGGCATTTGTAGATCCACAGAGGCAGAGAAAACACACATGGAAATGGTAGACATAGGAGAGACAGGCCATTAGTTGAATGTAACTTCATCCATAATTGTTTATGTTCTTTTGAACCTATGACATTGGAAAGTAAACTGGCCCTAGGACCTCTTTATGGTTAGTCCCAGGCCTAAGCTTTGTCATAGGCCCAGACACTTAGACATGAACTAATCACTGCCTAGATAGGTAAGAGACCTATCTTCTAGCCCATTTTATGCTACTAACTAGTTGGGTGATGGCACTTCTCTGGGCCTGTTTCCTGTGATAGGGGAGGTGAGTTAGATGTTCCCTAAAGATCCTTCCAGTTCTGAGGTTATAAGATTGACTCCTTTGCAGTCAATGCCAAAAGACAAACTCTAACGTCCTCACAATTTTGTTGAGGGTAAGTCTTGCTGGTAAAGCCACCATATCAGAGAAGAAATGGCTTGCAAAGATGCTTTAAGTATTTTCTAATTAGCATTCAGAACAATATGTAGCCAGTCATTGCTGGGCATATAGGATCTCAATATACATTTACAGGTTTACAAGTGATGAAGTTCAATTTCCTTATCTCTAAAGTAAAAGGGTTACACTAAATGGCCTCTGAGGTCTCCTTCCAGTTCAAGCTCTGCAATCTTATAATTAATTCTCTGAAAGATAATGATGATAGGTAACATTTATATATGGGACATTCCAAAAACCTTAGTGCAGTTTTAAGTTTTAATAGCTTGAAATTTTAATAATTTGAATTTTATTAAATTTATTTATTATATTTATTATTAAACTTTTAAGTTTTAATAGCTTAAAACTTTGGGACACCCTGTACTTTGATATTTGCAAAGTGCTTTATTAACATTCTATTATTTGTGCCTCATAATAATCCTGTAAAATAAGCATTATAAGAATATTACTTTTCCCATTTTACAGATGAGTAAACTGAAGGTTCAGAGAAGTTCTGTGATTTGTCCTTGGTCACATATTTAATTAGTGTCAGTGTATAAATATAGAGAGAACTGATATATATCTATAGCATGCTCTCTCTCTCTCTCTCTCTCTCTCTCTCTCTCTCTCTCTCTCTTATCTATCATCTATCTATTTATCTATCTAGCTGTCTATCTATCTATCTATCCATAGATATCTTCCTGATGACATGTCCAGGAGACCAGGAGCTATGCCAGGATATCTTCCCATATTTGCCTATTCTTAGGAAAAACAAAATACAGGTTTATTAGGGAGTCCTTTCTCCCACATAAAACTCCTTTTCCTTCTGTGATAAGAAAGAAACCTGAAAAATGAATTTTCTGTCCTCTCCCTCCTGAGAAAAGGAACTAGTTGACATATTTATGCTTAGACATTGATGGCTGATACTACTCAGAGCCCAGTCTCATAAGGGAGATATAATCAAAAAACAATTGGCAGCCTGAAGGAGAGGAGAAGAATGGGAAAGGTAATGGAAAGGCATGGTGGAGGGCTTCAAGACAACTTTCCCTATTTTCAGCTTTGCCCATGTCTGGTCCTGGATTTAACTCTCCTAGGATATCCAGTATTAGGTTGTAGGGAGAAGGCCACCCATGGGGTACAATCAGATCTTGGCGTTGTATTAATGAGGTACCATGGCGTTGTATTAATGAGGTACCATGACACAGAGAGGCTTAGCCTCTGAGCCCAGATGACCTGGATTCCAATCCAACCTTTGACATGCTCTCAATATTCTTGGTAACTTTTGAAGTTGCAGAGAACATGCTGATCCTCACCAGAAGAGGGAATTTCTTCTTCTGGGTGTTCCCTGCAATTTCAATAACAGGTCCAGTCCCTATTCTTGAGCTACTGATTTTGCCTCTGTAAATCAGATAAGACAAATATAATTTGAATCATGTGTGCGAGGAGAGGGTCTTGTGAAGCTTAAAGTTCTTTGTAAATGGGAATTATCATTTGAATTTACCCCATTCAAGACAGCCTAGTTCATATTCTGAATATTTTAGGGCCTAAAGCATTCTTGGCCTGTGAGAAAAGGCCACATCTTTGCAGAAAGCTCCCTTGCATTTTCTAAACTTTCTCTCTGATTTTCCTGGGCTCAGCATTCCTTCTGTACTGTCAGCAAAAAGGGACAGAGCAAGGTGATGTTTTTTATCGAAAATCAATTCACCCAATGTGCAGGAGATCTCCGCAACATGGCACCCAAATGGGCCAATTCCCAGCAATTTTCCACAGAATTACCTTCTGTTCATCTTCACGGTTGACTGAGCGAACCTCCCTGTGAAAACAGAGCCTGAGATGACTGGGTTACTCTGCAGTGCCAACCCCAACTAGAGTGCTGACATGGAAGGTGAGAGAAGGAAGTGCTCCTTTTACTAAAGGTGAAAGCCAGACTATCCTGAAACTAAGAAAGAAGTGCTCCATTCCGTGCTGGCCCCAGGAAAAGGAGAACATGTGGGGATTATACCTGGCCCCTCTCTTGCTCTCTGTCTACCCTCTGCATGCTCAGATATCAGTCCCCTTGACAAAGAATGATTCAAACTTGAGCCTTGTTAAGATGGGCTGTCACAACATAAAGGAAGTAGAGTTGAGGATCCATTGGCAGCCATGTTTCATCCCAGATATCCTTTGGGCACCTGGTCCCTATATATCATAGCCCATTCCCTTTTCTCACATCTTGCCCTTGAAACAATGATAAAACTGCAACTGGAAATGGTCCATCAATCATTTCCCCTATAGCTCCACTCACTTGTGATTTCCCAGACCAATACTTCCTTCCTTGGCCAACTTTCCAAAACATACATTATTTTCCCCCACCCCCATTAGAACATAAACTCTTTGCGCACAGAGGTTGTCTCTCTTTTGAATTTGTATCCCTAGAGGTCAGGACAATATCTGATACATAGTAAGTACTTAATAAATGCTTTTTCATTCATAAATTCTGTCAAGCAGAGGGAAACCTCTATGGAAGCACAGTATCCAGATTTCCAAACTCCATCTTCCACATTGTGTTCCATACACCTTGTGTTCCACTTCAATGGGAGACCCACATTTTCTGACCTTGGTCCATCTCCTTGCCTCCCTAGCAAAAGTAGTCAAATTTTGACCAGATCTTGGAAATAGTTCTGTGATGATACTCTCTCACTCCCCACCTACGACTTGAGATCTCCATGGATACAGACATAACTTCCCTCTATATCCAGGCAGGGAATTTTGACTAAAAGATGTGGCACTCGAGAATAGGCAATCTGGAAACCATGGAGAAGCCTGGGGAAATGAACATATCCTAGTCTGCCCTGAAGACCAATTACGATATGTTGACCTGAGCTTTTCACAATGTGCTAGACTCTCAGCAATATTGCTTTGGGATTAATAATAGGAATAAGCCGTCATGTTTGTACATAGAATTTTTAATTCTAACCACTGATGTTGTTATTATCCCCAGTGTCTGGAATGAATGACTTTCCTTCCAATTTCCATCTATGGAAATCTTTTCCTTCTTTCAATGCTTAGCTTATTGGCCACTTGCTCTAAGAAGTTTTCCCTAAATAGACAATAATAGGATCTTAGTACATGAGGGTTTTATTGTTTGTTTCTTTGTTTATTTTTTGGAGGCAATTGGGGTTAAGTGACTTGTCCAGAGTCACACAGCTAGTGAGTATCTGTAATGCCAATGTGATACCCATAGCAATTACTATGAATATGCATACATATTTCCAGGGTTAATTCACAAAATATAATAAACTGTCTTCCTCAAAGGGAAAAACAAAATATTTATTTGGAACATCACTATTAGGATACCAGGAGGTAAGATTTAACAAGACACTCATTGCTAATTCAGGGAGTGCCTACATCTTTCTGTCAGACCTCCCCACAAACAAGTTCCCCTTGGCAAGTTCCTCACTCTTACTCTCTGCTCTGCCTCTCCTGTTCTGTTTTCAGTCTCACTCTCTGCTCAGTTTGGCAAACTCCTACACACTGGGCTCCATGTGACTCAGGCCCCAGGTGACCACAGTTGTGAGCTGGGCCAGAGCTCAAAACAAGGCACATAGGCCTATTAATGGGTGGGGAAGATCTTCCTATTCCATTAACCTTACAGTATCTGAGGTCACATTTGAACTCAGATCCTCTTGACTCCAGGACCAGTGCTCTATCCACTGTGTCACCAAGCTAGCTACCCCTATATCTCAGAATTGTAAGGGACCTCAGAGACCATCTGTTCTAACTCGTACCTGACCAAGAATCCCTTCTACAACATAACCTTACTAGTGACCATCAACTTTTGGCTTGAAGACCTCTAGAAAAGTATACGTCACTGTCACCTGGGGCAGCCCACTACACTTTCAGACAGCTCTAATTATTGAGAATCTTTACATCAAGACTAAAGTAGCTTCTTTAGAACTTCTATTTGTTGCTCCTGGTTTTTCCTCTGAGACCAAAAAGAATAAATCTAGTCACTCTTCCACATGAGAACCCTTCAGATACTTAAAGACAGAGATCAAGTCACCCTGAAATCTTTTTTTCTCCAGGCTAAATATTCCCAGATCCTTCTAATGGTCCTCCTAAGTCCCAAGGGTGGGGAATCTGCAAGCCTTGAGGCCACACATGATCCTCTAGGCCCTCAAATGTGGCCCTTCGACTGAATCCACACTTCATAAGACAAATCCTTTTATTAAGGGGTTAGGGACTTGAGGACCTAATGGGCCACATGTGACCTTGAGGCCTCAGGTTCCCCATGCCTGTGACTAGGACATCATCTTGAGGGACTGATTGTCATATTATGGATGCTTTTCCATATATCAATCCCTTTCCTAAAATGTAGCACATGGGATTATATAAAATACTCAAAATATGGTCAGTTTAGAGCAGAAATAATACAGTCAAACTATCACTTTCCTAGTTTCAGATACTCTACCTTGTTAATGTAGCTTAAGATCACTTTAGCTTTCTTGGCTTCTGTGCCAATTTTTTTTGTTGTTTATATTACATTTGTAGTCCATTAAACCTTCAATTTCTTTTCAGACAAAGTACTCTCTGGCCATACTTATCCTCATCTTGGTTCTGGAAGTTAATTTTTGGAACCCAGGAGTAAGACTTTTACATTTATACTATTAAATTTAATCTCATTTGATCTGGAGATCTAGCCAGTCTCACTTTGAGTATAGAATCTGTCATCCCATGTTAACTCTTCCGCTCAGATTTGTGTTATCTTCAAATTTGATGCCCCCATCCAAGTCATTGATAAATATGTTAAGCCATACAAGTACAGATCCCTAGGGGCAGTCCATTGGAAACCTCCTTTTGATATACATACATTTCTCTACCATGATTTCCCCCTGCCTTGCTCCTTTAGAATAAGGTAAAGTCTTCTAGAGCCATGTTCCAGTCATTGGCTCCATCCCATCAAATCTCAGCAATACTTGTTAGATCACATTTTCCTGTTTGAGTTAGGACCTTAATTTGTCATCCATAATTTGTGCATTTATGCAGACATCTGAGACCATGGACTTTGTTACTGTTTTTGAATCAAATTTTGATTTGTTCTTTTATGAACTTCTCTGTGTATTTACTTTTATTCTTCCTGTATTATTTTTGGTGTTTTCTTCTCTGGATTTTTCATAGTATTTTGGATCTCTCCATTGCCTTTCTTGTGTTCTAATTTGTACTGTGGTTCTTCGTGCACATCTCCCTGTCTTACCTGTCTTGCTGTTAGTAAGTTTCCTAAGGGCAGGGATGGTGTCTGATTTCACCTTTGTATCCCCACTGCCTAGAAGCATTTTATGCAGTGGGTACCTAGTAAATATCTGTTGAACTGAATATAATGGGATGCTTAATGGTAGGTATGACCAATATTTTTATTTCCATTTAACATATGGAGATATCGGAGCACGGGAAAATTAGGCAACTTGTCAGAATTTAAATCTATAGTTCCTGGCTCCTAAGCTTGTGTAAGTTCTCTGGTGTAATGAGCCTCAAGTCTTATCTTGGCAACTTTGCCATGTCAGAGAGCTTCCTTCTTTTCTCTCATACAAAAGAATGAATGATTTTCTGATCTAAGGTCACATTCACTAACAAAGACAGAACAGGAACCTAGGTTTCATATTTCCTGGCATGTAAAGCATTCAGCCCTAGACTAAGATGGGTGCTTGCGTGACTTAATAGCTGAGGTTCCCTCTTTTCTTTTCTGTTCACCTTCTGCTCTGGGTGCTGGGGGCTTGAAGTCAGACAGCCGTAACTTAGCACAGATAGAACTAGCACCTTTCAGAAAGGAAGGATGGCATGGCCACAAGGCTGCCAGAATCCTGGTGATGTTTCACTAATTCACTATCACCATTGTGACCCAGCTATCCATCTGAACTTCTCAGGTCTCTCCTCTCTCTGATTTCAATTTCAACTTCTTTGTTTAGCAATCTCATTTCCTTCCTTCTGGCTTTCTTGATTCTCAAACTGCCTGTGATGTCCCTTGACCCTGAAATTCAACTCTCAACATGCATCATATTGGGTGCCTGGTGTTTCAGTCCCCTTACTCCTCTCTTCTGCTGGACTCACAATCACAGTCACAAAATATTAGAGCCAAAGAGACATTAGTCAAAACCCTTCCTTTTTTAGATCAACCAATCAATTAGCACTAAATAAATACTTCTTATGTGCCTGGCTCTGTGCTAAGTGGCAAGGATACCCAGATAGAAATGGAAGATTACTTTACTACCTCTAACCCAAGGTTTTCTATTCAGAGAGGTGAGTTCTTACCTGGAATCTCCATTATAGGAAATATTTATACCAGCCAACCATATTCACTTCTCACCCAGCTTAGTCCCTCAGATCTTTGGGCACCCTCCCCTCAATTATTAGCTCACCTTTATGTGTTGTCAAAATGTGAGCCCCAACGCTCGGAGTGTCTTTCTTTTTGCTTGCATTTCTGTTCTGAGTGCTTAGCATAGTGCCTGGCATAGAATAAGCATGTAATAAATTCTATCTATCTATCTACCAATCTATTTAACTTTCTAAAAAAAAGTCTCTGTCTTCAAGAAATTTATATTCTTTTGGAGAAAACAACATATATTTTGCCTGAGTATACATGAAATAGATACCTGGTGATGGTGGGGGTACACTACCAGCTGCAGGATCAGGAAAGACCTCATGTAGAAGGTGTCACTTAAGCTAAGTCTTGAAGGAGATTAGGGAAAGAGAGAATTGCAAGGTGTGTATTTCAAGCCTGGAGGATAACCAATGTAAAAGCCCAAAGGTGAGAAATGGAGTCCTGTGAGGAAATTGTGGCCTAAGATCACATAAAGAGTAATTGGAAGAGCTGGGATTTTTATTCCAAGTCCTATACAATTACCTATCCCTACTGTTCATCTTCTATATGTATCATAACCAGTAAGTATGTCAATAGCCCAAAGCCATTTTGGCATTGCCTTCTCTAAATAGGGGTTCTTAACCTTTTTGTTTCATAAACTTCTTTGCCATTTGGTTAAAACTTATGAACCACTTCTCAAAATAATGATTTAAAATTTTTAATTGGAAAATTTTAAAATATTTAAAATTTTCCATTTCAATTTTAATTTAAACTTTTTTTTAAAAAAACATTCTTAAAACATTCTTAAAATATAAATTTAAAAACTAAATGTATGGATATATATGTATATATACCCACATTTAAAGTTTTTATGTGTATATTATATACATTTTCATGTACACACACACATATATATACATACATGCATATATATGTGTATGTATGTATATATATAAGCATATATTTATAAATATAAATACATGTATACATGTATATGGCAACTAGGTGACTCAGTGGCTGGTGCACTAGACCTGGAGTCAGGAAGATATGAGTTAAAAACCTGGCCTTAGACACTTACTACCAATGTGACTATATGAGTCAATTAACCTCTATTTGCCTCACTTCATCATCTGTCGAATGGGAACACACTAGAGAAGGAAATGGCAAACCATTCAAATATCTTTGTCACAAAAATCCCATGGATGAAATCTATGGGATCACATAGAGTCAGATATGACTGAATAATTAAACAACAACAAAATATACACTAGTATATTCATGTTACACATATATTTATATATCAATTATATGATTATCTGTATGGACATATATTTACATGTATACACACTTATTATATTTGTAAAATATATAATGTGTATGTACATAGATATGCATGATGCTAAATTTCAGTTAGAAGTTAGTGGGAAAAAAAGATGTATTTTTTTTTTCCTATCCAAGTTCATGAGCCCTTAGGAATTTATCCCTGTTCCCCTTGGAGAATCCATGGACCCCAGGTTAAGAACCCCTATTTTATCCCTAGTAAAATTTCCTACTTCAAATAGACTTAGCATCACATGGGCTAATTCAGAGCATCTCAGAGCTTTACATCAGGTCACACAATGAATAAATGTGTAAATGAAGAAATGTTTCCAAATCTTTGCCCATTTCATTCTAGTTTTATATCACAACCTCCTTCATCCTCTTCCAGTGGCAGAACCAAATGGTGTAGTAGAGAAGTAGCTGAGCTATCTCAACATTTCCCTCCAAACAACTCTAAAATAACACCTCAAATCAAATTCTGGAGTAGTGCTAACAAAAGGTAAATAAGAAAGAGAAATTATAAGGAATTCAATAATGTTGAACTGTTCACATTCCTAGATGAGAAGATGATAGATGTAACTCCTAAGAATTTTATCATTTTTAAGGCAGTTAGAAGAACTCTACATAAACAGAGGGAATAAGACTGAGTCAATATGTTGGAATGATTTACAAAAGAAAAAAAAGAATGGGTGAGAAAGAGGGATGCACAGGAATATGGGAAAAGATGGAGGAAGAAAGGGGAAAATTATCTCACAAAAAAAGAGGCATGCAAAGAAAAGCTTTTAGGGCAGACAAGAAAATGGTATGTGGGTCTGGGGGTGGGAGAAAATGCTTAAACCTCACTCTTATAAGAATTGGTTCAAAGAGGGAAGAATAGATAGATAGATAGATAGATAGATAGATACACACACACTTATATGTATACATCTATAAATACATAAATATATATACATAAAAATATAAAATACACACACATGGACAAAGAAATATATCTTACTGTAATGGTAATGAAATTTGAAGATCCTTTTGTATTGCTAAGCTAAGAGGTACTTAGTAACTAGTTTCAAATTAAGCCTCTGTTAAAGAAACAGAAGGTATGAATCCCTGTTCCTAATGTAACAGGAAGGGGCTGAACAGAGAACCCCTGTTGCTGACATAACAGGAAGGGGCTGAACAGAGAGGAGCAATACTTTATATAAGGAAAAACCCCAGCTGAGAAAGTCAGAACTTCTTGGGATGAGCACCTGAAGGCTGGGCTGCTGCTACTGCTGCTGGACTGGAACTTCCATGGAGAAATTGATTTTGATTTTGAGAATGGGAGAAAGTGATTTTGATTTTGACAATGGAGCAGCTGAAGACTTCTGAGAACCAGCTGGAGCTGCTGAGGATTTCCAAGGGCTAGCTGGAGCTGCTGAGAATTTCCCAGGGCCAGCCAGAGCTGCAGAAGACTGAGGAAGCATGACTGTGGTGCCGGTATTTTGTACAAATGTTGTTGTGGCTTTGTTAATGTGTATGAATGTTTTTGTGGCTTTGTTGAGCCTTGTCTTCCCAGGAACGGAGGCTGTGGGGGATTTAGGATGGACTGGACACTATGAGCTTCAATATAGAGCAGGAACTGCATGGAGAGCTGGACAAGGAGCTGGGAGCTGTCTGCCTTTGAACTCAGGTGGCAGTTGGTTAGTTTCGGGCAGGAGGTGAGACCATGGAAGAGGAGCCATGGAAGCTGAAAGCCTGCCCCAAGTCAAGATGAAAGGACCTCTCCATGGGTACTGAGTAGTAATGAAATTATGATTTACTTGTGACTGAGGGGTAGATGGCCTGTGTATTTTCCACTACCCCTTAAGAGGGTACTGAGTAGTGACTGATTTGTAACTTAGTGTGACCTTTTCTACTTTATGATTGAATGATTGAGTTACTAAGTGATTGATTGACTAAATGATTGTACTTTGTTCAAAACTATTTGACCACTTTTGTTGAAAACTATGTGGCCATTTTAGTGATAAGTTGTTGAGTTGTGACATGGTGAATGCTGTATTTTGATTTTCTGTGATAAGCTGTAGCATTGTGAATGCTGTACCTTGATTTTCTGTGAATATTGTGCTCTGATTTGTTATTGAATAGAGAGTTCACTATATTGTGTAATCAGAACCTTGAAAAGCTGTTCACAACAGCAGTCCTCTGGAAAGCTGCTTGTGCTTGGCTTTACACTTACCCAAATGGGAAATTGAAGAGGAAGAGGATAAGAGAAAGGGTAGAGGGTGATAAAAACGTAGGACAGATTAAGGGAGGCAGGGCTCAAAGACAAAACAGACTTTTGAAGAAAGACTGTTTTAAAAGACAGAGAGAGAAGAATAAACAGAAGAAAATAAGATGGGGGAAGATGAATAGTTGGTAACCATAACTATGAATGTGAATGGGATGAACTCATTAACAAAATGGAATCAGATAGCCAAATAGCTTAGAAAGGAGAATCCAACAATTTGTTGTTTATAAGAGACAAAAAGGTATAGATTTAAAGTAAAGGGCTGGAGGAGAATTTGTTATGCTTCAGCTGAAATTTTTTTTAAAAGGCAGGAGTAGTGATTATGATCTCAGACAAAGTAAAGCAAAACTAGAGCTAATTAAAAGAGATAAATAAGAAAACTACATATTGCTAAAAGATACTGTACACAATGAAGTAATATCAATACTAAACATATAGTAATCAAATGATATAGCTTACAACTTCTTGAAGGAAAAGTTAAATGAATTACAGGAAGAAATAAACAATAAAACTATACTAGTAGGGGGCTTCAACTTTCCCTTCAGAGCTAGATAAATCTCAGCATAATATAAATAAGGAAGAAGTTAAGGAGATGAATAGAATTTTTTTTTAAATTAGATTTGATGAACCACTGGAGAAAATTGAATGGGCATAGACAGGAGTATATCTTTTTCTCAGCTGTACTTGCTGAGAAAAAATAGACTCTGTATCAAGACATAAAAATCTCAGAAGTCAATGTAGACAAACAGAAATATTAAATGCATCCTTTTCAGTTCATAATGCAATAAAAATCATATCCAATAAAGGGACCTCAAAGTATAGATTAAAATTGATTGGAAACTAAATAATCTCATTCTAAAGAATGAGTGGGTCAAAGAACAAATCATAGAAACAATCAACAATTTCATTAAAGGTAAGGACAACAATAAGACAACATGCCAAAATTTATGTGATGTAGCCAAAGAAGACTTAGAGAAAAATTTGTATCTCTAAACACACATATCAATAAAAGAGAGAAACAGCAGAAAAATTAATTGGGCATGAAGCTACAAAAACTGAAGGAAAAACAAATTAAAAAAAATTAAGAGCTGGTTTTATGAAAAAAATTAATAAAATAGATAAACCCTTGATTAATTTCATTTAAAAAAGAAAGAGGAAAACCAAATTACCAGTTTCAGAATGAAAAGATGAATGCACCGCTAATGAAGATGAAATTAAAGCAGTTATGTGGCACAGTGAATAGAGCACAGGCCCTGGAGTCAGGAGGACCTGAGTTCAAATTCAGCCTGAGACACTTAACACTTACTAGTTGTGTGCCCTTGGGCAAGTTACTTAACTTCAGTTACCCTGCCTTCCCCTCTCCAAAAAGACAAAAAAAAAAGAAATTAAGGCAATTATCAGGAGTTATGTTGCCCAATGAAATGTCAGTAAAATTAGCAATCTAAGTGAAATATTTACCAAAAAATTCCACAGATAAACAGAAGAAGAAATAGAATACTTAAAAAATGCCATGTTAGAGAACGAAATTGAATGAGCCAGAAATGAGCTCCCCAACAAAAACATCTCTAGGACCAGATGGATTTACAAGTAAATTCTAGCAAACATTAAAGAAACAATCCTAATACTATATAACCAATTTGAAAAATAAAATAGGTAAAGGAGGAGTCCTACCAAATTCCTTCTATGACACAAATATGATTTTGATATCTAAACCAGGAAGAACAAAAAGAAAGAAAACTATAGACCAATTTCCAAAATGATATTGGTGCAAAAATTTTAAACAAAATACTAACAAAGAGACTTTTTTTTTTGCTTTTTGGAGGGGCAAGGCAGGGCAATTGGGGTTAAGTGACTTGCCCAAGGTCACACGACTAGTAAATGTTGAGTGTCTGAGGCTGGATTTGAACTCGGGTCCTTCTTGACGCCAAAGCCAGTGCTCTACTTACTGTGCCACCTAGCCGCCCCAAAAAAGGAATTTTCAATCATATATCACAGATATTATACACTATGACCAGGTAGGATATATACCAGGAATACAAGGCTGGCTCAATATTAGGAAAGTTATAAGCATAATTGACCACATCAATAACAAAAACCATATGATTATCTCAATAGACACAGAAAAAAAGCTTTTGACAAAATACAACACTTTTTCCTATTAAAAACACTGGAAAGCATAGTAATAAACTCAATCTTTCTTAAAATAAGTAGTATCTCTCTCTAAAACCTAGAGCAAGCATTATCTGTAATGAGGAAAAACTAGAATCCTTCCCAATAAGATCAGAAGTGAAGCAAGGATTTCAATTATCTCCATTATTATTCAATATTTTATTTAAAACACTAGCTATAGTAATAAGACAAGAAAAAGAAGTCGAAGGAATAAAAATAAGCAATAAGGAAAAAACTATTTACAAAAATACTTTTACAGATAATATGATGTATACTTCAAAAATCCTGAAAAATCAACTAAAAAACTAGCTGAGACAATTAAAAATTTTAGCAAAATTGCAGGAAATAGAATAAACCCACATAAATCATCAGCTTCTCTATATATTGCCAACAAAACTCAGCAGGAAGAGATAGAAAGACAAATTCCATTTAGAATTACTGTAGACATTGCAAAGTACATGGGAGTCTACTTGTCAAGACAACTCCAGGGATTGTATGTACAGAATTATAAAATCTTCTTCCTGAAAATAAAGACAGATCTAAATAATTAGAGAAATATTCAATGCTCATGGGTAGGCTGAGCCATTATAATGAAAATGACAATTTTATCTAAATTAATTTACTTATTCGGTGCCATACTAATCAAACTGACAACTAGAACTAGGAAAAAAACGTAATAACAACATTCGTCTGTAAGAACAAAAGGTTAAGAATATCAAGGGAATTGATGGAAAAATTATGGCCAGATTTCAAATTATATTACAAAGCAATAATCCTGAAAACAATCATGTATCGACTAAGAAATATAGTAGTGGGTCAGATTAGGTGCACAATGCACAATAGTAATGATCACGGTGCTCTATCGTTTGAGAAACCTAAAGATTCAAGCATTGGGGGCCAGAACCTATCATTTGACAAACATTGCTGGGAAAACTGTCGGAGAGAGCAGTTTGTCAGAAAGGAGACAGACCAACATCTCACAGCTTAAACCATAATGGGTGAATAATTTAGACACGAATGGCGGTATCACAGGAAAACTGGGAGAGCATATACCTGCCAGACCTATGAAGAAAGAAGGGTTTATGACTAAACTGGAGATAGAGAGGAACACAGTAAGTAAAATGGATAGTTTTGATCACAAAAAATGTTAAAAGTTTTGCATAAACAAAACTAATCCTTCCAAAATTAGACGGAAAGTAAAAAATGGGAGTGAAATAGAGAGAGAGAGAACTGAGTTAAAATTCATAAGAATACAAATCATTCCCTAATTGATGATGAATGGTTAAAAGACATGAATAGGCAGTTTTCAGAAGAAGAAATTAAAGCTATCCATAATTACATGAAAAATGCTCTAAATTGCTAACAATTAGAGAAATGTAGATTAATACAACTCTGAGGTACCACTTCACACTGATCCTATTGGTTAATATAACAGAAGAAGAAAATGACAACTGCTGGAACTGGAAAAATAGGGACACTAATGGACACGAATGTACGGCTAATGAAGTAGGGAAACCATTCTGAAGAACAGTTTGGAACTATGTCCAAAGGACAATCAAACTGTGCATACCCTTTGAGCCAGCAATACCACTATGAGGTTTTATCCTGAAGAGATCAAAGAAAAGGGAAAGGGACCTCTGATGGTATACTGTATTGTGCTTTTAGAAATGACGTGCAGGATGGTTTCAGAAAAACCTGAAAAGGCTTGTATGTAATGATGCAGAGTGAAGTGACCAGAAGCAAGTGAACATTGTACATAGTAACAGCAACATTATACGATGATCAGTTGCGAATGACTTAGCTTGTTCTCAGCAATACAATGAACTCAGACAGCTCTAAAGGACCTATATTGAGAAAAGCTATCCATCTCTTGAGAAAGATCTGATGAACTCTGAGTGCAAATTGAAGCATACTTTTTTCACTTCCTTTGTTTCTTGCTTTTTCTTTTTTTTGAAACATGGTTAATATGGAAATATGTTTTGCATGACTTCACATGTATAATTGATATCATATTGCTTGTCTTCTCAATGAGTGGGTTAGGGGCTGGAGGGAGGGAGAAAATTTGGAATTCAAAATTGATTTTTAAAAATGAAGGCTATAAACAATTAAATAAATTTTAAAGAAAACAGGGGTGGGGTGGGGAGGGGGAACCCAGCTTCCTTTATCCTGTTCATCAGGCCTTTCTCCTTTTTAAATAATGTTTCTACCATCAAAGGTGCCCACCCAGCAGCTTACTCTCCAGCTCTCTGTATTGCCAACCACATTTTTGGAATCAGTGTAATTATAGCTTTGCTCTTGGGCCAGCCCCAGGAAAAGTTCTGAAAATGGCTACGATTGTCTTCAGAGCTATCTACTTCCTTCTGTTATTTTTCTCTCATTAAAGGCCCCATACCACAGCCACTCCCCTATCCCTATGCCTTATGTATCTAATGCTGTATTTAAATTCTTCCAAGGATGGGAAAGCTCACTGTTTCCTGAGGCACTCCCTTCAGTATTGAACAGCCCTAATTGTTAGAAATTCTTCCTTATATTAAGCAGAAATCTCCCTCCCAGTAGCTTCCAGACAAAGATCCTAGTTTCCCACCCTCTTTCCCCCCTCCAACAGAAGTCAAACAGAACAATTCTTATGTATCTTGATATGTTAACCCTTCAAATATGGTAAGCTATCTATCATTCCCCCACCCAAGTTTTCTCTTCTCCAGGCCAAATATCATCAATTCCTTTACTTGAATTTCATAGAAGTATGGTTTATCCTACCCCTATCAGAGCACTCAGACAAATGCCAACTTCTCATTATGTTTTTCAAAACACAGCAGCACGCAGAACTAAGCACATGCTCCCAATGTAGTTTGATCAGCAAAATGCACAAGTAAAAATAAAGACTGAGAGGAACCTTGATGGATAAAATGAAAAGTAATAAATTTCACAAAAGAAAATCATAGGGTCTTATCAGGGGGTATTTATAGAGGGAAGAAAGGAGAGAGTGAAACATGGGCTCCATATCCAACTTTACTTACCCAAACCTCCTCAGGGAGTTCTGGGAAACATTGAGAATAGGAGAAGGATATAAGAAGTTATTACACAAATGCCATCAGTATTCAATATCCTCATCTGAGACAGGAAAAAAGTAACAAGAGAGAGAACCCTTTGTCTTGGGTTGGAAATGGTAGAAAGCATTCATTCCTATTCCTCATCACTTACATACAGACATTGTAAGATTGGCAGGTGTGTCATCTTTGGCAGGAAGAATGTGGCAAGATTCCAAAATGAAGACCACTAGAGCGATCAAGATCTTATTTCAATTTTTTTCATTTTAAAATTAAATATAAAATAAGAAAACTTAAACGCAAAATTAAGAAAAGAAAAAAAGCATTGCCATGTGTACAGAAGACCAAAAGAGAGGATTCAAAATAAACCAAAAAAAATTTCCATTTCAAGAAAGCCTATATAATAAATACTATACATTGTATTCAGAACTGTCCATCTTTTCTTTGCTTCCTTGTAAGTTTTCTTTTGTTCTCTGCTGTGAATGTCCTCTGCACTTTTTTACTTTGTTCTTTTTCCCCCTCCCTTCCTCCACCTCCCCCCAAAAGGCTATAATTTAAGCATGTGTATGCACACACGTGTGTGTGCATACGTACAACACACACTTCCAGACACATACAAACATACATATATATATATATACAAATACAAAGATATATACATACATATACACACACATACACACACTTACATACACATACATATACCCAGAGAGATCAAGATCTTTTGACTTGGACCTTTAGGTTAAAGCAGCAGTTCTCAACCTAGGGTCACGACCCCTTTGAGGTTTGAACGGCCCTTTCACAGGGGTTACAGGGGTTGCCTAAGACAAACAGAAAACACATATTTCTGATGGTCTTAGGAACCGAGACACTGTTCCTCTATCCGTCTCCAGGTGGGTCTGCCCACATGCAGATACGCCCACATACGAATATTAAAGGGTAGCAGCACTAGAAAGGTTGAGAACTACTGGGTTAAAGAGAGTTTGGGGCTTCTGGAGTCCTTTTGTTGGTATTTATCTCTACAACATGCCTTATTTAGGTGTGTTAAACTCTTGCTGCATGTAGAGAAGTCTGCGAGATGCTGGGAGAACAAAGCAGAAAAAGGAAGGCCCTCTCCTATAGGGTTTTACAATTCTACTGAATGGATGAAAAACCAACACCAATGGCAACAATGAACAATATTCCATGGTAAATGATTTAGAGAATTAGAAATCAAAGGGCTGTAAGAGGTCTCGAAAAAGTTATCAGCCATCAGGTTATTAGGTGAGGGTTCATGAAGGATATAATGACAGCTATATTATATTACAGTTTAAAGTTTCGAAGAAAAAAAAGCTTTACAAATGTTGTCCTATTTTAACCCAACAACAACCCTGGGAGGTAGCCACTATTATTACCCACGTTTTACAGATAAGGAAACTGAAGCAGATAGAGGTCAAGTGCCTTGCTCAGGGTCACACAGCCAATAAGTATCTGAGACAGGATTTGAACTCAAGGTTTCCTTACTCCATGTCCAGTACATTAGACACTGTGCCAATTTGCTGCCAGGAGATAGGAGATAGCATCTGATTTAGATGTTAAAGGATAGGAAGAAATTCAACAGGCAACATGGAACTTGTTTAACAGTCAAAAATCAACAAACATTGAGAGCATAGCAAACTGGCACCAGTTTACCTTTCAGGGACTGTTACCTGTATCCCTCCTCCTGGTGTCTACCATGTTCCAGTCCAACTAGGCCACTTGCTATTCCTTAAACCCAATATTCCATTTTCCTCATCTGTGAATTTGCATGTGTAATGGGAACTTTCTCCACCCTGAAACATTGGCAGATTCCAGTTGGCCATGAGGCATCTTTAGGGGGCAGCTGCTGAGTATCTATGCCTCATCACTAAGAGTTTTCTGATTTCAGAGTTGGAAGTACTAAAGACTCAAAAAAGCCTTTTAAAAGAAGCAACAATTTTTGACCCATGTTTTCTTGGCTTCAGATGTCAAAGGCACAAGATGCTATTCCAGTGGGGGTCAGGGAAGGAAAGGATCCTTTCACTATTTCTGTATCATGGCAATCCTACCCACATGACAGATGGGACTGAGAGCAAAAACTAGGTGGCTAACTCTGGAACCCCATGTCTCTTTTGTGATTCCTTTCCTAGGTGACTTTATGAACACGAAAGGTCCAGAGATCTGGGAGTGAGGGTAGCCATGTATACTGGAACATTGGAAGTAGCACAAGAATGAAATAGCAATAAAGCCAACATACCAGAAGAAAATCCTGGAAAGATCAGGCCTGACTGTTTGACTAGACAATGGCCAGTGCAGAGGGGAGATTCAGAATGTCCAATGAGCATCCTTGCAAAAACTGATGAAGCTGAACTATGTATTTCCCAGGCAACTGTAGATGTAGTGATAAGTTGTTTCTGAATCCTTTTCAAATAGTTCTATTAATGCCCATCATGATATTTCTATCTCTGTAATTTTTTTCTGAGTAAAAATAAATGTCTTGTTCCAGACCTGATTTATATTGTGCATTAAGTATTTTTCCCTTTTTAACTTACCTCTTTTGGGGGATCCCTTAGACTTTTGAGCCATGAATATCATATACTTCCATAAATACTTCATAACTTTTCTTTTTAAAAAAATTATTTATTTACTTTAATCTACAATATTCAGGTCCACAGTCTCTTGAGTTTCAAATTTTCTCCCTCTTCCTCTTCTCCCCCTCCTCCCCCCACCCCATGATAGCATGCAATCAATATAGGACCTACAAATACCTTCACATTAAACATTAGTCAGATTGTAAAGGGGGATTATAACCAATGGAGTGAATAACAAGAAAGAGGAAACAAAGCAAAAAAGAGAGAGAGAGAGAGAGAGAGAGAGAGAGCAAGTAGGTTGCTTCAATCTGCAATCAGACTCTGTAGTTCTTTCTCTGGATATGGATATCTCTCTCCATCACAAGCCTTTTGGAGTTGTCTTATAACCTTACATTGCTGAAATGAGCCCGGTCTATCAAAGTCAGTCATCATACATACATTGTGTCTGTAAGTGTGTATAAATTTCTCCTGGTTCTGCTCTTCTCACTCAACATCAGTTTATAAATGTCTCTCCAGGCTATTATGAAGTCTACTTTTAGCAAATGAAGTCATTTCTTTTAGCACAATAGTATTCCATTACATTCATATACCACAACTTGTTTAGCCATTCCCCAATTGATGGGTATCCCCTTGATTTCCAATTCTTTGCCACCACAAAAAGAGCTGCTATAAATATTTTTGTATATATGGGTCCTTTTCCCACTTCTATGATATCTTTGGGATACAACAACCGTAGAAGTGGTATTGCTGGGTCAAAGAGTATGCACTCTTTTTATAGCACTTTGGACATAGTTCCAGATTGCTCTCCAAAGTGGTTTAATCAGTTCACAAGTCACCAACAATGCATTAGTGTTTCAATTTTTCTGCATCCTCTCCAGCATTTATCATTTTCCTGTTTCGTCATCTTAGCCCAATCTGACCAGTGAGATGTGGTACCTCAGAATTGTTTTGATTTGCATTTCTCTAATCAATAGTAATTTAGAACATTTTTTCATATGCTTATAGATATCTTTAATTTCTTCCTCTGAAAACTGCCTGTTCATATCCTTTGGCCATTTATCAATTGGGGAATGACTTGTATTCTTATAAATTTGACTCAATTCTCTGTATATTTTAGGAATGAGGCCTTTATTAGAGACACTGGCTGTAAAAATTCTTTCCCAATTTTCTACTTCCCTCTTAATCTTGGTTACATTAACTTTACTTCTACAAATACTTTTCAATTTAATATAAACAAACTTATCCATTTTGC
>CM053580.1:275947384-275963095 GCA_028627135.1 Pseudochirops cupreus | reverse complement strand
ATTCTTGTAATGGTGCCATATAGAACTGAAAACTGTATTAACTTTTTTCTGTTTTCCTTTTAATAATCATTGGAGGTCTATCATACAGCTATCATATAATTATAATCCTATAATGATATCTTATATATCATATTATATATTATGTAATTGTAATTATATAATATATAATTATATAGCTATTATATAATATATATAATTTCTAAAATACTAGTCAAGTCCTTAACTGATTTTTTTGCTTATATTTATCTAGCTCAGCAAAGACATCATTAAGGTCCCCTACCATCATAATTTTATTGCTATTTTCCCTTGTAACCTGTTATCCTTGGTTGTTTATTTTAATCACCTATTTTTAGGTGCTATTGCTTTATCTAAGATTATTACAGTTACCTCTTCTTTTTTGGTTGTTGTCATCCCATAGTGGCAAAAAAGTGAAAAACTAAGTGCCCATAAATTAGGAAATGGATAAAAAATTTATGGTTTATGAATATAATAGAATATTATTATGCCATAAGAAACAATTAAAAGGGATCATTCCAGAGAAACCTGGGAAGATGTGTATAGCCAATGAAGACGGAAGTGAGTAGAACCAAGACAACATTTCTGCCATAATAACAGCACTGTAAAAAATAAACATCTTTAAAAGACCTAAGGGGTTGTAGCCAAGATGGCAGAGAAAAGGCAGGAACTTGCCTGAACTCTCCTCTAAATCCCTCCAAATACCTTTAAACAATTATTCTAAACAAATTCTAGATCATCAGAATCCACAAAAAGACAGAATGAAACAAATTTCCAGCCCAAGACAACTTGGAACATCAGCAGGAAAGGTCTGTTGCACCAGGGTGAGAGAGGAGTCTAGTCCAGCACAGGCCACCCCAGGTAGACCAGGCCCCAGCAAACCTGGAGCATGCCTCATGGCTATTGAATCACTGGTAGGAGTGGCAGCTTCCAGACCTCTCAGCTCACAGACACCAAAGACAACTTAGAAAGTCAGTAGGAAAGGTCTGTCACACCTGGGTAAGAGTAGAGTACAGTCCAGTACAGGCTACCTCAGCACAGACCCAGCCTCAGCAAACTATAAGCAGGCCTGGCGAGCCCCTGAATCAGCAATGGTAGTTGCAATTGCAGAGACTGCTTCCGGAGCTCTCAGTTCACCGATGGTAAGGGGGTCAAACAACTGGTCAGGAGATTAGAGGGATTCTGAGGCAGAACTCTTTTGCTTTGCTCATACTCAGACCCAGGTTGCAGTCCTGGGTGGTGGTCTCAGGAAGAAGAAAAGCACTAATATAGTAGAGCTTGCAGCCACAGCAGAGCAGGGACACTCCTCACAGTTCCAGAGAAGAAAAGAGTGTTGGTGGTTGCTCACAAACCAGAGCATAGGCCAGGAGAGTAACAAACACTTTTCCTTGGACACCACCTTGAAAGAAAAGAAAACCTACAGGTTCCTAGAAATATCTCTGAAAACAGCTACACAAAACTCCTGTGATAGTGCATCCTTCTTCCTGGAAGCAGAGAACTACTTTAACATGGAGTTATAAAGTCAAGTAATAGGCTGGGAAAATGAGCAAGCAATGGAAAAAATATGACTATAGAAAGTTATTATGGTGACAAGGAAGATCAAAACACACACTCAGAAGAAGACAACAAAGTCAAAACTCCTATGTCCAAAGCCTCCAAGAAAAATATGAATTGGTTTCAGACCATGGAAGAACTCAAAAAGGATTTTGAAAATCAAGTAAGAGAGGTAGAGGAAAAATTGGGAAGAGAAATGAGAGTGATGCAAGAAAATAATGAAAAACAAGTCACAGCTTTTGGTAAAGGAGGTCCCCCCCAAAAAACACTGAAGAAAATAATGCCTTAAAAAACAGAGTTGGTCAAATGGTAGAGGTCCAAAAAGTCAATGAGGAGAAGGATGCCTTAAAAAACAGAATTGGCCAAATGGGAAAAGGGGTCCAAAAGCTCACTGAATGAAATAATTCCTTAAAAATTAGAATGGAGGGGTAGCTAGGTGATACATTGAATAGATCACCAGCCCTGGAGTCAGGAGGTCCTGAGTTCAAATCTAGCCTCAGACACTTAACACTCACCAGCCAAGTGACCTTGGGCAAGTCACTTAACCCCAACTGCCCCGCCTTCCCCCCTCCAAAAAGCCAAAAAAAAGAAAAAATTAGAAATGGAGCAAATGGAAGCCAATGATTTTATGAGAAATCAAGAAATAATAAAAGAAAACCAAAAGACTGAAAAAATAGAAAACAATATAAAATATCCCATTGGAAAAACAACTAACCTGGAAAATAGATCAAGAAGAGAGAATTTTAAAATTATTAACTGCCTGAAATCTATAATCAAAGAAGAAAGAGCCTAGACATTATCTTTCAAGAAATTATCAAGAAAAACTGCCCTGGTATTCTAGAATCAGAGGGTAAAATAGAAATTGAAAGAATCTACTTTCATCTCCTGAAGGAGATCCCAAAATGAAAACTACAGGGAATATTAGCCAAATTCCAGAGTGTCCAAGTCAAGGAAAAAATATTGCAAGAAGCCAGAATGAAACAATTCAAGCATGGCAGAACCACAGTCAAGATAACACAAAATTTTGCAGCTTGTACATTAAAGGATCAGAGAGCTTGGAATATGATATTCCTGAGGGCAAAGGAGCTAGAACTACAACCAAGAATCACCTGCCCAGAAAAACTAAGTGTAATCCTTGAGGGGGAAAATGTGCATTCAATGAGATAGAGGACTTTCAAGCATTCTTGATGAAAACACAAGAGCTGAATAGAAAATTTGACTTTCAAACATAAGACTCAAGAGAAGCACAAAAAGGTATACAGGAAAGGGAAATCATAAGGAACTTAATAAAGTTAAACTGTTTCTATTCCTATATGGGAAGAAGATATAAGTCATAAGATTTTTCTCATTAGGGTAGTTAGACAGTTAATGGACAGAGGACACAGGTGTGAGTTGAATATGAAGGGATGATATTTTAACAATAAAATTAAAGGGGGCAGCTAGGTGGTACAGTGAATACAGCACCATCTCTGGAGTCAGGAAGACCTAAGTTCAAATCCGGCCTCAGACACTTAACACAAAAACCAGCCATGTGACCTTGGGCAAGTCACTTAACCCCAATTGCCCTCGCCAAAGGAAAATAAAATAAATAAAAATTAAGGGGTGAGGAAGGAATGTACCGGGAGAAAGAGAAAGGGAGAGGTAGAATGAGGGTAAATTATCTCACACAAAAGAGGCAAGAAAAAGCTTTTACAGTGAAAGGAAAGAGCGGGGAGGTAAGGGAGAGTGAGTAAATTTTACTCTCATCGGAATTGGTTCATAAAGGGAATAACATGCACATTCAATTGGGTATAGAAATCTGTCTTACTCTACAGGAAAGTAGGAGAAGGAGATAAGAGAAGGGGAGGAGGTGATAGAAGAGAGGGCAGATTGGGGGAGGGAGTAATCAGAAGCAAAACACTTTTGAGGAAAGATAGGGTGAAAGGGGAGAGAGACTAGAATAAATGGGGGGATAGGGTAGAGGGTAATACAGTTAGCAACAGTAACTGTGAAAAAATTTTGAAGCAATTTTCAAATAAAGGCCTTATTTCTCAAACATATAGATAACTGAGTCAAATTTTGAAAAAAAGGAGCCATTCTCTAAATGATAAATGATCAAAAGAAATGATCAGTTTTCAGATGAAGTAATAAAAGCTATCTATAACCATATGGAAAAATACTCTAACTCACTACTGAGTGGAGAAATACAAATTAAAACCATACTGAAGTACTATTTCATACCTATTAAATTGGCTAATAGGACAAAAACAGTAAATGGCAAATGTTGGAAGGGATGTGGGGAAAAAGAGGCATTGATGCACTATTGGTGGATTTGTGAACTGATTCATAACCATTCTGTAGAGCAATTTGGAACTATACCCAAAAGGGTATAAAACCATGCATGCCCTTTGACCTAGCAATATCACTACTAGGTCTATATCCCAAAAGAGATTAAAAAAAAAAAGGAAACAGACCCATATGTACAAAAATATTTATATCAGCTCTTTTCTAAGGGCAAAACATTAGAAACTGAGGGGATGCTCATCGACTGGGGTATGACTGAACAAGTTGTGGTATGTGATTATGATGGAATACAATTGTTCTAGAGTAGGATGCTCTCAGAAAAACCTGAAAAGATCTGCATGGGCTGATGTGAAGTGAAATGTACCATGTACAAAGTAATAGCACTACTGTAAGATGATCAGCTGTGAATGACTTAGTTATTCTTAGCAATACAAGAGTCCAAGACAACTCCGAAGGACATATGATGAAAAATGTTAGCCATCCCCAGAGAAAGAACTGACGGTATCTGAATACAAACTATAGCATACTTTTTTTTAAATTTTATTTTTCTTGATTTTTTTTTGTCTGTTTTCTTTTACAACATAAGTACTATAGATATGTTTTGCATGATTACATACATAGAACCTCTATTGAATTGCTTATCTTTTCAAGGATGGGGGGGAGGGAGGAAGGGAGAGAATCTGGAACTCAAAGTTTTAAAATGAATGTTAAAAAATTGTTTTCCCATTGTAACTGGGGAAAAATAAAATACTGAATAAAATATTTTTAAAAGACCTAAGAATTCTGATTAATGCAATGGTCTCCCATGATTCCAGAGGACTAATGATAAAGAATGGTATCCATTAGCTGACAGAGCTGGTATTAAAAGTGCAGAATGACTCACATTTTTTGGATACTCCAATGTAGGAATTTGTTTTGCTTGACCATGTATATTTGTTGTGAGCATTTTAGTTTTTTCCCCTAAGGGAATGGGGAGATAGAAGAGAGAAAATGATTGCTTCTTAACTGAAAAAGTATTTTTTGAAGAAAAATCCATTTGATTCACTACATGTTTGAATTGCTGGGATCACACTTGGATGAATTGAATCAGTAAAATGCTAGAAAAGTAATTGATTAATTTAAGTCCGGCTTACTAGGCAGACCAAAGAAAGGATCGATTATCTCAACATTAAGGCCTGTTATGGGCTGTTCCACTTTTGACTCCTTGTTCTCTCATCCTCTACTTCTGGCCATGGACTTGGGAAAGTGGTTTGTGACTCTAATTAGGCCTGGGAAAATCTGGCATAGATCTATTATAGCTTATCAATTCCTAAACAGGGTCATGTTCCAGTCTTGGAAGGGCAAATAAATTAATGATTAGTTAAATCCACAAGGTAGGGTGAAAGAAGACAGAACATGAGCAGGAAGAAAAGAAATGATAAATTTTTTAAAAACCTATCCAATTTGGTATCAGTTTTGTATCTGAAATCCAAGGTGACAAAATGGGAAGGAAGGTGAATTCGTGAAGTAGAGACTGAGGTCTAGGAAACCAAAATGTCAGGAGCTCTGGGGAGTCAGGGTTTGGATGGCTTGAGGTCGTTTCCTAAATTTTTGTTCTATTTAATTGAAATCATTTCATTTCCTGCCCCCAGTGGTGCCGCTGTGGTCATATGAGGAGTCTACCATGCTTCTTCCTGATTTAGTTGCTGCCGCTAGGTCCTGGGGCTTGCACAACCAATTCAACTCTACACTGTCCTCCTCTCTTGAATCCCTGTACCCCTTATTATATCAGTGATTATGCCCAACCAAGCTTCAACCTTGGATCACTCCCACTATTCATCGCCTTCACACCTATACATGGGCTGCTGATTAAAGATGGAGAAAAATATGCAGTTGTTCTAACTGAATATGCTACAGATTTATGTTATATAACCTCAACTGCATCCTCACTGCTGCTAAGCAATCCTAACTGTACCTCCCTTATCAACTCACTGTCCCACTCTCCACACTCTTTGAAACCTTTTCATCCCTCCTCAAACCTTCCATGGCTCCTCCTACCCTCATCCTCTCAGCTGAGGACCTTGACTTATATTTTATAGAAAAAAAATTGAGACCATTCATTATGAGCTCATTCTCCTCCCCTCTTCCTCATTCCTGTCAATCAGATACCTTCTGCCACTTTCTCTTCATTCCTGTTTTACATAATTAAGTAGTCTTTCTCATTACTAAGGCTACTGAGTACCTGCTTAGGCAGACGTGTCTTCTCCAACAGATTGCCCCCTCTGTCGTCCCCAATATATAACTTATTTTCAATCTCTATCTACTGGTTTGTCCTCTACCACCTACAACCATACCTATGTCTCTCTTAACCTGGGGAAAAAAAACCCACTTGATCCTTCTATCCAAGCTAACTATCATCCTATACCATTTCTGACCTTTGCAGTTAAACTCCTCAAAAAAGCCATCTACAATAAGTGCAGCCACTTTCTCTCTTTTCACTCTCTTAACTCCTTACAATTTGGCTTCTGATCTTAACATTCCACTGAAACTGCTCTCTCCAAAACTACTAAACATCACTTAGTTGCCAAATCTGTTGGCATTTCCTCAATCCTCATTTTCCTTGACCTCTCTGCAGTCTTTGACACTGTGGACCACTCTCTCCTCTTTGATACTCTCTTCTTTCTAGGTTTTTGGGACACCACTCTCTCCTAATTCTTCTACCGGATTGCTCCTCTCCTGTCTCTTTTGTTGGATTCTCCTCCAGATCACTCCCTCTAATCATAGGTGTCCCTGAGGGTTCTGTCCTGGGCCATCTGCTCTTCTCCCTTTATACTACATCACTTGGTGATCTCCCCAACTCTCATAGATCTAATTTATTACCTCTGGTGATAATTTTCAAATGTACTTTTCCTGCTCTGATCTCTCTGCTGGCCTCCAGTCTCAAATCTCCAATCATTCTTTATACATCTTAAAAATGGATGCCCAGTAGACATCTTAAACTCAGCATGTCCACTCATTATTTTTCCCTTAAACCTTACCCCCTCCCTCCTTCTTGTTACTGTAGAGAACAACACCATCCTCCCAATCCCTCAGGCTCACAGCAGAGGAGTCATTCTGGATTCCTCACTATTGTTCCCAAGCTGTGGCCAAGGCCTATCAATTTCAGCATTTTAACATCTTTCAGATTTTTCCCTTTCCTCTAATACTGCCACCATTGCCACCCTTATCACCTCATACCTTTATTATTGTTATAACATCCTGTTGAGTCTGTCTGCCACAAGTGTCTTCATCCTTCAGTCCATTCTCCATTCAGCCACTAAATGATTTTTTCTGAAGTACAGCTCCAATCTTATCATCTCACTACTCTATAAATTTCCATGGCTCTCTATTGCCTACGGGAGCAAATGCAAAATGCTGTGTTTGGCATTCAAAACCCTACCCAACTTAGCTCCCTCTTGCCTTGCTCATTGACACATACTCTTTGACCCCATAACCCTGGTGTCCTAGCCTATCCATGAGCCAGACACTCCATCTCTCAGCTCTCCCTGTGTCTAGAATGCTCTCTCTCCACTACGCCGACTACTGACCTCCCCGGCTTCCTTCCATCTAAAACCCTACCTCCTACAGGAAACCATTCCCAACTCTCTTAGTTCTGGTGCTTGCTGTCTTTTAATTATTTCTTATTTACTCTGAATATGTACATATATTTGTTTGCCTGTTGCCTCCTCCTCTCCTCTCCTCATTAGGCTATAAGCTCTTTGAGGGCAGGGATGATCTTTTGTCTCTTTTTGTATCCCCAGCATTGTGTCTGGCACGTAATAGGCCCTAAATAAATGTTTATTAATTGATTGATTGAATTGTGAGTCACCAATCAGTCTGTTACTGGATAACAATTAAATTAAACACATATTTGTTAAATGCTTACCAGTTTAAAAATCACTCTGTTACTCCATTCAAAATGGTGTAGTCCTTGACCTCAAGAAACTTAGAATCTCATAGTTATGAGGTCTTACAGGCCCAAATAGGCACAACTCTGACTTATCTCTTGATTCTTATCTGGTCAAGGGGTTGCTGTGAATTTTTCATAAAAAGATCCTTGATCCATAGGGAATTGCTCCAATTTTCTATCCTTGCCTAGGGCAAAGTCATGCCTTGTCCTGGTTCTTCTTACAAAAATAGTTCAGAGACCTGGTTTATGACTTGTCCAGCTTGATCTCCAACTCTCTCCCTATGTAATGTGGTTAACAACAAAACTTTAGTTTTCTGAAGTGATCTATAAGAAGCACTGGATTGATCTGGCCTTATATTCCTGTTCTGACTTTTAGCTGTGCAACCACAGAGCTTAAGTCACTTGCCCAGAGTCACACAGTTAGAAAGGGACACAGGCTGGGGGTGGTTGGAGACTAGGTATCCCTATCTTATTCAGGGTAGAAATGCAGTTGACCCTGGGTCTGATCCTATTGCTAAAAACATGGAAACTTTGACCTGCTCCATTTCTTACCAGAAACTATTCACCCCTCCTTAGGAAGTCTTATGATCTCCCTCCTTTAGGGGTTCACCATATTAGCACTACACTTGGTGAGGGCATCTGATGTACTTTACCCCTTCTGCAGCTCAGAACTTCTGAACTGAGGTGATCCCCCACCCTTATCCCATAGGGGTGAGGAACTTGTGCCTGGAGGTTGCATGTGGCCTTCTAGGTCCTTGGGTGGGGCCTTTTGAATGAGTCCAAGTTTTATAGAACAAATCCTTTCTCTAAGGGGATTTGTTCTGTGAAGTTTGAATTCAGTCAAAGGGCCACACTTGAGGACCTAGAAGGCCACATGTGGCCTCAAGGTTGCAGGTTCTCCACCCTTGTTAAGTGGCAGGGAACTATAGTCATGCTCCACCATGCATGATGAGAGATCAAATTTGATTTCAGGCCTTCCTGATTCTAAGCCTAGCCCTCAATCTACTATGGCATGCTGCTTCATGTTCCTCATCTTTAAAATAGAGATTGTTTTACTCATTACCATCCTCCAAGGAATGTTGCATGAAAAAGCATCTTAGAAACTATAAAGTGCTGTTATTTTTAACTCCCTTTGAAAGAAGATTTGGGAAAGTGTGGTTATTCTGGCAGTGTAAGTCTGTAAGTCGAGGGGCATGATTCTATACCAGCATTTATTGAAGGAATAAGACATGAAGAGTTAATAGGCTATAAAGTGTTTTCAATGGAAAGCATTGCCTGGAAGTGTAGGGTAAAGAGGGCTCCCAAGGTACCTCTTAGGAACCAGGAGAAGACATAAAAACCCCTATTCCATGAAATTTCTCTCAACCTTTCAAAACATATCTGTGTTTATGAAGCTTTAGCAGCTGGACATACGGAGCAACAATGGTGAATATGCCATGCTGTGTTCAACCTGGGGGCTAATTCATGCATGGAAATATCTATCTCTCAACTCCTGGAACCATCAGTACTAAATGCAAAATCAAACCGAATTTAAAAGCATTTACTGAGTACCTCTTATGTACTCAGAGATATGATTAGGACTGTGAGGGCACAAGGATTCGAGGATGCATAAAGTGTAGTTCACCCATTCTCGAGTTGTTGATAGTCTAGTGGGTATATATTTGTCGAGAATAAAACAATCCCAATTCTTCCAATTCCAAAACCTGTGTGGTCATTTGACCTCTGTAGGCCTTAATGTCCACATCTATGAAAGGAAAGTTTTGCACTAGATGACTTCTAAGGTTCCTTCCAACTCTACGATCCTAATAATAAAAAGAGAAAAAGATGCTGTCCTTCCTCACCAAGGCCAGTTCAGTTTCCTTCAAACTTGCCTCAATACTCTACTGTCTTCTCCAAGATCTCAGTGCATTCATTGTTACTGTTTGCATGAATGTTCACTCTTTCCCTCTCCACTGCTTCCTTATCCCTTGAATACAAATATGTTCAGGTCTTTCTACTCTTAGCCAGAGCCTTCCTTTGATTATGCCATATACTACTACTACCGTTAATACTCTACCACCACCACCATCATTACTACTGCCACTACCACAACTACTACTACTATTACTACTACTACTGCTGTTGCTACTGTTATAATTAGGAGGACAATGACTATGACCGCCACTACTATTTGCTAGTATTTACATAGTTCTATAAGGTTTGCTAAGCTCTTTACAAAAATGATTTCAAGGGGAAGCTAGGTGGTGTAATGAATGGAGCACCAGCCAGTCAGGAGGACCTGAGTTCAAATCTGACCTCAGACACTTAACACTTACTAGCCGTGTGACCTTGGGCAAGTCACTTAACCCCAACTGCCTTCCAAAAAAAAAAAAGATTTCATTTGATTCTCACAACAACCTGGGAACTAGGTATTACTGTTATCCCCATTTTACAGTTGAGGATGCTCAAGCATTCATTTAATAAACACCTATTAAGTGCCAGTTGTGTGCACTGTGCTAAACACTGAGGATTAAAAAAGACAAAAGACAGTCCCTGCCCTCAAGGAGCTTACAATCTAATGAGAGAGATGCAAACAAATATATACAAATCAAGCTATAGGTAGCATAAATGTTGTTGTTTGTCCTTTGTTTTTAAAGAGGACCAATGACATCACAAAGTAATGTCTTGACTTGCCCGTGAATTAGGTTTAAGTGAGACAGAGTCATATAGAGTTGTCAGCCTCACTCTCTCTTCCAGAATCCATGAAAGTCCAGCTGTAGGACAAAAGTCAAGAGACTGACAATGGTCCAGGATGCAGTGAATAGATAACTTTGGGGTCCTGGAGGTCTAGCCAAGCTCTAAGTGCTCCATAGTGCCTGTTCCAGCTGTCTTCATGGCCTGTGGAACAAATTGTTCTTATCTCCATATTATGCCTGTGAGGAAGGGGGAAGTCTTAACATGCTTGGGGTAGACATTCCCTTACCTCATTGATGGGCTTGAGGCTTGTCAGTTACCCTCAACCTGATTTAGCTTGTCTGACAGTTTTAACAGGGTGTGACTATTGTACACGCCAGTGCTTCTTAGAGGCACAGGTGAGAGTAAGGTGACAAGTAGACACCAAAAGTGGATAAAAAGGGGTCCCCAAGGGGAAAAGTTTAAGAAGTCCTACTACAGAAGGTGGGATTTTAGTTGCAAAGACAGAGGTTAAGCAAATTAACCAGGGTCACACAGTTAGTAAGTACCTCAGGTGGGATTTGAACTCAGGTTTTCGTAAGTCCAGGTCCGGTACACTTTCTACTGTGCCACTTACTTACCTATCACAGAGAACCCTAATTCTCTTCTTCCTTTTTGATGAGCATGGGAATCTTTCTTTGGATAACATGGATTGACAAGTCATGTCTCATAAACATTTACTGATTTCTGTTTAAACATCTCCTGGATCCACTGTTAAATGAAGATAAATATTGCAACTTGTTAGTATCCTTATCTTTATTATCATCAATCATAATCATATTTTTTCATTATCATCATCATCATCATCACTATTAGCAGCTAGGTGGTACAATGGATAGGGTGTTAAACCTCCACTGAGGAAGGCCTTAGTTCAAATCCTGTCCCAGAAACTTACTAGCTATGTGACTATGGGCAAGGCACTTAACCCCTGTACCTTAATTTCCTCATCTGTAAAATGAGTATTGAAATAATAGCAATTATCTCCAAAAACTTCAAAGTGCTATATAAATTCTAATTATTTGTAAGAGTAACCATATTAACATCAGGTGTGCAATACTGGTCTAGAATATAATAGTAATTATTATATAGAGAAATATATATTATATTATATATACAATTACATAGTAATTATATATAATATTATATATTATATGTAATATATAAGAGTAATTATATATATATATTATGTAAAAATAAAAAAACCAATCCAATGTTAATAAAACTTAGCTCATTGACCAAAAGCATTTATGAAAAATTTCATATGCTAGTCAAAAAAGGAGGAAGAGAATTGATAAATTTTTCTATAGTACATGATAAATAGGTTTAAAAAAGTGACAGGAATACTTTTGGAACAAATATACCTCATAGCAAAGGCACGGGGATTCAGCACTGGATTTGTTGAATAAAATTGAAAATAGTGTTTTTCTCTAAACAGAGATGAGGAAAAAGTTAAGAGAAGGGTAAGAAGGTACTCCATAGGTGACAGTCTCTTAAATTCAACATATCATTACGTGTGGAGAGGATTCTGGGAAGATGGTGGAATAAGGCAGGAAATTACCTTACTCTCCCAAATTCCCCCACAAATAACTTAAAATAATGCCTCAAAGTGAATGTTAGAGTGGCAGAAATCATTAACAGTCTCTGTAAAGCAGCTGTCCAGCCTTGGGAGGACTGGGAGGACATTAGGAAAGATCTCTCTCTCTCTCTCTCTCTCTCTCTCTTTCCCTCTCTCTCCCACACACACACACACGTACACACACACAATGTGCTGCATGTATATGTATATATACATATATGTATGTTTGTGTATGGATGTGTATACACTCATCTGTATCAAAGGATGGCCTTCTCTAGTGCAGAGAGAGGGGAGGGGACAGACAGTTTGGAACTGAAAATAAAATAAAAAACATTTAATTTAAACTAAAAAAAAATATCACTATGTGGACAAATAATTTGGGACAAATAACTATCTCTCTCTTTTTTAAGTGTCCAGGGGTATATTTCCTTGGCTTATGAAAATGAGCAAACTTTTGGTGTAAAATTCTAGCCACCATGTTTTCTTATTAGGTGCTCAATTTTTGTACTCTACAGTGATATATCCTGGAGTTTCTTCCCTTGCATAATCTACAATGATCAAAAAGCCAGGGCTCCTTAAGGATAATGCTTCTATACTTTTTTTTTAAAGAAAAGTTTTTAATCAGTCAATTCTGCTACAGATACCCCAATTCTGGACATGCTGTCTCTATCCCTTCTCAGTCTCATGGAAAATAGATGACTGACTTTTTTTTCTTTTTTTTTCTTTTTTTTTTTTATAGTTTACATCATTCATTTCCATGAAATTTTGAGTTACAAATTTTCTCCCCATCTTTGCTTCAATACTTTCTAGTTGTGGTAATCTGATCCATCCTATGGCACTGTCATCATAAACCTCTCTATTTCATAAACAAATATACATATTTCAGTCATTTGTTTGAAGATTCTATGTTGAAATATTACTGATTGAGTTCATGTAGCTGTCAGGCATTGAGGACCTTTGGGTTCTACCATTGAGTCTTATGTTTCATATACTCTATCTCAACAAACAAATCCACGTGGAAGCCATTGAGTCAACACTTTTATGTCAACATGTTTTTGACTGAGTTCATATATATGTAACCTATCGAGGAAGGTCTTTTGATTTTGCTCTAGCATCAGTCATTTCATAGGCTTTATCTGGAGGTAAGTTGTTATCAGTTACATTTTATAAATACAACGTCATGTACCTGGTATCAGTCTTTAACTATTGCTCAAAAATGTAATGACTACTTATTCCAAAAGTATTACTATAAATTTGGGGCTATTTGTAACTTGCTCTAATAATGCCTTTTTATGGGATTGAGAATCTTTCTATAGCTGAGTTACGGTGATAAGACTTACATTTCATTAATTTTTGTTAATATCATTAAAATATTTTGTTAATGTAACATAAAATAAAATATATGAATAAATTTAAGTATAAATGTTTAGTCATTTACATTCAGATCTAACTCCTCATGACCCCATTTGGAATTTTCAAGGCAAAATACTAAAGTAGTTTGCCATTTCCTTCTCCAGCTTATTTTATAGATGAGGAAACTGAGGCAAACAGGGTTAAATGACTGGGCCTGGGCCACACACAGCTAGAGGCCAGATTTGAATTCAGGAAGATGAGAATTCCTGTCACCAGGCCTGGCCCTCTTTCTACTGCATTTGTTGCCTAGTCATCCATAAGTATAAATAATATAATAAGATAATACAAAAATGCAAGTAAATATAAAAATATAATATTTATTAATTTTGTTAGATTTTGTTAATTTTATATAGGTTTTTGTTAAGTTTCTTTCCAACTCCGTTATGGTCCATTTTATCAGTCATTTTTGCACTGGTCCATTTTATAATATACATTATAATGTATATTAAGACTGGTATTACATTGGAGTTTGTTGATTTCAACATATTCTTTCTATTTAGCTTTAATTTCAAAATGCCAGTAAGTCTCTTAATACTGTAGACCTCTCTTTCATATTGTTACATCCAAGAACTCTTTCTTGGAAGAAAACAAGATGTGTGTAGGTTTTACCTTCATCCATTGGTTCAATGTCCCCTCCACATTCAACCTCAAAGCCTTCAATTTCTCTCTTTCTTTTGTCAACATTTAGAAAATTTACATTCATCAAGTACAGACAATATATTATATCAATAGAAAGATTTCACAAGATGAAAGAGCTGTTTCATTTTTTTTAATGGAGTCAGATAGTTTGATGTCATTTATATTGATCAGGGGTTCAATAAGTGACTTGCCCAGGGTCACATAGCTAGTAAGTGTCTGGGGCTGGATTTGAACTCAGTTGCTCCTGACACCAGGGCCGATGGTCTATCCACTGTACCACCTATCTGCTTCATTAGTTCTCTTTAGGAGATATAATGGAATAAAGGTTAGGTCAGATAATAATGGGATTAAATATCTCCTTGAGAAAATGCTAACTTTTATACTAATTGTTCTTGGCATTATCGTGTTAGAGATATGCTTTAAATTGAGTTTTCCATATGGATCACAAATACTATAGTGTTTTTAGCATAATTCTGTCTATTTTACATATTTTCAGTGTGGAGAATTGATGAGTGAAGCGAGCCAAAGGCATTATGATCAGCAAAAAAAAGGAAGTACATATGATAGAACATTTTGAGATAGTTCATTTAAAAATTACCAAATTTATAATAAGTTGATCTTTATATCCCTGGGACTTTTTGGCACACCCTTTTTGCTCCTCAAGCAATATGTGATTTTCTTGTATTTGTAGTTTTGGTTCTTGTTTTTGTTTTGTTTTGTTTTGTTTTTTAGTAAAATAAGAAAGTATGCATACATTCGCTCGAACAGAGTTTGGAGGAGTCCCTTGTGTTATCACCTATACCTTTGGTTAGTGTAGCATCAACACAATTCACCGTGCCAACAGTGACTATAAATATGCTGGCATAGGTCTCAATTGCAAAATATAATAGACTTGCCATATAGAAGACAGAAGCAAAACATTTTTTCAGACACCAGAAAACTGAATCCCCAAATCAGAAAGCCCGAATCCATCATACTAACAAAGAAGTTGATACGCCATAAAACAGCAGAGAGCCATACCATCCTTTAGCCTTCTCACAAACAAAAACTCATAAGCCTAGCTGTCTCCTTGGCTACAACTACTTTCTCCCACAGTCTAGTTGCTCTTATTCCCAGCTTCCTGTGGGCTCTGTTCCACCCTTCAGCAAACTCCTCCCACCACAGGCTCCATGCGATTACATACCATCTATTAGGGAGCAAGGAAGATCCTCAAATTACCATTAGCATTACAGTTATATACATGCATTATCTCTTGTTAAGAAAGGTAGAGAGCAGTTTATGTCAGGAAGCTGATAAAAATGCCCTGATAATAATTGATGCACCACTGTGAAACATTTAAGCCACTAATCATGGATATTACCTGCTCCTGCCACTTGTGAGTTTTACAGAGAGGTTAGAAATTGAGACACTTCCTTTAATGGAATTGGTCCATAGTTCATTATATTAACTGTGTATAGCTTTATGTTTTTCATTTGATCCAACTTACATTTTCATTGGGTTGGACTTCTCACAATTAAATAGATAACTAGAAAATTTTTTTACATCTCCCTTCTTCAGGGATTTTCTTTTTTCTCTGATTAAAAAAAAAGAT
>CM053580.1:275870837-275946884 GCA_028627135.1 Pseudochirops cupreus | reverse complement strand
ATTTCTAACTGTTTTAATGCATATTCTGTTAATTAATTCTCTCTTTTTCTTTTTTTTTTAAAAATTCTCTCTTTTTTTCTATTTTGTTCATGTATGTTTGTGGGGATATGATTTTTTTCCCCTGAGGACTAATTTGTTTTCATTCCAGAAATTTTGGCATATTGTTTTATTATAATTTTCTTTAACATTGTTGTTAATTGTTCTACTGATTTGTTCTTTGCTCAATCAATAAACATTTATCAAGCACCTACTATGTGTCAGGCACTGTGCTAAGTGCTTTGGATCTGTGTCTTTTTTTGGTCCCTGAAGCAGACTAATTTTTTTTTCATATTATGATTTATTAAAGGATATGTCTTTTTATATTTATCTACAAAATCTCTGTGCCTTAATATATGGTCAATTTTCCCAAAAGTTTCATGTGGTATTGAGAAATATGTATGTTTTGTAGCAGTCCCATTTATAAGACACTCTGTCTTTTAACTCTGATTTCTCCAGTAATTTGCTCAGTTCTATTTTAGCCCTTCTATTTATCTCTCTATTAGACTTATTTAAAACTGAAAGATTGAAATATCCTATCATTATTGTGCTATTCTTTATGTCTTCTTGTAGCTCAGTTAATGTGTCCTTTATGAATTTAGATGCTAAAACATTTGGAAAACATATATTTAATATTTGATAATGTTTTATAGTCTATGATTATTTTCAGTAGAATATTGTGTCCTTGTTTATTCATTTTTAGGTTTTGAATGTTTGTTTTACTTTGGCTAATAGTGTGATTGCAATTTCTGCCTTTTTAGTTTTGGTTGATTCATGGCAAATTTTTTCCACCCATTCATTTTTATTCAATGTATATCTTTGCTTTTGAAACGTGCTTCTTGTAAACAAAATAGTGAGGGATTTTTTCTTCTTTTCCAATTTGTCACTCTTTTTCATTTTGTCATATACTTTAATCCATTTACATTTGAAATTATGATAGGCTTATATTTTTCTCCATTGGTCTCCATTGACTTTTTTCCCCAAATTATTTCAAATTGGGACATTTTCCTTTTTTGTAAACACAATACTCTTTCTTGCCAGTTATTTTAGCTTAGCCTATTTTAAGTTAATCCTATTTACACTGGCTCTTTTCCCTTGACCCTCAATCCTCCCCCTCCTTTTTGCTATATTTGTCCTCAGTTCTCAAGTTTTGCTTATTATTTCTTTCTTCTTCTTGAATTATGTAGTTATTTAATTCTCCCCCCTTTTCACTCTCAGTTAAGTAAAGTAGAATTCCTCTTCTCCTCTTCATCCTTTTTCATTTGTTATTTTTTTCCATTTAATTTTATTTTCTTTTCAGTTCCAAATTCTCTCCTTCTCCCTATCCACTCCCATATCTATTGAGTAGGCTAAAAATTAAATATCTATTACTACTGTGAAGTCTGCTTTAGTCATGTTACAAAAAAAAATAAAGAAAAGAAAAAGAAAAAAAATAGTATGCTTCAATCTGTATTCTGAATCCAACAGTTCTCTACCGGAGATGAAATGCATTTTTCATCATGAGGACTTTGGAATTGTGGTAGATCAGTATGTTGATGAGAGTTACTAAGTCTTTCACTAAGTTACTAACGATATTGCCGTTATTGTACAAATTGTTTTTTAGGTTCTGCTCACTTTACAGCCGTTCATATAAATATTCTTATGTTTTTCTGAATCCATCTCCTTCATAATTTCTTATAGTACAGTAATATTCCATCACATGGATATACTATAACTTGTACAGCCATTCCTCAGTTGACAAGAATCCCTCCCACCCCCAGTTTCCACTTCTTTGACCCTACAAAAAGAACCATTAGAAATATTTTTGTAAATATTGGGCTTTCTTCTTCTCTGATCCCTTTGGAGTATAGAGCTACTAGTAATATTGCTGGATCAAATCAAAGGATCTAAACAGCTTAATAGCTTTTTGACCATAGTTCCAATCTGGTTTCCAGAATGTTAGACTAGTTCAGTTTCACCAACAGTACATTAACACTCCTATGTTCCCATATCTCATTCAGCATTTGTCACTTTCCTTTTCTGCCATCTTTACCAATCTGATGGGGATGAGGTGATACCCTAGAGTTATTTTAATTTGTATTTCTCTAACTACTAGTGATTGTTCGCTTTGGAGATTTATTTTCTGCATCTTTTTTTTTTCCATAAAGGGTTTCTTTCTCTCATTCTCTTCATTATTTACAGAGAACACTGTACACAGTAACAGCAACATTGTGCAATGACTAACTTTGATACAGACTTAGCTCTTCTCAACAATGCAAAGATCTAAGACAACTCCAAAAGACTTATGACGGAAAATGCTATCCACCTCCAGAAAAAGAACTATGGAGTCTGAATGCACGTTGAAGCATACTATTTCCTCTCTCTTTTTTTTGGTTCTTCTTTTTCATGGTTTCTCCCATTAGTTCTAATTCTTCTTTACAACATGACTAATATGAAAATATGTTTGATATGAACATACATGTATAGCCTATGTCAGTTTGAGTGCCATCTTAGGGAGAAAGGAGAGGAGGGAGGGGGAGCTTAGAACTCAAAATCTTATGGAAGTGAATATTGAAAATAAAAATTAATAAATAAAATAATGATGATTTTTTAAAAAGAAAATCCATCTTTTTCATAAATGATGAGGCTCAGATTTGCAGGGTGTGTCATTTTGGGCTTTATCTTGAGTTCCTTTGCTTTGTTTTTTAGTTCCTTTGCTTTTCAAAACACATGCCATTCCCTCACGCCATTTCTGGTGGGTGCAGAATCGTCTTGTGCCATTTCAATTTATTTTCTTTTATGTTTGAAGCTATTTCTCCTGGTTGCTTGCACATTTTATTTGTCAGTAGAATTATTCATTTTAGTTACTATATGTCTTGAAGTTTGTATCATTTGGGCAGGCAATAAGAATTCTTTCAATTGACAATTTGTCTTCAACTGACACTATCTTCTGGATTCAGAAGTCCTGAAAAGCTTTCTTGTATTACTTCTTGTATTATGGTGTTGGTTTGGTTTTGGCTTGCATATTTTCCTTAAGTTGTCTCTTACATTCTGTTTTTGAAATCAGGATGTTTTGCTTGCGTGTGGAGATCATGCTCTTTTAATGTCATTAATTTTTTTTTTTGCTTTTCTTCTTTCAGACTGTTCTTCACTTCCATATCTTTGCTTTCTCATTCAGTTATCCTTTCTTTTGTTTCTTTGGTGAGACTTATCACCATGGATTAAAGTTTTCTATTCTGCTGATTATCTCTGCTCTTCAAGACATAAAATCTGCTTTCACAATTTTTACATGGAGAGATGCCTTGTATGGCCCAGGGTACATATAGAGCACAGGGCTGTTCTCCCACATATAATATGAGGTATTGCTATGTGACATAGAGGGAGGCAGAACACACATTTCTAGCATCTTCTTACCTTACCCTTCTCCGTGGGAGACTTTAATTCCTGCCATGATGGGAAAGCAGGAAGTTGGGGGTAGAGGCCACTCTGCTCACCTCAGAGAGAGGGGGTAGTGGGCTAGAATTATGTCTATCTGCTCCCTTAAATAGCGTTACTCTAGGGGATTTCATCAGATTTGTACTAACTTCTAATAGCTGTATTATTACTGGAGGGGAGGAGAAAGGGGACTCTAAGCTTTCTAACCAAGATTTTATCTATTTCCCACCAAATAGCAGTTCCACAATGAACACACATAGCAAACAACAAATAAATTCATTTATCCAAATCATAGCAGAACAGAAATCTGAGAAAGTACACATAGGAGGATATATACTAAACAACACAAAGTGAAAAAAAATCTCCCATTGGGAATGAGATACTCAATTCAACCAAGAGATAGTTTTAGATCTCCCCTAACGGGAAACTCCCAAAGTCTCTAGTGAAGCAAGCTAGGGATAGGGATATGATAGAGAGTGCCACCTCTTCTCACATCTTCCCAGTCTTTTCCTTCAGCAAACTGAAGTGGGCTTGGCCTTTCCTGTTTTCCTTTTTGAAGCTAGAAACCAGAAGCCAGAAGCCAGAAGCACCGGAAGTAACTCAAAGAAGACCACGTAAAATGAAGCTCTTTCTCTCTCTCCAACTCCATCCAGCCTTTCACACAGAGCAGGGCATTTATCTCTACCGAGGTCTTTGGGACAGGGTTTGCATTTATTTCTCTTTTAAACTACTCAGGAACATTAGGTCTTTTTCCTTAGGTGCTGATTCATTTTCCTTTGTCTTGTAATGCATGTTCATAGACACCTGAACTCTTCCCTGACCTGAAGGCCATTTTCAACTTTGTTATTAATCTTTCTTTTTGGTTTATCTGCTTATGCTCAAGGTCTTCAACTGAATTTTCTTCTTTTTGAGATCTCTGAAAATTTCAATCCCTTTCCCCTTTCATTTCCCCTTATTGCTCATTTTCTGATTCTCTTCCCTTTGATGATGGTTCTAATGTGGGGCTAGATCTCAGAGTCTCAGCCTCCTCCTCCTATACTGGACAATTAATTCACAGTTCACTAGCCTCAGCACCTGCTCCAAGAGAGTCCTGACAAAAGAGAATTGTCCCTAGCTGAAGGCCTAGTGGAGAATTATAGCATCTTCTTCCCCACTCCTTCCTCCATTTCCCCCTTGGTCCTGCCCCAATCTATCTGTTCCTCTGTTCTCTGGCCAGTTGTCACATTATCACAGCCTGAGCAAAATTCTGTCCTTTGTATCTCTGTAGCACTGGGAGTGAGTGAGAGGGGAAGGTTTCTATTGTAAGCCTGTGGGTTGCTTTGTGCTACTCTGCTGCCAAGAATATGGTGGGTGGTAGGGGAGTAGGTGCTAAGTGAGCACATTAAGGATTGGGGCTTAGCCTTCTCTGTTGTTCTTTCATCAAGGTTTTCCTTTGTTTGGGTTCTTGGTGTCCTATATTGTGGAAATAGCTGAAATTGCTTTATTTCTTGCATATAAATTCTATTTTGGAAAGCTTTGAGAGGTTATGAGGACTGGAAAAATGCCTAGTTCTCATGTGGCCCAAGGAGTTGAGGGTGTTGTGGACCAAAAATCAGTAAGCATTCCTTGCCTATAGATAATGAGATAGATTTCCAGTTTTTTATGAACTAGAGCAGAATGAAGCTTTTCATGTCTTTATTCCATTTCATGTGTATTCATGGTTTACTGATTTTAGTGGTCAGCACCATCTGACCTAGATTTCTAGCAGTTCAGATATTGATATTTCTGATATGCTCCAGTCTATCTTGTGTTCTTTTGATTGCAGAAAATAAAGGAGAGTCACTCACTTAACTATTCTCTATGCCAAGCTGATAATCACAGTGGCTTTAAGTGGGGTCATACTGCATCCCTGCCATCCATTTCTTTGACTCCTGTTTAAATTCAGGGACACCAAAAACTGTTGAAGTGTGGTCTCTGCCCCCCTAAAAACTGTTGTGGTTTCATGATGAGTTGTGGTTGAATTAAGGAGGATTCATTTTTTTTCAAAGAAAAAATATTATTTATATATACACACACACATGTGTGCATACACACTTGCGTGCACAAGTGAGTGTGTGTATCTGTGTCTGTGTGTGTGTTTGCACATGTGTGAGTGCTCCCACATGTAGCTTCAGCCAAGATAGCAGAGAACTAATAGCATCAAACAGCCTCCCATTAAGGCTAGTCTGGTTCTTGCAAGAGGATAAATAACAATCCTGCTCTGGAGCACAATGATAAAAACCACAGGGCCTTTTCTCATTGATGTCACTTTCATTCTCCTACTGGCATGCGACTCACACTCTCACAATACAAAGCAATTTTTATTAAGGGCCAAATGGGCTGATGCAGACATTCTGTGCTAAAGTGAGTCAGAGGAGGGTGAGACCATTGCAGGTGGCTGTTGTGGGGAAAGTCTCCATAGCCAGGATGGCACTTTAGAGGGAAGCATGTTTTTGGATATGTCTGTGATCAGAGCTGTCCTTAGAGCAGAGGAAATCGGGGTGAATGCCCTGGGGACCCTCATCCGGGAATAGGCAGCCAGAGAGGGAGACCATCTCTTGTGCCCACCAGAGAGGCCTCTGATAGTTCTTAATCATATTTTTTCCTCTTCTCACCTTCTCTGTGCAAAGTTCCCTCTACATTTAATTATTCAATCAATGTTGTTGGTTATCTCATTTTCATAGATGCATGGGATTATATATTTGGTATTGAATGGGACCTTAGAGGTCAATAAGGCCAAACCGTCTTATCACACAGATGAGAAAACCAAATTTCAAAGAGATTAAGTGACTTGCCCAGGATCACATAAAGTGTGAGGCAGGACTTAGATAGAGGTTTTCCTAACTCTAACAACCTAACCACTATGCCAGAATGTTTCATCCACTTACCAACCTCATGAATAACTTCATCACCAAATCTTACAACTGGAAGATACCTTGGAGATTGTGACGTCTCCTTTCTTCATTTCACAGATGAGGAGGAGCAGCTCATGGCATAGTGGACAGATTGCTGAACCTGGAGTTGGGAAGACTTGAGTTCAAATTCTGCCTTACTAGCTATGTAACCCTGGACAGGTCACTTAACCTCTGTCTGCCTCAGTTTCCTTATCTACAGCACAAGAATAATATTAGCACCTGTCTTCAAAGGTTTTTATGAAGGCAAAATGATAAAATATTTGCAAAGCATTTTGCAAACCTTAAAGTGCTATGTGAATGCTAACTATGATGATGATGACGATGATGATGCTTCTCTAAGGTCATTCAAAAATTGCGGAGAAGAACTAGAAGGCTAGAACTAAGACTAGAACACAGGCCTCCTAAGTCCCAGCCATTATTTTACTTGGGAGGTGAATAGATAGCTGACCCAGTATATCAAAGATTCATTTATACACTTAACCCTACTACCACCCTTCATGCCCTGGGATAGGACCTTAAGGATTTAAGGACACTTATTTTCAACTGAGGATTCAGGATAGAGAATATAGAGCAACATGGTAGAATGAGTAGAGGGCTTGGCTCAGTGTCCAGAGGCCTGGGTCTGAATCCCAGCTCTGAAGCTCACTAACAGTGCAGCCATGGGCAAGTTACTTCCCCCTTTGAAACCTCAGTTTCCCCACTGGTAAAATGAAGATTAATAATAATGCCTACACTATTTACCTCATGAAGTTATTATGAGGGAAAATGTTTCATAAGCCTTAAAGTTCTAGAAAATATAAGTTATTATGACAATAAGGTGGAAGCAAGGGGGCAGCCCGGAATTCCACATCTGGGAGACAGAAAAATGGTTTGGAAGCAGGGTGACAAAAACAAACTTACTCATTTTACCATTTTGCCTAAGGCTAACCCTAATTCCCACAGAGCAGGGCAGATTTTTAACCTCTTCAATTCAGTTCAATAATTCAACACACACTAAGTGATTTCATGCTATGTGCAAGGCTTTGTGGCAAGTACTGGGAATATGAAGATGAAAAAAACAAAACAAAACCCGAACAGTGTTTGCTTTCGAGGAGTGTACACAGAGTTTACATTTTTATGTCCAGGCTCTTCTTGCTAACATCTCTCTTTTCCAGTAAGTCTCAGTACACTTCCTACTGTCTTCTCCCCTTGAGACAGGTTGATCACCTTGGGGGAAAAATCCATTTCTGTAGGAATTCCTCAGACTGAATGATGTATTTTTCTGATATTTCTGATATTATGATATAATATCAATCACCTTAAGTTTACTGATCCTGTAAGCAGAGCCTCATGCTGGGGGTGGGTTGGGTGGGGAGGAAAGACCATTGTCGCCGTAAGGGAGTTTCTAATTTCCTTAGGGAGACAAGACTTGTTTATAAGCAGCTATGTAAAGAATTACTGGAAAAGTGCCTAACAGGTAGTATAGACAGTAGGTAGATTATGAATGATCTACAATAATGATTATAGTTTATGCAAAGCACTTCTCATATATTATCTCATTTGAGCCTCACAACATTCCTGTGATATGTTGTCAGTTTTTAAGTTAATTTTTTTTTCAATGAACAAAAGTAGATTTTCTCTCTCATCCTCCCATAGGAAAAAAGAAAAATCTTGTAACATATGTATAATCAAGTGAATCAGGTTCTCAAATTGGACAAGTAAAAAAATGGCTTATTCTGGACCCTGAATTCATCACCTTTCTATAAAAAGATGTATAGTATGTTTCATCACTGATCTAGAATTATGCTAATCAGAGTTAAGCCATTCAATGTTGTATGGATTTTTTTAAAACAGTGCTATTGTTACTGTATAAATTGATTTGCTCAATTCACTTTGCATCAGTTTGTACAAGTCTTCCCAACTTTCTCTGAATCATTTTTTTAAAAATATTTTTAAAAAATTTTAATAGTTTTAAAAATAATTTCTTTTGGCACAATGTCTACCCCACAACTGACTGATACCCTCTCGGTTTGCAGCTTTTTAAAATTTTCCAAAAAGAGCTGCCATAAATATTTTGCTAACTATGGATCCTTTCTCACTTTCTTTGATTTCTATTGACAAAGCTTGTCGATTGCACCTTTGCAGTGTTTCCAGAATATGCCCCCTTCTCTTTTCTGACACTTCCAACACTGATGCCTGCCCTCATTGCCTCACTAATGGGTCTTCATGTCTCAAGTCTTTCCCCTCTTCAATCTATCTTCCATTCACTCGCCAAAGTGCTTTTCCTTAAGCACAGGTCTGATCACCCCTGGCTCCTTACCATCGGCAGCATCCAGTACAAAATCCTGTTTGGTATTCAAAGCCCTTCATAACCTAGCCCTCTCCTACCTGTCCAGGCTTCTTAGACCTTAATCCTCTTCTTTCCCCCTCCACTTCACCCCCATTTACTCTGATCCAGGGACACCAGCCTCCTTGCTGTTCTACAAGACACTCCATCTCTTGGCATATTCTCTGTCTGTCATCCATACCTACACTGCTCTTTCTCATCTCTGCTTACTGGTCTCCTTGACTTCCTGTCAGTAAGTCTCACTTAAAATCCCATCTTCCATCACGTCTTTCCCAACTGCTCTAAATTCTAATGCCTTCCCCTTTTAATCATTTCCCATTTATTCTGCATATATAGCTTGTTTGTCCATATCTGTTTGCTTGCTGCTGCCCCCTCCCTTGAGCTTCTCAAAAGCAGGGACTGTCTTTTGTCATTTTTTTTGTATACCCAGTGCTTAGCACAGTACCTGGTGTGTAATAGGCACCTAATAAATGTTTATTGACTGACTCTAGTCAGTAGTGGTATAGGAGCTAGTAGTGATATTGCTGGGTCAAAGGTATATATACTTTAATTTTTTTAAACATAGTTCCAACTTGCTTTCCAAAGTGGCTAGGCCAATTCACAGTTCCATCAACCATGCATTAATGCACCTGTTTTGCCATAACCCCTTCAATACGTTATTTTTTCTTCCTTTCTTTTTGTCAACTTTGTCAATCTGATGGGTGTAAGGTAGAACTTCAAAGTTGCTCTAATTTGTACTTTTAAAGTTATTAGTGATTTGAAACATTTAAAAAATATGGCAGTCGATTTCTTCCTTTGAAAACTATCTGCTTTTAATGCTTGACCCATTGAGAAAAATGAGGTTTAGAAATATTATAAATGGACTGTTCAGGGTTATACATCTTGTAAGGGTCTGAGGGAAAATTGAAACCCAGGTGTTCCTTACTATAAACCTGCTGCTTTATACACTACCTCTCCGTTCCTCTGAACTCAAGAGGAAAAGGAAATGAGGGTGGTCAGGAAGATTTCATGGAGAGGATAGCACTTGTGTAGCCTCTTAAAAATGGGTAGAATGATGATAAAGTAAGGTGTGGGGGAAGAGGGAGAGGGTGAATTTGGGTGCTCAGGCATTAGGAGACCAGAACAAGAGATACAAATTATTCAAAAGCTTCAAACAGCAGCTTCTGAACAATGAGGGTGCAGTGGGCAGCCTCAGGAGGTGTTCCCATCCCTTAAGGACATTAAATAGAAATGGGACCATTGCTCTCAGGATATCAAATTCCTGCTTAGGTGGGGGTTAGACCTGATGGCCTCTGAGGCCCATCTGTGATGCTTCCTGGAGCTGGGGTTTCTTTCAGATTAGCTCTGGGAAATAAGCCTAGAAAAAGAGGGTGTGTCCTGACTGCGGAGGCCTTTCACATTAAAGCACTAAGAACTGCACAAGCTATATAGCAAACTAAGCAGGAATTTTCCATTTTCTTTTAAGTCTTGTAGAAAAGAAAAGGGAGACAGACATAAACCTTATATTCCCTTTTAAAAAAATCTAGAAAATAGGTATAGTTTTGATTTCTCTTGGGTTTACAGTTTCTCATGCACATTTCTCTCATTTCAATTGCTTTTCTTCCCTCATTTGAAGTGTATTTTCAGTAAGAACAGTCAGTGGGAGATATTTTGAATGCCACTTCTCTTCGAAATGTAACCCAGAAAAAAACACAAATAAACAAGCCAAGACTAATGAATAAAATGTGCTGAATTGCTCTGCAGTTGTAGCAAATGGAAATCAGAATATAATAATATTACAAAGCACTTTACGTAGATTTGTGTGAACGAAGTGAGCAGAACCTCAGAGAACTATTTATACAATAACAACAACATTAAAAAGACAAACAATTTTGAAAGACTTGAGAATGCTCCAGGTAATGACCAGCAGTGAGTCCAGGGAACCAATAAAGGTGCACATGCATTTTTGGAGATGGACAACGTGGGAAATGGTTTCCCTCGACCAGGTACATTTGTTCCAAGGGCTCAATTTTTCTTTCCTTTTTCAATGAGGTGGGGGGAAGGGGCAGGGAGACAAGGATAGAAAACGAGTACTTGTTAATGAAAAAAAATTGAAAAGAATTTTAAAAAACCAAAGCATTTTATACACGACCTCATTTGATGCTTACAACAACAATAAGAAAGGGGCTGTTATTATTCCCATTTAATATATAACCTAAGTGAGGTATAGAAAGGGGCTTACTATGGGTTATACATCTCCTTAGTGGCAGTGGCAGGATTCAAATTCAGGTCATCTTGATTTTAAGACTACTTACTCTCCTTATACACCACAATGGCCAAACACCTATGTTAAGGAACTGAAAAACACAAACTTGAATAGAGCACCGGCCCTGGAATCAGGAGAACCTGAGTTCAAATCTTGCCTCAGACACTTGACACTTAGTAGTTGTATAACCCTGGGCAAGTCACTTAACTGTGGTTGCTTTTTGAGAGGGAGAGAGAGAGAGAGAGAGGGAGAGAGAGAAAGAGAGAGAGAGAGAGAGAGAGAGAGAGAGAGAGAGAGAGAGAGAAATTAAAAACATAAATTATGGTAAAGACATACTTGTATCACCAGATAAATAGACTAGCTACGAGGTTAAAAAAAAATTTATTCCACAATGGTAAGTCATGAAGCAGAGTTTCTTCTGATGAATTCTATGGAGCCTTCTTAGAAGCCTATGTTCATAATTGGAAGAAATATAAAATTAAATAAGAGATGTGTGTGTGCATATATATATGCATATATATGTATATATACATACACACGTGTGTGATACATACACATACATATATACCCACAAATTCTGTACATATATTCTACACAGATATGCATACATACCCACACATATATACTTTTCTCCATCCAAGTTCACAGACTCCCAGGTTAAGAACACCTAATCTAAGGTGTAACCAGGATAGAATCTGTATTGGTAGAAGAAATATGCAACAGAGATGTAACAACAGATCTTTGAAATATTGCACTTTTGAAGTTTTGTACTTTTCAAAAATTTTATTCACATTCTTTAGACTTGTTTAATCTTCACACCAACTTTATGTGACATTTGGAACAAGTTACTTGATGTCTGTTTTCCTCATCTCTAAGATGGAAATGGTAGTGACTCGTGCCCTTCCCACCTTTAGATGCCTTGTGTCTTATCTCCCAATCCCAAGGGCTTTCAAACTAAATACTCTTAACGGAATCTTTCCTTTTCTTCCAGAAAAGTTATTATGTGACCGTAAAGGCACAAGAAAGTACATGCTGGGTCAGACTCACACTCAGGACTTGAGGTTGGGGGAGAAGAATATGTTGTAGTTATTCCTTGATGCTAACCATGATGTTTCAAACTTGACCAGGTCTCCCAATGTAAATTGTACTATTGCCAGAGTTTGTCATAGGGAGAAAGGAGAATAAAAAGGACATAAGAAAATATGATAACATGGAGAGAAAAGAGTGTGGAAAGGGAAAATGTTTAGGAAAATCCAGAGTGGTTTGGAGAGGCCAAAGAAAAATGTAGACTTAGAGTTACCAAAAGAATATTGAATGAGTCACTAAGTTTTGTTGATTCTTCCATTGCAATGGCCTTTTATATATCCCTTCCTTTTTATTACCAAGTTCACCAACCTAGCCCAGGATCTTATCACCCCCTTTTGAGGTTATTGCAATAACTTCCTAACTGATCTTATTACCTCCAGACTATTTCCTTTCAATGTGTTTTCTGCAACACTCTTAGATTAGTTTTCCTACATAAACCCCTACTTTCCTCATGCCACTCCCCTACTCAAAAGCTTTCAATGTCCATGGGGTAAATTCCACACTCCTTAGCTGGCTATTCAAAGTTCTTTATGCTCTGGCACCACCAAACTACCCTATACTCTCACTATTTCCTTAGCAGTATCTTTTTTCCCAATGAATTGGTCTATTTATGCCATCTATGCATGTTTACTGTATTCCTGCTATGTAGTACCTTTGCTCAAAATGTCATGGAAAGAAGCACAGCGTATACATTATTCCCTCCACTTAAAATGCTCCATCCTTTTCATTCCTCCATTAATCATTATCCATTCTTCAAGGCCTGGCTCATGAGCCACACTCTCCATGAAGCCTTCTCTAATCGCTCTAGCTCACGCTGAACTCTTCCCATCCATTTGGCCTATGGATAGGAGGGAGAAGAGGAAAGAAGGGGATTAAAGGATGGGATGAAGAAACAAAGAAAAAGAGATGAGGTCTCCTTCAATGCTTGAGTCTGATTCTATGAATGTTCATGCCTGCTCCACTCATAATGTCACAAAACTTCTCCGGCCCTCAGTTTCCTCATCTGACTGGTCACTAGATCATCTCTAAGATCGCTTTCAGTTCTAAGCACCTAGGATTCTGCTTTTCTGTTCACTTTGACATCATGCGGGACTTTCCAGAGCCCTAGAAAGGGGCCACTTTTGGGTAAGAATTTTCTCAATGAGTCTATACCAAGTTGGTGTGAGCAAGTAACCCCTCCAAAAAAAAAAAAGCTATTAAACTTCTTAGTGATGTGAACCAGATGGAAAATAAGACAAAAGAATTCACAACTCATGTTAGACTGAATTGAATGCCTTTAATTTCACACAATGAATAACATATGAATAGGATTAACTTTTTTTTTCTTTTTTTCCTTTTTCTTTCTTTTTTGTAGTTAAGTGCTCTATACTGTGCTAACCTGGTCTGGTAGCGAAAAGACTGAGCTTTCTTTTAGAAAAAAATGTTTAAAAATCAACATCTAAGATCATGGAGGAGCATGACATTAAAGCATGCCAGATGTATCTACGCCTCAAAGAACAGCAAGTCCATATCCATTTTGAAATGTACAAAAATGCTTTATGAATAAAAACCGTTACAAAAGAACATTTCAAACAATGTACAAGTTTCTTGCCTCTATATCCAATAAAATACAAATACATCTTTTGCTCTAAAATATGTTTACATACAATCAGAGTAGAACATGCAAATTACACTTTAAAAAAGGCTTTTCAAAACCACAAACCAAAAGTTAGCCAGCGCGACTTGTAAAACAATCTTGTGCCCCATTCTTTTTTCTTTTGAAATATATACATATTTAACACGTCATGTGCATTTATCATTATTTAAGAAACAGCTTTAAAAAACAGTGAAGAAACCAACATGGGGCGGAGCCGCCCTCCCGTGCTGCCCACTTGGCAGCTCTGTCCCCGGCTTCACGATTTTTATGTTTATTTCTTCTTTCTTTCTTTCTTTCTTTTTTTAGTGTTTGCTACAACCTGGGCAGGTGGGCAGGCAGGCTCTGGAGGTCCAGGAAGCTCCTTCCTTGGTTGAAATGTGCTTCTCCCCCAAGTGACCAAGCCCCTCACTCTGGACTAACTGGGAAGGACCAAGGGCCAACTTTCTGGGAAACAAGAGGCATGCAAAGGCAAAGACAACCTGACCAGGCTTGAGAGTTCCTGTCCTTAGGCACTGTGATGCTGTTTGTTGTCAACTGTGCTGTCCTGGACCACTGTGAGATGGTAGACTGGAGAGGCCTTGGGGGTGGGGGAAAGGATGTCCTCAGTTTTCTGCTATGGAATGAGAGGAACAGAATCCAGCAACGTATCTCTGAAATGGCTTTTAAGATGCATTTGCTTCCACTGCCTCATCTCCTCCCATGCTACAGCTGGCATTTTTAAGTCCTTGAAAATATATGTATAGAATTTAGACAGTTCCCAGGTAAATCTTCCTAGTAGTAGAGGAAAAAAAAGAGACTCTAAAAGCTCATTATCAGAATATTGTTGGGTAATAAGCTGTAGGAGTGGGATTTTCGACTTAAGCCCTAAAACCAAATCCTGTATGATCTGCATGTAGTACATCACCTTATACTATTATTCTGTCGTGCTTGCTTATCATATTTATAGACCTAGCAATATGCAGAACACCAATTCTGGCTGCTGCCTAGCACCCATCTCCCCCGCTGCTTACATCCAAGTTAACATGCTAATCCTCTGCAAGCCCCAGTTACCAATACCAAGCTGTCATTGGGCCACTGCTCTTTAACCAGAGCTCTGCCAACCCAATTCCCAGGGCCTGAAACTTAGTCTTTGCAAATGGGCTCTCATCATAGAGCTGGGGCTGGGAGTTATTCAAACCCCAATCCTTTTCTAAGATGAGGCAGAGGAACTCCAATCTCATTTCTACTTGTACTGGGTGCAATCATCCTTAACAATGCAAAAGACCTTGCCAATTAGTAAAGAGGACATATTCCAAGTAGGCCCATAGAGGCTGAGGGGAAGGGGTGTTGCCTCTTACATCAAAGTCTTATCATGCAGCTCTTTCTTCCATCAAATCTCCTTAAGTTAAAAGGAGACTTGAACAGAGTCTCTGGCCTGCTTTAGATGACATAGTCATTAATGGTACTCTCCTCACCCCACGACAGACTCTACCTCCCTTGGTTTCTTGAACTGCTCCCCTATTAAAAACCAAAATAGAGCAAAGAAATGTGGAGCAGGAAGGCATGGTTCATAGACCACTAAATGGGAGAGGGACATCCAGAGACCTGAACTCTAGTTCTGGTTCTGTCTCTAACTGAATGACTTTGGACAATGAGGGAAATTAGGTTCAAAATCCAGGAAGGAAAAAAAAGAAAAAGGAAAGGAGAATGGCTGATCTTTGATATGTGGTGGCTAGACAAGTGTGTGTGTATGTGTGTGTATGTGGGGTGAAAGGGATGAGGGGGTCTACATTTTCTGCACCTGTTTTCAGCACCTATAAGATTTGGCTCGGGAAAGATACTTTTAAGTTGGCTAGTTTGAATTTACTGTTCAACATGGAGATCAAAAAAGGACAGATATGGTGTGTCTGGGTCAAAAGCCTTAAAGTATGGGAAAAATATAATCCCTGAATCTTTAATATCACCAGAACCAGAACATGTGTGGGTGAATTTTGCACTAGTGGGCCCCAGAAAGAGTTACAGGGTACAAAGACAAAACAATATAATTGGGTGAGTGGTGAATGAGAAGTTCCATCTGGAGTCTGGACCTCCTCAAACAGGCGGGAATGTCCCTAAATTCCCAGGCTGATTATAGCCCTGGCAGGGACTGAAGGTATACTGAAACAGTGGGGTGGCCAATGGTGTTAAGTCCTTCGTGATAATACCAAAATGGCTACCCTAGGTGAATTGTCCCCGCTGACAGCTGGCACTCCTATGTACAGCAATATAGAAAAGATTGATTTGGGGCAAATTCAAACTTGTGCATAATCTTTGACACTGCAATATTTCAAAACATACCCTCAACTTCATTTGGGCAATTTAAAGGTTTTGTTCTGAAGTGAGAATAAAAATCTCACCCTGCCTCAATAGCTGCTGACCCTTTCCAGTTGTGAAATATCATTTGGAGGCTGACTGAATTTTCCCTATGGAATATAAATTCTTAATCTGTCCCTTATGATTTTTTTTCCATACCTGGAAATAGACGTTCTGGGGGGTGGGGTGGGGAGAAATGGTGTAGAAGGACGTGGTGTAGGAGGAGGAAGCTGACAATATCTGTCTGAAACGTTCACATCTGACTGCTAGAAAACATTTACGGCAATGGAATAGTTTCATGTTCAGTCTGAGTCTTGTTAACAGTTTAACTTGGGCTGCAGAAATGAATACTGGAGCTGAGCTATCTGTCCAAGCTAAGTCAATGGCTAAAGTACCACTCCAATGAGAAATGTACATTTGAAACTGACCATTTAAAGACGATTTGTCACACACAGTTTGCATTCATGCAGACTGATAGCTTTATAATTACATTATGTACAAAAAATCATTTTAGTTTATTAAGGCAACCACAACCTGGATAACTTGCCCAAGGTGGCTTGATGCAACTGCAGTGGTGATACCCTTGGAGCATTATTTTTTTTTTCAGATAAGAACACTTACTCCTTTTTTCTTTTAGGAAATAATTGCCAAGAGATATATATTGTATATATAGGTGTGTTTGGGTTTATCTTTTCAACAATTTTCAATAGCTATTTGCAAAGAAAACCACATACCAAGGCATTGATATACACTTGTGTTTTGGTCTTGATTTTTTTTTTTGATGAAATCTTCATGTTCATCTGCAGTGGGGTTTTATAAAGAAGTTTCCAGCTGTTCTCGCCTGATATGTATTAAGCATAAAAATAACATGGTTGACACATAAGTCAACATATCCCCGGATACTCCACGTTGCTTAATAAGATGGCTCTATTATAACTGAGTATCAGTGTAATACTTTAAACATGACACTACACCACCATTGCTAGGGACAGGAACAGAAGCATAATTCTGAGTGATGGGGTGTGTGTGGGTATGTGTATATGTGTGACTGGGTGTACACTCATGATGGGTGGGCTGCTTCATTCAGATCTACAGAGATGAGGGTGAGTGGACTAATAAAATTTATGGCTAGGAGGTAAGAAGAGAAAGGGAAAGAATAGAGTGATGTGATATATGCGTGCATATCTGATGTGAGAGAGATGTTATATGAAAAAAGTTTAGAATTTGAGTGAGTGTGAGAAAGAAAGTAAGGATCTTGTTTATGTGTCCATGTGTGTAGGTAGTGTGTGCCTATCGCTGAAGCTCAACCTTATAATCCAGGCATAACTGAGAAAGTTTATCATTATAGAAAGATTTAAGCCACTTGAAAATGATGTCACCTCAAAGCCTAGTAGGGTTTTTAAACTGATATAATAAAGCAAAATAAAAGTTAATCAAATGGAATACAGCCAAGACAGCTGAGGGATTCATAGCTACGGACCCCACCCCCACCCCCCATCCTAGCCCTCCCTGCTCCCTTAGAGCTCTTCCTCCTCAAGCATGGTTCTTCTGTGACTGGACAGGCCAGCAAATGGGCCACACCTGTCTGCCTTGGATTCTCTACTTCATTAGGTGGCTGAGAGGACCATTTGCTCTCTTCTGATGGGCTGTTTGACACTCTTATGTTTAAAGGTGCGGCAATCCTGCAATGCTGATGGGCTGGGAAACCGTAAAGCAAACTGCTATGTTTCCTCTGAAGGTGCCTCCCTTCCTTGCTCCCCCAGAAGCTAATAATGAGACGACTGGAGGGAAAAGCAAGTCTGTGACTGTGGCCAGAACCCCCTCCCTGTGCCCTCCCCTCCCCAACCCTCACCCCTGCTTGAATTTTGCATGTTCAATGCCTCAGTTTACCCGACCCCTGTGTTTCCATTTGCCCTTGCCAACTCTAGGGAAGGGCTTCACTTTCATTTCCTCTGGACTTTCTGTGTCTCTTGGCCTTCACCTCCTCCTCATGTTGCAGTGGCTGCTGCTGCTGCTGTTTGTGTTTCCTCTTCCCACCTCTGGGTGTGCGCGGTAGAGGAGGGGGAGGAGGAGGCGGAGGGGGAGGGGGAGGAGGGGGAGGAGGAGGAGGGGGAGGGGGAGGAGGAGGAGGGGGTGGTGGTGGTGGTAGAGGTGGGGTCTCCCGGGCCATGTGGATGACAGCCTCGATGGTTGCCATGATGGTATCTTGACTGGCCACTGGCTCCAACACCAAAGGGTTTAGGGTGGGTTTCTGACCTCTCTTGCTGGGGAGGTCAATGCATTTTTCTAGCACTGGCATTTGGTCTCTGGAGTCCTCATCGAATGAGAGGGGCTGTTTGCGGGGCCGCCCTCTCCTTTTCTTGACAAAGTTATTGCCTGTCTTTGATTGTCTCTGCAGCCGCTTGGCCTTCAGGATCTTGTTCACGTGGTCAAGGTTCTTCTTTGTGGACAGGATCTTGGTATAGTTGCACATCTTACGCACCTCGCATTGGATCGCTTCAATCTCCCGCCTCTTGAACCGTTTCTTCAGGGATGAGCTGGCTGTGGGAAAGAGAGAAAACGCAAACTGAGATTTTAGGGTTTTCAAGTCATAGTCATAGATTTATACCTGGAAGGGATCTTAAAGATCGTCTCCTCCAATCTCGCCACTGTGCCGATGTAGGAAATGAGGCCTAGAGTGGTTCGGTGACTTTCCTGAGGTTTCATAGGTGCTGGGACTGCAATCCATCTAAGCCTTCTGACTCCCAAGGGCTCTTTTCACTAAAACACACTTCCTCCTCACATTTTGACTGGAATGGACCTTGGCAACAATAAGAAACTAACAAAAATTCACCGGAAAACTTTCCATTAATATACATTTTCTGTGCCTTTTAAATTGATTGGGAGATTTGGCAGATTGAGTTAAAAAATGAGCAGAACCTAAACGATTTACACAACAAAAACATTGAGAAAAACAACTTTAAAGGACTTAAGAACTATGGTTAATAAACCGGCCATGATTCCAGAAGGACAATTATGAAGGATGTTCCTCATTGCCCGACAGTGTGGAAACAGACTCAAAATATACAATGCGACATATTGTTTTTGGGATATGGCTAGTGTGGGAATTTGTTGTGTTAATTATGCACGCTTGTTAGAAAGGTTCTTTTTATGTTTTTCTGAACAGGGAGGTTGGAGAGAGAAAATAAGGGCTTGTTCATTTCTTTAACAAATTTAAAAATCAATGTGTGTAACCTAGCACAAAGCACAAGTACTCTTGTGACTTATACGTTACATGCACTAATGTGACAAACATTTATTAAGTGCTTACTACATGTCAGGCACTGTGTCCTAGGCACTGGGAATACAAATAATGAAATAAAGTATAAATAAATAAACCCTGCCCTGGAGGAACCGATACTCTTTTGAGGGGAGGGGAGCTACATGTAACATGTATAGAGAGAAATAAACATGAAGCAATTTGGAATAGGTGAGGGCATTAACAATTGGGGAAGGATGACAAAGATGCCTTCATGAATGAGGCGATAACTGAGTTTAGTTCTGAAGGATGGGAAAAGATCCTGAGAGGTAGCAGTGAGAAGTTCATGTCAGGCAGCAGCAGTCTGAGTAAAGGAATGGAATGAGGAGATAGACCACCAGATTTAGGAAACAGCCAGTTCTGTCTCGAATACGTGATGGTGAGCAATCTTAAAGAGATGGTAAATACTTTGAATGCCTAGGTAAAAAGTCCCCCCACCCTGCACCTCAAGGCAACACAGAATTACTGAGAGTTTCTCAACATAGGAGTGACGAGTTTTCAGACTTTTGCCTTTAGGAAGATTATTGGGGCAGCTATGGGGAGGATAGTTTGGAAAGGGCATAGGTCAATTTAAGAAATTGATTAAGAAATTACAAGAGCCCATGTGAGAGGGCATAATGTAGGCCTTATCTGGAGAAGCAGCGATGCACTTAAGAGATAGAAGGAAAAGTGATGAGACTGGGAACCAATTGACTGAATATGATAGGTAAGGGAGAGGGAAAAATCAAGGACTGAACAGAAGGTATCAAATCTGCGTGACTGGGGCGTAAGTGCCTTCTTCAGAAGTGGAGACATTTGGAAGAGGGGTAGAGATTATGAGGTCCATTTGGAAATGTGGAGCTCAAGGTGCCTATGAGACATTTCCAATGGAGATGGCCAGTGACTAGAGAAGTGGAAATGAATTCAAGAGATAATTTAGGTTTCTGGTTATAGGCTGAGGAGTCTTCTACATAGTGATGATAATTACATCCAAAACTTAATGACGGAAAGATTGTAAAGAGAAAAGAGCAGGTGGTTTCATTCAGAGCTTCGGGAGACCTCTACATTTGATTATAGAAGACAGTCGATGAACCCCCACAAAAAGATTGAAAATTAGTGCCCAGTGAGGTAGGAGGAGAACCAGAAGAGAACCGTGTAAGAAGCAAAGAGAAAGAGGAGAGGATGGTTAATAGAATCAAAGGCAACAGAGCAATCCAGAAGGATGAGGATTGAGGAAAAAAATCACTGGACAAAGCAATCCATCAATAACTTTGTAGGGAGCAATTTGAATAGAACAGTGAGATGAGAAGCCTTTAAGGGGTAGAGAAAGTGAGCCAGTGGGGAGGAGAAAGAGGCATTGAAAATAGAAAATGATATATCTGAGCTTTCTAAATCCATAATATCTGCATGCTTGTGACGGTGGATCTTTGCTTTTTGACAACCGATGCCAAGAAAGAGGCCCTTTAAAATGCTCTGATAGAAACACCTGGGGTACCATACAACCTTACCAATAAAGCCTCCTTGCATAATGAATTTGTAATAGAGATAAGAATCTGGCTGAATTTGCACTATCTATTAAGAATGAAGTCCTTGGGTAAATTAATGACAGCAGCAAGGGATGCTTGAAGTGACTAAGACAACAAAGTATTTTTATACACAGAGAAACATTAATTTAGAGCTTAAGGAAACTTTAGTCATCACTTAGCCTACCCCCTTCATTTTACATCCAAGGAAACTGAGGCCCAGAGAGATAAAACGATTTGCCCAAGGTGACACAGTTTATATAGGATGGATCTAGGATCTGAACCCAGGTCATTCACTTCCAAATCTGGTGCTCATTCCATTGTACCACAAAGTTTCCTCAAGCATGACCCAGATGACTACTACGGCAGCGGTTCTCAACCTGTGGATTATGTTCAATTTGTAACAATGAAAACACATTCTGCATATCAGATATTTACATTACGATTCATAATGGTAGCAAAATTACAGTTATGAAGTAGCAACGAAAATAATTTTATGGTTGGGGGTCACCACAACATAAGCAACTGTATTAAAGGGTCGCGGCATTAGGAAGGTTGAGAACCACTGTTTATGGTAATGAAAGGTCACTCTTATCTATCCATTAAACAGTCACCCTAAGGGGCTCCATTAAGCAAGCTTGGATATGTTGTTTTTAATTATTTGTCTTCTTTTTTTTTCAATTTTATTTTATTAAATTTGTTCATCTACTTTATCTACTTTTACAACATTCAGTTCCCACAATCCCTTGAGTTCCAAATTTTCTCTCCCTCCCTCTCCTCCTCCCCTCCTCCCCCCACCCATGGCAGCATGCAATGCGAAACAGGCTCTACAAATACCTTCACATTAAGCATTAGCCAGGTTGTAAAGAAGAATTATAACCAATGGAGTGAATGAGAAAGAAGGAACGAAACAAAACTAAATACAAAAGAGAGAGCAAGTAGTTTGCTTCGGTCTGCGCTCAAACTCCAAAGCTCTTTTCTCTGGATGTGGATATCATTTCCATCACGAGTCTTTTGGAGTTGTCTTATAACCTTGCATTGCTGAGAGAAGCCCAGTCTAGCAAAGTTAGTCATCACACATATGATGTGTCTGTATTTGTGTACAAAGTTCTCCTGGTTCTGTTCCCCTCACTCAGAATCAGTTTATATACGTCTCTGTAGGTTATTATGAAGTCTGTCTGCTCCTCGTTTCTTATAGCACAATAGTATTCCACTACATTCATATACCACAACTTGTTTAGCCATTCCCCAATTGATGGGCATCCCTTTGATTTCCAATTCTTTGCCACCACATAAAGAGCTGCTATAAATATTTTTGTGCAAATGGGTCTTCCTCCCACTTGTATGATCTCTGTAGGATACAGCCCTGGAAGTGGTATTGCTAAGTTAAAGGATATATGCACTTTTTATAGCCCTTTGAGCATAGTTCCAAATTGCTCTCCAGAATGGTTGGATCAGATCACAACTCCACCAACAACGCATTAGCGTTCCAATTTTTCCACATCCTCTCCAGCATTTATCATTTTCCTCTTTTGTCATCTTAACCAATCTGACTGGTGAGGTATGGTACCTCAGAATTGTTTTGATTTTCATTTCTCTAATCGATGACGATTTAGAGCATTTTTTCATGTTTATAGATATCTTTAATTTCTTCCTCTGAAAACTGTCTGTTCATATCCTTTGACCATTTATCAATTGGGGAATGATTTGCATTCTTATAAATTTGACTCAATTCTCTGTATATTTTAGAAATGAGGCCTTTATCAGAGACACTGGTTGTAAAAATTCCCAATTTTCCACTTCCCTCTTAATCTTGGTTACATTAACTTTATTTGTACAAATATTTTTCAATTTAATGCAATCAAAATTATCCACTTTGCATTTCATAATGCTCTCTATCTCTTGCTTGGTCATAAATTCCTCCCCTCTCCAAAGATCTGACAGGTAAACTATTGCTTGCTTTCCCAGATTGCTTACAGTCTCACCCTTTATATCTAGATCATGTACCCATTTAGCTTTTATTTTGGTATACGGTGTAAGATATTGGTCTAGCCCCAGTTTCTGCCATACTATTTTCCAGTATTCCCAACAGTTTTTGTCTATTTGTGTTTTCTTAAAAATATCCTATCATTCTGTGCTCTCCCCATTCCCAAGTCTGAATAGTTTCATTTTCTTTTACAGAACTCTCCTAGCACATTTGCTTAAAATGAATAGTTATTTAAGAATTCATCTCTCCTCTTTCCTCACTGTGTTTTTCATCTATTTCAGCAATCAATCATATTCTGCTTAATACCTGATCATACAGGTGTTTTCAAAGTCTTAGTGCTCTTTTAAGCTTTAATAACTTTGGGAAATATGTTATGAACTCACAAAAGCATCATTTGACAGTTGAATTATTTCAGTTTGGTTTTTTGTGAATTCCAAAAAAGAATTTAATTTTAATTTTAACAAGATGGGGCATTCTGCGATTATTCATCATATGTGTGAGGATTTCTGGATGACACTTTCTTAGACTAGTGGGTCAATATGGGAGGTTCACTTTCCTGGCCTCCTAACTCACCTGCTCCATCTTGATGAGACTTTTTCTTATGGGAGCATGGCAAAATTGATGTATATGCATAACAACATTCTTTGGTTGATCTTAGGGCTAGTATTGTAAATGCAATCTATTTAGTCACTGAGCAGAAGCTGATGAAAGCTTTTACACAGTTCAAAAATTGACTGGAGAGATGTCTAACATAAGGCAGTTGTAATGTTGAATTTTAATAAGAAACATATCAACATTTTAAGATTTAAATAATTAACCTTGCAAATGTTATTTTTTTTTATAAATTTGCATTAAAATTTATGTAGTTTTAAAAGCTTAAAAATGCACTAAGACTTTTGGAACATGCTCTATATTGGTGTAGTTCATACGTACATCTTTCCTGCCTACCTTCAGGTTAAATAAAATATCACAGAGTATAGATCATAACTTATCATAGTACACTGAATCAGAACACTGAGACATGGAACACTCAAGTCAAAATCTAGATTTGAATCTTGGTTTTGCCAGTTACTAATTATATAATCCTGGGAAAGTTATTCAAATGATCTAAATTTCAATTTTCTTCTCTGAACAATGGGGATAATCTGTTGTGTTTCAGTTGTGTCTGACTCTTCATGATCCCTTTTTTTTTGGTGTTTTCTTGGCAAAGATGCTGGAATGATTTGCCATTTCCTTCTCTAGCTCATTTCACAGATGAGTAATTGAGGTAGACAGGTTTCAGGGACTTGCCCTGGGTCATATAGCTACTAAATATCTGAGGCCAGATTTGAACGCACGAAGATGAATCTTCCTGATTCCAAGCCCAGTGCTCTATCCATTGTACCACCTAGCCCCAGTGGGGAATGATATTTGCCCTGTTTATCTCACATGGTGGTTGTCAAGATAAACAAGACACAGTAGAGGTGGAAAAACTACTAAATTATAACACACAATAAATTTAGGGTATAATTAGCATCTTGTATCACCCCGAGTACATAGTGGGTGATCAGAAAATACTTATTAGATTGAAACAATGACATGTGGACTTTTACACCAACTAGCTTTCATAGCAATTCCATATAAGCTAACAATCCACTTTATATCTCAATTCCATACCAGCAGTAGTAAGGGAATTCATCCTGATACCTGTCTGTTAACAGAACACATATTCCCTTCATTTTTTCAATGACTCAAGTGAAGGCTGATAGTAGGGCACTGGATTTTTTAATGAGTATACATGTGACTCAATTTTCTTCAAATGTTCTGGGCTATTCAAACCTCAGAAAATGTCCACGTTAACCATGTCCTCCTTAAGCAGCTCATCCTCTGTGAGCTTCAAGGGAAATATCAGCCAGGTGTTTCTGATTCATTTACACTCAAGCCACTAGGCTGTTCTCTGGAAAGGGCTCTTTTCATGTCCCAGTGACCAGATGCATCTCCGTTTTATGAGCCAAGATTGTCTGACTCAGGAAGTCCTCTGTTCCAGCCACTAAATGGTCCTCCGAACTGTTCTGTTTTGAAGTACAGAAACCATAAAGTGGGAATAGCTTCAAGATATAGCAGAAGAGACACTCCCACCCTCCTCCCCCATACGCAGTGTATCATCTCCTTAACACTGTACACATACAAACAAGCAACATACTCAGTCTCAAGAGTCCCATTTTCACAATGCCCATTCCTTGGAGATATGATTCAATCATCAACTTGTCCTCACTATAGGTAGCTATTTCCCCAAATGGGGGTAATCCCTAACGTGGCCTAACATAGGCTGCATAGTACTTTTAAACCCCACAGGAGGGAAACAAATGTGTTTCGTTTTAGCATTGTGGGTTGTTGACTCTTTTCTTGTTTCACACAATAGTGAGAAAGTACAACTATCTGAACAAAGGAGTTTGGAAGAGGGGTAGGATTTATAACAGGGGCTAGCATGCTGGATCTCTACAATTTATCTTCACCTCCATCTGGGTAAACTTAGGCAAGACTAGTTGAGTAACCCTTCACATTACTCACCTGACTCCTTCCATGCCAAGCACAGCTGTCCATGCAGGACTCCTTTTTAAAGCCTGGGGAACAGCAAACTTTTGTGTGGCTGTTGGCTCCAGGTTCCATTGGTCAGGTCAGATTTTATTACCGTTGGCAAGTCTTATAGGGGTAGTGTGGGATACAGTAGGATCTTTAAAATCAGTTATAAAGATCCGAACTGAACAAAACTAGAGTGAGTTTCTGGATGTAAAAATGGTAACATTGCAGAATTAATTTTTTAAAGAGGTGGCATTAGACCAGTGTAACATCCCATTGCTTTAAATATAGTGTCCAATGTAGCTTGAGATCAAATTTTTTAAGCAGCCAGTACAAACAGTGATTTTAAAACCAACAAATATGCCAATTCAAGTATAAGGAATTTCTTTGGTAGTATTATTTTAACACAAATATTCACCCCAAATTCCCTAGCCTCATTTCTTCAGTACTTTTCATTCAAATGTAGATTGTCACATATGCCAGGTTGGCAGCTTATATCTAAATAGCCTATAAACACACTGTGGCATTCTCTGTGTGTGTGTGTGTGTGTGGGGGGGGGATTAAATTGTGATTTTGAGTCACTTTCCAAATTAATCCATTTGTGTGTGCATTTGTATGTGTGCACATGTGTTCTGCATGTTTGCATATATGCATATCTGTGATTTCATCAGTATTATGCTGGATCTCCTGGTATAACAGGTCCCTTCACTAATGCAGCTCTACTAGTCTTGAAAAGTTGCCTGGGGGCACTGAGCGGTTAACTGACCTGCCAGTCTTCTAATATGTTTCAGAAACTAGACCTGACTCCTGGTTTTCCTGACTCCAAGGTCTGCCCTTTCCCCACTATGCCTTGCTGCCTCTCTCTTATGCAGTTTGAAAGTCCAAAAATGGTTACTAAAAGGGAAAACAATCAGCCTCAAGATTAGGTGGGGTGAAAATTCTTTATCCAACATTTTTCTTCCTTTACAACCTCAGCCTTAGTCTAGAACAGATGTTCTTCACATGTTTTTGTGTATCACAAACCCTTTGGCAGTCTGGTAAAACCAGCGGACCCCTTCTCAGAAGAATGTTTTTAAATTCGCAATAAGATGTGAAGAAAACCAAAGGTCAGATGTATTTGTTTCCTCATTCAAGTTCACAGACCCCTTGAAATCTATCTAGCGCATGTTTAGGAGCTCTGTGTACCCCAGATTAATAAAGTCTTATTTAGGATAACTTCATGCTTGACATGGCATTGGGATGGACTTACCTAGCTAAGTTGGGTGGGAATGTCCTTCAAAGATCATACAATCTACTTCCTTATTTAAAAGTTTACTGTATCATTCTAGAAGATGCAAGACTATATTAAAAAAAATTAGGGATTCCTGTAAAATAATTCCATAAATTCCCCCCCCCCCGATAATTCTATCATAAATCCACTTATGGCAGTATGGACTTAGACGTCAGGAGAAACTGGCTAAAATCCTGATTCAGACACTTCACTTGCTTTGTAACCATGGACACATCCCTTCTCTGAACTCCAGTTAACACATTTATTAAATGAGAATAATAGTAACAGTACCACTTACTATCTGACAAAGTTTTCAAGAAACTACCTTGAAGATCTTAAAATAACTTGATTTACTCATGTGGTAGTTGAATGAGAAGCCTCCAGGTGAGTGTATTCCTTTTCCTGCCTCTTGGCAAGATTTTAAGCAGGTACAGGTGACTTGACTTCTTTGATGGCATCAAGTGATCCATTAGCCCCTTGAATTTCTCTTCATTTTTACCATTTTCAGAGTTTTTTTTTAATCTTGAATTTAACTTTGTCTTTAGGCTTTGCCAAACTTTATCTTTCCTGTTCTTTTCTCCATTTAAGAGTGTCATGTATGTGTCAATTTATTTGAGTCAATAACGTAACTGGGAGGCTGGGAGGGGGAAGCCAGGACACATTCTCCTGGGTCGACTGACATTTCCTACAAAGTTCTGGTTGCTATGATGGCTGGACTGCTTGAACAGGGTAGAGGGGATTCATTTTTGTTGAAATATTTAGGAATGCCTGGGGTAGGAAGGTGACTGCCGTAGGACAAATACTGGCATAAACCAGTCATGATGGGGGGGAGGGAGGGAGGGAAGGAGGGAAGGAAGGAAGGAAGGAAGGAAAGGAGAGAGGAAGGAAGGAAAGGAGAGAGGAAGGAGGGGAGGTAGGGAGGGAAGAGGGAAGAAGGGAGGGATAGAAGAAGGGAGGAAGGAGAGAAGAGGGAAGGGAAGGAAGGATGAAAAATGGGAAAAAAGTTAGGAGGAAGGGAAGAAAGTAAGAAAGAAAATAAGAGAGGAGGAAGGAAACAAATGTGTATTATGTATCAGGCATTGTCCTAAGTTCTTTACAAATACTATCTCATTTGGTGCTCACGATGACCCTGGGAGGTAGGTGCTATTGTCTCCATTTTATAGCTGAGAAAACTAAGGCAGACAGAAGCTAGATAGACCAGGATCATGCAGCTAGTATCTGAGGCTAGATTTGAACTCAGGTCCTCCTGAACCCAGGCCTACCACTCTATCACCTCTGGTAAAAGAACACAGGAGAGAATGTTTCATGAGGGAAAATGGATGCTTTGGTAAAAACTGAAGGAATCATCATAGGTGGAAGACTAGTAGAGGCTGGGAGGTATGGGATGGATACCCCTGCAGCTCTGGTCTTAGGTCATGTTCCCTCTTCCCCCTGTCAATGTGGGGTTTGGAAGGGTGTTGCCTCTGTCTCTCTGATTTCATGGCTAGTGCTCCCCCAGCACCCCCATGCAGCCTACCACAGAACTGGGGAACAAAAAGATGATCAGAGATGTGATCAGATCCAGCAGAGCCATGTCTGTCCGTAGCCCATCAACTGAGCTTCCTTCTTGTTTCCTGTCTCTAGTCTAGCAGTTCTCAACCTGTGGGTCGCAACCCCTTTAAGGGTTGAATGACCCTTTCACAGGGGTCACAGGGGTCATCTAAGACCACTGGAAAACACATATTTCCGATGGTCTTAGGAACTGAGACATCGCTCCTCTATCCATCTCCAGGCAGGTCCACCCACATGCAGATATGCCCACATCTGAGTATTAAAGGGTCGTGGCATTAGGAAGGTTGAGAACCACTGCTCTAGTCAAAGGCATTCAGAGACACAAGGGGGACTAATAGTATGGAATAATCGAAAGAACCCTGATCTGGCTGTCAGGGGACCCAGTTCCTAATCCTGGCTTTGTCAATGACTAGGTGTGTGATCTTGGATAACTCATTTCCTTTTCTTGAGACTGGACAGTCTCTAGGATATCTAAATGACCCTTTCCCTATGTTCACTCTCACTTTTGGGTGTTCTCTGCAAATTTACACAAACACCATTATGCCCAATCACTTGGTGCAGTACTCCATAAAACATTTACTCCAGGCAAGGCTTTGGAAGGAGATTCAAGTGCAAAGGGGCACCCATGGGCTTGGCAGAATTTATTCTTTACAAATCATTCTCCTCACTGCTCAGGGTTTCACTGTCCTCTAAATGCTTGCAGATTCTCTCCTCAAATCGCTCCTTTACTGGATAGTAATTTCTAGGCTCTTGCTGGGAGATTGATTCCATATTTGCTCTCTCTCCTCTCTAATCTTCTGATATATAGCCTGTTCTTCGTTAGTTTTCAAGAATAATTATGAGAGCGTGAGGCAAACTGTGAACTCGTTCCTTGACAATCCTACAATTTATATAATCTAGACATTGCCTGTACTTTAAATTTCCTTGTGAATTACAGAGCAGATTTGGGAGTTAGCCTCTTCATAGCTTTAACATTCTCTTATAGATTGTAGGACAGAGTTGACTAGGGGTAGCAGTGGCTAGAGCATTGGGCCTGAAATCAGGAAGACTCATCTTCCCGAGTTCGAATCTTCACTTAACCCTTTTGCCTCAGTTTACTCATCTATAAAATGACTTGGAGAAGGAAATGGAAAACCACTCCAGTATCTTTGCCAAGACAACCCCAAAAGGGGTCATAAAGGGTCAGACATGACAAAAAAAAAACCGCAATAACAACAACAGAAGTTGAATAAATGCAGACTGGATTTACTATGTCTTCTATGGTCCTCTGGTTTTTGTGGTCCATCTCCATGGCCATCCAGGCTTTATGAATAAATTGTTAACTACTCTGCCCCAAACACTCAGTGCAGAATGGGCTCCTTGAAATGAATCAGATTGCCAAAAAACTCATCTTTATAGATGTTCTGGCTTATTTTTTTCCCCTTTGGGTAGATGAGTAAAACAGCAAGAGCCAAGGTTTCATTTATCAAGCACCCCTTTTGGAAGGAAAAGACAAAATGGTCTACTTGAGGCATGACTCCTCCTGAGGGCCAGACTTAAGGATTTTAAACTTTTCTCATATGTCTCTACAATTTTTAGGCTGCTTAATTCTGTTACATGCTTCTACTGAGAAAGTTAATTCTTCCTTGCTGGGATCTGAGTTCTCAAGATCAACAAGACCAAGGTCAAATGTGCTCACATTCTACAACAGCGCTATCTGATCAAAGATTACCATGTTCAGGGAGTCTGTTTTGTTCTCCACTCCTTTCCCCTTACCTGCACTCTCCCTTTTGTGGTTATGTTTCTTTTCTGTTCTTAATCTTATTCTTAGTGTAGTTAATACAATATTTTGAAAATGTAAAGCTGGTTTTTAAAAAAATCTTGATCGATCCTTTGATTATTTAAAAAATTCTCTGAATATATCATTAAGCTACTCTTTCCTAATCAAGGCATCAAGATCAGCAAGGTCAAGGCCAAGTGCTTCCCTGTTTTAAAATGTACTATGAAATATATTAAACTGTGTTGTAAAAATGTTCTCAATATCACGTTTACCCTGTCTTCCTCATCCTGTCTTGCTAATTTCTGACTACAGTGAGGGAAGCCTAGAGGTATTTATGACCATGATGAAGAGAAGAAAAAGAATTGGTTTGTATTGTTGGGGAAGGGTGAAGGGAGGAAAATATATTGCTAAGCGTTCATAGTTGTGTCACAAAGTCAAAAACTTTAGAGAGCCCTGTTTTGTGCTAGCTACAAAATAATATGCTTTATGAGGCCATTTTGTTCAAACTCCCATTTTGATGCATGAACCTTTGCTACAGCAGAGACAAGAAGGCATATTTCAGCCTTGGCTTGCAGATTTCTAGACTTTAGTACCCTTATGAGACAGTTCGTTTCATGCATGAGCAGATCTCATAAGAAATCTCTCCCTTATACTGAACCAAATCTCTCCCTTCCTGTACCTTCCAGTCTTTGCTCCTGGTCTGCTATCTGGAACGATATGGGACAAATTTACTTTCAGCTCTCCCCCTCTTATCCTAGGGAAGTCCTTCACATACTTGAAGATATTTCTTATATGCCCCTCAAGGCCTCTTTTCTCTGAGTTAAACAATGTAAGTTTTCTTAACCGCTTTCCCACAGGGCATGGTTTAGAGTCCTCTTTACCATGATCATCATCAGTCTCTTTCCTGACTGCTGATGTTATTCAGAAAATGTGCAACCCTAAACTCAATGTGACATGTTGAACTGAATATTTCTATTATTTTCCCTTGCGTTTTGTTAATACTGCATAGAAATGCTCATAATTTCGTGAATTTATTGTTACTTACATAGGAATCAGGAAGACCTGAGTTGGAATCCCAGACTCTCACTAGCTGTGTGACCCTGGGGAAGTCATTTAAATTATCTTATGCAAAATAGGGTTAATAATAGCATCCACCTTACCACAGGGTTGTTGGGACAATCAAATGAGGTAACATATGCGAAGCACTCTGCAAACATACAAATGCTTCATAAATAGTAGTTATAATAATAACAATAATAATTTCTAAAATCATTAATTGCTTCAAATAGTTTCATCGCTGATTCTCTAGAGTTTTCTTAGTAAACCAAAACATCAGGATTGATCATTTCATCTTTGTTGATGTTTATCCTTTCCGTTTACTTCTCTTTTGAGAGTTAGCATTTCTAGAACGATGCCAATATCCATGATTTATTCATTTTTTATTTAGAAAGTTTTGAGTTTTAAAAATGAAAGATTCACAGAAAACTGGGAAGACTCATAGATAGACTGAGAGGTGAGCAGCGCAGATACACAATTTATATTATGGCTATAATAATACAAGGGGAAAGATACTGAAAGACTTTACAACTTTGATCAATGAAGTGACCAACAAAGAGCCACAAGCAGTAACAACAAAATACTTCCAGTTTTTCTCCACTTCAAATAATGGTGGTCTCTCATTTTAGAGATGTACCTTTTATCATATTAAAGATGGACCATTTTGATCTTATACTTCTTAAGAATTTTAACAGAAGTGAATGCTGTATTTTGTTCAAGGCTCTTTTTGCATCTATTGATATAATTAATAAAAATTATTTCTATTGCTCATACGATTGATTATACTAAATGTTTCCTAATTTTGTACTATCCTTACATCCTTGGGATAAATCCTACTTGGTCATAATGAATGATTTTTTTTTGGAGATACTGTTATGGTCTCTTTGCTATGATTTTATTTAAAATTTCTGTCAACATACATTAGTGAAACTGAATATAACAAGCCAGGTTCAGTTTGAACTCAGTATGGGACTGATACCTCCCCAAAACTCCATCCCTTTTTCTCTAGGCACATTGTACTACTGGCTTGTCCAAAGTTTGCCACCAACTAAAACTTAAATATTTATCGGGACCATCATCTAGATATCTCTTTCATCTTGGATTTGAGCTGTACTATTTTGAACACAGACATAAAATGTTATACCTATCCCAAATAAATGTCATTTTGATAGACTCAGCCCTTTGTTCCAACTTTTTCCCCCTTCGTGCCACCCAAACTACAGCAAAGCATCTCCATGAACCACAAACATTGTTCCTTAAATAATTAGATGATCTCCAACTATTGTTGGCTAATGAAGAGCTGTCCTAATTGTCATGATTCAGGCTTAAATGAAAACAGTACAAAAACATTCCCACTGTCAGTGCCAGGGCTTAGGTTATGACATTGTATGAGCTCCACATTTGTTCCCCTTGCTGGCTTTTATTACTTATGTATTTTGTTACTTATGTTTATCTGCTTTATAACTCATTTAAGTATTTAAGTTTGGAACAAGACTCCTCCTTGCCCTCACATTAAGAGGCTGGGGGAAAGAACACTGAAGCAGGAAATTGTAGGCATGTATTCAAATTATGTTGCCATTATGAGGAAGAAGCTATTTATAAAATTATTGCAGGTCACAGTTTTCTCATTTGTAAAATAAAACTATTGATTCCTACCCTGTGTTATTCTCACAGGGTAATTGTGAAAATAAAAAGAGATACATTTGTGTGTCCTCATCTGTAAATGAGATTGTATCAAATGATCTATAAGAGCCTTCCAGCTCTATGATCTACATAAAACATCAGAAGAATCAAAATTGTTTGTTGAATAAAATGATGACTGGTATCATCTGAATTCAAGGAAGAGCTTGAGAGAAGCTTCCTTGTAAATAATTCTTTATTATATTCTGCAAGATCTGGTAAGAAGAAAAGGACCAGAAAAGAGTCTGAACACCCAACAGCAGAGATATAGACCTTGAGAGGCTTGGTGTTGAGAGGGACATTAGAGATCCTTTAGTCACTGGGAAGTTAAGAACCTCATGCAAGCATCCCTTCTATGTCATCCCAGCCCGAACACCTTGAAATGCAAGGAAGTTGTTCCTTAAGAACTGAAATCTGCCTCCCTCCAATTTCTACTCTGGTCTTAGTTCTGGCCTCTGGAGGGACACAGAAAAATATGTTTTCTTCTCTTTAAAAATTTTGGCAGACCTACACACATTTGAAAAGAAAATATAGTGTCAAAGGTGCAATAAATTGGGAACTGAGTTTTAGGTCTGGCTAATTTTTGCCTCAGTTTCCTCATTTATGAAAGGAGATGTTGGATTCCAATTCCAACGACATCAATGCTTTCAGTCTGCAGAACCAGCGCATTTGTATTTCTACCTGTCAACACAACTCAAGACAAGTATTTATCAAACATTTCCTAGATCCCCGACATTATGCCAAGTGTTAGGGAATCAAAGACAAAAACCCAAACAGTTAAAAAAAAAAGTCAAGACCTTACATGTTACTATCTAAATCTTTGTTTTTCTTTACAAAACTTGTTCATATATTCATCTGAATAAAGTTAAAAAAAACTACATAATGTGATTTGTGAGGACTTCAAACAGCCTTAAGTCCTGTCCTCTAGCCTGAGATTCCCTAAAATCGATTATTTCTAAGGTCCCCATGGCTGTAATATTCCATGATGCTGTGACTCCTTAGGGAAACAGCTACAAATCTGAACGTCTTTCTTTGTTACTGACAGATGCTGCTTCCATTTACTATTCTTGTTTTTAGGCTAAATATCCCCAGTTCTTTCAACCATTCCTTCACAGGACATGATTTCTACATGTTCACCATTCTCCTTCGGATGCTATCTAGACTATCGATGTTCCTCTTAAAACAAAGGAACCATAATTGAATACTGCACTACAAATGTAGTCTAATTAGCACAAAGTCAAGCGGTCCTATTATTGCTCTTCTATTGGACACTACATTAATATGGGCCAAAATTTTGTTAGTTTTTTTTTACAGCTATATTACAGTGCTGATTCATGTGGAACTTGGGGTCAACCAAAGCCCTCAGGGCTTTTTTTTCACATGAACCATTTTACCTATCCTGTAGTTAGGCAACTGAACTTTTCAAACCTAAGTGTAGGATTTTACCTTCATCCTTCCTTCATTTAACCTTTTGGTGTCTGACCCTGAGCTCAAATTTGTGGTGATAATTTTCAATCTTGATTGTGTCACTAGCAAAAAAAAAAAAGTATTCAAATCTGTAGGCAGTTCCCAAAGAGTTATATTTTATTCTGTCTGTACCAGCTAATCACTGTTGTTTTAATTCCCTTTTGGGACCCAATCCAAGTCATCAAATGCATACGATCATTCCTCTGGATGCTAAACTTATTTTCTATTTTTAAAAAAGGCCAGTAAAACCAGTGAGGTATTGACACAATAGGATATGGGAAGGGAAGGGGAAGAAAAATACTTTTTAAAAATGACAAATATCTTTATTTCTTTCTGGAAAGGAGATAGATCTACTACTAGATTTAGAATTTTTTTTTTATCAATTTTACGTGCTAGTGCAAAGCAGAGTTCTTTCTATGAGTGACAGAGGAGATGCTGCTTCTATTATGTGACTAGAAATATAAATGGCATTTTCCTTTAATCCAGAGGCAGTTCTTTTCCCTTGGTAGAAAAGCCTGGATGTGTTTTCTATGGGTTTCAAGGAAGGACTCGTATCTTTCCATCCAAATAAGCAGGACTTTGCCTCAATCAGTCACCAGTTATCCTTTCAGCTTTTCCACAAGAGTTCCAGACATGTAGAATTTATACAAAGTTCTCCAATTCAAAATTAATCAGGTCCAAAATGGGTCCACACAGAGCCTACTTTTAGGTAATTGCAATGTTAATGGATAGAAGATCTTCCCTGCCCATTAATAGGCCTCACATGGAGCCCATTTAAGGGAAGCTTGCTTTGGGGAGGCTTGTTTGTAGGAAGGCTTTCACACCACTGGCTAATTTCTATTTAGGCACTGAGTCACAAGAGTTGTGATGCTTCTGGCTCCAAGAAGTGTGTATATATATGTATATATATATATATATATATATATATGGGTTGGTATGTTGCTTAAGGGGCTCACTGATAAGAAAGATCTTGTGATTCCCTAGTTGAGATCCTGAATGGCCATATGTTCAGAGCTCCCTGACTGCTCAGATGTAAACGCTCTCTCAATCCAGGGATGTATGTAAAATGTATAGCAATAATGCTTTAATTCAGGCAGTCAGAACCTTTTCTGTTGGTCTTTATTTCTCTGCTTGTATTTTCTCTAAGTTCAGGGTGCTGACTTTTGCGCTGAACTAGTGAATGTAATTTAAAAAGATTATTGGCCTCTTAAATACCTAACTTTCCTAGTAAAGCAGATTTAAGAACCTGTGCTAGCAGCCATCCTGAGTATGCCAGTGTGGTTACCCCTACAGTAATGTGGTGTGGTGGAAACAACCCTCTGGATGAAGTGAGAAGACTTGCATTTGAGTTTGGGATCTAACTCTTGCTAGCCATGTGATCTTAGCTAAGCAATTTTACCTGCATGTTTCTAGTTTCCTCACTCACAAAATGCAGATAATAACTACTTATCTCAAAGGGCAGTTAAGGGGAAGATACTTTGTAAAGCTGCCAAGTACTATCTTTGATCATCTGCTGTCCTTTCTGAGCTCACCCTTTGGGGCTCACTTGGCTACTACACATTAACAAAGCAATAACTTGCTAAACCATGCTTGTTCATGTGGAGTGGCACCTGATGTACTCTAGCAGAGGGTCTAAGGTCTGGTGAAAAACTCACGAAGTCTGAATTTAGAGCCTAAAGGTGCTAAGAGGCCCTTAAGAGAACATTGCAAACCTCAGTTTCCTCATCTGAAAAATAAAACTAGTGATTCCTATCAACCTACCTTATTTTTGTAGGAGAGTCCAAAAATAGAGTGTTAGAGATGAATGGGGGCCTTGGCACCTCTATACACCAATGAAGAAAATTAAGTCCTTAAAGGTGAGGTACTTGCCCAAGGTCACACAGTAAGTTAAGAGGCAAACCTGAGACTATTGATTCCCTACGTCTCATCCCCACCTCAAGCTACTAGAAAACAACTGAGTGGAGGAAGGAAACAAGTTTTTCCTGCATTACTTGTCTTGAAAAAATATTCTGATCTGAAAAAAGTATGTATTTAAGAACTAATCAGGTACCAGACAGACCTTAACAGATTTCTTTAAAAACAACATTCTTCATTCTTTATCATCATCATCATCAAATGTCTGGACAGAAAAAAATGCCCCCAAACAAAAATCCAGCCTCAAAGGCAGCTGGGATTTATAGTAAAGTTTATTGGGGGCTGAGGAGGTGGGGTAAGTTCTTGGCCATTACATATTTAAGTTCTAAACACACAAGCGGTTGTGGGGGTAAAAAGTTACGGCTTTAACATCATTCAAACACAAAGTTTGGACAGCCCTGAGGCAACAAGCTCTCCTTCCTCAATCTGAGATGTGACAATTTAAGAGGAAAAAGCTCATTCATCCTCTTTTCCTTTTAGAGACTATAAATTATTGGCTCATATAGCACCATGTGGCTTGGATTCTGTGAAAAGTTAGAATAAACAAACCGGTTACAATGCAAGGAGTAAGAGAGTGAGTCATAAACAAAACACAGACATATGCGCTCATATAAATAAGGGCCTGGATCGCCAGTTTTCCAAAGTCTGCTTCCCATTAATTACACAACAAAATGCATTTTCCATATGTAAGCCCCAAATCACTTCACTTTGGTGACTTCTGGAAGACAAAAGCCAGGAATTCAAGTGTTTTGGTATTAAACAAAGCCAACCTGGAAAATCTAGAAACTCTCAAAGGCTACCAAAACGCCTTCTGATACTGGAGAGCCCAACATGGACATGCTGTCCCTGATGCAATGCCTCCAAACAGCGCACGTGAAAAGATCCTCCACAACAGCTTGCATGACTGGTTTGGAGGCCCTGCTGTGTGTAGATGATGAACAAATCAGTTTAGGTTTGGATTCTGTCATTTTATGGTCAGGTCTTGGGACCCGACAATGGAGACCACTATACATGTGAACTTTGCAAACTTGGCATTATCATGCACTAGCACACATTCATTCTCCACTTGTATCAAAACTCTAATACTGCTAGTGATCAGCTATCTGAAGCATGTTGCCCCCCACAACTCCCTTTCTCCCACAGGACAGTAGTTTTTGTCGTGTTTAGTCATTTTTCAATTGCATTTGACTCTTTGTGACCCCATTTGGGGTTTTCATGGCAAAGACTCTAGTGTGGTTTTGCCATTTCCTTTTCCAGATCATTTTACAGATGAGGAAACTGAGGCTAACAGGATTGAGTGAGTTGCCCAGGGTCACATAGCTTGTAAGTGTCTGAGGCTGGATTTGAACTCAATAAGATTAGTCTTTCCCAGTCCAGGCCTGGCACTCTGTGCACTATGGCGCCACCTAGCTGCCCCAGAGTACAGTAGGAGCTTCCTAATTTGTCTCCTTCCTTCAAGTCTCTCTCTTGTCCAATCCATCCTCCACAGAGTTGCTGAAGTGGTTGGATCACAGGCAGAATGGACTGAAACCTTAAGAAAGGTTTGTGCATAGTACTCAGATATGGTCCTCTGGCTCTCAAGGATGTCCCTCCTCTATCTTGTGACCAAAAGGTGTCACCTTGGGTGTCCATACTGCAAAGCAAAATGCAGCCATCTCTGCAATAGATGACACAGCAAATGAATATTTCCCAAGGAGGGAACGTGGGGAGGGAGAAGAGGGAGAATAAAAAAAAAATCAGCCAAAGTGAGGAATTACTGAGGAAATGAGGGCAAAGACTAAAGCATTTTCTGGCTTTCTTTTTCAGAAGAGGAGCCAATAGAATAGAATCCTGAGATACATTAAAATAGACTTTTTAAAAAAGGATTTCCCATTTTAGAAAGATCAGAAAGAGAAAGGTAGGATTTGTTTTCTGTTTGATAGGAAGGAGGAAGCTATTGTAGGAGAGAGATTGATTGACTGAATCAATCATGAATTCATTTATGTGGAAAATGTGCATAAGGGAGAAGGGGAAGGAGAGGTGATTGCCTAGAAGGAGCTTGAAGTGTAGCCACAGGGAGAAGACTAACACACATTAAGCACATCAAGAGCAATTTAAGACTATGGAGCACAGTGGCAAAGGGGAGGGGGGAAGGGAAGGGTCAAGCAACTTCTGCCAGTGCCTAGCCATATGACCCCCATCACCTTTCACAAGGATTAATGAAATGGCTTCCTAATTGGTCTCCTTGTCTCAAGTCCTTCTTCGCTTTACTCCATCCCACACAGCTGCCAAAGTGATTTTCTGAGAACATAGGCATGATTATATCTCTCTAGTTCTCAATAAACACCAGTGGCTCCCTATTACTTCTAGGGGCAAGTATCTGGTATCTAAAGTCCTTCTCATGGAGCTCCAGTAATGCTTTCTAGTTCTATTTTACATTACTCCCCTTTATTTAGGCTACAATCTGGCCAGGCTAGCCTGCTTGCCATTCCTCACACGTGACACGAGACATGACCCCTCTCTATACTTTGTATAGGCTATTTCCTACCCCTGTCATGTACTTCCTTCTCTCTTCTGAATCTCAGAATTCTCAATTTTCTTCAAAGTTCAATGTAAACTTCACTTCTATACAAGGCCTTTCATGATCGTCCCAGCTGCTGCTAGTGCCACACCTTCCAAATTATCTTGTATTTACATATTTTTTAGTATGTAATTTACAGAGGCATCTAGGTGGTGTAGCTGACAAAGCTCTAGACCCAGAGTTAGGAAGACCCAAGTTCAAATCCAGCCTCAGACACTTATTAGCTGAGTGACACTGGACAAGTCATTTCACTTCTATTTGTTTCCACATATGTAAAATGTGGATAATAATAGTACTTTCATCTCAGGACTACTGTGAGGACAAAATTAAATAGTATTTGTAAAACACTCTGCAAATTTTAAAGTCATATAAATGCTATCATTATTATTATGCCTGAATATATATGTGGTGTCTTCCCCTGATAAAATATGAGCTCCCTGAAGGCAGGGACTATTGCCTATGTGTCTATGTAGCTGTGTTTCCTGGCACATAGTAGATATTTAATAAAGATTTTATTGATTCACTGACACTTAGGAATACGTTCCAACCTAAAGTGATTTCTCCCATCTCTGAACTCTGACCGTAATTACTAACTGTGCAATTCATTTGCCAATAAAACACATACATACTGCCTGGTGACATCTCAAGACTTCAAATAACAATCTAAGACAACAGTATAAACTGTATTTAATTTTTAAAGATTTCTTTGGGCTTAAATCCTTAAGTAGGTTATAAACTCCTAGAGGCAGGAACCCTGTCTTTATCTTGTATGTTGTGACCTCACAGTGCCTAGCAGAGTGTTGGGCCACAGGCATCACTTAACCATTTTGCTGGTTTCAAATGTAACAGCTGGTCAGAGAAGGATGAGGGCAATGTGGGTTGGGTTAGTCAGAGCTGAACTAGGACTTGAAGGAAGTGTGAATGGAGGAATGACCCTGCTAAAGAAGTTTCTATCTTATGGCCTCATGCAAAATAAGGTATTGATAGAAGATGCTGTGTCTAGAATTATGAGATGAAAGAACATCAGTCTTGAAGCCAAAAGGTTGTTCTTGCTTAGACTCTTTGTGACTCCATTTGGGGTTTTCTTGGCAAAGATACTGGAGTGGTTGGCCATTTCCTTCTCCAGTTCATTTTACAGATGAGGAAAATGAGGCAAACAGGTTAAGTGACTTGCCCAGGCTCGTACAGCTAGTAAGTGTCTGAGGCTGGATTTGAACTCGTGAAGAGGAGTCTCCCTCACCCCAGGTCCAGTGCTCTATGTCCTGTGCCACCTAACTGCCCTAAATTTAGTAGTGTGCTATAATGGAAAGAACAGTGAATTTGGAGTCTGAAGAAATGAATTCAAAATCTAGCTTTCTTATCTCCTTGTGTGACCATAGGCAAGTCACGCAAATTTTTGGGCCTCAGTTTCCCCAGTTGTAAAAGGAGGAGGCTGGATAAGATGATTTCTAATAGCTCCCATTCAGCTTGGGACTCTATGATCTCTTGACTAGGATTCTAGACCCTACCATTGCGGCCAGTTAGTTATGTGGGCATGGGCAAGTCACTTCCCATCTCTATGGCTCAGCTTCCTCCTTCCCCAAATATGGGAGCTGGACTAGTGTACCGCTGTAATTCAATTCTACATTGAGGGGTGGTGGTGGTGTGGAAAGAGTCGAGATAGGTGATTTCACTGGTTTGGCAGAACTCACAGTATGGAGATGTTTTTCATATGTCTAGGTCAGCAGCACTTCTATAACTTAAAATCTCAGAGAGTTGCTTGGAATCTTGGGAGATTAAATGAGTTGCTTTTGACCACACAGTAGAGATGTACTAGAAACAGAACGTAAAGCAAGCCTCCCTTACTCTAAGGCATCCCTCTATGACTGTGGCAGCTGCCAAGTTCTTAGCTGTGATATTTTGTTCTAAAATCACCTTCTAACCTACTTGCATTTTAAGAAATCTTCATTCTCGAAGTTTCCAACCAGTGCTAAGGAAGCAACAATAAGAAGGCAAGTTGTAGCTAAGAAGAATATTCTCTCTATCTCCTTCCCCCTCCTTCTTCCCTCCAACCCCCTCCTTTTTCAGAGCAGCCACAGCTTGTCTTTACCACTAAAGATCACTCTTAATGACAGTCATTACAGAGCCTTTCTGAGTTACTTGAGGCCAATTCCCGTAGCACTGAGCAGGAAAGACCCCCCTCTCGCCCCCAACAGCTGGGTTCAGTTTGCCAACTTCATTGGAATCAAAAAGTTTTTCAAAGACCTCATCATTAATTACAGGAAACCCATAGCATTGTCCCCCTTTCCCATTAACACAGTTGCTTTTGGTGGCCACTAAATTATCTCACCATCATTAAGCCAACAATTTAATTAGACTTCTGGAAATGGAAAGAGCAAGCAAGTCAAGCAAACCCTTTCATCTCAAAACTGATCATAAAATATTTGTGCCCTTTCCTTTTCAGCTGCAGAAAAGCTTGCCCTTGGAAGACTTCTTTCATTCTCTCCTCTTTATAAAGGGAGCCCTGAATATTTGATATAAAATGAGTATCTTAATAGAAATCACTTCATGCACAGAATCTATTCTCTTCCTGACTTTGCCTGAGTGTGGAGTCCTCATTTCAATAACAACACCTGATGATCCCGCTGTACGATGCCTTCTACCCAAACCCCTTGCTGAGTGGCCTCAATAGTTACCAATGATCATATCACAAAGAAGCAGATAAAATTTATTTTGATCATTACTTCATTTTAAAGAGGATCTGAGGCTCAAAGAGGTTTCCCACATGACTGAAACATGGCATACAGAGAAAAGACTTTCTCTTCAAAAGCTCCTCCAGGGAAGGAGGAGCTTTTTTAACTGTTTTTTAAAAACAGTTAAATCTTTCTACCTCCCCAAATATGGGAGGGAGTATGGCAAACTGGACCAGGGGTTATGACACCTAGACTGGAGTCCTAGCTGGGAAAGGATATTTAGGACCTCGACCAAATGACTTCAGTATTCTGGGCCCAGGTTCTTTCCCTCTAAAATAAAGGAGTGGAACTGGATGGTTCCTAAAAGTTCTTTCCAACTCCATCGTTCAATGATTTTAAGACAAAATGGCCCCTCCATGTACCAAAATAAAGTCAGAATGGGTCCACGATGTAGATATAAAGGATAATACTACAAGGAAACTAGGAGAGCAAGAAATCGTTGACCTGTCAGATTTATGGAGAACAGAAAGAATTTATGACCAAACAAGAGATGGAGAACATTATGAAATGCAAAACAGATAATGTTGAATACATTCAGCTGAAAAGTTTTTGCACAAACAAAGCCAATGCAACCAAGATTAGAAGGGCAGTAGAAAACTGGGAAAGAATTTTTACAACCAGTGTCTCTAATAAGGCCTCATTTTTTTTTTTTTGCTTTTTGGAGGGGGGAGGCAGGACAATTGGAGTTAAGTGACTTGCCCAAGGTCACATGGCTAGTACATGTTAAGTGTCTGAGGCAGGATTTGAGCTCAGGTCCTCCTGACCCCAGGGCCGGTGCTCTATTCACTGTGCTACCTAGCCTCCCAGATAAGGCCTCATTTCTAAAATATATAGAGAACTGAGTCAAACTTATAAGAATATGAGTCATTCCCCAATAGATAAGTGGTCAGAGGATATGAACAAGCAGTTAGTTTTCAAAGGAAGAAATTAAAATTATCTATAATCATACAAAAAAATGCTCTAAATCACAATTGATTAGAGAAATACAAATCAAAACAATTCTGAAGTACCATATCACACCTATCAGATTGGCTAACATGAAAAAGAAACAGGAAAATGATAAATGCTGAAGTAGATGTGGGAAAATTGGAACACTAATGCACTATTAGTGGAGTTGTGAACTGATCCAAACATGCTGGAGAGCAATTTGGAACTATGCCCAAAGGACTATAAAAACGTGCATACCCTTTGACCCAGCAATACCACTTCTAGGTTTGTATCCCAAAGAGATCATACAAATGGGAAAAGGACCCACATGTACAAAAATATTTATAGCAGCTCTTTTTGTGGTGGCCAAGATTGAGGGAATGCCCATCAGTTGGTGAATGGGTGAACAAGTTGTGGTATATGAATGTAATGAAATACTATTGGGCTATAAGAAATGATGAGCAGGTGGACTTCAGAAAAACCTGGAAAGACTTATATGAACTGATGCTGAGTGAAGTGAGCAGAACCAAGAGAACCTTGTACACAGTAACAGTCACAGTGTGCGACAACTAACTTTGACAGACTTATCATCTCCTCTTAGCTATGCAAGGATCTAAGGCAACTCCAAAAGACTCATGATGGAAAATGTTGCCCACATCCAGAAAAAGAACTATGGAATCTTAATGCAGATTGAGGCATATTATTTGCTCTCTCTCTCTCTCTCTCTCCTGGTTTCTTCTTTTTCATGGTTTCTCCCACTGGTTATAATATCAAAAGTATTGAGCCATTTCTGTTCTTAGGTCTGTGCAAACCATAGGTTCTTTGTGGGCAACACTGGGATCTTCCACTTATTTTGTTTCTATCCCCATGGCACCATCCCAAGAGCTAGGCATAGAGCATGTACTGAGCACATCTCGGTTGAATCAATTAAAAAGATATAAATAAGATGAGGTTCTTACTCCAAAGCAGAGCTGTGGAAAGACTAACACATAAAACCATAGGAAAGCAAAACAAAACTGGATGGAACTATCAAACTGTGCAGTTTTGACTGTGATTCCTAAAGGAAGTCACACATATGCAGGCAGGCAATGAGCATTTATTAAGTGCTCACTATATATCATTAACATAAATGCTTATATATTGGCATATACACATTTGCACACGTACTTATATCTATATGTATTTTATTCAGTAATTTTCAGTTCTATCTGATTCTTGTTACCTCATTTGGAATTTTCTTAGCAAGGATATTGAAATGATTTGCCATTTCCTTTGCCAGTTTATTTCACAAATGAGGAAACTGAGGCAAACAGGATTAAGTGATTTGCTCAGGGTCATAAATCTACTAAGTGTCTGAGGTCAGATTTGAACTCACTAAAAAGAGTTTTTCTGACCTCAGGCCCAAAGCTCTATCCACCACACCAACTAGGTGACCCCATCTACATATATACATATACCATAACATATAAATTGATCTTTTGGGTTTAAAAATAAAATATTTCTTCGAATTAGGTTTCAATTATACCTCAATGTTAAATGAGAAAAAAAAATAAAAATTCTGCAAAAATTTCTGCTGTGAGTGTGTTTTAATGTCAGTAAAGCTGCTTCAAACCCTATCACGTACTTCAGTGGCCTGAGCTATGGATGAGTTCATCTAGCAGTCTTTTCAAATCCAGATCAGCACTCCAGAAATGAGCTTAAAAATGTTTCTAGTGCCTTTGCAATGATCTAGAATGTGCTCATAGACAGAGCTTTAAAAAAATTAAAAATTTATTTGTAAAATAAAGGTTTACTTTTTAAATGAATGTGATGGTTTTCCGCTGTGTTTAACTGAAGAGTTTAGACGTTTAGAAATGTGTTACTGAGTTGCAAGATGCCTTCCAGCTACATGCCTATCAGCTAGGACCTAAGAGGCCTTATTGATATTGAAAGGCCCTCGATTTGCTCTTTTTCTTTGGGGAACATAAGGCTCTCAGGCTAGAGTGAAGGGCAGATCTGCTAGGTCTAGCTGTGTATGGCTATATTCAAATAAAGAGCAGAATGGTAACTAACATAAACATTTTGAAATTAGTAAATTCCTATACTTTACTTTTGGCACTGAAACACTTTGAATTGTTTTTTGTTATTTTTTACAAAATTTCTCATTTTCCATGAAAATCTGGTGTGTGTGTGCCTTTAGAGCAGAGAATCTTAGAGGTCTCAGAGTCAGAAGTGATGTGAAAGATCATCTAACTGACATAATAAAGCCTCTTTCCAATATCTGATAGAAGCCAGCTTGTCTGCTTGAGCATTTGTAGCAATAAGGAACATACTGTCTTATGAGGCAAGCACCAGTTTTGGACAGCCCAACTGTTTAGGAAGGTATTCCTTAAATTATTCTAAAATTTTTCTTTCTATAATTTCTATCTATTCATCTTTGTTATGACCCTAGACAGAATAAGTCTAATCCTTCTTCTATGTATTAGCATTTCAAATATTTGAAGACAGGAAATATTATCTTCTTAGTTTTCTTTTCTCCAGGGCATATATCCATAGTTCCTTTAACTGATATTCTATTTTGAGTGACCTCATCATCCTGGTTATCCTGCTCTGTATAAGCTCCAGTTTTCCCACTGCTTTTTAGACCAATATTTCTCTTATTGTGAACTTATATAGTAGTATTTTTCCTCCAAGTGCAGTATTTACATTCATCCCTTTTAATTTTATTTTACGCATTAACCTATGGGTTCTACCTGTTGGAATCTTTTTTGGATCCTTACTTTGTCATCTACTGTATTAGCTACCCTTCCTAATTTGGTGTCATCTGTGGATGATCAATATGCAATCTATGCCTTTCTCCAAGTAACTGACCAAAAGGTTAAACGAAAGAGAGCCAATGACAGAGTCCTGTGGCATAATCTTAGAGACTTTGCTCCAAGTTGACAGGACTTTCTCTTTGGATCCAGCTGTTAATTATTAAGTTCAATAACTGCCGGATTTACTTAATTCCATTATCATTTAGTCTTGTTCACAAGGATACAGTGAGAAACTGAACATAACATTTTGCTGAAATCCAGGTATCCTGTGCTCATGACCTACCTCTAATCTTCCACTCTGATAACACTACTGAGAAAAGGAAATGAAGTGATTTTGGGATGATTTATTCTTAATGAACCTATGCTTGCTCACAGAGATCACTGCTTACCATTTAAATGCTCACAGACTGTCTATTTAATGATACATTGGATAATTATGCCTCAGATTTGAGGTCAAACTCACTGTTCTACATCTTGTGCAATTCACCATCTTTCCTATCCCCAAACTAAGATATCTGCTCATCTTCAGTTCTTTGAAACCTCTTCTATTTTCCATGATTCTTTAAATGTCATGCACAGGGCTTTAGCAACCACTCCTTCAAGTTCCTTTAGCATGGAGTTCATCAGGACAAGATGAGGGCACTTGGCAATGGAGTTTGAATTCCTCCGCAGATTCTTTTGCTTCTCTTTTTCAGCCTGAAGATGATTGCCCTTGATAGAGGAAAGTAGAAGCAATATGCTAATGTTCTCATGAATCACACATCTCCTCTATACCAGTGATTCCTGCCCTTGTGAAATGTGACTGGCCAGCTGAACAGGAAGTCTAACCCATTTCAGCATAAGGTGGCTGTGCTATTGCTCTCTGTGGCGGTCACTGCGCAGTGTGCCAGGACAGGGGAAGATGGTGGTAGCTTATACCCATGCAACATTCCTCAGCAGAAAAGTGAATGAATTTGCTCTTAGGCACTGCCTAATCCCACTCAGGGGCATCACCATTCTATTGTCTTACTTTGTCTCCTCTATGTTTCCAATGCCCTTTTAGAAGGTTGAGGGCTCCCTTCCTCAACACACATGTGTAATGCATGCAAATGTGTGCACCTCAACCTGTAACTAGCATTTCTAATCTAAATCTAATCTAAAATATATCTCCATACTTTGCAATGAATATAAATAAATTGGAGTATGAATCTATCTCATTGAAAGTCAACCAGAAAATACTGTCTAGAAAAACTCCAACAAGGCAGGTATCAATCAGTCACATAAATGACAGATATTTGTTAAGCAATTTGGTATCTTTCAATCAGTTTGGTCATTTAGATGCCCTGTGATTAAATAAAAAGAAAGACTTTTTTTTTAAAGTGGTACTCTAAATAATTATGTGTACATACATATAGACACATGTACACACAGGCACAGGCACATACATCATTCCCAATAAAAGAATAAATTTTTGTTGTTTTCAATTCAAACATCTACTCCATGATTCTGCTTCAAGTAGGGCTCAGGAGATGTTTGTTCACTGACTGACAATCAATCAAGATCCTAATCCAAAATCTCACTATGACTGAGTCTATAAGATGCCAAACATCCAGATGGAAAGTGAAAAAAACTCAGTCAATCATCCAGATGTTTTATCTACCCTTTTCAAATGCCTGTGTATTTGGAAACATTTGGATGAATGAATGCATTTTTCCAATTTCTATCCATGTTTTTTGGCATTTTGTAGAAACAGAATAAGACTTTAACAGGACAGGCGATTTTGATGTTCATTATCAAAATATGGCCATCTAAAGATAATATATGTAAATAACACGGTCAGGTATGATTTGCCCGAGAGTAAAGTTAAATTTGATTCAAGACTTAGAATTGTAGGACTTCAGAGTTGGAGGGAATTTGTGAGATCACCTAGTCCAACTCATTTTTATAAGAGGAAAATCGAGATTAAAGTGACTGGCCCAGAGTTCTAAAGTCAGTTAGTGGCATAATCAGGGCTAGAATCCAGGTCTTCTGAGTCCAGTTTTCATATCTGATCTCATTCAGTTTTGTTTTGATGCCTAGGTCAATCCAGTTGGGGCACTGAAAAGCAGTACTTTAAACTTAAAAAAAAAATCAGAAACAGTTTATATCCTGGCTCTGATATTTATTGCCTGTGTGACCTTGGGCAAGTCACTTAGCTAAGTTTCCTTATCCGTAAAACACTGAGGCTGTCTTAGATGACATCCAAGGTCCCTTCCAGATCTAAATCTATGACCATATAACGCTAAATTCCCTTTTACCTCAACCCCAGTCCTACAACTCTAAAGTGATAATCAAAAGCATCTACGTTATAATAGCCCCAAAGAAGTAGTCCCTCTTTTATTTTTTTTCCAAAGAAGTAAACCCAAGGCTAGTCAAATTAAGGTCACATAGGTATGACAGAACATTGGAAGGGACCTCAATGGCAATCAAGTACAAATCATACCAGAATATAATTCCCTCTAATAATATACACGAAAAGTGGTCATCCAGGCTTTCCTTGAAGGCCTTTTCTAGCAAGGGAAATCTCATTCCCTTCTGACGTAGGCCATCTTACTTGTGCACAGTTCAGATAGCTAAAAAGTTTGTCTTTAGGCCAAATTTAGCAACATCAATCTACTGAAGATAGTTTTGCCTTTTGGTGCCAAGTGGAATAAGTCTAATCATTTTTCCAGATAACAGTCCTTCAAACCCTTGATGATAGCTTCCCCCTCGCTGATAAAGCTTTTCTTCTTCAGATTAAACAGCCCCATGCCCATCATATAATTATTACATGCCATGACCTAGAAGTTCCCTTTTCTAAAGGCTCTGCTTATTAATATACTTCATAAAAATATGATCCCTACAAGCAGATACAATCCCCAAATGTGGTCTGACGAAAGTAGAGTATAGTGGGGCCCACACCTTCTAATTCTGCATACTCTATCCCTCAGCATAGCCCAAGATAGCACTGGCTCTTTTGACCAATGACTGACCTTGCTGTCTACTAAGTTCCCCAGGTCTTTTCCAGAACCCTCGCTGACCATGCCTCTTCCAACTTGTATTTGTAAAGTACATATGTGAGTAAGACTGTACAATCACCACTATTTAATTCCGTCTTACTGGATTTGGCCAAATGTCTTAGCCTTCTGAGATCTTTTTGAATTTCATCTAATGAGTTAGAGATACCTTTTGGTTTTGGAGCCTTTGCGGACTGGATAAGCTTATGATCTGTGCTTTCATCCAGATCATTGAGAAAAGTGCTAAAAAGCTCAGAAGCAAGCACAGATACTTGTGGCATTCAAGAGGAGATCTTTGAAGGTCACAGGGAAACAATGGCTACTCAGGGTCTGGCCATTCAACAAGTTATTGGTTCATTTAACTACATTATCATCTGGCTTATTTCTCTACATCTTGCCCTAGAGTCAGGTAGGTGATGCACTAGATAGTATGCTAAGTCTGGAGTGAAGAAAACTTGAGTTCATATTTGACCTCAGGATACTTACTACCTCTTTTGCTCTGGGCAAGTCCTTTACCTTCCTCCTGCTTCAGTTTCCTCAACTGTATAATGGGGATAATAATACCACCAAACCTTCAGGGTTGTTGTAAAGATCAATTGAGGATAAATTCATATAAAGTATTTTTTACTTTATGTAAAGTAAGAATTTATTAAATACACATAAAATATTTAATAAATTCTTACTACCTTTTCCTTGTTATATAAACAAAATGTATTTAAAAATGAGTGGCATAGTGTAAAGCACACTGAACTATAAATGCCTATAATATACAAAAACTATATTTAGCTTTCCCATATTACTAATAAATAAAAGCCAATAAATGTTTGTTTCCTTCCTTCCCATAAGAAGAGCACAGAGAGGGTGTCACAGTGTTAAGATCTGATTCCAGATTTTTTATATGCTTATGTATTGCTTTTTCCACTATAGCAGAGCATTTATCTTTAACAGAATTTTAAGTAGTGAATCAACTAGTAAATTTAATATTGAATTAAAAATTTCAAAACAAATTTTAAAAATTGGAACCCAATCAATTTAAAAATCAAAATGTAATTAACTTTTTTTAAATTAGTGAAAGCGACTTATAAATTAAATGTATTGCTTTCTTATCCCAAAGTCAATTCTCCTTTTTTCTCTCTAGTTTGGCACACATGAAAGCAGTGGGGTTTGTGTGTGTGTGTATGTGTGTGTGTGTGTGTGTGTGTGTTTCTCAGCAAGATCTGCTTACCAGAAGTGGGTTCTAGTTGGACCTAGAAGACACAATGAAGAGCACTGGGTGGAAGTTACTGACAGATGGATTTTATTTTGGTGTAAAGGAAATATTCCTAATAATTTGAGCTGTCCAAAAGTATAATGGGCTTCTCTAGGTGGTTACAGGAACAGCTAGGTGACACAGTGGATATAGTTCCAGGCCCAAAGCCAGGAAGATGTGAGTTCAAATCTAATCTCAGATACTTACTAGATGTGTAACCCTGGGCAAGTCACTTTGACTCAGTTTCCTCATCTATAAAATGAGCTGGAGAAGGAAATTACAAACCACTCCAGTATCTTTGCTAAGAAAACCCCAAAAGGAGTTTTCAGGTGAGGATTACATGACTTGACCACCTGTTAGGGAGGTGACAGAATGGTTTTCTGTTCATGCATAGGTTGGACTGACAACTAAGGTCCTTTCTAACACCAAGACTGTACAGTGCTGGGTCCCTTTCTTCATGAGGGCCCAACACCTATGAACTTGGCTAGAAATAACTAAAATGTTTCTGCTTGTCTGATGGAAAACACAAAGAAGCAAACATAAGATCAGAAGAAAGGAAAAGAAATAATGTGAGTTTGAGTATGCTGACCAAGCAAGTTCTTTGTGACCACTGGATAAGTGCCATTTTCAATTCCATTCTATTTAATCTGTTTTCGTTAACAAGCAGTTATTTTAAGAGTCTACAAGGTTCTCAACACTGTGGGTCTTTAGTAAAGAGATCCTTGCAAATCATATCCCTAGTTTACTGTTCTAAAAGAAGAAGTTGAGGCTTGTTGAGATAAGGAAATACAGGCTTTTGCTGCTACCTCTTCATGAAATACTTAATGAAGAGCCTCATCTTCAGGGCCTGTGGGTTAAACAGCCCTTTCTGCCATCTTCTCCCTCCAATATGCTGCTCATATCCAGAAATGAAAAGGAATTCAGCTCTGGATGAATCTGTGACATCCTTATGAGGATTTTGGATTGCGTGCCATATGCCTTCTGACCTTGTCTTTCTCTGATTGTATTAGATCTACCCTTCTTTCTAGTCTCAGTGTGAGCCCTATCTATTCCAAGAATCCTTTCTTGACTGCACCAGTCCTTAATACTTACTTTGCTCTTGGATCTTCTGCAATATGCTGCCTACTTATAATTATTCTAATTTATTTCCATGTCCTGTCTCACAAACTAGATGGGAAGACTCTTGGCATCAGGGACTATGTTAATTTCTCTTATGTCCCCTATACCTCCAATAATGCCAAAATAGCAGGTGAAGCCAGTTTCCTCTGCATTTGATACTTTGACAAGAAATCCCATATAAGCCACAACACCATGCCTTACTGCCACTGCTCTCACCATCATTCCCACCCCAATCCTTCCAGAAGGGGAATGTCCTTTGGGATTAACATAAATCCCATTCCATATGCAGGAGACTCTCGACACTGGTAATGATATCCCTAAGTTGCAAGAATGACTAGGGGTTGAGGAGGGGAGGGAAAGGCTGGGGTTAGAAGGGGTACTACACTAGAGTAGATATAACTATTTAGGGCCGAATGAAGGTTGTTCACTTCTCTCTAGCTCCATGCATCCTTCAGTAAAGCCTATGCCAGGAAACCAAGTATGGGGACACCCCATTGTGTTACACAATGGGAATCTTTTGAATCAGTTACTAATGTAGACACGATAGATGTACAGTAAGCTTGGATCATTTATTTCAGTGGTTCTCAACCTGTGGGTCGCGACCCTGTTGAGGGTCGAACAGGGTCACCTAAGACCATTGGAAAACACATATTTCCGATAGTCTTAGGAACCAAGACACCGCTCCTCTATCTGTCTCCAGGCGGGTCCACGCACATATGAGTATTAAAGGGTCATGGCATTAGGAAGGTTGAGAACCACTGATTTATTTAGATAACGGAAGCCAGGTCCCCACTAAGAGAAAATGGTGAATAAGCAAATATTCAGTAAATATGAAGAGGACACATAAAGTAATTTTTTGCCTTTTGAATGGACCTTGCAGTGCGCCCTGCCTGTAGTTATCTTGTTGCATTTCTGTGTCCCGTCTCATGAGCTAGACTGCAAGGCCTCAGGGTAAGGGACTATGTTTTATTTCTCTTATATCACCTGTATTTCCAAGCATGCTTTAGATTTATCAGATGAACAAAAAATATTTGCTGGCCACCCACCTGAACAACCTAAACTCACTGGATAAGAACTTGCTCCCATTCGTGTGTACCTGTGACCCTGATCTGCATAGACCAGAGGTGCTCAACCTGTGGGTTATGTTCAATTTAAATACATCCTGCACATCAGGTATTTACATTACGATTCATAACAGTAGCAAAATTAAAGTTATGAAGTAGCAATGAGAATAATGTTATGGTTGGGGGTCACCACAACATGTGGAACTGTGTTAAAGGGTCACGGCATTAGGAAGGTTGAGAACCACTGACATAGACCATTTTGCAGATATAGCTACAAAACAATTATCTAGGCAGGCAGCTGTTACAGAAGAACTCTGTCAGCTAGCATTTTGACAGGATGCTTTATGCAAGGATCTCAAAAGACCACTCCCTGTCAGGTGTAAATGCATAAAAATATCAGAAAGCCATGAGAAATATCATGTGGGTTTGGGACATTCACCTCATTACTATCTGTGAATAGCCCATGAAATGTTTACGGGAAAAAAACAGGAGCTACTCTTTCTAATGTAAAACCATTCCTTGACCTCAGTCCCTATGGAAGTCAGATAGTTAATAAATGAACATTTGTTGAGCACCTATGATGTGCCAAGAACTCAGTATTTTGGTAGAGGTAGAATCCTTGTTTTCTGGGGATATAATGAAACTGATTTCTGTGAATTTAGCAGGGATTTTGGCCTCAGGTCTTCTTTTTTCACAAATAGCTATTTGCTGCAAACTGAAGTGGCTTTCTAGCACAGTGGCCTCTAAAGCAATATTGATTATACACCCCTATCAGTGAAAAAAACAAAACAAAACAAAACAAGAGAAAGGGAAGTAGGGAGGGAGAGAGAGGTAAAAAAAAAAGAGAGGGAGAGAGATTTTCCCAGTGGAAGATGCTGTGGTGGGAATTAGGCTATAACTGCCCTGAGGGAATCTAAAATTCTCCTAGAGGGCTTTTCACAGATTCAATGGCCTTAGGATTATTTTTAGACCATCCTGACCTGAAGAACAGAGAAGCCTGACATAGGCAATAGTACAAGAGAGAGAAAAAACAAACAAATCAGAAAGATAGCAAAAAAGAGAACAAGCAAAGTAATGTTTCCCTGAAAGAATGACAGAATATGGAGAAGCAGGAAGAGCAGAAAGGCCAGGATTTATTGCCGTTCTTCAGAAGAATTGAATCCCAGATAGTACTGACTGAGTCCATGTGGTAGGTGATATCAAATCACTGCATTTCACAGTGGGCTCAGAGTGGGGAAGGCTGGGAGCCTGTACAGTAGTGAGAAGGGGTGGAGTTGAGGATTACCAGGATGAAGAGTAGGTATGGTTATGTTGGAGACAACCTCCATGCCTTTCTGTCTTGAGGATGATGGAATGTGACCTGTTTCTTGTCCTCTGGCTGATAGCAAACTCCTTGGGGTCAAACCATGGCTCCCTTTGGGGGATGCCACAGACTCCTGAAGGCTGTGACCGTCTCTTTAGAACAGATTGATCTAGAGTAGAGAGGTACAGACAGGCTGATTTACCTTTCAAAATGAATCAATCAATTAGAGGCTGTGGTTGAAGTGAATCCCAGAATGACAACCCCTTCTATGGTTTCTAAAATTTAAAGGCAATAATTCTTACTATGGCCAGAAATCACTCATTCATTTGTTCATTCATTCATTCAACACTTATTTATGGACCTCCTACTAAGCCTATTATGTTCACATCTGGGAGCTGAGTGCTTTAGAGCGCACCAAACAACAACAACAAACACACAAAACACAAGATTGGGACTCTGCCCTCAAAGAGCTCATAATAGAATTGTCCAGGAATAGACACAAGCATAAAAGTTAAATGGCAATGCAATATAAGACAATGATACAAGAAATGTTTCGAGGCAGTACATGATTAAATGGAAAATAAATGATACAGAAAATAAATTCTATGAGTTCAGATGAAGAAGAGATCAGTGTGTTGGAGAGATTTCAAAGAAGAGGGGACTGCATTTCAAATTCAACTGAGACTTATTAAGCTCTGTATCTGTTCTGTGCCAGCCTCCAGAAAAGATGCAAAATTTAACCACGATCAGCCTTAGAGTTTACAGTCCAAGAGTAGTATAGGACACGCAGAAATCACCTAATCGACAAACATTTATTAAGCACCTACTGCATGCCAGGCAATGTACTCGGAGCTAGGGATAAGCACGCCACGTGTGCACACTCCTGGTGTGCTCCCCACAGCCCCCACCGCAGACAACACTGACTCACCAGATTTCCACAGGACTCACCTGCTTCAGATGCTGCTGCTGTTGAGGCAAGGAGAGATAATACTGGCGTGGGGGCTATTGCAATACTTTCAACCGCTGTTGGCTTCCTCCTGGTCATCATGGTCGAGGCTGGGCCCTCGTTTTTACTCGTCATGGTAGTCTGGTCTGCTTTTAAATGGGGCGTTGAAATTCCTAGAGAATGATGTCACCACAAGTGCTAGGTTAATTAATGGGAACTAGAAAAGAGTCAGATGTGGTCGCACGTTAGGTATTTCTGCTTGGTTTTCTTTGTTAGTGGAGATGGTGTGGGGGAGGGGCTTTTTCTAGAAAGTAAGTGATGTAAGGACAAAATGCATCAATGAAACAAACAATTAAAGACTGCCAGTGTCAGGGTAGATAGAATGGAGTCAGGAAGACTCGGGTTCAAGTCTATGGGGGGGAGGGGCTGTGTTCCAATCCAATAATCACCTGGCTGCCTCAGGGAGATCTGAGTTCAAATCTGGTCTCAGACAGCTGTGTGACCTTGGACAAGTCACATGACCTCTGCTTGCCTCCGTTTTCTCCGCTATAAAATGGAGATCATAACAGCACCTATCTCACCAGGGCTGTTGTAAGGATCAAATGGGTGAGTCTGACCTCAGTAACTTCTTAGCTGTGTGACCCTGGGCAAGTCACTTAACTTGTTTGCCTTAATCCCCTGGAGAAAGAAATGGCAAACCACTCCAGTACCTTTGCCAAGAAAGCCCCACGGGCAGTAGGGCCTGTGGGGTAACGAGGAGCCGACACTACTGAACAAATGAACGACAACTTCCAGCCCTAGGCCTAGCCTTCTATCCGCTGCACCACCAAGCTGCCCTGAGCACCGTCTACAAAATGCCGACAGAGCCGGATTTGGGGAAACTCTAGTGTTGCACAGTTAGAAATAATCTGGATGACTCCCAGGATTCCTCAGTTTTCTACCCGGTGTTTCCGAGCTGTACGTTTGGGGTCACTGACCTTCACTATCTGTTGGCTCCTCTGTTACCCAACCTTGCTCATTGGTGTTATCAAATACTTACTGGAAGCCTGCTACTAAGTGGGCATCAATTCGATAGTCACTGACATTATCTTTATCATTGAATGAAGGTACTTTGTGCTTTAAGTTGGGTACCTAATTTTTTGTCACGTTTTGGGTAATGAGGTGGAAAATTTTTTTTTGCTCTGGAGTCAGAGGACCTGGCTTTCCTCCATATGTGGTCAGAGGCCATACTTAAACCCTTCAGGCCACATTGGCTCATCTGCACCTCTCTACCAAACTGACAACCCACAGTCCCTGCTCCAAGGGAGACTGGCATCTAAAAAACCCCTATCTATAGCTGCCTAAAAAATGTCCCATAACTGGCAGTCCTAATAGGAATATGCAGTCAGATACCAGTGATACAATTGGGGAAGGTGGCTTCTTAATTCTAACCGAAGGAGAAGGATCACAGCCTCTGTTTTAGGGAGCACATTTGAGGATATTCAGCTTATAGGTATAACTTCAAAAAATTACATTCTTAAATTTGGACTTCATTATATTTTGAAGGGGAGAGGAAAAATAAAATTTCATTAAATCACCCTAAAAAGACAATAAGACGAAGGAAAAAGAATAAAGTCCTGAATGACAAAGGTGAGGAAATATGGAAGATCATGCAAAGGCTCAATGGATAATAAAGGCATTAGATGTATGGATGGCTGCAATTGATGGCCATTAATTCTGATAATGTAGAGAATCTAGGTCTAATGATTAAGGTCCATTGCTTTAGTGATCTTTATAACATCAGTAACATTTATTTTAAATGGAAGCAGGTATTTTTTCTCCCAGAATGTTTTTTTTTTCTTTCCATTGTCTGTTAAGGTTGTGTAAGAAGACTGTCATCTTTGAACCTCACTGATGTGGAATGAGTAGCTTTGTAGACACAGGCTCGATGTAGAATTAAATTTATCTTCATTCTCATTATGTGAAGCAAATTAAAAGTAGAACCCATTCCAGAAACAGAATATTTAGACTATGTAACAGAACAAATGGGTTTTGAAAGCTTCAGTAGCTACTACTCTCATGCATATGCCTTTGGGTCAAGTAGCTTTACACTGGTCTTTGGATCAAAACTTCCCTATCTCTAAAAAGAAAAGGTTAGACTAGTTGATTCCTAAGGTCCTCAGCAGCTCTAAACTCTAATCATTATCTACTTGTGAAAGTAGCGTTTCTATCAGGCACACTCTGTTAAACCTATTAGTTTAAGTTACTGTATGTGCTTTAGGGAAAAATCTCTAGGTTGGGCTTTTCAATAATTTACATTGACCCACTCCCTATGACTTAATCTAAGTTTTGTTGCTAGTAACCATCCAAAGTTTCTGAAAGCAAGGTATAAAAGGAAAGCCAAGAGAGACCCTGGATTTCTACAATTTTTGACCTTTTTTTTTTTTTTTTTACTTTTTACTTACATGCAGGGAAAGAAACAACAGCTCAAGAAGGAAAATACCTATATAAGAATATCACATGCAGCTGCACACAGGACCTAATGCAAGACCATGTGTGTGGCACATAACTGGCTGAAGAGCAAAGCTCAGGAAGGGAGGCAGGAATACAGTGACATTAACTGCTGAGACAACTGGAAAGGTCACATAAATTCTCAGTTTCCATTCCATTCCAGGTGGCTACTGAGAAGCAACTGGGGTAGAGGTATTTTGATGGAAGACAGGTTGTAAAAGACCCCGAGGAATGTGGACAGCTTCAAAGTCCAACACTGGCATTCAGCAAGAGGCAGAATGGTTGGGCAATATTTTGGAAGAATATTCAGGAGTGCCCCATCTAGTATGTAATATATCTTCTTTTCTGAATGTGAATGGATACTTCTGGAACGGGAAATGCCCTAAAGTGGACCACTGTCTCAGAAATGGTCATTGTCCTTTGTTCTGGAAGAGGATCAAAACAACATCACTACGCTAAACTCAAGTTTCAATGTGTCTGACTGTGGCTGATCAGAACAATATGAGCTTGAAATGCTCTACCACAGGTCCAGCATGAATAGTCTGTGTGGACATTTGTGGTGGATTCTCTGAATTTGTGCATCCTGCGTTTCCTTTGAGCTGTCTCAATTCTGTTTTCCTCATAAAGCACGGACAGAACCTTCTCTGATGTGGGCACACCGTGCTGAGTGGTCCTGTGCCAGTGTTTCCCATGTCCCACAATCAATTCCAAAGTTCTTAAGAGAGACCTTGAGAGTGTCCCTATATTGCTTCTTCTGACCACCATGCAAGCGCTTGCACGTTCTACTGATTACAATAATTGGTATCTAGCTGGGGTGCTCGGTTACTAAAGCTGAGATACTAAAAAATATGAGATACTAAAAAAGGGAATGGTGGCCTTTGATCCAGAGGTTAATTTCTATTTTTAATTTTGAGCAACGAATTGAACACACATCACTTCAAAGGAAGCCATGCTAGATGTGGTTGGAGCAAAGGCAGATACAATAAAAGGCACTGCTCTCTAGGAGTTTATAATCCAAAGGGGTCGGGGGGAAAGACATATGCAAATAATTATAATACATGGAACAGTGTACAGGACAGGTAAGTCCCCTAGGTAAGTGCTCTGAGAAGTACAAAGAAGGAGGAATCCATTTCATCATGGAAGCGGGAGACACTAAAATGGTAGAGGAAGCAGCACCTAGGTTGGAGAGAATCCCATGAGAAAAGACATTATCAGAACAGACCAGGGCAAATGTAAACATGTCGTATAGTATTGGGACATCTGAATAGCTCGACCCAAGAAAACATCATGGGAGCTTGAAATTTAGAGTTCTATTTTTTAGCTTCTTTCAAAGTTCGCTTCAAGAGCTACCTCAACAGAAAGCCCCTCCAGTTGTTAATGCTTTCTTTATCCTCAAATTACCTTGTATTTACTTATGGTATCTGTTTATATGCTATAACCCCCAGGAGAAGGTAAGCATGCTGAGGGAAAGGACTGAGTTTCTTTGGGGGGGTGGGATGGGGGGTTTTATTTTGAGTTATGTATTATTGTATTCTATGTATAGTTGTATTCCTAGTAGAATGTCCTGCACATAGCCCAGGCTTGATAAATGTTTGCTGATTGAAATAATCATTTTTTAAAGAGTGAAGATAATAATGCTAATAATACTGCGGATCCAACATCTGCTCATAATTAAAGTGGGGCTGGGCTGGGGAAGGGAAAAGAAACCTATATGAAAACATGCTGCTCTAACCTGGTGACCTCTATTGATAATTTTTTTTTAAGTCTCTGTGAAACTGTGCTCTAACATATCAAGGGACAGTCATTCATTTTTCAAAGGTAATCTCTCACAAACCACTTATCCCCTCAAATCTCTACCTGCACACAGTGTTTGCATTAGGGACCATGATTTATGGATTCCTACTCTCGTGCTAGGGAGGCCTACTTCCTGTTGCCGTGGTTACTTGGATCTCAGTTCAAGGTTAAACTACTCCCAAATCAAAATCAGTGGCAGGCACAGCTTCTAACGGCCAGGTTATTGACTACCCCAGGATGCGTAAAGGTCAAAGACCAAAGCACTGTTTACTGCCTTGAGGGTGAGTCAATATCTTCAATATTTTTGTTCTGTTTCTTCCCAAGTAGTAGTTGCTGCTCAATTACCTTCTCTGCAAGTTTACTGAGGTCAAAAAGATCATTGAGGAGAATCCACTTCCAAGGTTAAGTGACTTGCCCAAGGTGTCGTTAACTAGCAGTGTGAAGGGATGTGAGGTGGAGGATACCAGCATCACCTTACCCTTAGATGGCACTTGAAATTTCATGTTTAAAATCTCATTTTGGACTTGGAACTCTATTAGGTAATTAAATTATAAGCAGGGCTGATAATACATCCCCATATATGACATATGAGGGAAATTTGGCTCAGGGAACAGGTGACTTGTTCAAGGCCCTACAATTCATGGATCAGCATGAACAGAGGCCATGGATGTGGGTGTGTTTGGGCACAAGCAGCTCCTTCTGGATGGATGAGAGATTTCCTGTGGTCTATCAATGGGAGTAAGGACTAGAAAAATGCATTTGTGGAGGGCTTTGAATGCCAGAGTAAGACACCTTAACTTTATTCTGCATAGAGTGTAAAGGCATGAATAGTTTTTGAGTTAGGGACTGACATGATAATTTCTTTTTTGGTTACTTTTTATTTAAGTTTTATTCCTGTGTTTTGTTTTTATATTACAACATTTAGAAATTATTTTTACTTTGTGAGAGGCTTCTTGTAACAAGGTAGAACAGTTAAGTAAAACTAATGATACAGTGGCTTGATGTAAAATGCACGAAATATTTTATATCTGTAGCACTACCCCTCTCATAAAAAATAGCAAAAATCTATTTTCTCTGCCTTACATCCCCAGCCCAATGTGAAAAAGAAAAGGAAAACAATTTTCTTGTAACAAATATGCGATAGTCAAGAAAAATTAATTCCCTCGGCTGTATACAAAACATACATGTCTCATTCCTTACCCTAATCTATCACCTCTCTATAATGAATAGTGTTTTTCCTCATCAGTTTTCTGGAATCATGAATTCTCATTGCACAGATCCAAGTAGTTAAGGCTTTCAAAGGTATTTGTTTCTACAGCATTGTTATTCAATTTCCTAACAATTTTAGATAACATGGAGCCTAATCTAATTGTTAGCATCTTACATGTGATTTTTAAGTAAGATGAGACTTCACGAGATCACAGCCAATCAACAAACATTTATTAAGCACTTAAAATGTAAAAGTGCTTATAATATATAATTAACTGTGTTAAGTTCTGGGGATATGAAGAAAGGCAAAAAACTTAGTATTTGTTTTCAAGGAACTCACATTCTAACAGGAGAGCCAACATGTAAATAACTGTGTATATGGTGTAGATAGAAGGGAATAGTGGCAGAAGAGACCAGGAAAGGTGTCTTGTAGAAGACAGGATTTGAGTCATGCCTTGAGGGCGCTGAAGAGGCAGAGGCGAGGAGGGAGATCATATCAGGGAAGGGGCACAGCCCGTGCAAAGGCACACAAGTGGGAGGTATCATGCTATGTATGAAAAGCACAAGTCATAGAGTTTTGGAGGTAAGCAAAGTGTAAGACTGGAAAGAGGGGAGTTCACTGAGTTGGGGACATGGTCCTACCTGCTTTTTAGGAAATTCATTTTGGCAAAGGAGCAGAAGAGGGAATGGAGTGGGACAGACTTAATGATGACTTATGTTACAGTGGTGGCCATGTGAGTGGAGATAAGGGAACACATAAATACCAACACACATAAACACGTGTGTGTATATATACATATATATGTATACACACACGTATGCACACATTTTGCACTCTAAGATGGAGGTAGTAAGAGTCTTTTTGAGAATCAGTCTCATATTGAGCATTATATCTGTCAATGGGTAGGCCTATGGGTAGTAATTTCAATCAATTATCATGTAAACCTGCTCTAACGCTGCTTTACTTCAGGGGAAAAAAGACACACATTCAGTCTCCACTGGCTATAACCTGTTTTCTGTAATACTCCTGGTTTAATCTCTGACTAGAAATGCCTCATAATAAAAATATTTTTAAACTCCATATAGGGATAGAGATGGAACCTGTGTTTTTATTGAGAGAAGAAATCCCTGGAAGAGGAGATTCCCTTTATCCTAGCCGGTCAGGAGCTTCTTCCTGTTTCAGAGCTGTTCTGAGCTTTGGGAGATTAGTTTAAGTGACTTGTCTAGGCACCTGCAGTCAGTAGGTGTCAGAGGTAGGGACTGAATCCAGGTCTCCCTGTCTCTGCTGCCAGCTCTCTACTTTAATGCTGTTCTTTGTAGAAAGAGGGGAATTAAACTTATGTCTTGACTCAATCCAAGTCTTGCTTCTATCTTTCACTGATCTTTTTGATCAAACTTAAGGAGCAGTTATGATTTATAATCTGTGCTCATGGAATGAACACAGGGAATGAACCCTTAAATTATTCCATACACTTCCCTCAAACTGTAAGCTTCTTGGACTGTCTTCTCCTCATGACTCCAACTGCACCGGGCATGAGGGTGGGTACTTGGGAGCTGCTCAATGAACACTTGTTCACTGACCAATGATGCCAAGTAGAACATTTTTAGCATGTAGCATATCGGAATGGGATTCAGGAGACCTGGTAGTAGAGGCTCTATTCCTAGTCTTTGTGACCTTGGGTAAAGGTTCCTTAATTCGTATTTTCTCTGTTTTGCCATTTCTAAAATGCGCAGGTTGGAGTAGACAGTTTCTAAGTTCTCATGACTATAAAATTTATTCATTCTATGCTTGCTAGTCATATAATTAGTTCTTAAATAATCCATTCATTCATTTATCTATTCATCCATTCAAACTTCTAATTATTCAATTATAATTTTCACACCTTTTTCTTTTCATTTTGCATCTTAATCCTTCTGAGATATGGGCAGAAATGACCTAAAATGATTACATGACTTGGAAACTTTCACTTGTAACCTTCCACAGAAAAACAGGTTTTCATTAAAGCTTCCTTGTCTGATCCCATGCATTTCAGTGGAGTGAAGGAGTTAGCTGGCTAGACTTTGGTAGTTTCTGCTACCCTGACCTATATATCCCTTGGGCCTACAACAGAAAGCTCAACCTTTGTTCTCCCTTGAGAATTCCAATGATGTAGCCCTATACCTGACCTGAGTCAGATGGTCTTGGTAGCAATTCTTTTCATAGAATAACAATAAAGTTCCCCCTGGTGGACCCAAGGAAACAATGTGATCTTCATGGAATTCCCCACTAGGATATTGTGAAAAAAAGAGTTTCGGATCTTTGAAAAGGGATAACCCAGTGTATGTTTTCACTTTTAAAAAGTTACGTCCCAACTGTGGAAATCAGAGGGGAGGGTTCTGCCCATGAAGATGTTTGCAGGTGCATCTGTCAATGCCATTAAGGCTCAGTTGATAAGTAATAGACTGTAAAGCTCCTTGAGGACAGGAGTTGTTCTCATTTTTGTCTTTTCGTGCCCAGACGGGCACAGTAGCAAACACTTAGCAGGTACTTAATAATGAAATACCAGACCAGCGTGTAGGTTTTATGCTCCTGGGGTTAAATTTTAGTGTACTAGAGTACTGGTCCTTGCTATGCAGCCTCATGTTTATAATTCTGTTGTCACTGAATAGCTTGGAAACCAGTGCATCTAATGAGCCAAATGCTGCAGCCCTGAGGTCCCTGGCCTTCCTCTATAAAAAGATTCTTTCCTCATATTGTCCCCCAATGCACAGAGCTCAATACAAGCTAACACAAGATCCTCACACAATCTCTTCCATCTACATCCCATGCATGTGTTTAGTCACACGTTGCATCTGTATGGTAATGTAGATCTCCCTGCTAACTGGGTCACATTATTTGCATTTTGATTACTGCTTATTTAGAGGATGCGTTAAGGGGGGTGGCGGTGGAGGGAAGCCTGATCTCACCAGCGTGTGTGTGTGTGTGTGTGTGTGTGTGTGTGTGTGTGTGTGTGTGTGTGCATATACACATATAAATAGATAAATGCCTATTTACTGATTTGAGAGAATCAGTTAAAACTTGCTTTTCTTTCGTGGACAAATTGGCAAAAGCTTGCTCATATGGGGATGCTAGGACTATATCATGATAAATGCAGTTATGGAAACTAATTATTCTTTTTAATGCAATATCAGCCACTATCTGGCTAGAGACATTAATTTAGCACACATTATCCTTGTTAAATGGTTGTCTCTTTAATGTATAGAAAAGTTCCACTGTTTCAACATTGTCATCAATGGGTTTTCTTTATACCACTCACTTTAATTCATCTAAAAAGGAATACACACACACTCTCTCTCTCTCTCTCTCTCTCTCTCTCTCTCTCTCTCTCTCTCTCTCTCTTTTCCTCTCTCTCTCTCACACACATACACACAATCTCTTTCTCTCACACTCATACACACACACACACACACACACACACACACACACACTCACACACATACACAGAGTCTGTCTACTGGGAAGGCCCAGGCCACAGAATAAAAGGGGGAAAAAAATCACAGAAACCTAGACCCATCATTAGATAGATCTCCCAATCTTTATCTCTAGTAGTTCAGTCAGAAGAGCTAATACCATGATGATAGCTTTGAAATCTCTTAGGAATTGGATGAAGGGAAGCGATAGTGATGAACTCCCAGCTAATAAACACAGAGTGCTTATTTCAGCAGAATGATCAATTTCTAGATGTCCTGAGGCTTGTCTGATACAGTTGATTTACTCATCCTCGGTTACCTCACTAATAAAGCCAAAGTCCACCATCAGATTACAGAGGAGCCCAGAATTTCTTAAAGGGGCAGCAGGATCTGGAGTGGAGAAGTCCCTGGGCCACTGGACCACATGCCTGGCCAACAGCTGCACTCCCTCTATTGAAGGCTTATAGTTGATCATCTCGAGGCTAGTACAGTAATGCAATTAATTTATCTTGTTAGTGGAAATTTAATGCAATGATCTAAAAGAACTCTTACATATTGTGATAAACTTTAGTGCCTCCGGGTGGTTCCTCATGCATTGGGCTCATTTCACATCTCATCCATTATGTAAATGAGATGTGGAAATAGTTTGAGTTTCTCCAATGTCTCTCTACACTGATGGATTGGAGAGAGTCAGTCCTACTGAAACTAATAAGGTTAAGTGCATCTCACTATTCCTTCCTACTTGGTTGGTTCAGTAAGCCCATGTCAAGAAATGTGAGGCAGTATACATAGACACACACACACATACACATGTGTATGCATATGTGTCTGTGTTTATGTATATGTATATTTGACAATAGGTCTTCTAAGATAATTTCACTATTGACAGACAACAGAGTGGTCTGAGATAAGCCCTGGGTTGGATGGGAGTTGCATTAGTTCCCTCCAAATAGAGGCAATATAATGTAAGAATGGAGCTCATGGCTAATAGTTTCTAAAGTGGCTGAAAGGCATCTAGCATATGAAACCTAATCTAAAAGAGGCTGATTTTCCAATTTGATTTAAAAGCAAAAGGAAATTTCTCCCTGGCTAAAAAGCGTGAAGAATGACTATAGCAAGATGGAACACTGGTGGTTCCTGGACATTCTACAGAGGTGAGAAAGGGGAAAAAAATTGATCAGAGGAATAGATTTTTGGTTGCAGGGATGCTGAATGGATAGGAATCATTGTGATATACTAGGATGGTATATTGGAATGAGTGTATTCTTACAAATCAGGAGGCCCTGGTTCAAATTTGGGATACACCAAATACAGGCTGTGTGATCCTGCGCAAGTCCCTTAACTTCCCTGAGGCTTTGTTTCATTATCTGGAAAATGGGGTCTCTAATAGTTGCAGTGGCTACTTTAATGACTATTGTAAAGAAAGCACTTTGCAAACTTTAGAGAATTTTTATTAGAGTAATTGTTACTCTGGGGTTAGAAAAGGAAATTTATTCAGCAGAGAACTTTGAAAATTAGGAAGGAAGGCAATTTTTAAACTCCAGTTGAAGATTCATAAGAAGTCAACAGGATGACTGGGGTTATAGCCTCATAGGAGGAGTAAATAATTGTGCTGCAGACTTCCATGCCCCACTAATTTCATTTGGAAGGCTAAGAAAAGGAGCTAAAAATAGCCAAGGCCAGATGCTATTAAAATATAAATAAGTATTTTGCAAGAGGTCGCCTCAAAGCATGATGGACTTTGGTGCCAGATAGGTGACAGTAAAAAGAAAGCTAAAAATAAAATTTAAAAACCTCTCTGGAGGATTTAGCCCAATAGAAGAAATCAGACTTTGAGTAGAGAAAAGGGCTTTCAGGGGAAGGAGTAATAAGGCATTTTACCTCGGAAAAAATTAGTAGCAAAAAAAGTCAAAATCAAGATGATTAAAAAAATTGAGTTAGAAGAGACTTCAGTGACCCGCTCACCTGAAAAGGAATTCCCACTATTAACATACCTGAAAAGTAGCCACTGTGCCTTAATCTGATGACTTTCAACGAGGGGGAGCTCACTATCTCTAAAGGAAGTCCATCCCACTTTTGGACAGCTCTAAATGTTATTAAGATTTGTCTGATAAGGAGCCTAAATTTGCCTCATTATGATTTCTATCCATTGATCCTGGTTCTGTTCCTTTGGGGCCAAACAAAACAAATCTAATGCCCTGGCCCCTTCCATAAGACAGCTCTTCAAATATTTGAAGACAATTATCATGTTCCTCGCAAGGCTTCTCCCCATTTCCTTCAAACTACGCTCACACAACATGACCAGGGCCTTTCACTGTTTCAGTGGCTATCTCCTACTGAACAATGCCTTTTAAAAAATTTAAAAAATACTGAAAACTGACCCCAGTAGTCCAGATGTGGGCTGATCAAGCCAGGGTCCAGAGGTCCTATCACCTCCTTGTTCCTGGCCACTGTTTTTCTTTAGGCAGCCTAGGCTACCCCATCATACTGCTGTCTGTGCTGGGCTTAGAGTTTACAAAAAGACGCACACCTTTTTCAGGCAAACTGTGCTCTAATTCTGCCTCCCTATCCTATGCTTGTGACGTTGATTTTTTCAGAGTCAAGAGCAAGATTTCAAATTTATCCTTATTGAATTTAATCTTATTATATTCTCGCTAGCCTGTCAAAACCTTTCTGAATCTTGGTCATCCAGGGTGTTAGGTATCCTGTCCCTCCTAACTTTCTGTCATCTGCAAAATTTGATGAGCATGCCATCTACGCCTTTAATTTAAGTTGCTAATCTAAATGTTAAACAGACCATGGTTAAACACAGATCCCCAGGGAACTTTCATGGAGACCTCCTGCCAAGCTGCCACTGACCCATTAATGACTACTCTTTTAGTTGGCATTTAATCAGTTTCAAAACCACCTAATTGTATTATCATCAGTCCACATCTTTCCATCTTCCTCAAGATGTACAAGAATAATAGGAGAGGCTTTATCAAAAGTTTTGCTAAAATGTAGGCAAAATATATCTACCACATTCTTCTGAACTCTTGTTTTAGTAACCTCGTCAATACAGGAGATAAGATTAGGCTGGAACAACTTCTTTTTGAAATAGTCGGCTTTTCATAGCCACCACTTTCCTTTCTAGATGTTCATTTATCATTTTTCAATGATTGATTCCAGGATTTTGTCAGAAATCAAAGTCAAGTTCACTTTAGACTCTAATCTCTTCCCTTTTTTGAAAGTCTGGGCATTTGCTCCTTTCCAGGACTGTGATACCCATCCTGTTTGCTGAAATCTTTCAACTATCACTGACAGTGACTAAAAAATCATGTACACCATACTTTCAGAACCTGAGGATATAATTTATTTTACTTTATTTATAATTTTTTTTTTTTGCTTTTTGGAGGGGGGAGTGCAGGGTAATTGGGGTTAAGTGACTTGCCCAAGGTCACACAGCTAGTATGTGTTAAGTGTCTGAGGCTGGATTTGAACTCAGGTCCTCCTGATTCCAGGACTGGTACTCTATTCCACCCCAAAAGTAATTTATCTGAGTCAAGTAATTTGAATTCAGAGGCAGCTAGGTGGGCCTGGAGTCAAGAGACCCAACTTCAAATCTGGCCTCAGACACTTACTAGCTTTATGACCTTGGGCAAGTCTGTCTGCCTCATTTTCCTCATCTGTAAAAGATGGGTAAAAATACCATCTATATCCTAGGGTGATTGAAAGGATCAAATGACATAATATTTGCAAAGCACTTAGCATAATGCCTGATGCATAGAAGGCATTTAATAAATACTCATCTTCTTTCTTTGAATTCATCAATTCCCCAAGGAAACCTAGGATGACCTTACTTGCCTATTCTTGTGAAGTATTTGTTTGGTCACTTCCAGTACAAAGGTAGTTCTTGGTGGGGAAAATAAAATGAAAACAAAAATTGACCAGTTTTCTTTCTTTCAGTGCAATGGTCCTATCCCTTCTTTGACCTTCCTCATTCCCTGAATATTGCTTTTAAAAGAGGACCCTTTAACTCTCCTTAGCTTCCCTTTCCAGATTCAGCTTAGCATTTTAGACAGTTTTATTCAGCACTGTACAATACTGAGATATTTGTCCCCAGTTATCTGAACTTATTTCCATCTTCTATATAATTTAAATTGGAGTAATTTTAACTCATATTCATTCTAGAAACCGTATCAGGAAAAGTAAGCTGCATAGCACTTGATATGGACAGATAATATGACTCATTAAGTTCCTTTATTGGCACTAATGGCCTTAGAAAGCAGGACTTAAACTTTTTAATTTATTAAAATAACATTCATTAGTATGGTATTTCCTTTTATAAGCACTATCTGAAAAATGTACCTGTTTTTACATTAATTTTGGCCTTTTCTTTTTACAAACATTTACACTTAATGTTCTGCTCTAAACTTTAAAAGTTACCTTCATGATCACATTCTATTTCCCATTTACTCTGCAATTTTGGCAATAAGCTTTAGTGGAAAAACAGCAAAATTCCAGCCTGACATAAGGATAAAAATATTGCAATGGTTGATACTTAATAAGCTGATGTAGACTACAAAGTCTGATGGGAAAATATGATGTAATGAAATGAATGTTACAAGAAAGTAAGAGAGAAAAGGATCTAGGAATCATAGATTCCATAGATAATATAAACTGACTTTATGTCACCTTGACCTCCATAAACTAAAACCACTGGTATTTTCTTCATCCATTTCCTCTATGTTATCTACGGACTTCATTCTTATTCTTTCACTAGTCTTTCCTCTTTCCCTTCTTGCAACCTAATGTAATTAGGGATATAGGAGATATGCCTCTCTAGGAATCCTGAGACAGGAAATAAGAAATGAATATCCAGGTAATTGGCATGAAATCATTTCAAATCACTTCTCATTGTAAATCACGCAGAATGGAAGGTTTGCAGTCCAGTATAACAAGGTAAGTTGCTTTTTTTCTAACTTTTCCTCAGCCAGTCATCTGGCCAGAGATAAAGAGACATCTAGTCGATGAGAAGAAGGTGCCTGACTGCCAACCTTTACTGCTTAGAAGACAAGTAATGGACGCATTTTTCTTGGAGGTGTTGGGGATTGATACATCCATAAGAAGTAGAAAATACTGCTTTGGTATCTGAAGTAGAATGCCAGCATCTTTAGAATATAAAAATGAATACTAAGTATGAGTGCTGTACATTCAATTTCTAAAACAGCTAGGATTGTTACGTTACAAACAAATAACACCTGAACATGTGCAGGACACTCAATTATTCAAAGATGCCTACAATATGGTCACTATCCTCAAAATGCTTAGAGTTGCATGAAAATTACCATTAAACATTAAATCCTATTTTAAATAAATCAGAGGCATTTAGTACTTAAAGGAAATCTATGAAGGATCTTTCCATAAAATGAACAAATTATTTTGCAGTGTGATTAATTACTGTTCTCTTTTCTTCCATGGTTTCCTCCAACTAAGAACGCTAGGTTTTAAAGTTGGAAAGGGCCTTAGAAGTTATCACAGGTCTACAATGATCCTAGGGCAAGCTGTGCTGCCATATCTACCCAGGCTCTGCGGACTCTTTGGAAATCAGGCCCTATCCTTTTATTTTACAGATGGAGGATATTGAGATTTTTGGAAGGGGAAATGATCTACCCAAGGTCAAAAAGCACAGATGGATTAAGAGCTGAAGGGAACTTAAAGGTCATCTAGTCCAGCCCCCTCATTTTAAAGATGAGGAATATATAAGGGCCAGAGGATTTACATTTCTTCCTCAGTGTCAGAAAGGTATTTAAATGGCTGGAGTAGGATTTGAACTCAAGTCTTCTGACTCAGTCTTTCCACTGTGCCACCCTGCTTCAAAAAGGAAGAGGAAGAATTTGAATTCAAGCCTTATTTCAAATCCAGTGCTAATTTATGTGTATTATAGGATTTAGATTTTAAAAAAAACGCATATGGATTTTTTTTGGTGGGGAGAGGAATAGTGTCACAGATTATTAGGCTAACATTGACCCTGGCAAAAATTCAGAATAAACAGAGAAAAGAAAATCCTAGACAAACTGCCATGACTGTAAGTCTTGATTATGTAAAGGGCCTGACAGCAGCGTTCAGAAATGAGAAGGGCAGTTAGTTTGGCTGAGAAAGCAGCAATGGTTTGACTAAATCACAATAAATCAGAAAGCTGGCATGGAAATCTTCTAGGAAAAGTGAAACTCTGGTACAGCAATTGAGAACCAGTGTAGTACAATCATGCAGCTAGATGGCACAGTGGTTAGACTGCAGAGTCTAGAATCAGGAAGACCTGAATTCAAATTTGGATTCAGAGATTTACCAGCCATGTGACCCTAGGCAAGTCACTTAACCATATTTGTCTCAGTCTCCTCATCTGTAAAATGAGCTGGAGAAGAAAATGGCAAACCACTCCAGTATTCTTACCAAGAAAACCCCAAATGGAATCACAAAGAGATGCACAGGGCTTAAAAAAACGACTCAACAACAAGTAGTATACTGGAAGAAGGATTGGAGTGAACACAGGGAGGAAGACTGATTGCTGCTGCTAACCAGCTGTGTCACCTTGGGCAAGTCATTTCCTTTCTTCTGGACTCCATTTTTTTACCTGATGGGGCAAGACTAGATGATCCCTGAGATCCTTCTTGTGATTCACTTAAGCATTTAGGTCATTGGGAAGAGTCTTCTAAAGAATGATTTTATAAACCTCCAGTGTCAGAAAATGTCCCAAGACAAGACCAAATTTCCTTTGGGTTAATGACATGGAGGAAAACAGTGTGGTCCAGTTGAAAAAAGAGCCCCTGAGTTGGACTCAGGAGACCTGGGCTCTAGTTCCAGCTCCCCATTCCCACTATTAGTTGCATGATCGTGGGCCAGTCACTTAATCTAGAGGCACTGTGAGGCTCACATGAGATAATGAACTTAAAGTACTTTTCATATCTTAAGGTGGCATAAAAATGCCAGTGTTATTACTACTCTCACTGTTATTGTTGGTGTAACCCAATAATCTCCAGGCCTCCAGGTGGGGGCCTTCTACGACATTCCTCCTGAGCTCAAGCTATCTTTATAGAGAAATACAGGCGTAAGCTAGTAAATACTTAACAACTCGACTCTGCGGGGGAGGGGAGTGTAAATCCACACTTTCAGATTTAGTCTGCATTATTAAAACTTACTTAATTTTAGACAATCAACAAAACAATAAATCAAGCCTTAATATGTGGCAATTATTTCTGAGGTGTAAATTTTCCCCAATTAGAACTGGTTTTAGCACATCTCCAACTTAATCTCTACGAAAATCAGTTACCTCATCCATAATGGGGAGGCTGGACCAACTAACCTATTTATGTCCTATCTAGCTCTTAAACTCAGTGGTTCTAAATATTTAAGAATATCTAAGAGTGAGGAAAGAGATATACATATGTATGCTAGGAATAAGAGGCAAGACAGCACAACAGACGAAACACATTGAATAGGATGCCTTGTGCTTAAGTAGAAATTATTTATAACCCAACGTGGGAAATAAGCAATAGACAGCAATGGCCTGGTTATAGGGATGGGGAACCAGAGGCCTCAAGGCCACATGTGGCCCTTTAGGTCCTCAAGTGTGGTCCTTTGACTGAATCCAAACTTCAGAGAACAAATCCCCTTAATAAAAGGATTTGTTCTGTAAAACTTGGACTCAGTCAAAAGGCCACACCCAAGAACCTAGAAGGTCACATGTAGCCTAGTGACCTCAGGTTCCCCATCCCTGGTCCTAGTACAGTGGTTCTCAACCTTCCTAATGCCGTGACCCTTTAATACTCCTATGTAGGTGTATCTGCATGTGGGCGGACCCTCCTGGAGACGGATAGAGGAGAAGTGACTCACTTCCTAAGACTATCAGAAATATGTGTTTTCCAATGGCCCAAGGTGACCCCTGTGAAAGGGCTGTTTGACCCCCAAAGGGGTTGCGACACACAGGTTGAGAATCACTGCCCTAGTAGACAGCAGAACTAGAGTAGAATAAAAAACAGCTGAGTTCAATCCCTATCTGGTATCTCCTCACAGCGCGGCCTTGGGCAAGTCACATTCTCTTTGAGCCTCAGCTGCATCACCTGTCAAATTTGAGAAGCATGTTGTTGCAAAACTTTATAGTCCTGTATAAGCTTATTATTATAATTTATTTTTTATAAAATCAATAGTAAAGTATTGGTCATGGACAGAAGAGGAAAAACATACAGCCCTCTCCATTCCTCCATCCCCTTGGCCTACATACTTGCAGATTCTCAATGCTGGAAGGGACCTTGGAAATTATCTAGAAAACTCCTTCACACTACAGAAGAGGAAACTGAAACCCAAAGAGAAAAATGAATTATCCAATGTCACGTAGCTAGTAGTTGTCAGAACTTGAGGTTAGAACCCTGCTTTCTTGACTCAGTCCAGAGTTCATGTTGCTACACCACACTGTGAATTACAAGACATATCTCTCATAGAAGCGTGTGTGAATGTGTGTGTATACATACATACATAACATAGATACCTACACTTATATACATATATACACACATATGTACCTCAAAGTTAGCATTATAAGTAAGCATTATATATGTATGTATACATACATGTGTGTGAGTTTTGTTACAATGCTTTCCTTGGGAGGTCAGGGACATGGAGATGTCTTAGAAACAAAGCTCTCTCAGTCACTTTTAGTCACTTCAGTACCAACCTCATGTGCTTATTTCAGGTCCAAGACTAAACTAAGCTAGGCTGAATTATGTTCAACTAGAGAGCTAGAATGAGACTTCCATCAAAAAGCACATAGCACATCCTTTTCAAAGTCCCAAAGTGGCAAGATTGTTATACATCTAGAATGGTTCAAACAGCATCTGAAGATGGGGATAGTAATAATTGTTTCTAAATCCTGTTCTTTTTACTTTCCTGAGGAGCTGCTATGGATTTCTCATTTAAATCAGTCTTTTCCCAGTGTTACAGGCCATGCGCCACTGGGAGGTCAGAGTAGAAAAGAGGGAGGTGGGGCAGGGAGGAGGACATAAAGTTTCCTATGCCTTTCCCTTAGACCAGTGGTTCTCAACCTGTGGGCTGCGACCCCTTTGAGGGTTGAACGGCCCTTTGACAAGGGTCACCTAAGACCATCAGAAAACACATATTTCCAATGTAGGAACCGAGACACACTCCTCTACCTGTCTCCAGGCAGGGCCGCCCACATGCAGATACGCCCACATAGGAGTATTAAAGGGTCATGGCATTAGGAAGGTTGAGAACCACTGCTTTAGACAAAGAAGATGGGGTAAAAGAATCTTTCACAGATAGCTTCTTTGTCAGCCACTGGCTCGTTTCTTAATTCCATTTAGTTAGCTCTGGGTACAAGCACATAATAGCCTAATGCAGGATTAAAAAGTGGCAGAACCTGCTGAAATACTAATTCTGATTGAATTCTTGATTAGGCCACAAAACTGTGGAAAATCCCCATAAATGCAGAGAGCTAAGAAATAACTTCCAGGGTTCCATTTGAGTCTGAGCTATAAGATGCCTGAAAAGAGAAAGGGAAAATAACACCAGGGTTTAGGCAACAAATGAATAACCAAAAGGTATGACTGAAGCACACACAAGACTTTTAAAAAGATGCTGGATAGACAACGTAGTTTTTCCTATGATGAGCCATCCCCAGCAGCATCTCCAATGGCCTGGAGAATTCTGAAGATTCCCAGATTCTGAAATCAGTTATGTTATTTTTCCACTCCAAACAGATGGAAGCAAAAGAGATAAAATGTGGTGGGCATTTAAAAAAAATGCCCATTCAATGCAGTTCAACAAGTACATTTATTATGTGCCTGCTTCGTCTGTACAAGATACCGCGCTAGTTGCTGAGGCTACCAAAAAATATGAGAAGAAAGAATATGTTGTGAAGAACAAATGAGAGATTATAAACAAACCTCTTTTTAAATCTTAATTTTTTTTAAAATAAAAGAGGTTGCTATCACAACAAAGCCTTCTGTAGGTGACAGTTTTCTTGGAGGATCCCTAACGTCGAGAATTATTATATTATCTCGTCTAAGGTATATACAGTCATTCATTTAACAACCATTCATTAAACATCTTCTATGGGCAAAGTACTATGCTTGATGGGGTTGGCGGGCAGGCACAGAATAATTAAGATATAGTCCCTACCCTCATGGGACTAGTTCTTCAAAGGATTTCTTTTCCTTAAAGGATCCATATTAGCAGACTTTGGGCATCTTTCTAAAGATGCCTTAGCTTATGTGACTGTACGCAAATGGAAAGGCCTCCTCCTGCCATGCCATTTTATTCTTAATCCTCTGATGCCTAGTTCAAGCTGCGATTCCTTTAGACTCCCTGGCTACCTAAACCATGTGGTATGCACATCACAAATTTAGAGTACTTGATTATATTCAATTTAGCCCTTGGTGATAGAGTGTCAGAGATTTAAAGGTAGAAGGGCCTTGAGATGCCATTTGCTCAAATCCCTAAGTTTAATATATGAGGAAAGTAAGGCTCAGGAAAGTCAAGTCACTTGCCCACACACACACACACACACACACACACACACACACACACACACACACACACACACACACACACCCCACCACCACCACCAGCACCACCAAAACCCCAAGTATAAAACATGTTATTTGAAACCAGGCCCTCTGATTTCAAAGATGGTGTTCTTTCTGAATTTGCCAAAGCTATGGCCAAAATAGAAAACTTGGTGACTGGTCCTGTCCCAGGCATTGACATCCCGAGGACCTATGTTACATATTATCCCAGGACCAACAGTAAACTCAGCTCTCTCCCTCCTCAGCCACTATCCTCTTTTCTTCTCCCTTCCCATTGTAGCCTCTGATATTTTCCTGTATCTGGAGTTCTTTACCCGGAATCCATGAATTTTTTGAAAAATGGTTTCCTTTGTAATCATGTGTATTCTATTTTATGCATTTTTGCCATTATCAGCAAGAAATCACCACTTCTTTAATGTTTGTTCCATCCTATTCAGATTCTTATTGGTGTTATCGATAGATCTTAAGCTTATTCTCCCACATCCCCAATGATTTCATGACTTGGTTTACAGTCTTCTATTCCCCAAACTCCTTTGAATACTCTGATGAACAGTTCATCAATTTCATCAGCTCTCATGACTTGTCTCCAATCTACCCAACGGTATTCTGGGAAATGTTTAATGGGAATTTTGACAAATTTCAAAATTTAATCTGAACTATTGTTACCAGTTTCTTCATCATTTTCCTAAATCTAGACAATTGTCAAAACAACGAATCAAATTTTGATTTGTATCTCCAATTTGAAAATACTCACAGTGAAAATTCAACAATTGATAAGTTGGTACAGGTTCTTTCCAAAATACCCCAGTCTACTTCAATTCTTTTGCTTTCTCCAAGCTGCTAAGGTTGCCTTCCAATCTGGAGAGCACCTAGTTATTTAATGGTATTTTCCCCCAAACAATTGTGAATTCTTGGAAGGCAGGGATTGTTTTGGTCTTTCTTTGTATCATCTGCATTTAGCACTGTGCCTTGCCCACAGAAAGCACTTAATGAATACTTGTTGAGATTAACTGACTGTCAACCACATACCAGAAGGGTCAGAAAGTAGTTCACCCTACTCCCAAATACCCATATATATACATAACTACCACATACACTGAATTTGTCCTAGCTTCCCAAATCCTGACTTATGACATATGCTAGTTGTATATGCCACATGTGACTCTAAGTTCCTTAAGGATAAAAAGTGCATACTATATTTCTTTCAAATTGTCCACACACAGCAAACAGCAAAAGACTAGACCTAGAGAAGGTACTTAAACAATACTTTTTGAGTTGCATTAATATTTATACATAAGGTTCTTTGGCTAAAAATGCTACCAAAAATTTAAAAGAAGAAAGAAAAAAAACACACACACTCCCAACACTTGAAAAAGAAACAAGATTTTTTCAGTTTTTAGAATAAATCTTTCACCATTCAATGAATATAATAATCAAGACAGCAAGAATTTTAAGGTTTAGAGAATTGTAGCAGAAGCAAGTGCTTTTTATTAATCCATTTTAGGAAGGGTGAGATGTAGAGAGGCATGCAATTGTTGGTACCTTCAGCTCTTAAGAAGGGCAAGTATGGAAGGGATAAGGTCTGTGTATTAATGATCAGTCACAGGGAACTGTATCTTGGGGTCCTAAGGACTGTAGCTTAGACCAGTGGTGTCAAACTCTAATAGAAACTGATCCCTCTGGGTTGCATATTGACTTAGAAAACCTTAAATTAGTATTATCTAGGCTGTATTATATTTTTACTGAAGCTAGGTGGTACAGTGGAAAGAGTACTGGGCCTGGAGTCAGGAAGACTGACCTTCTGAGGTCAAATCTGGCCTCAGACACTAACTAGCTGTGTGACCCTAGACAAGTCACTTATCCTTGTTTGCCTCAATTTTTCCATCTGTAAAATGAGCTGGAGAAGTAAATGGCAAACCACTCCTGAATCTTTGTCAAGAAAATCCCAAAGGAGGGGGGCGGAGCCAAGATGGTGGCGTAGCAGCAGCAACATATCGCAGCTCTCACATAGCCACCCCAAAATACCCATAAAATATGACTCTAAACTAATCCTAGAACTCCAAAACACACACAAATATACCTTCCACTAAAGTCACCTCGGCTACAAGGAACCATATCAGCACTGTGAACTGAAACCAGGCTGGCCTGAAGCCGTGGCTGTGCCCCGGGGGCGGCTGGACGGGAGGAGTGGAGGAGCCTTTCTGGTGAGCGGATTAGCGGCAGATGCGAGCAGCATTCAGAACTAGGTCACTGGGGCTTGTGAAATTGGGGGAGAAAAGCATCTGGCTGAAACGCCTCCAAGGTGGGAAAGCAAAAGGGAGAGGTTTTGCACCCGCCTTTGCGTTGCAGCTTCTGTGCCTTCAGTCTGCAGACAGCAGGGGGACTAAGCAATTGTTCAGAGGCCAAGTGCTCTCGCGTTGAGCGGCCTGGATCCGGATCGTGGTCTTGGGCTTTCGGTTCTGGAGTCTTCATTATCCAGTGAGCCAGAAGTAAGTAGGAAGGGACCCAGCACCTTCCTGAGAGCTAAGGCAGCCGGGAGGACCCCAGCAATTTGGGACACAGCTTTCCCTTCTGGAAGCAGAGCCCCATGGAGATTAAAAAAAAATCACGGACTGACCAACCATGAGTAAGAATAAGCATAAGAAGCAAAGTAAGAACAGCACCCAAACCCTTGATTCCTTCTTTGGGGAAAAGAAGGATCATGGCAAAGAGAGGGAGGAGGAGAGTGCAGCCAGAGCACCCCCACCAGGGGCCTCCAATAGACA
>CM053580.1:275831031-275870337 GCA_028627135.1 Pseudochirops cupreus | reverse complement strand
AATATATACTGTATAGTATTACATACTATGTAGCATATAATATAATGTCATATACATTCATTATCATTATCAATTATTATAAAATTCCTTTGAAAGTAAATAGTTCTATTCAAATATAGTGTTATTAATCAATTATAATTCATTTCTGGGTTTACACAGAGATCAGTCTTAGTGGAACCTCACAGAAACCTCTCTTGAAACTAGACTTTTGTGGCAGCTAGATGGTCCAGTGAATAGAGTACCGCCCTAGAGTCAGGAGGACCTGAGTTCACATGTGACATCAGGCACTTAGCACTTACTAGCTGTGTGACCTTGGGCAAGTCACTTAACCCCAATTGCCCTCCCTTTCCCCCCTCCAAAAAGCAAAAAGAAACTAGACTTTCAAGGATTATCTGTTTCTCCAGGAAATAGATCAGAGACACCTATAGAATTTTCCTGAACCTTACTTTGTAAAGAACTTCAGAAGCCATCCCAAGGGCTTTGGGCTTCATCTGTTTGCCAGTTGGCATGCAACAGTGATCCATGTGGTCCTCAACAACTTTTCTTTCACCAAGTTTCAGCCAAAGCCTGGCAAGATCCAAGTCAGGGAATCTACTCTCCTTACGTCATGGTCACTGTATGACAGTAATTCTTGGAGTCTAAACATTGAATTTTTTTTGGTGGGAGAAGGAGGAAGGGGAGTGAAGTAGGGCAGAGGAACTAATGATTTGATCTCTATTGCCTTCTCGTAAATTGGAAATGGATACCATATCTTTAATGCTAATTAGGCATTGCATTACTTAGTCTTCCCCGTCCTCATGTAAATAACAATTAGCAATAATTTAGCAGTTGTACATGCTGGCATCTTCTAAGCCATACCATTGTATACCATTCCAAATTCCTTTGCATTAATTAGGATCATAAGCCAATCAGTACTAATTAAGAAGAAAATAAGTATAATAATAAATGAAACAAAGCTAGTGATTTGTATCTGTTCAGTAGTTCTCCCTCAGCAGTTCATCAAATAGTCGTAATGCGTAGGAACTTCTCGTAATTGAAACTAATTATGAGGTTTCCCCTGCTACTTTGAGCCTCATGTTCAAATCCCACGAAGCTCATTAAATAAGTAACAAAACCAGAATCTTTAGCACATATTGTAACTTGGTTCACGTTAATTAGCACCACACGCAAAAGGCGGCATGAGGCCATTCAGCAGCCCAGCTCTAGCCAAAGGGAAGAGAGATTGGGATCTTTATAATTCTTTGGGGCACCAAAGGAGCCCTAGCCAGGTACTGAGGGAAATCATCATGGATGGACAAAGACTGAGTGGTTTCATTACTGTGCCCAGGAACCTGAATGGTAATGGAAATTCTAAGTCCAACCTGAACCCTCAACACATCCTTGCCTCTAATTGAATACCTCTTTTTGTCCCATTTGTTTTGTGTGGAAATGCATATGGAATAGACTGTGAAACCAATTGCAATGATTATATTGTAAGAGATTCCTTATATAAGCTCTGGGACCCAGCATGGCATAGCAGAAAAGCCCTGGATTTGAAATCTGAAGACCTGGATTTCAGTTCACTTCTCTGCTACTTATAAACTATGTGACCTTAGGCACATCTGTTCATTTTGTTTAGCTGCAGTTTCTTCATATGTAAAAATAAGAAGGGGGGGGGTGCAGAGAAGTAACTAGAATGTCTCTAAGGGCCTATCTTGCTTTCAATCTTGTGACCCTGTAACTTGCCACCCAGGAATTGGCTTTATGATGGCAATGATTTCACTTGTGTTATGGCTCAACCGTATTTACTTTTCTTTTCAAGGGTGACTGGTGAATATTTGAGACCCCAGAGAATCCTTGCCCCCAAACAGACAGAAATTATATCCACATAAATGCTTGTGTCTGTTTCAGTCAACCATATGTACCCTTCAGCAGACATATTGACTGTATTCACAGCTTCCAGCTTTTATCTTAAACTACTGCCGTTCCTTCTACATCTATGGTTAGATATATAGAGAACTGTTTGAGTCAGAATGTAAGGAGGCTATAGAAATACACACACACACACACACACATCTATTGCATCCTCCTTCAGTGCTCTTGAGCGATTTAGCATTAAGCACTGGGGAGAATGGTGCACAAGATTGGATGCAGAGAAAGAAATCCACAGGGATGTTGGTTTATGGTGTATCCAAATACAGTACTAGGGCACCATAAACAATATTATTTACTGCTGTTTTATGAGAAGTAGTTCTAAAATAACCTTAACAGGGAGCACTTGTTACCCTGCTACTACTTGTGAGGCTTGCTGGATTGACATGGGGAAGGGAGAAAAGCCAAGGACTGACTTTAAGAAACCCACTGGAATCAGAGGTGGTAAGTAACATGCTAAAAGTGAATCCTAATAGCCTTTCTGGGAAGGTTCTCCTAATTCCTAGTTACTAAATGGGTAATAATCCTATCCATTATTCAAGACTCAGCTCAAGTGCCATATCGTTTGTGGAGCTTCCTTGGACCACTCTGGCCCTCACTGATGACTTCTTTCCCTGATTTATTATCTCTACTCATAGGCAAAACATCCAGAACTTAAATCCTTGTGGTCTTATCATCACTCATTGCTTTGAGTATGCTTGTCTTGCCTTCTCAATAAGCTATTTTTGCTTCTTGTATTGTCCTACGTATGGCTCCTGGCACAGATGTAGGCAACTTTTTATTTCTGCTCAGATCTATGATTTCCCCCCTTGTTGGAAACCTCCAGTAAGGAAACTCTTCCCCAAAGCAGACTGGCACCTCTTTTTTTGCAGCTTGTAATCTTAGAGAGTTGCCTGTTACACTAAGAAGTTGAACCACTTGGCAAGGGTCACACAGCCAGTATGAGTCAAAAGCAGGATTTAAACCCTGTTGTTGCTGGCTCTGAGACTGACTCTCTATCCATTACTCTACTTGCCTCTCAGCACACACATTAAGTGCTGCGGAAGTATTTCTTGACTAATGCTAAGTAACCAGACAGGACTTAAAATAATGATGGTACTCTATAAATACATAATCGGTGTAGTAGCACCAAGGCCATCAAAAGGCTTGGACTCTAGTACCAGTTTCATCACTTTATGGCTTCTTCATTGAGCAATTTGAGATTCCTTTTCTTCCCCTGTAAAAGAGGGATTACCTCCCCTACCTACTTGACCTGCTTTGATATCCATGAGGAACCTTTAGTGGTGGAATGACTAAAGAAAGTATGGTATGTTGATGTAATGTATACTATAACACAATAAACTGTGAGTGTGGAGAATCCAGAGAAGCATAGGAAGATTTAGGTGAGCTGATGCAAAACTAAACCAGGGAGCAGTATAAACTATGACTACAACAGTATAAATAGAAAGCCCGAGGAACAAAACTAAATTCTGTGTAATTATAACGATCAAGCTGGGCCCAGAGAAAAGTTGATATAATGTAAGTGCTACTCGTTTTGGGGGGTGAGATTCTATGGCATATTGCATATATTGTTTGTTTTTGCTTGGTGGCTTGGGGTGTTGATTGAATTTGTTGAACTATATTTTTTTTTCTTCTCTCTAATCTTTTCTGTTAGGAATGATTTGTTGGTGAGGTCAGTAAAGGAATTTATTTGAAAATGAAGATAATGTAAGAAAAAAGATATCAGTAAAAATGAGATTTTTTTAAAATGAGGCATAATAGATATGTAAAAAAATGTTAAAGGTGATATTTTTGTATTGTTCTATATTTAGGTTATACTGATAATTCTGTAGAACACAAGGGAAAAAGAAAATTCTCTTCATAATGCTTCTATTAAATGGAAATAGCCCTGAGAAACTATGCCCAAAGGGCTATTAATAATTGCATACCCTTTGACCCAGCATTACCACTGTTGGGATTATATCCCAAAGAGATCACAGAAGTGGGAAAAGGACCTATATGTACAAAAATATCTATTGCAGCTCTCTTTGTGGTTGCAAAAAACTGGAAATATAGGGAATGCCCATCAATTGGGGAATGGCTGAACAAGCTATGGTGTATGAATGTAATGGAATACTATCGTGCTATAAGAAATGGGAAGGAGATGAACTTTATAATTACCTGGAGAGGCTTACACGGACTGATGCTAAGTGAGAAGAGCAGAACCAGGAAAAACTTGTACACAACCACAGACACATTGTACATATGATGACCAACCTTGATAAACTGGACTATCCTCAACAACGCATAGCTAAAGACAACTCTACAAGCCTCAGGATGGAAAGAGATATCTAAACTCAGAGAAAGATCCAGAAAGACTATAGATTAAACGGAGACTGAAGCAAAGCATTCTATCGTTCTCTTTCATGTCTGGTTTTGCTTTTTTTTCCCAGTGATCACTCATTGGTTACAACCCTTCTATATAACCAAACTATAGTACAATGTGAAAGTATTTGCAGATCCTACACATGATTGCACACCACCATGGGGGGAATGGGAAGGGAGGGGAGAAAATCTGAAACTCAGGTGACTGTGGAAATGAATCTTGTAAACTAGAAGTAAATAAACAAAAAAAAAGAAAGAAAGAAAAGAAAAGAAAAGAAAAAGGAAATAGCCATGAGAAGTAAACTTTGCTTTTTTCTCATTCCCAGGAGAATCTGCTATAACAAATGGTAGACTTTAACCTATATCCACATGGGACAAATGAAAAAGATCTCAGGAAGATAGGTGGGAAATTGAAGCTAACCACTACCCTTCAATCTGCTGCCACCCTATAGAGAAGAACTAATATTTAGAAAGTCTGTGTTACCAAGATCAGCTAACTCTATCGATCTCACTGATATCCCTCCTCATCATAGAAAAAAGCACTCATAAAGGAAAAAACCGGGCCTGGCACAGGGATTGCTACTGTTCAAAGACAACCTCCTATCTGTGACTCCTAAATGGAATACTTTATGATCTAGGATAGGCCCATACATGTGGCCTGTGGTTGTACCCACAGGAAATACATATAGGAGGTTAAAAACTTGGAGAAAAAGCACACGTGTCAAAACTAAATGCGGAACTTGAACTGCTGTCCTGAGGTCGATTTTAGCAAATTAATTCATCTGTGGTTTATGGATACTTTTTTTTTGTCAACAATGCTGATTCCTTTGTTGAGGTTGCCTTAGTTTGTTAAGAGTCCTTATTGCAGTGTAATAAGAGGCAGTGTGCTAGAATTTCATATGCAATATGTGAATTACACCCAGCCAGTCATTTTTGTTTTTAAATGGTGGCCCCAGCCTCAGTCAGTATGTCAGTGTTTTATTTAGAACAGCAGTTTTCAATAAGGTAGAAAATAACAAATTAAAAAGTGATTTTTTTCATAATAGAAGTACAAAAAGAACCTCAATTAAACTCTGCTTCATTTCTTTGGCCTGTGTATAGACATTAACCCTCACTTGATGTCCAGCAGTAAATCAAAGGATGGAGAAGGGTAGTTGCAAAGCAAGGTTAAAATTGTTGGGAAGGATAGCCTTGATAATTCGTAGACTGAGAAGACTCATCCCTTTTCTGTTAAATCCAGGAATGCCTCATGATAGAAGAAGGATATAGCCTGTTGTTTAAAAGGGTTAGGATTATGAGTTATAAGTCAGTGACATGATGAAGGCATAGATAGCATACTTGTCAGATTTGCAGATGACAGGAAGCCAGGAGGGATAGCTAACATATTAAATGACAGACAAAAGACCCAATAAGGTCTCAACAGGCCTGAGCTGTAGGTCATAGCCAAGAAGATGGAATTTAGTAGATGTAAATATAAAACTTTATGCTTAGTATACAAAAAAATCGACCTCATAAATACAGGATCAGGAGGCATGACTAGAAAATAGTTCCTGGGGGGAAAGATCTAAGCTCAGTAGTGGTGGTACCCATCTATAGCCCCTGATTCTAGGGAAGTTGAGGCTGGTGGATCACTTGAGATTGGGGAGTTCTGAGCTGCAGTGGGATAAGCCATTCAAATGTTTGTGCTAAGTACAGTTTCGATACTGTGAACCCTTAGGGACCACCAGTTTACCTAAGATGAAGTAAACTAGTCCATCCCGAAATCAGACAGGTCAAATCTCCTTTGTCTGTCAATGATGAGATCAAGTCTATGAGGAGCTCCCCTGTACTTGCAACCAGGGTGAGATAGGAAAAAAAATCTCAGGGTGTTTGTGGCTTGCAGTCTCAGTGAGGCCAAAGTGTTGCATCCAACCAAAAGACTAATGGATTTGTTGTTGTTTTTTGCGTTGAGAAGCATAGTATCCAAAAAGGAGGAGAAAAGAATTCAACTGTATTCATATCTGAGTGGCGTTCTGCTCTGAGCACAGTTTCAGAAAGACATGGACAAGCTGGGCACCCAGGCTAGTCAAAAGGACTAGGGACCATGAAATGAGCATCGGTTGATGGTACTGGAGATATTTAGCCCGGATAACAAAAGTCCTAGGGACGTGATAGCAGTCTTCATGATATGAAGGATTGTCATATTGAAGAGAGATTATAATTAATGCTTCATTGTCTGTACTTACAGGAGCTTAGTCTTGTGTTCATGCCAATACTTCCATCTTCTTTATGTATTTTCTTAAAAATCCAACTTGATCACCTACACTGGTATTTTTTCAGCAGCTTGTCTTTTCTTCTTTTTTTAATCAGAATTTTGCATAGTCTTTTGTCATCAAGATTCCATTTTTGAGAATATTCTCTTGAGCCAACTGTAGATTTTGTTTTTAATCGTAGCATCCTACCCATGCTATTTTTTTTCCTGAACGCTTTGAAACATGATAGCTGCCTTCAAATCTGTGAAGGCTTGTCATGAGGAAGAGGAATTATCCTTGTTTTGTTTGGCCCCAGAGGGCAGAATTACAAGGACTGGGTTGATGTTGCAGGGAGAGATTTTTGTCTCAATACAAGGAGGTACTTCCTAAGATTTCTAGCAGTCCGAAAGTGAAACAAGTTGATTCACTGTCTTGTGACATCACAGGATATCTTTAGGAGGAAACTAGATGACTGGTTAAAGATGTAGATAGAATTTGTACTTTTCTGATTAAGTATGCATTGGATAGATGACTTCTGAGGTCCTTTCCAACCTCAGAATTGTATGTGCTTCCTATTCTGGTAGGAATCAATTCTGAGTGAGTCTTCTGTGGAACTTTGCTCATTTCAATGAGACTAATAATAGCTTACATTTATATAAAGATCTAAGATTTAGGGAAATTGCTCCTTTCCGATAGTTCTTTGAGGTCGGTGGTAAAAGCATTCTTGTGCCCATGACTTTCACAGATCACAAAGTTAGTAAGTGTTGGAGGTGGGATCTGAATACAGGCTCCCCCATCCAATGTCAGCACTTTTTCTACTACATCAGCTACAAAAAGCAAGATGGTTATTGAATGAAATGGCGGGACACAGACATAATTCTTTTATAATGGCACTTGTTCCACATAAAGAAGTATAAAATAAGGACTTTGGACTTGGCTTATAATGAAATGAGGACTTTTAAATGGGGGAGGGGGAGGGTTGGTAGGAGAATTAAATTATTAAGGTAACAAATGATTAAGCCACTTGGGTAACCATGTAGAAACTAATGATTTTAAAGTGGAAGAAGGAATTCGTTCATTCATTCAAAAAGTTTGGAGTGTTTGCTTTGTACAAAGTATTGTACTAGATGCTTTTTGGGGATGACAGGAGGAGGAATAATTCTTGCCTTCAAGGAATTTGTCTAGCTTTTCCTAGTTGAATCCCCAGTGCCTTAGCACAGTACCTGGAGTATAATAAGCATTTAATAAATGCTATTTCATTTATTCATTCATTCAGAGTTAAAGTAGAGAAGATCTTGTGCACAAATAGGAATATATAGAAGGAAAGATAGAAGGGTAGAAGAGAAATCTGACCCAAACCTAGACTCACCTCCATACACAGTATTTCCAAGCAGATTACTACACCAAATCTCTAAGTTGGATTCTGTGTTTCCATTCAGAATTTCAGCTAGGATGCTGAAAAAATGGAGGGCATCCAGAAGCTGGCAACCAGGAGAGTTAGGGGTCTGTATTATCAGAGACTGCATGTGTTAAGCCTGAAGGAGAGACAATTCAGGAGAAACTCGATAGTGATCTGTACATATTTGGAGAGTTGCCTTGTAAGTAGCACCAGTTCTGTTTTGTGCTGCTTGATGGGGCAAAATGGAAACCAGTAGAATGTTATCTTGGTTTAATGTATAAAAAAAGCTTTAATGTATAAAAAAAAACTTTCTTGTTCAGTAGTATAACAGGAACAGGCTATCTCAAGAGGTACTGATATGGATATGTTCAAGCCAAAAGTAGATGGCCGTCTCTCTGGGCCATGGTAGAATGGATATACCTACACAAGTTGGGGGTTTGAATTTTGTGATATTTTTTTTTCTAGTACTCAGATTTTTTCATTCTATGATTCTTTCTACCTGGACATGTTTACTACAAGTCTGGTAGAACACAGAGAGGTCTTAAGACATAGAATGAAAATATCATGTCTGTAGGTCTTCCCAAGTCCAGTGTACTTGACACATTCACAAATTAAAAAAAAAAAACCTTTCAGAGAAGAGTGTGTCGTTGGGCAAGGGAGAAAGTGAGGAAGAAAGGGAAGAAGGGGAATGGACCTGTGTGAAAATATCTGAAACCTAAAGCAATTTCTCAGGAAATTTTAAAAAAATCTTTCCCACTGTCTGTTGATCTCTTTTCCAAAAGAAGAATGCAGTCAACTAACTCTCTGGCACTATGCCCCTTCCACCCATACCTGCTGATTCCTCAAACACCCCCCCCACCCCCACCATCTCCCCAGCTCTGTTGATGAAAGACAGGCAGAGCCTGAGCATTCCAAGTATTCACAGAAAATCCCATCTTTCAGATCTGAGGGTGAGGGTGGGAGACATGGGGGGGGGGCTCTTTTTTTTAAAGAGGAACAGATTACATTCTTGAGTCTTTTGCCATGTTGTAAACAGAACTGAGCACACAGCATTCCTTTACATGCATATATCCCTGTTTTCAAAACATAGGTCTGGTCCCTTGGAATTTAGTGTTTGTCTCAACGCAGCTCTTCTCTTCATCTGGGATTTCACTTAATACTCCAGTATTAATGATGGGGAGGTATGAAACAGGTCTTTCATTCACCTCACTTTTCTTCTTCACCCTTTCCCCGCCCCCTATCTTTTCTAATTATGTTTTTAAGCCTGTAAATGTTTCCGAGGGCAGTGCCCAAATCTAAGTGCTTCTTATTATTACAATGTGTGGGTGGTTTCACCCTGCTTCTTCATGGCCTCCAGCTTGTATCCGTCTTTTCCTTGTTACTCCTCCAAAATGTTCCCCACCCAAGAAAAGAACCTCGGCGAGTGGAAAGGAGCTATTTGTCTTCTTCGAATAGCATCCTGCTGTTTTTGGTGGGGGTGGTGTTATTGTGTTCACTTTTTCAGCCTTTTGTTGCATTGTGCCTTGTTGGGTTTGTCAGATGTTCAAACGGGACATAGAGGTGGGGGAGCAGTGGAAGCTTAACTGAACACTGAGAACCTGGGGTCCCTAATCTCTTCCTGAGGGGGTCCTGTAAGATAGTGGGTTTAAGGGGACAGATGAGGGTAATGGAAAGGAGTAAGTGACGAGGGTACAATTTAGTACAATTCAACAAGTATTTGTAAATATCCTACGCTGCAGTGAGTTCTGTACTAGGTGCTAGGGAAATAAAAAAGAGCAGATTAGTCCCAGCTCTCCAGTGAGTTTCATGTGTTCTTCCTTCCTTCTCTCCTCACTAAACAGATTTTTGTTGAACTACCAAGGGACTTCCTAGTAACTTTCTGCTTCAGTTCCAACTAATCCACTATCCCAGTGATAGCATGTAAAATAGAAGTTTATACAAAATGATATAGGGAGCATGGGGGAAAAATTTTTTTTAATAACTTTTATTGTCATTGGATAGAGAAGTTGGGAGAGAATCATGCATTTGTTATTCAGTCATATCTAACTCTTCATGATCACATGGATCATACCATCTATGGAGTTTTCTTGGCAAGCATACTGGAGTGATTTGTCTTTTTCTTCTCCAGTGTATTAAGGCAAGCAGAGAGGTTAAGTGACTTGCCCAGGGTCACACAGCTAGTAACTCAGGTCTTCCTGACTCTAGGCCTAGCCCTCTATCCAGTACACCACCTAGCTGCCTCTTAGGCAAACAAAACCTAGGGGTTAAGTGACTTGCCCAAAGTCACACAGTTAGTAAGTGTCTCAGGCCACATTTGAACTCAGTCTTCCTGACTCCAAACCCAGGGCTCTGTGCTATCTAGCTGCACCCAGTCATGCATAACTTGACTTAAATTCAAAGGCAAATCAAAGCCTATGTTAAGGCTAGATTTTAACATCATTGTTCAAACTAAAAGGAAATTTTTTGTAGGCCAGGTAAGGACACATTCCCTTTAAAATATAAGGGATTTTTAGTTAATTATTTGACTATGGTCTACATGTATTTAATATTGTTTGAGATAGAAATAAACTCATTTGGAATAAAGGATACACTATAAGTAAACAGCATTGAAAGTAGCTTTGCAATAATAATATTTAATAATAATGGCCACCATTATTGTAACATTTAAAGCTTTATAAAGAGCTTGCCTTATGACAACTCTATGAGCTAAATAGTATATTTTTGTTCTATGAAACTGATTTTGAAATGAGCACACTAAAACTTACATATCCGAATTAGTGACATCCTCTTCAATGTAGTCAAAATGGGGGCGACCAATTCCATCCCAAAATACTCAAATGGATTTGGTATCTTGTTGCTCTGAATATGTCCCTCCAGTTATGTAGATTCCACCCCATCCAAGTTTGTCCATTTTGGGGACTCTTGTCCAAGCCTTCTTATAGATTTGGAAACCCATAGATAGTTTCATAGGCTTTTACCTTGCCCTTTCTTGACATCACAAGAAGGTCAGTGTGGATACAGGCTATCCAGCTTGCCTTCATTCTTACCACATGACTAGCCTGACTCCTTTGCTGCATGTATGTTTTGTATAGTGGTTTTGCACTGGTTTTCAATCATAAGTCCTTCTTTGAAATATATAGTAGTCTGATCACATCTGCCATATGCCTCTCCATTACCCTCTGGGTGATATTCATTTCTACTTCTTAAGAGGATTATAGTATTCCATGACTCACAGCCATACAACAACATTGGCAGAATATTCATATTAAAAAGATGTTGCTTTTTATCAGAGTTAAGTGTGAGGTTATTAAAAAATTTTTTGCAGTTTGCAAAAAGCAGTCTACCCCCTTTTTGGCCTATTTCAGGCCCAATCCATGAAATTTATTATGTTTTTTTTTTTTAATCAAGACTTTGGATTTTATCAGTGTAGGGAGTCTTATAATTTAGAAAACTTTTTCTACAGAAGAAGTTTTTTTGCACCTTAGAATATTAGAGTTTCTTAGGTCACTAAGAGGCTGGTTGACTTGCTCATGTTCACAAGGCTAAAATGTGTCAGAAAAAGGACTTGAGGTACATGGTTCTTCACATCTCCAAGACTAGCCCTGTATCAGCTGTGTGGTGCTATCTCATACTTGCCATAGCTATTCAAAACACCTTTGGAATTTCTTTGGAGAAGGACCTGCACAACAACATCAATAATTCTTTCTCATACTTTCAGTGGGGAAAGGTCTTCATCATTTAATAGTGGATTTCATTTGCAGAAATAGCCATGAGAAGCTTAAGGGACAGAAAGGAAAGCACAAAGGAAGAAACTCATCACAGCTATGTTTTACCCCTTTGACTCACAACTTTATGCATGATTGTTCCTTCTTTCATTCACTTAATGATGTCCTTGAGTACCTGTGGTTAAATGGTCTTATGACTTCAGGCAAAGACTGGATAAGCACTTATCAGATGTAGTTATAAGAGGGATCCTTACTCAGATACAGGCTGGACTAAATGGCCTCTGAGGTCCCTTCCTACTTAAAAGCCCATGATTCTAATTTCATACCAACTCCGGCAAATAGTGTGGGAAATCAAGCTGGGGGATTCTTCAGGGAGTTAAAAAGGAGGTGTAAGCATAAAGTAATGGACTTAATTGTTCAGAATAATTCTTTACTTATATTTGAAGGCTTTCCTTTCCAGGAAAGATTTTCCATAAGTATTATGACAATGAGCAGAATCATGGGACTTCTCAAGGGGACTAATTTGGAGGCTAACATTAACAGTTCCAAAAGCCACATAGATGGGTACCTCAGAGGTCATCAATTACATGAAATGATATGATATATATTTGGGGGAAAAAACCCTCTCTTATTAGTCACCTTATATATAGGGCCTTTACTGACATGTTTAAGGGGACACGAGCCAGTCAAACCTGTATGTAAAGCAGTTCTTTAACAAATCATATTATGGTATAGGGGAAGAGATTAACCATATTGTACTAGCAAGTATACCTTTTATTTTACTTTTTTTTTCCCTTCAAAAAAAGAACAGTCAAGTGACGCAGTAGATAAAGTGCATGACTTAGTGACAGAAAGACATGAGTTCTCCAGGCGTTATTTTCTTCCTTAAGATTTTGGACCTCTTTTTCCGATGGGTTAATTTTCTTTTCATAATTTTCTTAGATTGCCTTTATTCTTTTTCCTAATTTTCCTTGTTTGATATCTTTCTTATTTGATTTTTGAATTCTTATCCTCCCTCAGATACCTAATAACCATATGATCCATGCACAAGTTGCTTATTTTGGCAGCCACAGTTTCTTCACCTCTATAATGCGTATAATACTAGGACCCACATCAAGAATTCTCTGAATTTCATCTGAGATAAGATAGTGCTTTGCAAATCTTAAAGTGTTATATAAGTGTTTGTTATTGTTATTATTATTCAAACACTTCCTTCTTAAAAAGCATGCAAATGTTATCACCATAATGAGGTAGTTGTGTAAACATAAAACTTGATTATTCATTTTACTCTAAATGTGGATAAAGAGGGTAAGGCATTCCCTCATGGAGGATCCCTTTTAAAAAGCTCTTTTCCCAAACATTTTAGAAGCATGCAACCTTTCCCAGATCTCCAAGTAGCCAATACCAGTGGAAATTTGATCTGGTAGCTAGCTCTCTCCTACAAGTTGAATGTAGCGTTTTTGTGAAGTTACATCATTCCCTGAGCCAATAAAACAAGTCCTGTCCTGCTAACATCAAAGCAGAAAGCAGCTTACAAGGAGAAATAGCTTTGGGATGAATTGGCTATGTACCCTATGAATAACGAACGTTCACCAAAGATTATTTAGAGTGAATAGTAACTGTAACTCCATTAAACATGCCCTACTCTGTGTACTTTATAAACAGAGGTGCTTTTCAGACTCAGAAAGCAAGAACGTACTGTTTCTTAAGTTTATATTAAGCAAGTGCCCCAATAGGCATTTTGAATGGTTTTCCTCTGTCACTGTCAAGGAATGAACATTGGGATTGCTTTAACTTCTGGGTTTTTGTGTAGAAATTCCACATTAATCTAGCCAATGACTATTTTTTTAAAATGTCACCTATGAATCAAGCACCACACCAGGTGTTGGGGGAGATACCAGAGCAATGAAGTCTTGCCCTGCCCTCATGGAGCTTACAATTTAATTGGGGGTTTTAGTATGTATACAGAGAGAGAGACATAATAAATTGACAACTGTACTAGAGATAAGATTATCTGAGCATGAGTAGTATTATCTTCTTTCTGACTTTGGGTTCAAGGAATGCCTCATGAAAGAGGCAGCATGTTAGCTGAGTCTGAAATTATTTCTGAATGCAGAGATGGGAGCAGAGAGGACATTCCCATATGTAGGGGGAAAGGACGAACAGCATGGCATGGAGAAAGGAAAGGGATGGACTGGTCACAAGCAGGAGATAATGAGCAGTTTAGTTCAGCTGGAGTATAAAATGGATAGTGGAGATAAAGCTTGAAAACTAAAGAGGTGCAGGTTGTGGAAAGTCTTAAATTTCACTTCAGGAGTTTGAACTTTATTTATCGGACAATAGGCAGCCATTGGAAAATTTTTTGCAGAAAAATGACAGCTTGAATCAAATTTATAAAGCAATCAGTAGATGCTAGACTTTGTGCTAGGGCTGAGTATGTAAAAACAAAAAAGGAAAAACAGTTGTGACCCTCAAGGAACTGTCTTTTTACCAAGGGGCAGAAAATGTACAAATACAAGAAAATGCCAGTTAAGATCAGATCAATACATAAAGATTAATCTGATGATGGCATTTAAGGATGCATTGGAAACAGAGAAAACTGGAGTGAAAGAAACCCCCTTGTAATGTACTCTAGTACTGTGGGTAGATGAGAATACTTTTATGAATAGGAGACATGTCAACAGCCATGTGGTGATTATAGACATTCATCTACAACACAAAAATCAGTTTCTTGTGTTTTAATTGATCATCAGATTGTAGAGTGTTAGAGCTGGAATGTAAGTTAGAGAAATTCTGTTCCTTTTGCTGCTAGTGCTCCGGTCCTCTTTCATTTTTAAATGAGGACATCACATAGAACTGAAAAGATTTACTCAAGTTCACATGGTGATTAGTCAAAAAGTTCTAGGATCCTGGGTCCTAGAACCCAGGACTTTTAACTCCTATGCCCAATGTTTTTTCTACCACACCATGCCACTCAAGTATGGTGACCCAGAAACCCCAGAAAATATACAACAGAGATTTCCCATGCTCTGCCCTTGTATCCTTACGTGTCACTCAACTTCAGTGAAGCTCAGTGGTAGCCATCTCCAGTTGTTCCATGCAATTTATCAAGAGCCTATGAAAAGGGAATCATTGAGTCCCCTTCCTTTTAAAAAAAAATTTCTTTTAAAATTTTCTTTCTTTTTTACATTCTTTGGTATCTTTTATTTATAAAGAAACATAGCCTTTATTTCCAAATATATCATTCCACTCTCTCCTACCAAAGAGCTGCCTTTGGTAACTAAGAGTATAAAATAGAAGGGAAAAGGGAGATACTTTATTTCTTTAGTTTCAGTCTAGATTTCACTAAAAGTAAATGACCCTGAGTCAACTTTCTACTAATTTTCAGTCATGGAACTGCTAGATAAGAATGGAAAAGTTATGACAAGAAAAAGTTATGCCATAACTATAATACAATGTTTTCTAACCCATGTAATGATAATCTGCTCTAATAGTACTTTATTATTAACATTATTATTATTATTATTCTATTTAGTACCTTAAGGTTTAAATAGCACTTTCCTTGTGAATTTTGATTTTTCAAAATAAAGACAAGGCAATGAATTTGTGACAGCTTCAGTTTGCCACAATGTCTTATTGAGGGGACATACCTAATATTGTGGCAAGACAGATGCTAACCACCAAAGATAGTTTCACAGGCAGCATGTATGCCCTCACTAGACCAATTAATCGTATTTTCTTGTTTTAGAATTCATAAATATAAAAGGACTCTTGGCTGGCTAATCATTTCTTTCAGGGAAATCTGAGAGGCTTTCTAAAAGAATCTTGGACAACATGCTGTGTGATGTTATACTCATTTTTTTTTTTCCATGGGAAAATGGAGCCAAAAATAAGACCAGTGTGAAAAAGATCTACCTTGCTTCAGGTGAAACTGACAGCCAAAGTTATGACCCTTCTCATAAGGACTGACCCACGTACCCCACTTTGCAGAGCTTCCAAAGGAGCCAGGGAGTTGCCCCCATGAGACATTTTTGGTGAAGAATTAGAACTAGACAGGACAAGAAGATGGGGCAAAAACATACAGCTTAGTGATTTAGGGCCCTCATCCTACACATAAAATGGACCTTAGAATGGTCATTTAACCCAACATCCTTATTTTATACATGAGAAAACAGAGGGTCCTAAAATGTTAAATGACTTGCCCAAGGTCACATAGGTAGTAAGTGGCAATCAGTGTTCAAACTTAGGTCCTGGTCAGTGCTCTTTCCACTGCAAAATAATTCTTAAAAAGTATTAAGAAGACTACACATGCTTCAGAGACCAACTTCAGAATACCCTCTTGTGTTAAGCCTCCTTCAGCTACAACAGTCCACACTCGTCTCTCCCTTTCAAAGTATAGAAGAGAGCTACCAAATCAGATTTCTAGTGGCATTGGATGCTTGGATATCTGCAAAGGGTTTCATGCTTACAAAATATTTGGGAAGAGAGCCTTTTTAAAATATTTGGGATCATAGAATTTCAGAGCTAGAAGCAACTTTGGAGATGATCTAATGCAAACCGCTCATATGAGGAAAGTGGGGCCCAGAAAAGGGTGCTTAATAAAAGCTTGTTGAATTCAGTTGAATTAGAACTAAAGCCTGCTTTTCCTGATTTCTTGTTCCCTCCTTCTTTACTCAAACTATGCTTCCTCATCTTGAACCTATTTATTTTCAGCCTGTACTTTTTTTGTCTTGTTTGTTCAAAGATCCATAGCTTAATCACAGTGATTTCTACCCCAAGTCATAAGAATCTTGGGTATGGCATGGCTATATTAATAACAGTAGTAATAATAACATCTCTCTTTAGTGCATTGAGGTTTACAAAGCATTTTGCTTCTAATGTCCTTATAAATCGAATAGTACAAGTTCTATTATGCACGTTTTATAGTAGAAGAGTCAGAGGCTCCAAGAAGTTTAAACAAACAACTAGTAAGTATCAGAATGGAGAATGAAACCCAGATTTCTTGCCTGCAAGTCTAATATATTCTGTACTATATCTTGCATTACTCTGATCTGACCTCATCTTTTTCTCCTTTTTTGGTTGGTTCTCATGGGAAGCTGTCTCTGAGTATGGAGAAACGTGCACCATTGCCTGTTTACACCACAGGGCTATACTTTGATTCAAAGCATGGTGAGATGGAAATGTTCATTTACTCCTTGGCTCTTAAAACTTCAGTGCATCCCATTACCTATAGAATAAACCCCAAACTATTTGGTCTGCAAGTTGAGATCCTCTAAAAGAAAGGTACTGCAAGCTTGCCTAAGTGCAACTAGAACCAGATTGAAGTATAGTTGGAAAATGTTTAAGAAAATAAATAAAAATCCAGTATAACCCAGATAATATTAATTTGTGGTTTTCTAAGTTGGTATGCTGCTTGTAAGGATCCATTTCTATTTGAGTTTGATACCACTGCTCTAAAATCTGACTACATTATATCTTTCTGTCCTCTCTCCAACAAAGATGTGAACTTTCTGCTCTAAATAGACTAATTGATAAGCCAAATATTCCCTGATCTTTCCTGTGTTTTAACATTTTTGCTACCTAGAATGCCCTTCCTCTCAGTCTGCCCTCTCTGAATCTTACTTCTGTTTCAAGGATCAACTTAGATTGGATCCTTCCCTAACTACTCCAATCTTACTCCCATAACATGTTTTATCTGTTGGACTCATGCTTAAATTCTGCCTTGTGTTATTAGTTATCTTTTCAGTCATATAAGTAATGCAATGGAAACAACATCTGGGGAAGACCTACTAAAATCATGAATTATAGGATGGTAGAATTTGAAGGGACCCTCAGGACCCAATCACCTCGTTCTACCATGTTGTCACCTTAAATAGACTTTAAGGTCCCGGTGGGCAGGGGCTGTGTCATCCTTAAGATATATGCATCAGGGGCAATGCAAAATCTTTAGTAGGCCCCTAAAACCTTTCCCTAAAGCTAATTCACAATATTTAGAGCAGAGACTTTAGTGTTTAGAAGCACATAGAATGACAGATCATTATAGGATCCTAGATCTGGAGTGAAAAGGGATTGCAGGGGCCATGTAGTCCAACCTCTTCATTTTACAGATGAGAAAAATAAGGCTTAAGGATCATGACTAAGTGATTAGTCCCCAGACAGACAGATAGTAAGCATCCAAGCTGGGATTTGAACTCAGGTTGGCTGATTTCAAAGCCAGGGCTCTTCCCCTGTACCATGCTCCTTCCTCTCTGAATTAAGCCTCTTCAATATTGGTTTCCTAGAGATGACTTTCCTAAGTGAAGAATAAATATCACATTAAGAGCAGGTTTCTGGATGGACTGAATAAGCTATTCCCAGGATTCTGAAGGCAGCCTTGACAAACCAGAAAGAATCAGGACTTAAACTCAGTGTAGCCCCAAAAATTTAGAGGACAGGAACCCTGGGAGGCAGCAGTTTGTTGTTTCAAATCCTCTGAAACCCCTCAGGGACTGCACCATCAGTAATGGCCCCTGAAATCCCTAAGGGCTCTGAAGGGCTCAGTCAGTGCCCTCTTCTCCTCAAAAATAAAAACACCAGAAGGAGAAAACTTCACATTTTCCCAGTTGCAGAGAATAACATTGGCTATCACTTAGCAGCTAGTCATTGAAGATTCCCATGAGTTAGTTCTTGATGAGAATCCTTGACCCAATCCTTTTCTTCCTTCGCAACTTGCATAAATGAGAAAAGAGGGCAGTGACAGCTCAAAATAGATCTCTGAATGTCCTTAATTTGATTTTTCTTTTTTCTTACATCTCAAACAGAGAATTTGAGCAGTAATTGCTATTGTTTAAACTTCTATTAACCCCGTAGATACCCAAAGAATTCATTTTAAAGTAACTGGAAAAATTAAGTTCTGCTGTGAGTAGGAGAGAGAGAACTTGAATTCTAAGTATCCATAGAGCTCTCTGATTCTTTGACTCCATGTTGTAGTTCCAATATCCCATCACAGTATCATAATGCAGGTTTGCAGTCATTCTATTTTCCCTTACTGGGTTTGCTTCTGGGGTACTGTAGGGGAAAGACAGACAGTGACCTACTATTTTTCTCCATGGGAAAGAAAGCATGACAATGATGGTGATGATGATGATGACGACAACACAAGAAATACCTCCCAGTTCCTTCCTAGAGACTTTGAAAGAACTTGAGTTTGGTGCAATAAGAAAAGAGGTCCAGATTCATCTTGCCCGAGCTGCCACTGGAGAAGTGCTCTGAAGCAAGGCCATCTCATATTTCCATGCATGTCGATGGGGAAGAGAAGTTGTAAGCTTCCCTTCGAGATTGCCACAATCAAGCATACAGCTCCAGTAAGAAGCATTAGGAGTAGGATTTGGAAAAATGGCAAAAATAGAATAAGAATCTGCCTGGGATATCATCTGTAGGGAAATCTTATGCTTCTAATTTTCTGGACTCAGAAATAGATCCATCATTGAATACAATTTGTGTGATCATAATGAGGCAAATCTCAGAAGAATTAGAGTCAGGATTAAGAATTATATTAATAATAATGATAATAACTCACATTTACATGGCACTTTAGGGTTTGCCAAGCGCTTTACATATATTATCCCATTGGTTGGGAACTGCAGGAATCCTTATGCTGTCACCATAGGGAACCACTTAATATAATTAGGAAGCTGAGTGGACTAGTGGATGGCAGGCTCAGCTGCCTCAAACTGTCAGATTCAAAATCTTGGAAAATTCAGTTACCTGGATCCCAGAATCATTTCTCAAGGGAAACAATGGAGTGTTGTCCGTAGTTTCCACTGACCTCCAGAGGAAACTCACTCAGTGTTTTCCTTCCACTAGTTTGGGACTGGAATAGCTCAACCTGACACTTTTTTTTTCATCAGCAGTTCTTCTTACTCCTCATGAGCTAAATATGGACACACGAGGCCCACCAGTGCATCAGTAAAGTTCATGCACCAGTGCCTCCCCTGCCCCCCAAGCATACAAACCCAAACCAGGTAGAAGGCTCCATGAGGATAATGGAAATAGAAGCATGGCATACCAGATCCTCTATTTTGTTTCCTCCAGTATGTTTCTTTTCAGAAAGGGCTCTCTGTCATTGCTGTAGGGTATCAGGTCACCAAGTGCCTGAACTGATGCCTCATTGTTTGGGAAACTGTTGGGAGAAAAAAAAAACTCAGTCCAAAGAGGCCAAGGGGGTACTGTAGAACGTACTATGAGAAATCAATACTGGCTTTGTTGTGGTGTCAAATTGTAGCCCAGGCTTACAATAAGCCAGTGGATCCCTTGAAGGAAAACAAACTTAGTTCATATTTAGCAGCTATTAACCTGTTTGACCCCATAGGTTTCCCCTGTTCCTATTCCCAGGAGGCCTTTCATAAGGCTAAGAATCTACTCCCAGAGATGGTGTAGACAAAGCAGTGCAGGAAGGCTAAAATGCCCCTGCCTCTGGAAATAGTCTTAGCCAGATTTAAATAAGTAATAAAAACATATTGCTTTTACATCACACCTTATACTTTTCAGATAGTGCACACATTTAGCCTTTCATGTGATTCTCAGAAAACTACCATGACATAGGTTAGTTGGGTATTATTGTAAGGTTATCTCTCATTTTCATGGACAGCTTATACTTCATTTTCTTCATCTTTCAGATGGAGGTAATAATATTTCCAATATCTACTGCCGAAAATTCTACAGAACATAGTTTGCAAACCTTAAAAGGCTAAATGAATGATTTATTTTTGTTATCCTTAAGTTACTTTTTTCAGGGACAGTCTCCCTGGTTAATGCCAGAAAAGAGAGTAGAAGCCAGCAGCTATAGACGACTCGTCTTGTGGATGTCTGCATTCCAATAAATCAGGCTCCCCCCATTTAGAATTAGCATCCAGTTTCTATCTTATGTGTTTAGAAAACGATATGCTCTTATTTTTCTGACTTAGTTGATTGAACCCGGACTAAGAATAAAGAGGTAGTTTCAAAGCTCAGGGGTCTCGCAAATTTACTATGCAAGCTAAGAAAGTCGTGTAAACATCTATCAGCTTTCCTTTGCCCTACTACAAAATGACAGGAAGGGGCTTTCCCCATTAGATGCTAAAAAGATACATGGACTGCATCTAGGCATGGTACAATGTCTTAGGAAAAAGATAAGGAAAGGGAGGGAAGGTGATAAGGATCTTTTCATTCTTGATGACATTTCTGACACTAATATCACTCCCCCATCCCTACTATGGGAGCTCTTTTTTCCTGTGTGGACCCAAAGAACTTAAAATTTTGCCATTCAGATATAATACAGAATTTGATTGGGTTTCTCATTATGCCTTCTACTATTGGTATTACTGCTTGGGGGAGGGGAGGTGGTTGAGGGGAACTTGAATGCAGTCTTCTGTACATGGTTTCTTTCTTCATGGCCCAGTGCAGACCCAAGGCCACTAACTTCTACGCTTGCCCAAGCACTTTTACAGTTTCTTAAATATTGTTCCTAAGTTCTCTTTTCATTGAATATTTTTTCACTTTTTCTCCATACAGAGACTACAAATTACTCCACCAAAACTAGAATTCTCTCACATTACACCAGTTCTCTCCTCTTGGGAGTACCTCTTGCCATGCCTTAGAACACTAGCAGGGTATCTCTCCATACTTCCCCAATGGCCTGGGGGATAAGTGACAGCTGTGAGCTGCTAGATTCCCCACAGTCTCTTGTGTACAGCTGTTCATCCTAACAGCATCCCCGGGGTCTATTAGTTCAGAGGTCATGGCTAGTTCATTTCTACTGTGTCTGTCATGATGCATTGGAAAGGAGAATATTCATTTGAGCTGTAATAGGGAAAGAAGGAATACTCTGAATTCACTGGCAGATATTAAGTATATCATATGTTGTCCATCTTTGTACTAAGGAACTACAAGAAAAGAAGACATGTTCTCTGTTCTTGGGGGATTCCCTTTGTATAACACACATGCACACACACAAGAAATGCTTAATTGTGGGAGGATTTCAAAGGAAACACAAATCCATATAGATCCTTATGCCCGGTGATGGTAGGAGTAACCACATAAACCTACATGGAGGAGGTGGGAAAGATAAATTAGGTGATCAGAAAGTATGGGCATTCCAGGTAAGAAAAATGACAGGGATGAAGATGCTGAGGCTGAAATTGGCAGGGTGCGTGCAGAGGGGTAATGAGGTAACTGGAACAGATGTTACATGTTGAGAAGTAGGGTATAGAATCAGATGATTCAGTTAAGATGAAATCTGAGATGGATTTACAAGTTTTGCAGAGGAATTTAGATTTGAATTAATTAGAAGACAAAGATCCTGAAGTCAGGAAGACCATTGAGGATGCTATTGCAATTATCTAGACATGAGGTAATGAGCATGTAATATAGTGAAAAAGACCATGGATTTTAGATATGAGGATCAGGGCTTGAATCCAAGCCATGTTATTTACTACCAGCATGACCTAGGAAGTCCCTTCTTTACTCTGAGCATTGGTTTTCTTGGTAAAATGGTGATTTCATTGGTGAAGTAAAAGACTTAAAAGGGCTCCCTATCAAACAAAAACTGTTGGAAAACCTGGAAAGAAGTTTGCCAGAAATCGGATTAAGATCAGCAGTTTATACACTATACTGTAATAAGCTCCATATGGATGCATGACTTAAATATGAAAAGTCACACCATTCTTTAAAAAAAAAAGGAGATAATGGAAGCAGATACCTTGTACAACTATGGCTAGGTTATCCAATCTTACTTCTCACTTCTCCTCAACACGGTTTTTCAACTAGTCCATCCTGTTTTCTTACTATTCCCAGCTCACATTAATTTCTACCTTTAAGCCTTTACTTGTATCATTCTTCTTACTTGGAATGCCTATACCTTTTGACTTCCTTTCCTATTCTTCAACACCTCACCCAAGTCTCGCTTCCTTAACTAATAAAGTAATAGAAGCAATAATAAAAAGTAAAATAGATACTTTAATGATATAAAATTTTAAAGATTCTAATGAACAAAATCAGTGCAACTAGAGTAAAAAAAAATGAAGCTACTAATTAGAAAAACGCCTTCACAGCAAATTTCTTCAATAAAAAGCTATTATAGAGACTATATAAGAAATTGATACAAATATATAACAAGAGCTATTACCAAAATGACAAGTGATCAAAGGATATGACCACATAGTTTTCAAAAGAAGTGTAGATTATCAACAGCTGTGAGGAAGAATGTTGCAATTCAGAATTAAAACAACACTGAGATTTCATGTCCTACCCATAAGACTAACAAATCTCAGACAAAAGACAAAAATCTTAAATGTTGGATATATTATAGAATAGTTCTCAACCTGTGGATCGCGACCCCTTTGGGGGTCAAACGACCCTTTCACAGGAGTCACAGAGGTTGCCGAAGACCATCGGAAAACACATCTTTCCGATGGTGTTAGGAACCGAGACACCTCTCCTCTATCCGTCTCCAGGCGGATCTGCCCACATGCAGATACGCCCACATATGAGTATTAAAGGGTCGTGGTATTAGGAAGGCTGAGAACCACTGTATTATAGAAAGATGGACACATTAGTGCATTGTTGATTTGAAATTATCCTACAAAATACATAACTATAAACTCAGAAATGCCACTGCTAGGCATGCAGCCCAGAGAGGGCAAGTGGAAGGGTCCTCTGGAGAGAAATATTTAAAGAAGCCTTTTTTATGGCAGCAAAGAACTAGAGATAATGAAGTGTCCTTGAAATGAGAGACTGCTGAACAATTTCTTATGATACAAGATGAATATGGAGAATTTGGGGAAACTTTGGTAGACTCGTATAAACTGATGCAAAGTAAGTTAGGAGAACTAGGAGAACAAGTTATAAAACCATCACTGTAATGTCAGGAAAAACAGCAGTGAAAAGCATAAAAACATTTTACTAATCATGAGTTCAGTGAACTGATAGTGAAACATGTTTTCCTCTGATTGGCACAGAGGTGGTAGACTAGAGATGCAAAATGAATCAAGTGTTGACAACCATAGCCAATGTGTCAATTTGTTTTCTTACATGTACTTCTTTGTTGCAAGGGAAGGTCCAGTGGCAGGGAAGGGGAGAGGTGAAGGGAGTCACTGGCTACTGACAGTAAGATTTTTTTAAACGCAAATTAGTAAAATGTTTATTTTTTAAGAAGAAAATGAAGGAATTGGAATACATGAATTCACAATTCTAATGCTCCTTCTATGCTCTAAATCTATGATTCTGTGAACTTGAGTGTTGGCAGAAGAAATCCAATTTAACATTCAGCCTGTTTTATACCAAGCACTGTACTAGCCACTGAGGAAACATAGGCCAAAATGAAAACTCGCCCCCCCTCAACCCTGGAAGTTTATATTCTCCTGGGAAATGCAGCATATGTGCAAATATGTGTTACAGAGAGAGCTTAGTGACTGGAAGAATCAGGAAAGGTTTCCCATGTGTAGTGGCCCCTGAGATATACCTTTAAATAAAACTTAAAGGAGATCACTAAGCCAGGGATGGGAAGGGATTGGGGGCAGAAAGTGGGGGGTTATTCAAAGTATCAGACTCTGAAATATAAGGTTAACTTTTGAGAACAGTAAGTAATGCAGTTTACCAGGGACAGAGTGAATTAATATAAAATAAATCAAGAAGGGTAGGTTCGAGTCAGATTTTGATAGATATAGAGATAGGGATAGATTTGTGGTTTCATCTCTAAGGAACCTCCCAAGTGAATAAACTTCCTCTACTAATTCAGTTTAGGGCTGCTAAGTGGCACAATGGATAGAGTGTTGGTGCTGGAGTCAAGAAGTTCTGAGTTCAGATGTGGCCTCAGACACTTACTAGCTATGTGACCCTGGGCAAGTCACTTAACCCTGTTTTCCTCCGTTTCTTCATCTGTAAATGAGCTGGAGAAGGAAATGGCAAACCACTCCAGTATCTTTGCCAAGAAGATCCCAAATGGGGGCCATGAAGAGTCAGACGTGACTGAAATGACTGAACAGCAATGCAGGTTAGCTCCTTCTCTCTAACTTATAGTTATAGAAAGTTGCCTAGAATAGATCTTCCTAAACTTTTTCCACCCTGGAGACCCCTTTTCCACATTTCAGCAGCCTTTTGTTGGTGTTACATGGCCCGTGGGTATGCACAGTACAAAATGTGCATGCTTTGTGTTCAGAACCAAGGCTGCAGTGAAGTTGTGCAATGCAGCATGGGCAAATGCTGCCAGAAACACCTCAGATTCATTATGCGTCTGAGTTTTAATTAATTTTTGGTCATTACACACTCAGAAACCTTTTATTATTGCCAGATTTTTTGCGACCCCATATTGGGTCATGACCCACAATTAAGGAAGCTCTGGCCTAAAGCAGAGACTTCAAATACACTGCTCTGTAGCATTATACTCACGATATTCCGAGTGTAGCCCAAACCAGATTAAAATGTAATTGGCAAATATTTTACAAAAGAAATAAAAATATGATAAAATATACATAATATTACACGCTAAAAACATGGCTACTGTTTGGATTGGTGGAGGAGGGAGAGGAAGGAGGAAGGGAAATTTAAGAATCCAGGATGACTCCCGGTTTCCAGACCTGGATGATTCAACAGGAATGACAGATTTTGAAGGAGGGGTAAGTTTAGAGGGGAAGATAACAGGTTTGTTTTTAAACATATTGAGTTTGAGACACCTAGGGAACAAACAAGTAGAGATGGCCAGTTGGTGGTTGGAGATGCAGAGATAAATCTCAGGAGAGGGATTAGGACTGGATGTAGAGATTTGGGAATCATCTGCTTAGAGAAGATAATTGCACCCACAGGATCTGATAAGATTTTTGAGTACAAGCATAAGGAAAGTAGAGAAGGGGGGAGTTACACAGCTTTGAAGGGTCACTTAGGGCTAGGAAGCAGCATAGAGAGAAGGAGACAAGTATGAGAGGAATTTTGAGGAAAACACTGACAGGGTTTGGTGCCTGGATGGGGAGAGTAGATGGTGATTCCAAGGATTCCCTTTCTTTACCATTCCAGACAGTTCTGGCAGTTGCAGAAGACAGCCTCCTATATGAGAATGCCAGACAAATACCAGCACCTGGCCTAAAAGGGGCGATTCATTGCCCTGCTGCACAGACCAAATAAGGAGGGAGGCAAGTCTGGCTCCTTTTCTTTCTACCTAGGCTGGGCTTATAACAGTTCTGAACAGCAGGGTATTAAGAGATGAGAGGCCCAGACTACCAAGTATTTCCTTTCCAATGAATGCTACTTTATGGCTTGGGCTGTATATCTCATCTCCTAGACATGTTTCCATGAACAAGGAAAGCTGAATAGATTGTTGGGGGCAGTTGTCCCATTGCTCGGTGGTGCCTTTGTCTTTGTTGGGTTCTCCCTTGAGCTGATGCTCTCCAAGGGGAGCATGCTGGCAAAACTGCATTCCCACCTAGCCAGTAGCCTTACCTAGGGTTGAAGCACTGTTTTCCTAACTCTGCTGGGCATAGCAACTGACTTTGCAGAGCACTTTTTGGGGGGTTTTTGTTTGGGGATTTTTGTTTATTTGCTTATTTGTTTTTGCCAATAGGGAGGCACAGTTCATTGCTACAGCAGCTTGTCTGGCAACCAGGTTCCCTGTGGAAACCCAGGTGATTGCCCTGTTAACAGTTCCACCTCAGAGGAAAAGGCCTCTGCTTTGTTTTCATATAGCCTCTCATGATATAATGGGACAGGGAAGCTTCAAATAAACTGAAGTCCAGGAGATAGCTAGGTGGCTCAGTGGATAGAGTACTGGGCCTGGAGTCAGGAAGACCTGAATTCAAATGTGGCCTAGGACGCTCACCAGCTGTGTGACCCAGGGCAAGTCACCTAGCCTCTGTTTGCCTTAAAGGACTAAAGAAGGAAATAACAAACCACTCCAGTATCTCTGCTTAGAAAACCTGACATGGGATCACAAAGAATTGGATACAGTTGAATGACTCAACAATCACAAGACCCAATAGTCACTTTGGCTTACTTCTTTATCTTTCTATCCTCAGCACCTAGGACAGTGCCTGGCCCATTGTATGTGCTTAATAAATATGTTGGTTATTGTTGTCCAGAGACTATTAGACCTGAGGGTTCATTCTTTTACAGATGAGGAAACTGAGGCTCAGAGATATTAGTGAGAAAGCTAAGAATCAGGAACATCTCCTTTTGTTCCCACCTTAATGCTCTTTCTGCACACCATTCTAACTTTCTTGGTGGGGGAAGGACAAAAAAATCCACTTTTGTCTCTTATGGACAAAAAAAACCATTTAGTGTGACTACAAGTCACATGCGTGGTGTCACTACTCAGTCTCAGATTTTCTTTGGCTTTTTAGTGCTCTAGGATAATATCCTTTCCAGTTCTTTCTTAACAGTAATACCTTGTATTGGTGCAGCATTTGATGCTTTTCCAATGGATTTCTGATTCAAGGCTCAAGGAAACCCTGTGGCAGGGGAAGATAGTCTCTAATGATAGTCTTTCTAACACACAGGGAAAATAAGACCCAGGGAGGTTAAGTGAATTTCCCAGGATCACACAGCAAGTCATCATCAGAGCTAGGAACAGAGCCCTGGTTTCTAGCTTCCTAGTCTAATACTCTTTCTACTATAGCATACTGTAAAGTGCTTGAAAATTCCACCCCAGCCCCTTTAACCCACGACAAATTGCTTAATCACAAGTTCTTTCCTTCTATCAGTTGTGGCCTTTCCTTTGGTACACAGATCAATCCCTCTTACCCACAGAACACTGTCTCAGAGGATCTGTTATTGACCAGCTATCTGCCAAGGGGGAGGATGGAAACCTGAGTTCTATCACCAATGCCCCTCATCCCTCTTCCTCTCCATATAGCCCCAGCTATTCCAGCCTTCTCTGTTGTCATCTACCTCTAACTAACTTTGCCCCAGGAGCCTGCTAGGGGAGAATTGACTTACTGCCCCAGAGCCCTTCTCCATTGACTTGGAGTCTGAGCCTGTTGTTGCTTCCCAGAAGGCATTAGCTACAGGTCAGACAAAAGAGGGTTAGTGACTCATTAGGTAGTACTTTGGTCGTGGAATCATTAATAATATCATGGCCTACTCCTCAGTGTAGTACTTTAGAAGACAAGTGTGGTCTAGGGCTATGTTAATAGAGCAGAATGTTCAGAAGGAGGAAATTGATTTTTTTACCACATTCCACCATAGCCTCACCCTATAGAAAGTACTGTGTGTCCTCCTCATGGACTTTGAAAATCTGGAGCATAGACCCTGGTGCCTACTGCTCCCTCCGTGTTCACAGAAGAGAACGTGGATGGTCAAAAAGGCCACCACTGTCGGCCCTCAGCACCACTACCATGCATCCTTCCACTGGGGACAACACATCCTCAGGCCAGGGCTACAGGAAGAGCTGGTTGCCTCAAGTCAACAAGGATGAGTTGTGACAGAACCTCTCCTAAAGGTGGAAATCACTTGAACCAAGAGTCTGTTGGAAACCGGAGACCCTAGAAATCAATAGCTGATTGTTTTCTAGCAGCAGCCATTTAGTGATATTTCAGTTGAGGTTCCGTCACCATCACTATTACACAAAGCAAGTCTGCAGCTCATCCATTTTAGTCAACAGAGAAAACTTACTGTTGAATACGCTTTTTCTTTATTTTTTTTTTAATAAAATGCATGTGTTGTTCCAGGTCCTCAGATGTATAAAAATGTTCTTTCTTCGTTCCCTTCCTCCTCCTCATCTTCTTGTCCTCTTCTTCCTCCTCCACATCCTCCTTCTCTCTCTTGTTCTCCTTCAATATTTATGAAATACTTACAAGGTACAATTGAAGATCTGGAAAGAGATTCACACACACTTCCTTCCCATCCTCAAGGATTTTACAGTTTAGTAGTTTGGTTTCTTCTCTGTATCTTCCTTAATTTACTGTATAAAAAAATAATATTCAGGGGGAAATCTACCATCCAATCCAGGTCATGCAGTGGACAAGAATAACTGAACTAAGGAGCTTCACTTGCCCAGAATAACAATAGGTGGTAAAATCGGTGTATTTGGTTCAGCTGATGTGCAGGATGCCTTGAACACATTGAGCAATTAATATATACTTGTTGGATTGGGTCTGTTGGATTTCTGTGAGCACAAGCAGTAAAGCGAAAGAGTCAGTGCTGAGAAATTAAAATATCATAACCCATTTGTTGTCATTAACTGACTAGTATACAGTGTGAATGAGACCAGAAACCAGAGTTTGATCCAAGGGGGACAGTTAGATTTGTGCAATTCTACATCTGTAAACATCTTATTATGTGGACTCAGCCAGCAGTCTCACAACACAGAAAGAGAATGTGAATGACTTTGTGCACGTACAGCCCCATAGATCGAAAAATAATTCAAAGCAAGTGTTTCACTGATGATAGGTTAATGTCGTTATATGCACATATGAAAGATGGCCCATTTTATTTTAAATAAATGTGTCTAGAGAGAGGATTAATATCATGACAAAAAGCTGATTCCTTGTCATATAGTTAAGTAGTACAAAGTGATGAAGCTGGGTTTGAACCCTCTAGACTATTTCTTTTGAAGAAGGCAAACATTGTTAGCATATCAAGAGTTTGTTTTTAATTTTTGCTACTATTTATAAAATAAACGGTATTTTTTTTAAATGCATTTGTTCCCAGGGGATTTACAAGTGTTAACCTCCTGATACCTGTTAGAAATGAGTATTAAGTAAAATAATACTTCCTGCTTACATGAAAAGAAAACTAGTTCTGGAAAGTGGGAGGACCAGCATTGAAATCCTGCCTGCCTGTGATGCTTACTCCTTTTGTGACCTTGGGCAAGGCAGCATAACTCTTCAAGTCTTAGTTTTCTCATCTGTATCATTAGGAGGGTTGGAGTAAGGTCGGCTCTGAGGTTCCTTCTAGCTCTGAATCTCTGATCCTGTTATCTGTGATCCAGTGGTATCTTCAAAACAAAGACTTCTGAAAGGGAATTAATTCGGGTGCTCTCCTGTGGAATCATTAGTGAGTAGAGCTTCTCTCATAGAGAGAGGCCTAAATAGCTACACCTAATTCAATTAATTAAAATCAGATATTTATAAAGCACTTAGCATACTGCCTGGAACATTGTAGTAGAAGTGTAAATACTTATTCCCCACCCTCCTGCCTAATGCAATGCCCTATGCCCCATGTAGAGCTAAAGCTCAGTGGCCAACAAACACTGCCTTATTGGTTAACTTAACCTTCCTATCAGCATCTGTTCCCCTGACTGAGTATTAAATCCCCTTCTGGGTAATCAGAAGGGAAGAGCAGTATAAATCAGGTCAGTTCAGGACAGAGTTTAGTGTCTGGAAATTTAGTTATGACCAACTCATGAGACTGGATATAGAAAAGAGGACAAAACAATGTACAGGCTGAGGTCAGGGAGTAGACCTCAGGCAAGACCAGACATATCAGTGGAATGATCTGTCTGGGGTTTCTGCCTCCCTCTTCCACTCAGCCCAGCTAATCCCTAATCAAAGGACTGAGTCTGAGTTGAATTAAATTGTTGTTGTTGAGTTGCTTCAGACTTGTCTGACGTTTTGTGTTGAGTTTTCTTGGCAAAGATACACAAGTGATTGGTTATTTCCTTCTCCAGCTCATTTTACAAATGAGGAAACTGAGGCAAAGAGGGTTAAGTGAATTGCCTAGGTTTATTCAGCTTATAAGTGTCTGAAGTAAGATTTGAACTCAGGAATATTAGTCTTCCTGATTCCAAGCCCAATACACTATGCACTATGGCACCACCTAGTGCACAAATAGCTATAGCCAAAACAAGGCAGAATATGGAGCTCAAGGGACAGAATGCACCTGCTGAAAGGGAAAGGATGATCAGATTCCAAGAGTGCGATAGAGTTCGTAAAGAGACCAAGAGCACCTTTGGAGCCACCTTCTGAAGGAACAGCTATCACTTACTCAGTACAATTAACTTCTTAATTAAATGTTGTCCTATGATAGCAGCTGTTACTTTCTTTGTATTAATTTTGTCTCCTCAGTGAGAGTGAAAGCTCTTTGAGGGCAATGTTATACCTCTTGAGGTGTTGATTAATCTCAAACTTCTACTCTGGGATGAGAATTTATAAGTCTCTAATATTTTGCTTTTCAAGTTGCTAAAGTTTCTTTCTGTATCTTTCCTCAGTAACCCTTGACAGCACTTCACTTACATTCATCATCTCATTGGGTAGTCAGGACAACTCTGTGAGCTAGGCAATACAACTCTTATTACCCCCATTTTTCAGATGAGAAACTGAGGTGAAGAAATGTGAAATGCCCAAAGTCACACAGTTCCTAAGTCATAGATCAAGAATTTGGAACCAGTTCTCCTGCTGCATCTCCAAATGGGGTTCCTGGGACCATGATATTTAGTGGTAAAAGGGTCACTAGAGTTCATCTAGACCAGTCCTAGCATTTTTGTTGTGGAGAAACTGAGGCCTACAAAGTTGAGTGACATATCCACAGGTAGTACACAGTGAAGTAGATAAACCAAACATGGGCATTCTAACCTAATGCTAATAATTAATGGTAAGGACAGACTTTTAGATGGGGTTTTAAGGTTTTTAAAGTGCTTTACATGTATCATCCCACTTAATTTTAATCTCATAACAACTCTGGGAAGTAGATTGCAACCCCCTTATCTTGATGGGGAACTGAGACTGAGAAATGTTATGTGATGTGCCCATAATTGTAGCTACTAAGTGTCTGATATAGGATGTGGTCTCAGGTTTTCCTGATTCCAAGTCCAGTATTTGACCCATTCCACCACTTAGCTGCTGAGGTGGAATTTCTCTTATGTTGGAGTAACTAAGCAGGCTGTAACAGTAATCCACTCTGGGCTTCCCCTTGATAAAATCTCCTTTGAGGTTTAACATACCATAGGCATCAATGGCAATTGACAAAACCTGGAACAAAGGCGATATAAGGTGACTAGCTTCCATTTCCCCAGATGCTGAATTCATTTGGGTCCAACTCCAACAATCAGCCCATGGAAAATATGTTCTTAAATCCTAGATCATTCCTAGTTCTAAATACCCCTAGGAAACTGGGTTCAGTCCTAAAGTAGTAGATCTAGGCCAACTCCAAGACTCTTAGAACAAAGTGAATATTCATATAGACCCCATGGATGCACCTACCATGAGGGGTTTTTGCGAGCATCAAATGAGATAATGTTTATAAAAATCCTTAGCCAATTTCCTGGCACATAGTAAGTGTTATAAAAATGCTTATTCCCTTCTTTCTCCCTGTGCTTCCTGCCTCGGAATCAGCCTAGCTTCTTGGGTTTGAGTAAATGCCGATTTGATCCAGAGCAGAGCTTTTCCATACCCCTGAGAGTGCTAGAAAAAAGTCCATTCTGTGTGAAGTTGAGGGTAAACATTTGTCCTATGGCATTTTCCACTTTACCCATGTCAGGGTCATGTCATCACCCCCATTACCACTACCCTCACCACCATCAGATTTTTACTTAAACCCCTGCCTGTATATCCCAACCTTGTAAATTACTCCTGCTTTCCTCACAATTTTAAGAAATATATAAGTGATTCTATACCCTCTCCATATCTACCCTATCCTATATAGATCTTGGGGGCTTGTAGTCCAAAGCATACACAGTTATACAGACCAAGGACATTAGACAAGAGAATATAAACGTGCCCCAAACATCAAATCAACTCAAACTTAGTAGGCATTTTTTTTATTTTGCAAAGGTACTTGATTGACCTGGGCTCTAATAGAGAATTCCATGGGAAAAGGATAAAGAGAATGAAGCAGAAAGCAGACCACTGTCTCCTGATAGGCTGTTTTAGGAAACCAAGTCAATTCTCTCCTTGTTAGAGCAACAATCATTGAATCTTAATTTCTGCTGTTGCTTGCTATTGGAAAGAGGGATCACGTCAGCATCAGCATCTGGGAAAGAATGAAAAGCTGCAGAGCAGCACCCTGTGAAGCCAGGCTGCTTCTGAGAACAGGAGGGAGAGGGAAGGGGACCAAGAGACAGAATGGAATTGGGATTGGATGGGCTTCCAGGGCCAGGATGCCGCTGATAGAGAAAATGGTGGCAGAGTTTAGCTACCACAGGACCTCAGCCTTTAACAAGCATCTTACAGAGTTCCTTTAAAGCCAGAACCTTCTGTATCTTTGTTCTCCCTCAGTCTCGGCTTGTAAGTATTAGCCTGATGTTGTTTACTTCTTCTCCCAATCTCTCCAAGGAATATGATTCACACGTTTTCAGATTTATTTGAGCAAAATGCAATAAATATGCTTCTTCAATTTTAACTGCTGGACTGTAGCCAGGGTTTTTAATGAATCTGGCCTGTGCTACTGAAGTGTTCCAGGATCTCCAAAGCTCTGGGCACTGTTAGATTACACACACCCATGCGCATGCACACACACACACACACATACACACACACACACACACACACACACACACACACACACACACACACACGAGTCTCCCCCCTTTCCTCCCTCCCATCCTCTACCTTCTATTCCCCTGGGGTCCTGTGACTCACAGGCAACTGCAGGTTTTTCAGAGTAGGCTCTGGTTAAAATTAGCAAATGCCTTTATTATTCAAGGAAAGGGAAGGATTCCTCTGTCTCCTTTCATAGCTTCTTAGAAATGCTAGCTTTGTTTCTGTCCAAATTACTGAATACCCTATAACCTGCCCTCTCTATCACCTTTCTTGTCTCTCCTTCTCAGGCATCAGTGCTGATAAGTGTAAGTCCTCAGCTGATTTTCTTATCTACTTTGCAGATTATTTACTTATTTACCCCAATAGACTATAAGCTAGTTGAGGACAAAAGCGATTTTTGCCTTTGGATCCCCGATGCTTGGTACCTAATAGGTGCTCAATGAATGTTTCTTGAGTTGACTTAATGAGTTGAAAAGCCTCATCAGTTTGTCACCTATCTTCCCCTCCTTGGTTTAGTAATCAAATGGTTATTACTTTGACCAGTCTTGGCTTCCAGTTAGGGGGAAAAAAAAAAACCAACTTGCACACCCAATGTAGGACTAGTTGTGGAAATGAAAGGAGCCTGAAGAGTTCCCGATTCCAACCACTCATCCATACTTATACATCACTTGAACCTTCATTACTAGATTCTTGGAGAAGTGAGAAGATGGAGGAGGGAAGGGGGCAAGAGAAATGCCCATCCTATCAAGAATGATGGCCCCAAAATAGAGGAATAAACTTCACAGGACCATTGGGTTTAATCAATCAACCAACCAATAAGCATTTATTAAATGTTGATATGTTCCAAGCACTGTGCAAATTTTGGAGATACAAATGAAGAGAATTTTTTTAGAAAAAAATAATTCCAGCCCTCACAGAGCAAACTTCCTTCAGATGGGGGAGACACGGTATAAACAACTGAGTACATGCAAGATATATACAGGGTAAATGAAGATAATCTGAAAGGGGGAGGGGGGGAATAGGGCAAGCATTTATTAATCACCTGTTGTGTGTCAAGCAATGTTAGCAGTGAAAGCACTTTGCAAATGTTATCTTATTTGATCTGAAATTATTAAGTATTATTAGCATCTAGGAGGATTTAGAGCCAGAGGGATGTTAATGATTCTTTGGTCTAATTTATTCATTTTCTAGATGAAGAAATAGAAGTCCAGATAAATCAGGGCACTTGCACGAATGTGTAGTAAGATTGGATTTGCCCCTAATCTTCTGGTTTCAGGTTCAGTGCTTCTTGCCTATCAAATGTAGCTGTTGAACACAGCATTAGAGCATCCCTGCTCTTCATTCCCCTATTTGGCACATAGACCACAGACCTTTCACATGTGTGGTCAGGGTGAGCATGAGACCAAATGGGAAGTTGACAGCATTGGTGTTCTTGCTAAGTGGCCTCCCCTTTCAGATCCCCAGTCCTTCCGACTCTTTCCTTTTCCCCATGTCAGAGCTTGTTCTTAGAAAGTCTCCAGGATCAGTCATTTTCAATTTTGTGCAAGTTTACTCCATTTATTATTCAAGCAGAAGTTGCATTGTAAATCATCTTCAATGGTGGAATAACAGTTTGGGTTTTCATTTTTAATTCCCTGATAAAGGAATCTGTGACACTAGGGAGCAGATGGTGAGGTAATGAGGTACCCCCAAAATCACAGATAAAGAAAGAAAACCCTTCACATGCACACAAGTGGGGTTCTAATGACTTGTGCTCACCCAGTGATTTTGCAGTGTACAATACCCCTGACAAAATGAGAAGCATCTGCTCCATTGGGATTAGACAAGTACAGCTTGGCCTTTCTCCTAGCACTTAATACTATTGCTTCCATGTTTATAGATGAAGAACCTGCGGGTCAGAGAGTGACTTGCCCAGGACCACATAGTATTGTTGATTTAGAGCTGGAGAGGACCTTAAAGACCATTTAATCCAAACCACTCATTTCTACAGATAAGGAAACTGAAACTCAAAGAGGGTAAATGACCCAGGCCTAGGTTCACATAGCTTACTAATAGTCCGAAGGAGAATTTGGACCAAAAGTCTTTAAGACTTCAAAATCAGCCATATCTCTGCAACATTTCTAGTTAGTGCTGAGAAATTAGCCCAGGCAGTCTGACTCTCAGTGCTTTAATGGTCTCTTCACTATGAAGTGCTGCATCTGTATAAGTATATTCATTTTCCAAAAATACATAGTGAATTTATTTAATTATAATAAATATGTGGGTACCTGTAATAATATTTGGGTTATTACTGGGTTATAATTAATATTCCACTTCCTGTGGAATACCATACAAAAGAATGATACTAAAATATGAATCATCTGAATAATGAATTCAGACGTAGAATAGATCTTAGTGATGATTTAATCTATCTCCCCCCCTTTTTTTTAATAGTTGAGAAAACAAAACCCAGAGGCAGCTAGGTAGAAAAGTGAATCAGGAAAACCTGAATTCAACTCTGACCTTATTAGCTGTGTGACCCTGCTCTAGTCACTTAATCTCTGTCTAATGCCTCAGTTTCCTTATGTATAAATGGGAATGATAACAGCACCTTCCTCCCATGGTGGTCACAATGAAAAATGAGATATTTGTAAACCTTAAAGTGCTATGTAATTGCAAGTGATGATGATGATGATGATGATGGCGATGTAGATGTCTGGGGTCATGTAGTTATTTAATAAGTAGAAAAGCCTGAGTTTGAACCAAGGTCCTCTGATTGTGAATCAAGCATGCTTTTCATTGTGCTGTGTTGTCTCTTACATATTATAAGGTCATGTGTGATAATTCAAAAGAATGTAAGAGTTCCAAGGTTTCCAACCTAGAGTCATAGAATTGGATAGCTAAAAGGGACCTCAAGGATCAGGTTTATAGTCTAATCACTTGTAGGATAGGTCAGGTAACTGAGGCCCAAGGGAAATAAACATATATTCCTTATAGCAGCATCTGGGCATCATTGTAATGGGCAGGTATAGAACTTGTAGCCTGATCTTCCTATGAGCAAAGATTTGTTTGCTCAGGACCATCACAAGAGAGTGACTGGGAGACTAGAATTTTATAGAAATGGATTATTACCTTTGTTTTTCTTGCAGAATCTACTGCAGGAGGTGAAGAGAAGCAGAGAGGAGGTAGGCATTAGGAAGACGGTGATGACAGTAGAGGAGAACAAAGATAAGAAACAGATGGGAGCAGGGAAGATTAGAAGAGAAATGTAGAAAGCAAGTAAGCAATCTAAGAGATTGATTAAGATCAGAGAGAAGAGGGAAAGAACCTGGCAGTACTGTTAGCTAATCTTCTGCGGAGATTTCATCTGAGAATGATATAGCTCTGTATTCATTCATTCACTCATTCATTCAATAAGTATTCATCCACTGCCTTCTACACACTGGGTGTTCTACTTGACATTGGGATACAAAGATGTGTGAGACATTATCCTTTCATTCAAAGAGCTTGCAAGCTAGTTGGGAAGATAGAACATAGAGACAAAGACCTTCAGTACAAAAAGTGCTGAAGATAATTGGTTCTACAGTTTGCTGTACAAAGGAAGGAGAGACCACATTTAACTGAGCTCATCAGGGGAGGCTTCATGGAAGAAGCAGCAGTTGAACTAAACCACAAAGGTGTCTTTAATTCCCATGGCAGAGGTAGAGAGGGCATTCTGAGCTTGAGGAATTACATGAGCTGATGATAATAAGAAAGAAGTATGTAAGGGGGTGTTTGGGAGAAGATCATCTTGCTTGAAACAGATTGTTTCTGTAGTTAAATGTGAGAGATAAGAATGAAAGTAAGTCACGGACATTTCTGCAGGCCCCTGAAGACTAAACTAAGGAATTTAAGTGAGTATGTATATAAAGAACATATGTATATAAGGAATTTCTTATATTATATGAGTCAGTACAATGTACCAAGGAGAAAAGGTATTTTACACATGGAGAAAGATATACAGTGAAAATTTCTAGTTCAAAAATGAATAAATAAGTTCTCAAAGTACTTTTAAAATGCCCAATGAGGCCATATGATCACGTAAGTACTGAGGATGAAAGGCAGAATTTAGACAGAGTCTTCATGGAGGGAGCTGCAGACCAGGAGCCAGAATACATGGGTTCTTGTTTTAGATCTTCTGCTCACTAGCCGCAGGCCACAGTTGCCTTGTCCATAAAGTGTGGAGGCTGTGCTACATAACATTTAGGCTCCTTTCTACCCCTAAAGGTTTTATGACTTATATGCTTATATGCCAAGAATGACCATATGAGGTTATTTTGGAATTTGGCCCAGAAACTCTTTAGGGAAAATAACACCATTTTCAGAGTCAGATGTTTAAGACCCGATGGGCTGGTTTCCCGCTGGTGACAAAGACAAAGAGTAGTCTCCAAAGAACCCACCTATCAATATGGATATTATTTCATTCCTGGTAATAATGGACACTGCCACCCATTTTTCTTCGTTTTGAGAACAAACAATACTCTGATAGTCCCCGTTATTGCCAGGGATTTTTATTGATGGTGGTTCCTATTTATTTCTCGACCCTTGTGGTTACTATCCTAGGAGAAAAATATGCTTGTTCTGAAGGAGTTTTGTTCCCTTGCTGGGGCCTTCTGCTATTGTTAATAAGGAGTAAAGCAAATGCAAAAGCAAGGGAATGCCAGAGAAGACAGCTAATATAGTCCCCACTTCACCCATTTAGGTATCTTCAATGTGGCTCATTTGACTGCTGCTAGAAAGAGGGTTGGCTGGGGAGTCAGACAACTGAGTTCCCTGCCACTGCCTGGCTGTCACTTCACTTCTCTGAGGTTATAGGGAGCAGGATGATTCTGGCAGAGGCAACATGTTCTAGTAAAAAGAGAACAAGAGATCACTAAGCCAGAAGAAGAGTCCCTGGATGTGAAAGGGGAAGAAATGGCAGGAGGAGGTTATCCTGGAGTGGATCTGTGATGTAAAAACTTAAAAGGCTTTAATAAAACTTGATTTTTTTTTTCTGTCATTAAAACTTAATTTGAGAACCCGTTACTCAACTTGTGTGGTCTCAGACAAATTGCTTCCCCTCTCTTGGCCTCAGTTTCTTCTCTAAAAGAAGGGGGCTGGGCCTGTTGATCTCTAAAGTCCTTAGTAGGTATAAGATTAAATGGCCAAAGCCAGAGGTGTCAAACTTGTGTCCGTGGGCCTGTGCAATACCAAAACTCCCAAGTACTGTCCAAACCAGATTAAGATGTTATTGGAAAATGTTTAACAAAATAAACAAAAATACAGTTGTTGTTCAGTCATATCCAACTCTTGCTCATGTTGCCAGTCAATTACTTGACTTTTGGGCTCAGTAGAACTCTGCTTTCAAAGGGGAGAGTTTTGTCCCAAATTGCTGGGGTTTTGTAGCCCCAACCAGCTTTGGCTCACTGGTCACACACTTTAGGACCACCACCCAAGACCACGATCTCGATCCAGAAGGGTTAAGGCAAGAGTACTTAGCCTCTGAATGATCACTTGGCCCCCCTGCAATCTGCAGGCTGGGAGCTCTGAAGCAGCCACATGGAGGTGGCTGAAGGGCCGCCCTGCTTCTTTCCCCCAAATTTAGCTGAGTTCCGCTGACCTTTTACTTTGTCCTTACTTCTTATGGGTTGATAATTCTGGAAACTGCCACAGCTGCTGGTGATCTGCTCTCCTGAAAGCTCCAGCCAGGGCTTGTCCTGACCACCCTCAGGCTAAAGCCAAGGTTTCAGACCGTGCTGGTTCCAGCTCCCAGTGCACTGTGATGAACCTTTTCTGTCCACCTGCCAGGCTGCCTTCAGCGGGAGCCTTGTTTTTCTGTCATTTTGTGGGTTCTGGAGCTCTGAAATTTGTTTAAAGTCATATTTTATAGGTATTTGAGGTGCTTATGGGAGGAGCTCCCAGAGTTCTCCTGCTTCTACACAGCCATCTTGACTCTGCTCCCCATATCCAACTCTTTATGATCTCCTTTGGGATTTTTTTTTAAATTTTATTTTAGTTTGCATCATTCATTTCCACAAGATTTTGAGTTACATATTTTCTCTCCATCTTTCCCCTACCCACCACCCCAAAACAGCCATCCCAGTGTATTCCCCCTCCCCCAGTCTATTCTCTCCTATGTCTTTCCCCCTCACCCCTCTGACTTTTCGGTAGGGCAGGATGGATCTCCCAACCACAGTGCCTGTATATCTCAAGTTCCAGTTGGATGTGGTTAATAATAATGATAATTGCATATATATATA
>CM053580.1:275806626-275830531 GCA_028627135.1 Pseudochirops cupreus | reverse complement strand
TATTTTATAATATTACTACCTATGTAAGAGGGTTACTGTAAGGATCAACTGAGATAACATATGTACAGAACTTTGCAAAGCTTAAAACAGTAAATGAATGCTACCTATTATTGTCACTATTTCCATGAACTCCCTTTGATATCAGTGTTCTCTCCCTTCTCAAATTATCTTGAATTTATTTATCTGTTTCTTTTCTGATTCTTTCTCTTCTGGCCAAAGAATGTAAACTCCCGGAAGGCAGGCACTGGTTGTTCATTTTTGTCTAAGTATCTGTAGCATCTGGCATAAGGAATTTCAAATAAAGTAGATGCTTAATAGATGTCTGTTTGCCTGAACTGAAAATCAATTCTGATCACTAATGCAAAATGGGTGACCCACTTTGAGGCAGTGTTTGGTCATTTTATCTGATTTCCTCCACTTCATAACATTAGAGTGGTAGGGACCTATGTGCATTGTCCTTAGTCCTTTGCCCTCCTAGGGATAATCTTGTCTTCTCTTTCCTTCTTCCCATTCACATGCATACTTTTTCTTAGTTTTCATGTTTTCAGTCTTGCTTCTTATCTTCTGTCTTTCCCGCATTTACTTTCCTGCTAACTAGGAAGGAAAGAAAGAAGAATGGAAGGAAGGAAGGAAGGAAAGAAGGGGGAGGCTAGGTGACACAGTAAATAGAGAACCAACCCTGGAGTCAGGAGGACCTGAGTTCAAATCTGGCCTCAGACACTTGACACTTAATTAGCTGTGTGACCTTGGGCAAGTCACTTAACCCCAATTGCCCTGCCCTCCCCTCTCCAAAAAAAAATAGAAGGAAGGAAGGATTTATTAAGTGCCTACTACATATCAGGAACTGTGTTAAGTGCTTTACAAATACTTTGTCATTTGATCATCACAACAACCCTGAGAGTTAGGTGCTGTCATTATTCCCTTTTTACAGCTGTGGAGACTGAGGCAGACAGAGGTTAAGTGACTTGACCAGGGGCACATCACTAGTAAATGTCTAAGACTGTATTTCAACTCAAATTTTCCTGACTTCAAGTTTGCCATTCTATCCATGGCACCAGAGTATAACTTAGACAATATATTTTTTATGTTGTAAAATATTTCAGCTCCACTTTTTCTGTTCTATTTTTATTTTTGTCTTTCCTGCCCTTCGGATTTGTATGTGGCTCCAGTGGCTGCAGCAGCAGCAAGATGTCGGGTAATAAGTGCTGACTACCTACACACGTGTGGGTCACTAAACGTGTGCTGGTCCTCATTTTTTCATCTGCAAAATAGGCATGAAAGTAGTATTTGGTTCTTTCTACCACAGAGGATCCTTCAGAGTCTCAAATGAGAAAATATATATAAATATAATATATACAATGATCACTCACAAGAAGTTCAACCATTTGAGTGTGTTATAGAGGGGAAAGGGCTAGACTTTGAATTCTGGCTCTGCCATTTACAATGTGACCGTGGGTAAGTCATTTCATGTATCTGGGTCTTACTTCTTTCTCTATAAAATATAAGAGTTGGACCACTGCCTCCTCCTCCCCCCTTTCCCCTCAAAAAGACAGTTCACTTTAAGATCTAGATTTATGATTTTATCATTTTAGCAATTTCTGTGAAAAAAAGGCAGACAAACCAAGTGACAGCTTTTATTTTTTAACTGTCACATCAATAAAACCTGAGTGATTTTTTTCCCTCAAAAAAAAGTTATCTTCTAAGGCCAAGAAGAGCATTTAAGTTCTGACTCTCATTCCTTCCCCAGTCCCCATTCTGACACTGATGTCCCAATGCCTCTTGAGTTCTCAGCACATTTTATACGCTGTTAACCTTATTGACAGAGGTCTGGGCCAAGATGACTAGATCTTTAGTTTCCGTTATCCTCTGACAGATTATTTTCAGAAGACTTTTCATCTTCCTAGACAAACATTGTCTTTGGCCACTGTGATGTATTTAAAGATGCCATTTTCTGTAGCCTCATAAGTATTTTATATTTTTAGCGAGAGAAAACAAGACAGTAGACACTTGATGTTTCCACATAACACAAGCTCTGTCTCAGCTCTTTGGGGAAGACTTCATTCAAGATTTTTATTCTAGGCCTACTAAGTTTCAGTTTCTTACTGTGGGCAAATGGCATTTTCTGGACAAAGATCAATTTATATAATTATGCTCATTAATCAGGTACCCCCTTTTTTTTTCCAGAAGAGAGATTCACTATTGAATAAGGGAAGCTTGTGGTCCACTCTTTGCTTGCCTCAGAAGTTACCCATGTGAAGAAAAAGGACTACAGAATGTACATGCATTCCTAAAAAGGGAAGTACTGACTAGTGACTGCTTTGGAATATTTTAGTTTGTACTCCCACTCCCACCCTCTATACACACACATACACAGAGGTCTTTTAATTTTCCAGGCAATTTCTAATTCAGTTAACTATGGACTTCACAAAATGAATAATTTTCTTTGTGTTTTATATGTCAAATCTACAAAGAAGGCCAAAGAGATTCTTCAAAGAAGACCAAAACACAACAGTATCTATTCATCTTTTTTTTTTTTAACAAACATGACGTTTGGAACTGATAATGTTATACTTAGTCCTGGTTTGGGACAAATTATACCCATTTTATTGACTGGAAATCTAAATGCTCTCCAGAGAAAGATTACTGGGATTAACATGAACACAACATGTTATTATTAGCTCTGATTCAGGTGGGTTTCTAGAAATATTTCCTCCTACTTTTTAAACATCAAACCACCAAAGGTGAGCATTTGAGATTTCTTGACCACCTGATAGGAGCCAGAAAGGTAATGGTACAAATGGAACTCACAGGATCACAGGATTTGGAGCTGGAAGGGCTATTAGCTATCATCTAATTTAACTCATCTCTTTATAGGTGAGGAGATTCCAGAATAGTGAAATGAATTGTCCAAGGTCCCATAGATAATAGGTAAGTTTCTCTCCATTCACATGGCTACAATTTTCATTGAGGTTCTCATCACCTTTCACCTCAACTACTACAGTGAGCTCCTAAAATAGGACTTCAGTCTTTCAGGTCAAGTCAACAAACATGTATTAAGTGCTTATTTTGTGCCAGGCACTTAGCTAAGCTTGGGGATACAAATATAAGCAAAAAGGTAGTCTCTGCCCTCAGTGAGCTTACATTTTACTGAGGGAGGACAATATATAAAAGGGAGCTGGAAGTGGCAGGGAGGTGAAGATACCCATGTCGGAGCATGATGGTGAATAAAGTCTGGAGAACGAAGGCTGGTTCGTCTGGGTCCTTTCCCAAAATGGAAGTTCCAGGAAGAATACACCCATGGGATAAGGGGGTTACATGGGTGAAGGCAGAAGGCCACGGACACTGGCTCCCTCTCTTATCTATCCCCACGCAGCTACCAGGATTATCTGGAGAGGAGGGATGCTTTTCTTTTCTTTTTTGGCTTTGTATCTCCAGTGCCAGGAGGAGGAGATAAAGGGGGATCTTCAAAGACAGAATGACTTGGGTTCAAGACCCACCTCCAATAAATAATGGCTATGTGACTCTGGGCAAGTATTCTAGGCAAATGAATCTCGCAGTTTCACATAAGGTGCTAATTAGCATTGGTAGAGGGAGTTTCCTCCTCCGGGACTTCCTTATACAAATAATATCAGAGCCAGTCTGTATCCCTAGTTCTGACATAGTAGGTATTTAATAAATGCCTATTGATTAATAAACCAAAGCAAAAGATCTCAGAACTGAATCCAAGTTTTCTGACTCCAAATTCAGTATTCTTCCTATTATGGCAGGCCCTCCAATTTTTTTCTAGAGTTAAAATTACCTTTCTTATCAAATTCTAGAGTAATAAGATCAAAATAAATTATTTCAGTCCAATCCAACTCCATACACATCTATTAAGAGTTTATTATTAGCATGGCAGCGTGCTAGGTATGCTGTGCCAGGCACTGGGTACCCCCAATGAACAAAAAAAATCAAACATCAATTCCTTCCTACATACCCCCAAGAAGTTTGGGGTGTGTGTGTGAAGTGATATGACATGTAAAGATACAAATACATAAATGGTCATTTGATTGGGGCAGATAAGCAAAGGTATCACATGAGTTGAGCTGGAAGGAAGCTAGAGGTTTTAAGGAACAGTGCTAGGGAGAAGTACATTCTGGGCATAATGGATAGCCTGTACAAAGGCCCAAAGTAGAAAGCTGAGTATGAGGAAGAGAAAACTGATGAGCTCGATTAGAATACAGAGTACACGAAAGAGACTGAGCCTAGAAATGTAGGCTGGAGCAAGATTGTGAAGGATTTTAAATGCTAAGCTGAATAATTTATATTTTAGCCATTGGCAATAGGGAGATACTGATGGGTTTCTGGGCAATTAAATAACACAAATTTGTGCTTTACAAGATGAGTGGAGGCTGATGGAAAAGGCTGAAAGCTTACTGTTTCATTAGAAGATGGCTGCAATAATCCAAGGGGCAGGTAATGAGGGCCTACAAATGAGGGTGATGGCTATGCAGGTAGAGAGAGGAGCAAACACATATGAGAGGAAAATTAGCAAGACTTGGCTATTGATTGGACACAGATGGGAATGGAGAAGGAAGAGTTAGAGATGGCTCAAAGGTCTCATGCTTGGATGCCTGGAAGAATGTTAGGGCCCTCAACAAAAATTGGGAAGTATGGAAGAGGAGTGGATTTAGAGGAGAAGATAATGAGTTCTATTATGGTCATGCCTACTAGACATCCAGCTGGAGGTAACAAACAAATAACTAGTGAGGTAGGACTGGAGCTCAGAAGAGAGACTCAGGCTGGACATAACAGACCTGGAAGTCATCTGCACGATAATAATATCTACCATTTAAATTATGCTTGTCATGTGTACTATGTGCCAGGCACTGTGTTCTCTACTCTTTTTGTTGCACCTGCATAGAGGTGATAACTGAACCCATGGGAACTGAAGAGATCACTAAGAAGAAGAGCCTAGGACAGAGACAATGGATATTGATATCCACAGATAGGAAGAAGAACATAGATGATGACACAACAAAGGAAACAGAAAAGATGAGGTCTGGCAAATGGGATAAAATCCAGGGGAGAACAATGTTGGAAAAATCCCAGGGTAAGGAATAAAATGGAAAGCATAGCTGAAAAGGTGGTATTGAAACTTCTTGAAGGAAACCGAGTGGAAAATTAAATGATCAATTTACATATATAATATATGAACATAACATGGAATGGCATATTTTTAGACATGCTAGAATGTATTCATCTTAACAGACTTTGATTGTTTCAAAGTAGTCACCATGAAAGGCCAAACACTTATTCCAATAATGGCACCACAGCTTATATCATCCGGGGAACTCCTGTTTGAGAACAGCCTTTAGTTATCTGAAGCACATTTCACTGAATACCCTTAATGGAAGCAAACCTTGGTTTTTCAGGGGTTGGTGGCAGGGAGAGTAGATTTGATTACTGGAAACAGATATTGTAAATAAGCTGGGGGAGAATCCCATTTGTGGTCCAAAAATATGTGTGGCTAAAAAGTTAAATGATAAATTTCTTTATCTGGTTTGCAAATGAACTCTGAAGGCAGTGCTCAAAGAGAAGTCCCACACATATGTTGAGAAACACTGTCATCACTGGAATCCTGCACAACCTCTCAGGGAGAATCCTTGGAAGTAAAACATTCATATGAATATATGAATTCTAGTGAATGTGTTAAAAATGAAAAGACAAAGTTCCACAATTTTATAGCCATACTTTGTTAATTGTGGTATATTAGAATTACTTCTTCTCTCTATTAGAATATGAAAATTCTATGAAGTAGGTATACTTCTTTATGGTCTCTTAACACAAATATCCTAATGAAGTTCCATTATGCTTCCATTACCATTCATAAAGTTGTCTTTAAAAAAAAAAACAAAACCAGAAATTCTTGCTGCATTTTAGCCTTTTCTGCTGCATCTCCTTGGCCTTTGTACATTTCACTATAATGGCAAGTAGAGGTAATTAGAATACTTGTAAAAATGGAACTAGTTAATGGCTGATGAATGAAAATGAACAACGGAAAAGTCACAGCTCTAAAAGTTAATTAAAAGTAGATGCTAAATTATGAATTGTCAACTAATTGCAGACAAATTCAAAAACCAAATATCTAGTCCTTAAAAATAAACAAAGAACATTTAAACAGCATATTGAAGGTAAGACCATTAAAAAGAAATACAAGGAAATTTGGTCTTGAGTACAAATCCAAATTCATAGAAAATCAGAGGATTTTAGATTCAGAGCTTAATAGAATCTCTGAGGCCATAGAGTACAAACTCCTTCAATGGATGAGCAAAACTGAGGCCCAGAGAAGTCACATGATATATCCAGGGTCATATGGCTACTAAGTGTCCAAAGTGGGATCTGAACTTGGGTCTTCTGATTCTAAGTCATCACTGGGGTGGCAATGTCTTGGGTCCAAAATCAGCGGCTTGTATTGCCAAGCTGAAAGAGGCAAAAGCTAAAGAACTTGCAACCAAACTGTATTAAGTGTATATATTTGAGTTTTTCCCATATAAAAACAACAACAACAAAAGCAGGAACAGTACTAGATCTCGTGTCTTGGCCTAAGGTTCTTTCCACTATACTCTTTACGCAGCCTGCCCAGGCAGAAGGCAGAGGAGCAAAATAATGACTCTCAAAAGTACAATTTGAAAGCCAGAAGAAAATTATTTTGCTTGCTGTGAACAGATCAGAAGTGTAGGGAAGAGTACCACATGAGGTTTGGAAGCTCTGACCCTTCAGTTCCAGAAGAACCTATCTGTTTGTATTTATAGTCTTTTCAAATGAATTAACTATGCTTAATTTTAGCTATATTTAAGAAAACTTTCAAGCTAATTTTTATTTGAATAATTCACAAGATCATATATTTAGAGCCTGAATAGACCTTAGAGGTAAATAGTCCAACAATCTAATTTTATAGATGAGGAAACAGAGGACTCATCTCCTTCCATCATTTTAGTTGAGTCCACAAACCAGAGGTGCCTTATTCCATGGTGAACTATTCCCTTAAAGAACTGATGGAAAACCCAGAAGCTTTAACAATAGATGGGTAAAGACAAGCAGAAATATGGGAGAACAAGGTGGCCAAGGCTCAGAAATAACCTAAATGATATAATAAAGATTGATTCAAATTCGATATGGAAAGGTGGTAGGTTCTCTCAGTATCCAGTGGAGAACAGTTGAGAAAGACAAAGTGTGGGAATCTCCCAACCTGCAGTCCTAGGCCACCATAATCCTGTTGTCTGCCATATGTCTCTAAGACTTTCTACCACTGTGCATTTCAAAGATCCCACCCTTTTCTTAGCCAATGTGTCTATGTTAGGCTGGTATGCAGGAATGTTTGCAGTCAGCCACCTTTATTCTAGAGAGCTGTATCACAGGGCAGGGAAATTCACTCTACCTGTGATTGTCATTTACACACTGAAACAATTGAAGGGCTTTTCCTTTTCCTTTTTTTCCTCTCACTTCCCCACATTTCTACAGAGTGATTACACTTTATAGGGTTTTTTTGGCTAAATGCTTCCAAACTTACCTCCTAAAATAAGACAGCTTTGAATATAAACAGACATTTCAGTTGCACATGGCACTTTCTATCAGTGTGAATTGAAAATCTCCGAAAGATAGATATGACAAAGCAAGTGTCAACCTAACACCCTAGTGGTTTAATTGCTAACTAGAAAGAAACCACAAATTCGACCTTATTGTAGGCTAAGAAGCTATTAAATCTCAGAGTTTTTTTCCTTGAAGAATGAAAAAAATAAAATGTGCTTGACTTTTGTGTGTAGAAGTGGGGTGGAGAAGCAACCTTGTGGGTATGTTCAAAACATTTTCTATTTTTCTTTCTATTGATGCAAATTCTTTATGCAGACTAAGATGTAAATGTGGACCCAGACACAAAAACGTCTAGAAGTTTCTGGGTTTAAAGTCCTTACTTTACTATCAAAAAGATGAATTCTAAAACAACTCTGCTGCACATTGAGGCTATTACTGACAAAGGTGTCCAGTACCGGAGATTTATCAAAAGGCACTTTTCCTATCTTGGGATAAATAAGAAGGTTTGTCCAAGCTCCCAGTTTTATTCAATTAGTTTAGAGATGAGGTGACAATAAGCACTGATTCTTTAAAAGACCAGGTATCTGTGAGCCACAAATGTCTCTGGAATGACTCAAGACTACAAAATGGCTCTGGAAAACCTTGTTCTTCCTTTGTTCTCAAATAGGACCAATGATATCATATGGGTGAATTGGATATTAAGTGAGGCAGAATTGTCCAAAGTCCTCAGCCTCAGGTCAACAAAAACATTAGCAACATATAATCCTAGACTCTAGGACCTAGAGGATTAAGAGGCTGCCATGGGAGTGGAGACAAAGTTCTCAGTCTTGATTGGGTTTTAGCCTTTGCTGATTTTAGCACAATATATTATGTAATATTATCTAACTGGCACACTTCCAATACAGGTATACTTCCTGCAGAAAAACTACAACTATACTTCCACTATACCTAGAGCTCTTCTAAAGAATAAAATCTTGTTCATTTGGATACCACTAATATATGAATTATGATATTCCCAGCACTGGCTGAGTTACTTTGAATGATAGAATTGCAGAATCAGGGTCAGAAGGGATCTCAGTGGCAATCCAGTCCAATCCATACCTGAACATAAGATCTGCTCTATAACATACCCAAGCAGTCACCTAGTGCTCTGCTTGAAGACCATCAGTGAAAAGTAATTTATATAGCACTTTTTATCCTTACTACAACCCTCTGAGGTACATACTGATATTAGCACCATTGTATAGTTGAGGAATCTAAGGCAAACAGAAATTAAGTGACTTGTGAAATTTCACACAAATAATAACTGAGGCTGGATTTGAACTCAGGTTTTCCTGACTCCAGACTCAGTGCTCTATTCATGGATCCATCTAGTTCTACTTTTAGACAAGTCTGTTACAATGTTGTTGTTGCTCTTGTTTTTTCCCTTGAGATTAAGCCTAAATGTAGTATCTTTGCAACTTCTACACATTGTTCCTAGTTTTGGTTTCTGGGGCAAAAAAGAAAAAGCTCAATTGACCATATACCCACTAAAGGGCAGTTTTGCTATTTTCCTCCCTGAGTCTTTTCTTCTCTTCACTAACACCCCCAGTCCCTTCAGCTGATCCTCATGGGGCATGAACATTACCTTTGCACTGGAAAAGGAAAAATTTTCCAAATAAGTAGGGAAAACTAGGTTTCTGGGGAATTCATTAATTTGCTTAAGTAACAAACTTTTAGAAGTATGCTATCAATACTCATTTGCATTTTAACAATCAAAATGCTAATTATATATGACCTTTATCTACTCGTGAAAGCAAGCCTGGCAGGACCTCCTTTTGGCAACATGTTGCCAAAAATTGGCATGTGTTATACTGTAGATTTGAAAGCTATGCAACTGCTCCTTTAAAGGTATCCAATAATTCAGATTTTGACTCAGATGGATTTCCTCTCTATTCAGTTCAAATCAATGAAGTTTCACAGTATTTATAAGGGTATTAAATAAATACCATTAGAAGGAACTCGGAGTAGAGAAAGTTCAATTGCAAAACCTTATAGGGAGCAGCTATATGGCCCAGTGCAAAGAGTGATAGTCCATCAAATCTGTCCTTGGACACTTATTACCTGTATGACCTTGGGCAAGTCACTTAAACCTCTTTGCCTCAGTTACCTCATCTGTAAAATGAGCTGGAGCAGGAAATGGCAAATACTACAGTATCTTTGCCAACAAAGCCCTCAAGTGGGGTCACAATGAGTCTGACTCGGCTGAAAAGAACTGAACACACACCCTGAGATACCCTGTTGCATACACTGGCCAAGAAGGACTCAAAACAGGAGATGTCATGCTAGGCTACTCTCACTGTTCAGTTCATGGTCTTGGTCCCTCACAGACAATACAGCCTACACAGTGACCATTACTTCAGTGTGTTGTAAATTTAGGGTCAAAAGACCTGAGTTGAAGTCTCAGCTTTGCCACTAATAATCTTGAGTCTGTATTCTATAGTCTTATAATCTATAGTCTATATTCTTAAATGAATTTTGGAGAAATGAAACAAGTTGTCGCAGAAGTCTCTGTTTCACCTCTTTAGTGAACCTCAAGTGAAGGCTGGGTTGTTACTTAGTGGGTATGGTTCAAATTGGTCCTAGTCAAGTACACATTAGACTAGATGGCCACTGAGGACCCTTCAAACTCTGAGATTCTATGGTCTGCAAAATGGGAACAGTAGTTAGACTACCTTACTTGCAGGGCTGTTATGAGAACCACATTTTTTAAAATATAAAGTTCTCATATAAACGTGAATTATTATTTTGATTGACATAGCTTATTCAATGGTGTCCTTGAAGTTTGGAGAACTTTCTTGCCCAAACCACTGTAGTCTATAAGTAATCTCGTCATTTGGTAGACAGAGTTGTGGCAAATCTTTTAAAAAACAGGGATCAATAGTTCTCGCTCCTTTAAGACTTGAAAATCTCACCAGTAATTCTGTGAGCTGTGTTTATTACTCAGCTGAGTCCCAGTGATCTAACATCTGTTCATAGAATAAGTACTATGTTTAAAATCAAAGAAGGTGTAATTTGAAAACTTTAGTTGAGCATCATTTTATTTCAAGATGTCAAAGTCATGAGTTGAACTTAAGATCTATCTTGAGATACCTTTATCTATATGACATGTTTTATTACATCAGGCAACTCCTTCAAAGAGAACCATAGGACCTTTGGGGAAGGTCAACTGTTGAAGCAGATTTCCTAGCTATTGAGAGTCAATCTAGAAGTAGTCACTCTGTAAAGGAGTCCAAATCCAAACCAAAGAGTTATTTAATTCAGTCTCTAGGTTCATCCTTGGAAGCTAATTTGGATTTAGCACAAGTAGTGTACGCATAATCTCATTAATTTATGCCTTTATCTTAGTGGATGTGCTCTGTACTAGCTGAGGCTTTGACTGAATTCAATTGAGCAAATATTAATTAAAGTACCTGCTATGTGCCTAACACTAGCTACAACTTCTAGGTGGTCTTTAAGCTCAAAGATCTGCTAAGTAGATTAAAGGGTAGAAATCTCAAAGGTCTTAGAAGTCTATATATGACAAAACAGAATGCAAATGTAGAGTCCGGGTTCACCTTAGACCAGGAGTTCTTAACTTTTATTGGTGTCATGGACCTCTTTGGAAGTCTGGTGACCTATGGACTCCTCAGAATAATATTTTTAAATATGTGAAATAAAATATGTAGGATTACAAAGGAAGGAAACCAATCATACTGTGATATAGTCGGTAGACAGAAAAACTGTGATCACATGAGATTTAGCAATGGGGCTAATAACTCTAATAACTTCAAAGTAGGTATGAGTATAAATGAAATATTGATATATATGCAACAATGATAACATGATATCTTATTTCTACTCATGACAAAATCACAGGTATTGCTAATATTATTATGGTTTATTGTCTTTCTTTCATAATAGAAGGAAATGCTAAATTTCTTTTCCAATCCAAGTTCATGGACCTCCTGAAAACTCTTCACAGCTCTCTGTTTTAGATAGAAAAGATTCCAAGAACAAAGCATGCTAGAGGTTGTCATAGCTGTACATGTTGAAAAGAAGCAACACCTTTGTTCAAATAAATCCCACATCTCTGTGTTTACCTGAAGCACCTTCCATTGGTCCTAGATGGGACTTCCTCGAAACACCTTTCATTTAAGCCACCCTTTTCTCACAGATAGGCCTGGAGGAAATGGTAAAATCAGCTCTCATAATACAGAAATGAATACCCACTCACTGTAGCTTCTACTGGTCCAATGTCCTTGATACACCTCCAAAAAGCTTCATAGACCCTTCACAGGAGTCTCACTTTGTCTCCCATACAAGTTTAGGAATAAGCTCCCCAGCATTTCAACCTACTCAAATCCTGACCATTCATCAAGGTCCAACTCAAGTCCTATCTCTTCAATAAGGCCTACCCTGACTACAACAGCATATCTATTGAGCTCTTCCTTTTCTGACCTCCTTTAGTGCTCCCTCTGTACTTCTCACACAAGTATTTAAAATAGATGGCCTTGTATTCTTTCTTAACAGTTACCATTTCATGTGTGAATGGATGACTTGAGTTCACTCAGGATGAGGATGATACCCTTGACTCTTCCTCTGTTGAGCACACACTGTACTCAAGGAATGCTCATTTGGATTCAATTAAATTCAACTTAAAGTGCCTACTATGTGCCAGATACTGTTCTAGATTGTGAAGATACAGAAACAAAAGAAAAGTCAGTCCCTGCCCTGAAGGATCTTACAGAAACCTTACAGTGTCCACAAGAGACAATGGCCTATTGAAAACACCTTTAGGGTGAATAGAGGTGCTATCTAGCAAAAGCATATAATCCATTTTAAGAGTTAAAAAGCAAGACCTACATTCTTGTCATGGTACAGTCACTAACTATTTGTGTAAATCTGAGCCTGTCATTTCACATCTCTAGAACTCAGACTATTAATCTGTAAGACAAGGAACATAAACATAACAATCGCTATGCTCGAACAGTCTACTATTCTATGATACTTCAAGGACATTTTAAGAATCGTTAAATCATTATATGGTAAAAAAAAAAAAGATCTGATTTTGAAATCTGGGCAATCTCTCTTTCATTCACTGACCTAGAACCAGTCTAGAAGGAGTTAAGGAAATCAAGGATGCCAAAGCTATTCAACAACTTTCTCTTTTACCGTCCTGAAAAAGGGAAAAGAAGAGACAAGGTGGTAAGGTATTGGGATAACGATATTAAATGATGGCTTCTTCAGCAGGCATCTTATCACAACTTGTGTTAAAGGTGCTTTGATCAGCTCCTATTACAGGTAGTTAGTCTTTCATCATTGTCACAAAGGTGCCTTATGGTCATTATCTAACTATATTTTCCCCATTGGCATTCCTATTTCCAGCTTTTTTAAAAACACGTTAGTTAAGAGCATTGACTGAATGTACACCACATGTGATGAACCATGGAGGAGCTATAAAATAACAGGAGAAAGGGTTTCTGTCCTTACAGGGTCATCGTTTCCCATCACTTATTGTCCCTGGGGATTGGATGAGATATGACTGGGGATCTCAATGACAGAGTGTTAAACTTTATGTCACTGTTCAATCTGACTCTGCCCCTTGAAACCAGTGTGACCTTGGGTCAGCCACTGGGCCTCTCAATACCCTTATTTATAAATTTTGGAAACTGGACTGGATCACCTTTAAGATATGTTTCAGCTCTAAACATATAAACCTATGACAACCCTATAATGATGTTCCTTCTCCTTGACTAAATTCACTACATATTTGGGTCTCATTTTCCTCAGCTGGCCAATAAGGATCAAAATGTTTATGTGGTGCTTACCCTTGCTAGCTCAATAAGCTGTCTTAAGGATCAAATGAGATAAAAAGCATAAAAATGCTTTGCAAAGCATAAAGCTCTACAAAATGCTAGGTGTCACTATGAGGATAAGGATGGTGGTGTTGATCTAGCTAGGTCAAGTGCAGAGGAACCTGGCCAGAAGGAGATAAAGATATTTTGGCTGTAGTAACTCATGAGGACCAACTAGCAAAATGTATAGGGGCTTTGGAATCACAGATCTTGTGAATTAATGAAGTATAATTTTGATAAAGGTGCTTCCCTTTGGCATTGGGTCCCTCTAACACAAAATGAAGGAATTGGAATGGATAATTTACAGGTTCTTTTTAGTTTTTAAACACTGTGATTCCATATTCCATCGTAATTCTTACAAAAGGTACAAAAAAAAATTTCCACTGTATATACAGGCAGGTAGCAGTGTAATACAATTTTAAAAAGTGTTGAATTTCTGGGTTCAATGTCCTGGGTTCAGATCCCTACTCTATAACTTACTACCTATGTGGCCAGGTACAAAGCATTTAGCCACTCTGGGATTTAGTTTCTTCATTTGCAAAAAGAGGAGGTTGCATTACATAGGAAGTCTCTGATTTTTTTATGTGTTACGTGTTATTATTTTATGTCTTATGTGTTATTATGTGTTATTTTTAGCAGTGTGGTAAAGCCTATGAACGAACCCCATCTAAGAATAATGTTTTTAAGTTTATAAAACAAAATCCTTAGGATTATATGAGATTAACACAATACATTAAGATAAAGTTATCAAACTATTAAAACAAAACAAAACAAAAGTTAGGGACCCAGGTTAATAACCCTTGGATCAAATGATCACTAAGGTCTCTTCAAGTTCTTAATCTATGACCCAATGACCTAATCATCTAGGCCTTACTTTTCTCATCTGGAAAATGATCGGCCTGGACTAGATGACGTCCCAAATTGCTTCCAGTCCTCACATTTCGTGACTCCACAATCTTATTAATACATTTGGGCCTTTTCTGCTTTTTTTCCATCTTTGCTGAGAACATGAAAGAAAAGTAACCTTTCCATCAAATGCAGCACAACACACTTCAAAGATCATGGCCTCTGAAGGTGATGTTTGCATTGAAGCCCTTAAAATATGAGCCTGTCTTAATGTTTTATGTTATCGATTGTACCTGCCAGCTTTCTTTGCAAGCTGAAGAATAACAGGACTGTTGTTCCTCCGTCCTTCTCCTACTGGAGCTGGCGTACAGGCTAGAGAGCAGCTTTGCTAAAGAGGGACGACAGCTCTGTTTCTTCACTCAGGAGGGTTTTTCCGATGATGGTATACTGTTAACCTTTTGCTCAACCCTTTGGTTCAGGGGGGTATTGCTTACCTTGCATATATATGTTATCTATGTAAATACATGTATTTACATATATACATGCAAAGAGATAACAGGCCTAATACAACATATATGTAAATATAAGCAAATATAACATATATGTAGACATAAATGTATACACACATTTGCATGTATACTAATGTGTATGTATATGTGATTATATACACACCTAGAAATTTTATTGATGCCTTTTTTAAAAACACATTTATTCCTGAATATGTGACTCCCTGCTCCCTTACACTGCAAGCTGTCCCTTTAAAATAAAGATTAAACTAGAAAAAGAGGTAATAAGAAGCAGTTTGGCAAAACCAACCAAATAATCAATCATATCTGGCAATATATATAATATTCCACACCCATTGTCCCCACCTCTACAATGAAGGGAGGGAGGAGCATTCTCTTAATTCTTCTCTGTTACCTTGATATTTTTAAAGGTACAATGCCTCTACCCATAAAATCCATAATGCCAGTGGGGTCATTTGATATTCATAATGTAATTCACTGAGAGGTCACCAAGAGAATTTCATAAAGATTCACTGGTAACTCATATCTCTCCCATAAGCAGAGTCCTGTTCTCCCCAGCATTCTCTCCTAAGCAAAGTGGGGTTGGGGTTGGGGGTGGCAGCGGGGGAGGAGGCTGTAGGAACTTTAACACTCACCCCACTGTCACAAAAGTAAATTGTTGAAAAGAATTGGGTTTTCCTAACCTCTCTGCCCTACTGCACAGTTTCCCTTCATTCTTTCAGTTCCTTTTGGGAAGCTGTTTGAGGTCAACATTTTAAGACTGCATCCCTCTCTATGAAATTTAGCATGGTTTAAAGCAGTGAGTTAGTGAGGCTGTTCTGGGAGGTGAGGTTTTAACTTCTATCAGGGAAACATAAGAAGCAAGATGGCCCACTAATAAATCAGAAGGCAATTAGAGTACAAAATTCAATGTTCAGAAAAACATCAAGGATCTGAATTAAATCAACATCTCAGGGTAATTCAAAGGCTTGTGCCTCGAAGGCAACATTTTATTTAGAAAACAATCCATCTATCAAGCAACATTTCCCCTACTTCTATTCTCTCCATTTATTTTGCTTATTAGGGACACGTGCACCAATGTGTCCAGTGTTCCTAGATGGAGACTGTTCATTGTCTCAATCTTTGCTTGTGTTGAGGATCAAATTCAAAGCAAATTTTTTCTTTTTTTTTAAATCATCCCCCCACACACACATCTCTCAACCCCTCTCCCCCTTAAATGTCCACACATATTTCCTCTGCTCTTCTCTCCCCTACTCACCATGAACTCAAGAAATGTCCAAACACACATTTCCAGGCACAATTTCTACTTGGAATCAGACACAACCACATTATTCTCACCAAAGAAAGCCACTTTTTCAGTTTCTAGATCAAAGATTCTTAATTTGGGATCCATGGATTCCTAAAGGAGTCCTTGGATAGATTTCAGACAGTCTTTAAAACTTGTAAGGGAAAAAAATACATCTTTATTTTCACTAACAATTGTTTCTTTTGGAATGTTATGCATGTTATATTATGCATTATTTTGAGAAGGAGCATAGAGATTTCATCAGATTTCCAAAGGGGCCCATATCACACAACAAGGTGAAAAAGGCTTATTCTAGATTAAGGCTTAATTGATGGAGGGGGAGGAGGGGGATAATTGTGGGCAACATGCATTTATTGAAGTGTCAGAATGGCAAGATGATCAGCCCTTATGACAGGTATAGAATGTTAGAACTGCAGAACATCAAAGATGGAAGGGACCTTAGAGGGAATCAGATTCAACGCCCCTTAATTTTACAGGTGTTTTACATTTTATAAGCAAACATTACAGGGTTGTCATAGGATCATTGGACTAAATGAGGAAATTAGGCCAGAGAGAGAGAAAGGAAGGGGGGGGGGGGAGAGGGGGAGAGAGAGGAGAGAGAGAGAAGAGACAGAGACAGAGAGACAGAGACAGAGAGAGACAGAGACAGAGAGAGAAAGAGAGAGAAAGAGAGAGAAAGAGAAAGAGAGAGAGAGAGAGAGGGAGAGAGAGACAGAGGGAGAGAGAGAGGAAAAGAGAGAGAGGGAGAGAGAGAAGGGGGAGAGAGAGAGAAGGAGAAAGAGAGAGGGAGGGAGAGAGGGAGAGATTGCTACTTTAAGGCATAAATTGCAGTGTTTGAATCTGAACTCTCCTCTTTTTGCTGCCCTTTTCATTATCCTTCTGAGAACTCTGGCAGCTTAATCAATACATTAGTATTCATTGAATACCTACAATATGCCCAGCACTGTATGTGGCACTGTGTGTGTGATACAAGGGTCATAGAAAGAGAATTCTTTTCTTCAGTGATTTACGCTCTACCTGGGGGTGGGGGTTGGGAGTTTCAGGGAATTACTCCAATGAAAGACTCAAGAGACAAGTACTGAATTGAACGGATGGACTAAGCTGAGAGGAGGCAGCCATCAGCATGGCTCTGAATGGTCAGAGAAGGCTTCATGAAGGTGAATCTGCAAGGAAGACATGAAAGAGAAAAATGCAAATCATGAAGTAATGGGATCAAAGATTTAGAGATAAAAGGGACATTAATGGTCCTCACATGTAGCCTTCTCATTTTACAAATAACATAAATGAGGCCCAAAGCGCTTCAATGAGGTGCCCAGTGTCATATATGGCAGGGCCAGGGTTCAAACCCACATCCTCTAACTCCAAATCTAGCATATTTTCCATTGCACCATCTTACCTCTCAAAACTCTCATTGCCTCAAGAGGATTTTACTTCTTTAATTTTTTTTTAAACTAATACAAATTCAGCCTTCCCTGACCCCATAATATCTGACAACAGCAGCGGATGACAGAGAAAGGGCTGTTCTGACATGTATCTGGAAATGACAACCCTCAAAAGAACTTTCAGTTGACAAAGTTATATAGTAACAGAAATATAGAAAGTTATAGTGCAGAAGTTACCTGTAAGTAGATCCTCAAAACAGTGGCTTCCCATTGGTTACAGAATATAATATAAACTTCTTAGCCTGTCATTTAGTTGTTAAAAAAATCTGGTCCTTGGATATAAGACTGGTAAAGTTCCTACCTTTCCCTCTTTGTTCTCATTCACTCCCCCTCACACACCTTATGTTCTAATCACACTGGATAGTAATAGGGTTCCCTAATGAGATTCTCTCTTACCTCTGGACACTCCTATAAGTTGCCACCATACCTGGAATGCACTCTCTCCATATATTCAACTGCTGAGATATTTTGTCTCCAAGAAGGCCTTTCCAGATCCTATCTCCAGACCACCTTCCCTACTCCCTAGCTCCAGGTGATTTCTCCCTTATTAATCACTTAGAATACTTAATGTTTCCTTATTACATTCCATTCTGAGTCACATGTATTTGTATACATGTCTCATTTTCTTATTACATTAAATGCTCCTTAAGGGTAGAAAATCTGTTATGTTTTCATGTTTAAATCCCTAGCATTAGGTTCAGTACATGACAAAAAATAGGTATTTAATAAAAAGTTAATTGAATTAGCATGTGAATAGATATTAGACTTGAAAGACCTCACACAAATTTGTATTCTGCAAAGCAAACTCTCAAATGGCGAAACCAAATAACAAAATTTCTTTTAGTAAGCTTGCAGAGTAGGGCAACCTATACCCCCAGACTAAACAATGGGTCAAGATAGTCATGGTCTTGTAGTATGATTTGAAACAAACATAACTATTATGTAGAGTTGCCTGAACAGCTTTATTAGTTTTATAGACAACTCACATTTTAAACTTGGGGGTTTACTGTATGCCAGTGCCAAGTGGTAAAGATACAAAAAAAAAAAAAAGCAAAAACAAAACAAACCTGTCCTCCAGGAGTTGGGAAGGTTGACACAGATATATGGATAGAGCCTGGACCTGTTTGTTTAGGTTACAGGAAACTCCTATATGAGAAGATTCCCTCCACCAATGCATGATGGCACATTTTCTGTAACTCATAGTCTTAGAAAATTGCTTTGAAGACCAAGAACTTTAAGTGACTGGCCCAGAGTCACAAGGCACAGGGACTCACTCCACATGCTCCTAGCTAAAGGGTCCTCTCTTTGCCGTATGGCTTACTCTATAAACATACGAGCAAAGTAGATGGAAGGTAATGTTAGAGGACAAGGTACTGGTAGCTGGGATTCCCAGCCAAGGTCTCTGGCATTTGAGGAGGAAGAAAGGAAAAGGAAAGGGTTCTCTCCAAATCAGTGCACCATCTTCTATAGAATTCCAGGCTATTTCCAGTTCCTTTAAACAATCCTCACACCGTGAGATCTTCAGGACTTTAACAATATGAACTAACCTCCTCTCAACACTCTCCAGCTTATCACTCTCCTTCCCAAAATGTGATTCCCAAAATCCAACACACTACTTGAGAAACGGTCTTTCCCAGTACAGTAGAAGACAAGGCAGCAAGCACAGCGTTGAGCCAATGAAAGCCAGTCCCTGCCCTCCAGCACCCTACACTCAGAAGGGAGCGGAAAAGTCAGGGGGGAGGGGTAGTGGATTCAGGACTTCCTTCTTTCTTCACACCATACCTATCTTAATACAGCTTAAGATGGCATTAACTTTTATGGGCTACCATGCGGAGAGGTCAAATTACACTGAGTTTTCTGTCCACTCAAACACCAGATTCTTTTTCAAATAAACTACTAGAGAGCTGCATCTCCTTAATCGTATACAAATGAAGTTGCTTTAAAAAAAAAAATCAAATGGGGCGGCTAGGTGGTGCAGTGAATAGAGCACAGGCCCTGGAGTCAGGAGGACCTGAGTTCAAATCCGACCTCAGACACTTAACACCAAAACTAGATGTGTAACCTTGGGCAAATCACTTAACCCCAATTGCCCTCCAAAAAAAAAATTAAAAAAAAATCAAATCTTATTGTAATATTTTACATTTTTTCCCTAATATGAATCATCACAGTAGACTCATTGCTATGTTTTAGCCTGTTAAAGGCTTTTCAGACTCTGATTCTGTCACCAACATGCTTCTTATCCATTCTAGCCTTGTGTGCTTGGCAAATTTCTTAAAGCACCTTTTAGTCAAGTCATTGATAAGAATGTTAAATAGCACAAGGTCAAGGAGAAGCTTGGGGTACTTCACTGGAAGCCTAAGTACTACTACCATTCATTATCTATTATTATTAATCATCTCTTATTTTTTTTACTATTGTTTATGATTCCTTACTATTTGTACAGCACTTTTACAGTATTGTTAAAAATGCTTTCACAGTGCCTATAGACAGTACTGTGTGGGAGAAAGAAGGCTAAATCAGGTAGTAAAAGCCCTAAACTTAGTCCAGTTGCTTCTTCTAGCTCATCTAACTCCTGTGGATGAAGCCCACACTGACCAGTTGAGAGTCTACCTTACTAAACTAACCTTACCCTCCTTTCCCCAAGGTCAGTAAGACAAAGTATATTTATAGCACTTTGATCTGACAGTCTAGCAATCCTGTCGATAAAAAGGAAATGGGATTAATCTTTTCTGAGCTGATCTTAATGAGGCCTCTTTGTGACTGCTGCTTCCTTTTCTAGGTGTTTACTCTCTCTTTAATAACAGGCAAGAGTAAAAGATTTAATTTATTAATAACATTTAATAATCCTAATAATTTTGCCAGGAATCAAAGTCAAGCTCTTTGAAAGTAAGAATCACTTCTTACACTTAAGGTGATCACACTTCTTGAACTTGAAAGTGGGACACATGATCTGAAAAAGATGATGTTCCTTTTAAAAAGTCTTGATAAAAATCGTTTGCCTGAATATTCTTTTCTTTTTGTGAAATTGGGACTATTCTGGACAACCGATGACCATACTCAGAGGATGCATGATTGTTATACTCATTCTGATCCCTTATAGTGTCCACCACAAGGATGAGTACATATAGTGACATCTCAACAACCCCTTCCCCCCCAAAAGCCCCAAAATAAAAAGGGGCTAACTTGATAGCTCCCAAACTGCAAGGGACTTCTGAGGTCATCTAGTCTAATCCCTTTATTTCAAAATAGGAAAACTGAAGCTCAGGGAAATTAGATGATTTGCCCAAGGTCACAAGACAGTGTCACAAGGTACAAACTGCACTCAGGCCCTTTGCCTTCAGAGTCAGAGCTCTTTTAGTTGTACCAACCTAATTCCCTAAGCAGCCCACTGGCGACGATGCAAGTACACAGTGGAAAATAGATCATTTAAACTTAGCACTAGACCTATTTCTATAGAAATCAAATATGCAGATGAGAAAGAGAGAGAGAGAGAGAGAGAGAGAGAGGAAGGGAGAGGGAGGGAGGGAGGGAGGGAGAGAGAGAGAGAAAGAGAGAGAGAGAGGAAGACAGAAGGAAGGAGAGAGAGAGAGAGAGAAAGTGAGAGAGAGAGAGAGAGACAGAGAGACAGAGAGAGAGAATGAGAATCAGTTCTGTGGCCCCTGTTATGACCTGCACTGCATTAAACACCCTCTTAGCACCCTTGAAAAAGCTGCCCCTCACATTTTGGCCTCTGGTTGTTTTGAGAAAGGACAAGGCATTCTGTTCATATATGTGAACTGTCTCCTGAATAGCTTCTAATAGGATAAGTGAGCAGGGCACAAGAGGGGGAATAAAGACCAGGTTAATTCTGAATGAACTGATGTTTTGGCCTTAAGAAGACTCTAAACTTATTTTTTTTTAATGCAGGGTTCTGTGTACAAGCATGATTTAATTACTTATAGGCTCAGGTTTATTTGCTTTGGAACTTCCTGAATGTCAAAGCTTCCAGTTTCAAATATGAGACAAGCTTTTGCCACTGCAACTGCTCCAGGTTAATACAGACCGCAAACAATGGTGCCTCCAAAACTCATTTTGGCTGTGTCTGCTTTTTCCCCTCACACCTGCTTCCACCAGCATTTTCTTGGTCTTGTGAAAGGGAGCCCTAACTCCCTCAGGGCTGTTTACTTTGTCTTTGTGAAAGGGACTCCTAACCCCCTTGGGACAGTTTTCTTGGTCTTTGTGAAAGGGATTTCTAATACCCTTGGGGTGGAGCTCAACATCTCTTTACTCTCCTCTCCCTTCTCCAAATAGCCTAGCTGCATGGCCTCATGGCCAAATTCTACCACCAGGGGATGAGAAAGGACCTTTGGGAATGAGTTTCCTTACTACTTACAGTAATGGTGTAATGGAAAGCAAAAAGACTGAGAGTCAGGAAACAGGGAGTTTTAATCATGGACCTGCCATAAACTTGCTTCCTGATCTTGGACAGGTCACTTCACTTTCTGGGTCTCAGCATCCCCATGGAGATGCAAAAGGAGGGAATTAGATAAGACTGTCTCTAAGTTCACTTCTGGTTCCAGAATTTTGCTAGCCTTGCCCCACTTAGGATTGCCAAAGTTTAGCCCCAGGTAAGGGAGACTGGGAAGAGACAGTTTGTTTATCTTCTTTTTGCTGCTTTAAAACTTAACTAAGGTTACTGGTATGACAGAAACAACTTTTATAGGGGATTTTTAAAGATTGATCACAGTTTAGGAAAACTGTGTCATGCAACTATACAATGGGATTTTGGTTTAGGTCCTATTACCAACCAAAAATAGCTTCCTATGACTAGCAGAAATTTAAGGCAACGATCAGCTGTGAAAACACAATTCACCACTTAATACCAGAAAGGCCAAGGTTACTTTCTCTATGCACACAATTGAAATAATTAAAGTTTAAAAGGTTTTAAAAATTATACAAAGACTTTATGAAGATCCTATATTTGTCTAAGAATTTAAAATGTTGCTATGAAAGGAACTGTCTCCTTCTGACTCTCAAGCTTGCAAAACGCTTTCATGAGGATTCTTCATGTGCTTTTCTTGAAGGAAAAGAAATTAATGAACTTTTAAGGGTAGTGAGACTTTAGAGACCATAGAGTCGAAGACCTTTATTTATTTACAAGTAAGAAAACTGAGGCCTCATGATGTGAAATGACTTTTAAAAAAACACACAGCTAAGCAGTGACAATGCTGGGATGACGATAACAATACTATGGCAAATGTGGCACAGTGGATAGAATGCCAAGCTTGGAATCAGGAAGACTCATTTTCCTGACTTCAAATCTGACCTCAGACACCGACTAGTTGTGTGACCCTGGGCAAGTCACTTCACCCTGGTTGCTTCAATTTCTTCGTGCAAAATGAGCTGGAGAAGGAAATGGTAAAGCACTGCAGTGTCTTTGCAAAAAACCAACCAAACAAACAAAAACCCAAATGGGGTCACAAAGAATTGGACACGACTGAACAACAAACACGGTTAGAATATTTTAAGGTTTACAAAACACTTTCTTCACAACAATACTTTGAGGCAGGTATTGCAAGTATTATTTCCCCAAATTTACAGGCGAGAGATCCGAGGCTTTAAAATGGTAGCTTGCTCACAGGCATGTGGACAGACTTCAGATCACAATTCAGGTCCCCTGGCTCATGTCCCACATTGCCTTCTAACACCAACAACTTTGTGACTGGCCAAAAGGATGGTCCTTCCTCTCTAAATACAACATGGGAAGGAGCTGGACTTATCTTGGATGAAGCTTAGAATGAAGCAGTGAAAACTGCCTAGGGAAATTTATTTTTTGTTTCCAATTTCCTGGTCCTCTTTCTAAGGACAACAGAATCTGGTAAATGAATCCAGGCTAATGTGTAAGAGCCGGCAGGTTAATATATTACTTCCTCCTAATCTGAGTTGTATTTTAACAACCTAAGAACAACTCAGTGGGAATTTCAGGTGCCATGGTCAGTGGGATGGAATTGGGTGCTGGGAGACCTTTTAGCACCGTAAACATCCCACTATCCAGACCATGTACAGGTAGGGTCTACCCTAATAAAGGATAACGATTAATTCTGGAATACCAAAATGTAAGGGCAAAAAGTAGGCAGGTAGGTGGCACAGTAGCATGGTGGGCCTGGAGTCAGAAAAACTCAACTTTGTAAGTCCAAATCTGGCCTCCCACTTACTAGCTGTGTGACCCTGGACAAGTCACTTAACCCTGTTTGCCTCAGTTTCCTCATCCGTAAAATTATTTGAAGAAGGAAATGATATAAACTCTAAACTGGGCATCTTTCCACATAGAAGAGTAGGGGGAAGGGGGATGAGAGG
>CM053580.1:275724928-275806126 GCA_028627135.1 Pseudochirops cupreus | reverse complement strand
TAGATACACAGGCACTGTGGTTGGGAGATCCATCATGCCCTACTGAAAAGTCAGAGGGGTGAGGGGGGAGGACATAGGAGAGAATAGATTGGAGGAGGGGGGATACATGGGGATGGCTGTTTTGGGGCGGTGGGTGGGGGAAAGATGGGGAGAAAAGTTGTAACTCAAAATTTCATGGAAATGAATGATGTAAACTAAAATAAAATTTAAAAAATTTTAATTAAAAAAAAAAAAAGAAATGATAAATCATTCCAGTGTCTTTGCCAAGAAAACCCCAAATGGGATCATGAAGACTTGGACACAATGGAACAACAACAAGAAGGGCTATAAGCAGGCTACTATTTAACCTTGGTTTGCTCTGCCCTCATCACTGCATCATTCTGGATCCCACTGGCCTCCAGGCACCAAAATCTGGACACTTTCCAACTCCACCCCTATTTGGCCAATACAATAAAGTACTTTTAACTCATTTTTTTTTTAGATTTTTGTTTTGCATTATTAATCTATGCTAGAAATACAGAATAGATCTTTTGGAACTGGGAGGGATTTTAAGAGTTTACCTCGTCCGTCTCCCTCCTTGTACAGCAAGGCCCACTGAGGAAGAAGAGGGTGCAAGACGTAGCATGTGCTGGGCAAATCAAACCACCACCATTCATTCGTGAGGAAACTGAGACACGGGAGGAAAAGCGATCTACCGATCCAGGGCCGTACAACTAGGTGTTCTCACTTCTCTTCTAATGATTTTGCCTTCCTCAATGCAGAACTCTTAATTTTCCTGCCACCTCATTTTAGCTCACTTGAAATTTTATCTGATTGGTTAGCTTTGTAGTAAGGGATGAAATTTAGTCATTAGACAAGTAATACCATGAGCTCAAGGGGTGAGGGGATTATAACCGGGTTAGCTGTTACAGGTTAGGAAGGCAGGGGGTCAGAAGGGAAAACCATTTGCAGTCATTAGTGCCAAACATTAATTCTCAAGCTTTCTGAGAAACCCTGGGGTGAGGGCAGTTATCTCAATGGATAGAGTGAAATTATCTCCCCAACCCCCCCCCCAAAGGCCATATTAATGCTTGAAAGGGGGATAGGAAAAATAAGGTGAAAGAGGGAGGAATAAGGAAAGACTGTAAGAAAAAGTGAAGAGAGGCCCACTAAGGGGAAATACTGGTTTATGGATAGGTTGACAGAAGAATTGAAAGTAAATGTAAAGCCGGAGAAAAATGCACACAGTAACAACGATATTGCACGATTATCAACTGTGAATGACTTAGCTATTCTGATCAATACAATGATCCAAGACTGTTTCAAAGACGTATAATGAAAAATGTTGTCCACCTGCAGAGAAAGAACCCATGGAATCTGAATGCAGATAGAAGCAATAATTTTTTCACTTTCTGTATTTTTCTTGCTTTTTTTTTTTGCAATATGACTAATATGGAAATATGTTTTGCTTGACTTCACATGTACAATTGATATCACATTCTTTGCTTTCTTAATGGGTAAGGGAGGAGTGAGAGGGAGGGAGAGAATTTGGAACTCAATTTTTTTAAATGAATGTTAAAAATAAATAAAAAATTTTAAAAAAGAAAATGTAGAAGCAGGGATTAATTCAGATTTACAGATAGGGAAAGCAAGGGAAATAGCCTTGGGGTACACTATAGTAGGAGAAAGATGATAAGCCAGAGTTTTAAAGAATTTACTGATCACAGTTTAAGTTATTATCATGGTATACTGATTCTACTTAGATTTTTTTTACATTTCTTTTAATCTGCCTGATGTAGAATCTTTTATGATTTATTAGGAAAAGAGTTGTTTTATGAGTTACAAGTTATTACTCAAGTAAATAATATTTTGTTTTATGAATCCGTGAGTTTGTTAAGGATAATATCTCTGCTTTTCCCAGCTTTACATGCCTGAAGTAAATCTAACTGCTCTGCCTATACTATTGTAATGAGGCATTACTAATCAGGTGGTGGCAGCTATCAGAAGTGAAGGAAGAATAATGGGGAGAAATTTAGAGACCCTCTAACATAGCACTTAACCCAGAGTCTATGAAATTAAAAAAATATATTTTGATAAGTGTATTTCAACATAATTGGTTACCTTTGTAACGTAATGTATTTTCTTTTATGCATTTAAAAATATGATTCTGAGAAAATGGTCCCTAAGCTTTGCCAGACTGCCAAAAGTGTCCATGACACAAAAAAGGCTAAAAATTACCTGACCTGGACCCCCGGGACTTATGCTGAAACCTTTACTCTTTCTAAGAGATGCATATCACAGCCACGTAGTCATAAGAAATTGTTTCAAGATTATTTTGGACATTTTATGTGTAATATAAGTATTTACACATTGATAGAGTCCATGCATCTAAATGGGTTGCAAATTATTGGGGGAAAATAATTTTTAAAAATTATTGAGGGTCCCTTTGCACTGGGTCCCATTTACAAAGGCTAAGTCCCCTAAACCAGCCAGAACAAAGCCACTTGCAGTCTTGAAAACAAATGATGCTGGAGGTTGGTTACACAGCTGTTTTCTCCTCCTCACTCTTCTCTCAGATGTTACATTTGGAGAATATTTTAGGTGATGCTAAGTAGGCATTTTGGCACTGCCTCAGAGACTAGAGAAGGACAGATGTCTGGACTCCATCCTATAGTTCATTATCTCTGCATCTGGACAAACATGGGCAGTGTGGAAGACACATTTAACAGCAACCAGGATAGAAATGAGAGTCACAAGGCTGTGACAAGTGACTTCAATGCATCCTCTGTGGGAGCCCTGGAGAAAGGGGCTTTACATTTCATGGCCACTAACAAGTGGCTGAAGTCCATCTTTGTGACCAGCTTTGGTACTTTTACTTAACAAATACTTGGCATGCTGCCCACTTTGTTCTCAGTCTCTGTGAATATCAAAGTATATTGTCTGCTGCCCTCTGCCACTAGAGATACACTGGTCCTAGGTCTTCCTTCTAGTATCAGCCACAGCTGAGAAGGAGAGGCCAGGACATCTAAAACATCTCTCTTGCAAAATGTCTCTCAAAGTTTTAAGGCTTTGACTCCAAACTCTTAAGACTACAGAGGGCAACTCTATTTGGAAACCAGGCCAATTTAGCTGAATTCTAACAAATCCTGTAATTCCAAAAAAAACCACAAAAAGCCTGCTGGAATAACCCTGATAACTGTGGGCCTTTGGAACACAGACTATCAAGACTGGCCATTTCTCTGCTGTTGCTGCCCCGATTGATTTCTCTGCATGATATGTATGCTGCCACTCATATCTAACTGAAAAATTTTCCCACTTCTCCCAACAAAAGCAACCAAAGAGAACTTGAGTTGTTAACTTCAGTTTGCTCAGCTATGCAACTTGAGGAGACTCAACACTCCTGGTAACATATTTTAAAACACTAGTTCACGGTTTTAAAGTTAAGCTTAGGCTTAGAAAAAACGAATTCTGAACTCTGAGCTGGTATCAATACCAATTCCATAGCAGACTGAGATTGTTCACACCATACTTGATATCTCCATTTATGACAAGAACAAAAATCTAGTAGAAGGTCAGCTCAATGTGTCCAGGGATTTTCTTATTCATCTAGAGCCAGAGAATTTGAGTTCAAATCCTGATTTTACCACTTACTACCTGTGTGACCATTAGCCAGTTAGTTTATTTCCCTGGGCCTGTAAAGTTTTTTCTCCTGCACAATGAAGGGATTAGACTAGTTAACTTCTGAGGGCTTTTCCTGGTCTAAATCTCTGAGCCTATGAGTCTCACAAATGTGGCCCAGATCCAAGCTGAGGGTAGTAGCAGAGGTAGACAAGATGAAACCTGATAGCCAGGGTGGCTTCCAGTTCCAACCAGGGGAGTAGGAGATGCCACAGAAAATGATAGAAACTTAAGTGCCCAAGGAAGCTTAGCATGGTGGCAAGAGCACTACATTTAGAGTTAGACAATTTGGGTTCAAATCTCAACTATGCTATATGCTGATGTGTGACCCTAAGAAAGTCATTTTTATTTCTCTGGGTATGCTTTTCCTCATCTATAAAATGAAGGAGTTGGACAAGTAGATCTCTAAGTGGGGCGGCAAGGTGACACAGTCGATAGAAACAGGACCCATAGTTGGAAAGACCTGAGTTCAAATCTGGCTCCAGACATTAACTACCTGTATGACTTTGGACAAGATACTTAATTCTGTTTGCCTCAAAATGAGCTGGAGAAAATGGCAAAGCACTCAGGATCTCTGCCAAGAAAATCCCAAACGGGGTCATGAAGAGTCAGACACAAAGGAAATGAAAAACAGCAACAGCAACTTAACTTCCCTTCTAGCTTCAAATGGGATGACTTTCCCTTACCCCTGGGAAGCTAAAGTAGAGCTTCATAAAATAGGTGCTTTGGGGGTTCTCTGCAAGGTGAGTTACTGAGGTTTTTTGAATGAGGCCAAAGCAAGGCAGTGGTCAGCTAAATGACCACCATTCTTGGAATCACATCTGTAACATGTGGCCTAGAGAAAAGATGCCAGGAGACCCAAACTTAAGGTGAGACTTTAATTTGAAAAAAAAAAAATTCAAAAACCCTAAATGCTCTGATTTATAACTTCACAGGAAAGGAGATGGTAGGCAAAAAAGTTTAAAAGAACATTCTGTGTAGAGTTATTATTTTGCCAATGGTTTGTGGGTTGGATGAGACATGGCATTCCTAAACATTAGACATGACAGATTTTTTTGAGGGGTGGATGGAAAGGAAATATAAATACTCTCCTCATATCAAGGTTCCCCAGCTCATCTGACCTTTTATTTTTTGCGGGGGGAGGTACATTTTTTATTTTCTCTGGTGGCAACACTAAACTGTAATAATATTAAGAAAAGTAAAGGTTATTTTTTTCTTAGATTCAAGAGAAGGTTTAGCTTCAATTCTACTTCATAATGAGAGGAAAGAGAGGGAGGCAGACTGACAAGCAGAGACAGAGAGAGGGAAAAGAAGGGAAGGGGAGGGAAGAAGAAGAGAGAAATTTTGTGGGGATGGATCGACAAGAAAGGGCATTTTTGGTATTTAACGCATTATATGTTTTAATAGCTTCATTTAAAAGCTTTTGAACCAGGATGTGTTATGCAATAAGAATTTCTGGACACAGGAGAATCTCCTCCACTCCCTTCCCCCTTGCCACTCTTCCTCTCCCCACACATGGAAAAATAGCAAGACAATATAAGAAAGAGATTGATATTATTGACTAATAAGAAATGAGGTCCAGAGTGTGAACTGTGAGGAGCAGTTAAATCAGAAAATGTTTCAGCTTAATTGCAATGCGAGCTCCCTTACAAAAAGCCCTCCTTTGATGCCTCATCATGGAATCAAGGGGACCTTGGACTGTCAAAGGCAATGCTAGCAGGGAGCATTTGCTCTTAGGTCCTCAGCTGACAAGGCTTTGAATGTAGTGGTATTAGTGGCAACAGACAATGTTTATTGTCTGAAGAATCGACTCACTAAGCATGGAGAAGCAAGCTAAGAACCAGGCAGCTGAACATGCCAGGTAACAATGTTTTGGCCATGACAACCCAGGAAACAGACGCAAGATGTCTGAAGGTGGGTGCTTTCCTGGTTAATGGTGTTGCTGCATTGGAAAGTGGGGCATTTTGTTCTTAGACCATCTATAAACGTTAAAACTCAGATTCTCCCAGGCTGTGGGCTCTGATTCCCTTATAAGTTGCATGCTTTTGGTTGCTAACTTGACTTTTCAGTGCACTTATAGCATGTGCATATAAGCAGATATTTAAATCTCAATGACTGAGCCTTTTATTAATGTGAAATTGTTGACAATTAAGGTATAGTGTTGAAATTTACCTCTTCCTGCATAGGATGGGCATAATTTGCATAATAAGGTTGCAGAGTAGATTTCAAACAACTAAAGGGAACAAAAAGACTTATACCCCCTTTCTCACAGCTTATACTAGTCTTATCACAGCACCATTTTCGTTGTTACTTTCCTAAAGAACATACAATGGCTCCCTGAATGCAACTGTTCATCTACTTCATGTCTTCATTATACAGAAGAAATCAGAGTCCATAGAACTGCATTAACTTGACCAAAGTTCAGGTCATTAATGGGAGACAGAGCAGAGATTTGAACCCATGTCCTTTGATTCTAAATCTAATGACCTTTTCTACAGTCACACACACACACACACACTCACATCCAGTCTTACTCCTGAGCACCCAGAGAAGTCATTCAACCACGTAATCCTTCCTTGCTGGTCCAAAACAATGCTCTCCATGCCTTTCCCTGAATGACCTCCCCTTCCCTTTCCACTTGGCCAAATATTAGTCATCTTTCAATCACAGTTCAAATCCCATCTCCTTTGGGAAGCCTTCTAGGGTAGCTCCACCTTGCTGATTTCTCTTCATTATGAATTACTTTAGCATTTAATTTTTTCTTTTTTAATGAATATGACCAAACAAATTGTGTCTCCTCCTCCATTTTGTTTCTCCTTTCTCCACCCCCAACACTGGACAGATTTGTAAGCTCGTGGAATAAGGCACAGTCCCAGGCAAGGACAACACTGGAATTCTCTCTTTCTACATCTCCATCCCTGTCTTTCCTGGATCTCAGCTAAAATCCCACCTTTTGCAAGAAGCTTTTCCCAGTTCTATCTGAAATTAAGTCTAATTTATTGTGTGTACATCCTGTTTGCACACAGTTGTTTGCATGTCACCTCTCCAATGAGATTTCTGGCAGCTCCTTTAGGGCAAAGAGCATACTTCTGGCTTTGCTTTGTATGCCCAGCATTTAGCACGGTGCCTGACACATAATAGAGCTTAATAAATGCTTGTTGACTTGAATGGATAGCTTCAAAACTTTTTAGATGCATTCATTCAAATACAAACAGTGAATGTGTTCATTACAAACTACTCATATCTAGTCATTATATAGACAATCTGCTCATATCTAGTCATCACAGACAATCTTTTAACAATTTTAACAAAATCTCAACAAAATCCTGCTCTAGGGTTTACTTACCTGGGTGATCCTGAGGAAATCATATATTCTCTCTGGGCTTCTTTTACCTGTCTTTAACACGATGACAATAGTACCTATGATACTTAACTCCTGGGTTCTTTTGAGGACCCAATGAGATTATGTATAAAAAGTACTTTGCTGTGGTTAAACAATAGCTATCATAATCAAGACCATTCTTGAAAGCAATCAAATTTTATTTCTTTACAAATATTCTACAAATTAGATGCTTCACTAATTCTAGCTGGCCTCACACCCAGTTGATTCAGGCAATGTGGTTTTACTGCATTCTGAAAGTATTCCACACCATTTTTATCCCCCGAAAATGTTAACTCTCTTCCTCCACACCACCACCAATTTGTTAAATTCACGTCATTTGTTGATAAGGAGTTTCAAAAGGTATCCTCCAAAGAGCCATAACAGGTTGTAGCCTACAACAAACCAGGGTCTCCTACTTCCCATCAAAATGGCAGAATACATCAGTTGGAAAGTTTTATAGGGCAGACCAGATTTCCAACTCACATGCACACCCATCCATACCTATTAACTACTCCCTTATTTGCTCCTGTGCTGACACAATGGCACCCTATTTTAGTGCCAGGCACCTCTGCTGGAGTTTAGTAAATACTTGTTGGTTGACTAGCTGGCTTACTGAACAAGCTATTGCACTCTTCCAAAGAAGCATAACTTATTCCAAGGAGTAGCTTAACCCTTAACCTGCTCACATTTTAATACCACTTTTTACCCAACAAATGACAAAATTGTGCTAGAGAGAAATACTTAAGCAAATTCAAAACTAACATGCACCAAATAACGGCAGATACCAATTGGAAGAAATCTGTCCTCCTTGAAACTGAAATACAATATCTCTCCATTGATCAAATGCATCTAATCTAAGGGGAAGGCTGTTCGGGGACGTTTAATGTGATTTAAGTATGGGTACTTCAAAAAGACAGAGTGATGGATAGCCCAGTGCTATGCACACAAAATATGCTCAGGAAACGATTCTCCAGCAGGAAGGAAGTGCTTATTGCTGATGAGGAATGGAAGGCCCCCACCAGTTTCCACTCAAAAGTCTTGCTTTAGCACAACACTAAAGAGTTTCCCTGAAAACATAACCCTTATTGAGGATTTATCTTCATATACTTCAGAAACCATCTTTCTTGAATCAGATAAAATTGTCCTTGGTAAAGAACTGGCTAGTAAACGGGACTATTGAACTTGTGTAGTAATAGCCATGACATATTTTGTACATTACTGACCTCTTCACTTATGGGGTTAAGAGATAAATTGGTCAATGATAAAGCTACCACTGGTTAGTGGTAAAAACTATTGATGGGTGTACTCAGAAATGCATTTATTGTATTGTGTCAGAGGACTGAGATGAATAGAGACAGTGCCATTGCCTCCTTTCCTTAAAGAGTTCCCCTATGCCCTATAGATAGATGCTTGTGGAGACAAGTTTCAATTACCTACAGGTGGGTTATCCACAGCAAATACATTAATCTAAGCCACCTTGCCTCTGTTCTTTCTTCACCCCATCGAACTTCTGGACTCTTGTCTGACTATCAGTTTGTTTCAATGCTTAAAGAATGAATGTACATGGAAATAGGATTTTATTCCAAGTAAAACATAATTGCAAAGGGAATTTTTTGCTTAAAAAGAGACATATTCTAAATCCAAAGACCCACTGGGCTTTCCACAGTTTTGATTTATCAGAATCCTTTCTCCTATATGAGGAAATAGATGATTGATAACTGGCTTCATTTTCCTAGGCCAGTAGTTCCAAAAAGTACATGTCAGGGCCACTATTGATCATGACTTGTAGATTTGGTGCATATAAGGCAGCTGATGGTACAGTGAATAGTGTGTTAGGCCTGGAGTCTGGAAAATCTGAGTTCAAATTCAGCCTCCGACACTTTCTAGAAATATGATCCTAGATAAATCACTTAACCTCTGTTTGCCTCAGTTTACTCAAGCACAAAATTGTGATAATAATAGCATCTGTCTTTCAGAATAGTTGTGAGGACAAAATGTGACAACAGTAGCAAAAAGTGTTTAGCACAATGCCTGGCTTAAAATGCTTACTCACTTCCCCATATAACAAGCATGTATTTATTATGTCACCATCACTGTGGTATGGACTAAATGGAATGGAATAAAATCTGGCTCATTCCCTCAAAGTATGATGTGGGAGGGGAAACAACAGCAAACAATATTAGAAAAATTCCCTAAGTCAAAGTTCAATTTGTGGCACATGTTATGAGTACTTTACCATTTTAGAACAGGGGAAGATGCGTTGGGGCTGGTAAAATTCATGGGAAAGGTAATATGGTAGACTTCAGAACAGGAGAAATGAGGTGAAAGGCCATTCCACATACAGGGCACAACGTTATCAAAGGCCCAAACGTGAGAAAAACTGTGGCAGACTTATGAAGCAACTCATGGGAAAAGAGCGTGCAGCTGGGGATGTCAAAAGTAAGGCTGGATGCATAACCTTGTGGTAAGCCAGATCATGGAAGGCCTTGGAGAACAGGCAATGCAATTTAAACTTGATGCAGTAGGAACAGACAGACTTTCTATTTCTGCCACGAAGCAACAACATGCTTCCTTTTCACTCTGGCAAGCATTTTTTTTTTCTTTTTGGAGTGGCAAAGGGAAATGGATGAAGCCAGTTTTCCACAGGGTTATTAGTCAAAGGGGTCTCTGAAATGAGAAGAAATTGGCAAAGCACCAAAAGAGAGAAGGCTAAATTATGGCTGAGCAAGTTGATAGCACCCTAAACTGAAGTTTCCTTAAACAAAATAAAACCAAAGAACTGGTAGCCCAATGAGCTATTCTAGCATGGTGGGGCACTTCCTTCAGTGACTCAGTGTTTAAAACCTCTGCCAACTCTAGTGAAAAGCATACAGAAAAGAGATCCTTTTTCTCTTAGATGTCTTAAGATGGATGTTTTTTCTACTATAATTAGCATCAACCGGAACTAGAGAAACAGGGTAGAAAAAGCCAAGGAGAAGAGAGATTTCAGCTATTTGAGAAAACCATCTGTGATGTATGGCACTGTCATGAAGGATTTGGGAAGTCTTCTGGAAAAGAACTATCCTTCTATACAGCTATGAATCCTGCAGAGAAATCCAACTCTAGACAAACAAGGATATGAAGTTCCTAAATACTTACAATGTAAGGAAGAAGGAATGGTTGCTCTTGAAAATTTTAAGAGATGGCCTGATACCCAAAGCAAGACCTAAAAATATCTGTACGTATGTAGGGATTGGGAATTTATAGTATGTAAGTAAATCCAGGGATGATGAACAGAAAACAGACTCTGGCATGGCCCTTTCTATTCAAGTACACTCAATCTGAAAAATAGTAATAATGATTAATTAATGTGGTACAGAGCATTCACAAATCTCTAGACAGGTGAGAAATATAACCGATAAAGAAATAAGTGACTTTGCCCAAGATTCCTGCTACCTCATTAAACCTTATTTTACCAAAAATAAATGGGAGAACAAGCAATTCAAGAATTTGATTTCTGCTCTTAGGCAAACATCTGTAAAATTCCATTCCCTCTCATTAGATTTCTGCCCAGGCTCTGCAGCTGAGTAGGCTGTAATGTAGGCAAGGTCACATCTTCTCTGAGACTTGGTTTCCTCATTTGTAAAATGAAGAGATTTGTACCAGATCAAGATACCCCCAAGGTGTTTCTGGAACTACTCTGTTCCATTCCATTCCATACCCATAGATTGTCTTTCTATGCTACAAACTCCCAGTCTGCGGAGGCAGAAAACCTGGGTTCAAACTTTGACTTCACTACTTATAGCCTCTGTGACCTTGGACAAGTCACTTAATCTTTTCTAGACTAGTTTTCTCATCTGCAATATGAAGAGATAGAAGTAATGACTTTCACTGTCCCTTGCAGCTATTCATCTAAGATTCTATGATCGTTCTGACATTATTATTCTATTAGATTGTTAGATCTACTCTGATTGTTTAGATTCCATCTAAATTTCATTTTATTTCATTGCTTCTATTCTAACTCCTTTCCCTTCTATTTTGTGGAGATAGGGAGTCAATTGGACATGTGCTTTTAGAAGAAAGTAAATATTGGTCCTTGGCAGCAATCAGCCTTCCGCCTTCCAGCCACCACAGCCCCAGCCCTACTCCCATCCCCAGTCACATAATCCTAGAACTGGAAGGGTCTTCACTCATGAATTTGCTCAACTCTTCCTCAAAGCATGAATCACATCTTCAACACCCCTCCAGTAATACGGAATTCATTACTATTTGAGGTACTGTATTCCATTTGGGAGAAATTCTCATTGTCTTCAAGTTTTTCCTTATATTGAATTGAAATTTGCTTCCCCATATCTTCTACCCGTTAGGTGACCATCGAGAGAAGAGACCCTATCAATTCCTTGGATTTATAGAGTCCAAATCTTCCTAAAAATAGAATTCATGGGATTTTCACAGTTGCTCATCTTTAGCTCTAAGTAGGCAGAAGAGGTTGTTATTCTTTTATCTCTTCTTTAAAACCAAATATAGAGGAACATACAATTGATAAAACCTAGGTTACAAAGTAATTTCTTGGATTATTAGGAGATATTTATTGTAATACGACCTCACACTGCTGCTCAACAGTGAAGTTAAAATAACACAGGATTGATGTCAGCACTGGTTCCAAACCCAACTTTGCCACAGAATTACTAAGTGAACACAAGCAAATCACCGATACTCTCAGGGCCTCGGTTGTACCATCTGCAAAGTGTGGGAATTGAGATTTTAGACGATCTTTAAGCCCCTTCCAAAACTAAGTCCCATTAATTCCTGAGTACTATTGAACTTGTTTCTTGAGCTAAACTGTAGGCTGTAAGCTCCTTGAGGGCATGCACTTTTCCACATTTTTTTTCTCATAATAATAAGAAGAGGAAGAACAACAACAACTGATAGTAGTTATTACTACTATCAGCTAACATTTCTATAGTACTTATGATGTGCCAGGCACTATGCTAAGTGATTTACAATTATTATCTCATTTAATCCTCAGGACAAACCCAGGAAGCAGGTGCTATTATGTGTTCATTTTATAGATAAGAAAACTGAGTCAGAGGTTAAGTGACTTGTCCAGGTTGACATGGTGAGGAAGTATCTAAGGCGAGATTTGAACTGAGGTCTTCCTGAGGCCAGGCCCAGTGCTCTATGTACTGTGCCACCTAGCTGTCTTGCTGCTACCTAGGAAAGGGGCTCTTAGTCTGGGCTCTAGAAGTCTATATTTTGATAACTATTGCTGTTGTTCAGTAATTTTTCAGTCATGTCCAACTCTTTGTGACCCCATTTGGGGCTTTCTCGGCAATGATACTAGAGTGGTTTGCCTTTTTCTTCTCTAGCTCATTTTACTGATAAGGTAACTAAGGTGAAGAGGGTTAAGTGACTTGCCCAGGGTCACGTAGCTAGTAAGTGTCTGAGACTGGATCTGAACTCAGGAAAATAAGTCTTCCTGATTACAGGGCTGGAGCTCTATTTCAACATAAATGGTTCTTTTAAAAATCCTACTCATTTCATCTTATGCATTAAAAAACATTATTCTCAGAAGTCTATAGACTTCACTAGACTGCCAAAGGGATCCAAGAGCTCCTGCCTTGGAAACAGAGCCATGCATATAGTGGGTACTTGAAAAATATCTGTTGACCTGAGTGTGAGAAGAAACCAGAATGTCAAACGACAACATGGTGTCACAGAAACAATTTTGGGCCTGGAGTAAAGAGATCACGGTTCAAATCTTCCTCTTGCACTTATCAGCTGCATGACCTTGGGTCAGCCATCTAACCTCTCTGGCCCTTTATTTGCTTCAGTGTAAAGCATGGAGGGCTGGTTCAGATGATCCCTGAAGTTCCTTCCAGCTCTACACACTTATCAAGTTTTAGCCTCTCACTCTAGTCTGCTCACTTTTCTTGGAAAACAAGGGTTCTGTTCTTTTCTTTGTTCCTTTGTTATAAGTATTCATCAGCTTGCCCCCAGTTCTAAATACTAATCCAATACCTCACAGCGTAGCAGAATGGGGAGCAAAGGTTGCACAGATGGTAGATCTGGGTAGCCTTCTCTAGGGAACAAATGAAAAGCCACCCTTCTCCACTCCACTCCTGAAACTATCTGCACTTAAAAACCAATTCCAAACAAGAATGCTGTTCTAGCTTCTGACTCCTGTTTCCTCCCATGGTTCATCAAGAGGATTATAGTTGGGTCCAACCAGGCCTCATCCCCAAGAGGATGATGTCACTTGGTTTGCTTCCGAGGAAGAACTGCCTGGTTGTATTTTAAGCTGTGGGGGTGGAGTTGTGGTTCTGCTCCTCCAGATTGCTCATGGCCTCTCCCATCCATGGGGGCCACCACACAAAGACATATGCTGCTGCCTTTTGAACACATTCCTTGCAGCCTCTCAACTGGTCAGAAGCTCTGCCCATTTTCTGGTCAATGCCTTGAGGTTGTAAGGCTTGTAGAGGGTGGTTTCTGAGGCTTACTTAAGTAGAACAGACTGGAAATCAGGAAAATTTCCATGTCCAATTGGTCCCAGGTTTGTTTTTATATTTATGTCACTGTTTGGGTGATGGCATAAACTACAGAAGTCACAGGCAATGATTTTCTTGGGGAAAAGAGGTGAAAGGTATGAAGTAACAAACACCTGTCATAGTGAAAGAGAAAAGGGAAGGAGAGCTCACCAAAGATAAGGCAGAGTTAGCAGTGAAAAGTGTCCTCGACCAGGGGGTTCAGTGGAGAGTGCTGGATGCGGAGTCAGGAATCCTTGAGATCAAATCCTGTCTCAGATGTTTACTAGCTGTGTGACCCCAGGTATGTCATTTAACCTCATTGGGCCTCAGCTTCCTCATCTATAAAATGAATGGAAGGAGTCTGTAAGGTCCCTTCCAGATGCTGTTGTTCAGTTATATCTGACTCTATATGACCTATGGACTGTACCATCCCTGGAGTTTTCTTCCCAAGAATACTGGAATGGTTTGGCATTTCCTTCTCAGTGTATTAAGGTAAACAGGGGTTAAGTGACTTGTCCAGGGTCACACAGCTAGTAAGTGTCTGAGGCTAGATTTGAACTCAAGTCTTCCTGACTCCAGGCCCAGTGCTCCAACCACTGGGCCATCTAGCTGCCTCCTAAAATCCTATGAAGCTGAAGTCAGAAGATCTGGCTTAGTCATAGCTCTGTCATTTCCCAGCTATACAACCTTGGGCCAATTATTTATTCTTTAAGGGCCTTACTTTCCTCATATACAAAATGGATAATAATACAGATAATAATACATATGCTATTCTAGTTTCAAAGGATTATTGTGATGATCCAAATTAAATGGGAGATTATTTCAATAGAGCTGAAAGAGATCTCAGAGATTATCAAGTCCACTCTCCTCAATGAAGAAACTCAGGTCCAGACATCTTGAGCTATTTGTTTAAAAAGTCAAAGTTATAAACAGCAGAGTCAGAATTCAAATGCAGGTCCTCAGGGTCCAAATCAAGTGCTCTTCCTGTATCTTACAACAGCAAGTTTGACATTTACAGCGCTTCAAGGTTTACATAGTACTTCTTTATAATACCTACCATAAAGTAGGTAGCAAAAACATCATTAGCCACATTTTACATATAAAGGAACTGAGACTCTTGGTGATCAAGTGACCTATCTATGATCCCATGGTGGTAAAATCTGCGATTTAAACCAGGCTGTCCATCCACTAAGTCAGTGGTGTCAAACAGAAATGGGTCAGTAACTAGTAGGTAATAAGGCTCTCTGTAGGCTGCATATTGATTTAGAATAACAAATGTTAACATTACCTATGTTTTATTTTATTTTTATTTATTTTGCTAAATATATTCCCAATTACCTTTAATCTGGTTTGGGAGTGTTAATGGCCACAGGTGGCCAGTGGGCAGTATGTATGCATGCTACCTCTAAACTAAATTGTATCACCTGTTGGAATCAGAAATTTAGAGCTATAAGGGATCTTCTTAACTAGTCCACTCTCTTCCAATCCCCCTGAAATATACACATCCATTTCACATGAGAAAACTGAGGTCAGTTGCAGTGAAGTGAGTTGTTTAAGGCTGCACAGGCTGTGAGTGGCAGGGCTAGAATTTGAACCCGGGTCTCCTGCCTGTAAATCCAATCAAGGTACTTCCCCTTATGCCAAATGGCCACTGGCTTACATTTTAAGTCATACATATAGCACTCTAAAAAGGGGAGGGAATTGATAATAATACAATTTTTAATGAGTGCTTTATAAAAAAACATACTTTAAAAAAAACATCTACATATAAAACTAAATCATTTTCTACAATCATGGACTGGCACAGACACCTAACTAATGTGTCAGATTCTACCAGGTGAGGCTGGGATGGAAAGGATGACAGGGGGTCATCAACAATCATATACAAGTAGGAAGTTCATTCTACATATAGGGCTCTCCACTAATATCCTCCTCCAGTGTCTCATCATGACATAGAAAGGATGCCAGGCTCTTGAATTCTATATCAATGAACCACAAACTCTGGGAAATCCTACTGATTTGGAAAAGTTGTGAGCTACAGGCCTGGTTTGGGGTTGTGTTTCCATGGTCAGAGAACAAGACAAGGCTAAGTGGCTTATCATCAGAGGTTTGGCCACCAATTGTGTGTGTGTGTGTGTCTGTGACACACAGACACATATACATACCCACAAATATGCATACACATACATAATCCATACCTATATATATACATGCACATACATATATACTTACACACATATATATGTATGGGTATATATATATATATGTGTGTGTGTGTGTGTGTGTGTGTGTGTGTGTGTGTGTGTGTGTATGCCATTACAAGTCATTAAACTATTTAGTAAGGCATGGTAGGCTTCTGCAGTCTGTGCTGGAGAAAGCAGTATCACATGGATAAAATGACTGGTTCTTGAAATAATAAGGTATGACTACATGCTGGTGTTGTATTAGGTGTGAGGGTGGAAACAAAGAAGCATCAGACACTGAGACTTTAAGAAATGGTGGACATAGAATAAGCCTTAGAGAAGGCAGAGATGGGCTCATGTACTTTTTCTGTCCTATAAGGGCTGTGTGACCCTGGAGAAGTCACTTGATCTTTCAATATTCTGGGCAACAATTTGAATGTATGTTAAAGAGAAAGGACTTAGGGCAGCTAGGTTGGCACAGTGAATACAGCACCGGTCCTGGAGTCAGGAGGACCTGAGTTCAAATCCAACCTCAGACACTTAACACTTACTAGCTGTGTGACCTAGGGCAAGTCACTTAACCCCAATTGCCCTGCCATCTGCCCTCCAAAAAAAACAAAAACAAAAAAAATCAAACAAAAAAAAAAAGGAGAAAGGACTGGCCTGCATTGGCAGAAGTTTCATATACCAGTAAAATCATTTTCTCTTATCTTCATTCACTCCCTATCTTTTGGTTGTTTCTTTGTGGTCTACAAACATAGTCATGTCTCCTTCATCTTTAAAAAGCCTTAACCTAATCCTATCACCCACACGAGCTGATATCTTACATCTCTCCTACTCTTAGAGGCTAAATTCCTTGACCACATCCTCTACATTAGTTAATAAACACTTAGTGAATGCTCACTCTGTTCCAGACACTGGGCTAAGTGATTTAAAACCATCTTGTTTCATCTTCTCAACAGAGCAGGAAGTAGGGATCACATGAGATGAGGAAACTGAGACAAGCAGACATTAAGTGACTTGCCCAGGGTCATACAGCTAGTAAGCGTGTAAGGTTGCCCTACCTGACTCCACTTCCTTTCCTCTCACTCTCTTCTCAACCCTCTGTATTCTAGCTTCCTATTCTCTCTCTCCAAAGTTACCAAATCTCTTCAATACCAAACCAAATCTAGTGACTTTTTTCCCCCCAATCTTGATACTTTCTAATCTCTCTGAAGCATCAGATACTGTTGATCATTTCCTGAAAGGGCTTTGCTAGGTTGGTTTTTGTGGCACTGCTCTCTCCGTTATCATTCCATCCTTCTGATCACACCTTCTTTGTTGGTTCTTAGTCCTGCCTACCAACAATAGACAGCATTACAGCATGTACCTCTTAGTGCTGATATAAGGATAAAAGAATGCATTTTAAAGTACTTCGCAATCTTTAAAGTTAAATATATATATGTACATATATATATATATAACTTTATATAAATCTCACTTATAGTAATAACAAAACAATAATTATTATTTCATAGGGTTGGTGTGCAGATGATGTCTATTAAGTGTTTTGTAAACTTTGAGGTGTCAAATGCTACTTTTTCAGCATAAATACTTCCACAAATTTACTCCTACAGTAAGATTTAGATTTGTCCTAAAATTACTTCTTTCTAGTGGCAAGGGAGGGAGCAAATAGCATTTATATGGAACGTACTATGAGTCAGGCGCTGTGCTAAGCAGTTTACAATATTATCTCCTGACAACAACCTTGAGAATTAGATAAAATCATTATCCCCATTTTACAGTTGAGGAAACCAAGGCAAACAGATGTTAAAAGACTTGTCCAGGGTCACACAACTAAGAAGTGTCTGAGGTCAAATTTGAACTCAGGTCTTCCTGAGGTCAGGTCCAGAACTCTATAGCCCTGTGCCATCTAGCCATGGGATTCCTATGGTTCTAGTATTACAGTATCAGTGAGTAAGCCTGTCTTATATCTCCCCTGACATCCCCTTCACACTTCTGTTGACGTCAATCTCATCCTTTTTCGACCAGGCTCTCTGGTTGTCATTAAAGACAAAACAACTTCACTTTAGGGAGTGCTGAACACCTGGAGGAAACTCTTCACTCAACAGAAAATGCTTTTTAAAAAATTTAATCAAAATATATTCTGGTGAAGCTTCTGGAAGAGTAGTTCAGAGACTAAACTTTGTGGGCATATCTGACTTGCGAGGCAGTTTGGACAAGAAGTGGTATCTTTCCCCCAAGAAAGAACAGTGGAATTAAATGCAAAGACTAATTCTGATTCAGAAACAGGGATGATAAAATATTTACTTTTCTCCTTTCTGCAGAGAGCTGTGGACTACAGGTGCAGATTTGTGCACATGCTATCAAGTGAGGTTAATATGAGCGGTTTCCTATTCCCTTGCTGTTGTTGTTACAAGGTTTGTTGTTTTGTTTTCCTTCGTTTTTTTTTTGGAGGGGGGTGCAAATATAAGAAAGAGATGGCATTAAAAACAAAAAGCACCAATAAAACACTTTTTAAAGGAAATAATGCTGGTTAAAGAGTATAGAAAAACCGAGATTACAGGGTCAACTCCATCACTACCTACTTATGTGTCATTTGACCTGTGTGTCAGTTTTCTCATCTGCTAAAGAAAGAAAAATACTGGTCTACTTGCCTCCCAGGGTCATTACAGAGATCAAATGAGACATGCTACCTTTTCAAAAGAACTTTGAAAAGTACAAAATTCTGTACCAAGTAAGGGGTGTCACTTCTCCTTAAGGAAACTTCTCACCTCCCAAAGCCCTTTGACTCTCCATCTGCCACAGAGGCACAATGTTTTTGTCACCTCCACCTTCCCACCTCCTTGTCTTGTCACTGGGGATTGTGAGAGTTACTGAGCTGTACCGTTTACAAAGCACAAGGAGTAAAGAGGTGGTGAAACTGGAAGGCCATTTGGAAAGAGGCATAAACCAAGTTAACTCAATGTAAAGTTTAAAAGAGTATAACTACTCGCACAAACAGTACACTTCAAACATCTCCAAAGGGTGATCATCTAGACAAGAACTGATGAGATCAGATGAAAGAGGTATGTTTGAAAACAGCAAGCCATGAACACTTCCCAAAGCAATGGCTCTCTTTCTTACTCCAACATCCTGTCAGGACCTGCTGAATCCTTATGCCTGAACCTTTCTCCCACAGTGGTACAATCTACTCATCAGATAAAAGCTTTACTCCACAAGATTATTGTAATTTATCTATTTGAAAAAAAAATATGTGTGTGTGTGTGTGTTTGTGTGTATAGATAGATAGATACAGATATATTCTTGTACTGATCTTTCATCAGTTTTGCACATGCATAGGACTTGTCTTCCTAATTAGGTTATTTTTTTATTTCCTTAAAAAAAGCCTTACTACTTTTTGTTTGTTTGTTTATATGCTAGTCTCTGTCCTTTAAGACTCTATACTTTCCCCTTCTTTTCAACTGAACATCCTCCTTGTATTAAGGAACCCAGTTCAGCCCCCACAGTCATTGAGGGGAGAAAAACTTATGGATAGGTGATTCACTGAACCCACCATCAGCAACCGCTGACCAATTGCCATTAATGGGGAGCTAAGTCCAAGATTCCTGGGGAAAAAAGAAATGATCCTCTCCCCTCTACCCACCCCACCCTTGGAATCAGCGATCCTGCTAACAGCTCAGTCCCACAGCCTTTGTCCAGGGCAGCAAGCCTTGTGGAGATGGGACCTGTCAACTGTTTCCCTAAGTTCTGCTACCTGCTCCTGCTTCCTCAGCAGCCACAGTCTCTGAAGACCATAAGGAGGGGGAAAGGGGGAACAGACAAGAGGGAGAGGTGGGGAGCAATTCTTGCCAGCAATGTCTTTGGCACTGTCAGATGGCTCACCATTAGAAATTATACATATGTCTGTGAGAGAATACATACACATATACATATATATTTTTTCAATGAAAATTATATTCTTAGATGCATTACCATCTGCTTTGCTCCTGCACCCGAAGGATCACTGGGTCTTTCCATCTGACCCATAGCTGAACTGTCCAGTAATCACTGTCTTTCATAGTAGAGAGTAAGGCCCTTGAGAATAAGGACTTGCTTTTCTATTTGTATCCTCAGTGCCTAGCATAATTCTTTGTACATAGTAAGCACTTAAAACCTTATTGATTCATCCATCCATCCATCCATCCATGTATCCATTAGTTTATAACTTCTATGACGGTGGGTTCTTCTACATAGGCAGAGTACACTTTTCTTGAATTCTAACATACCCATAGATCAGAGTATTGACAGACAGGGAAGGAAAAAGAGGATGGATATAGAATACCCTCCTCTGTACCAAGTGTAAATAAACACAGTGCCACACCCTCAATGTGCTTTTAAACATCTTTCATTATGTACTTCTGCATGGGTCAAGATGGGGTCCATATAAAGGTACAAAAATAAGATAAACCTACTGTAAGCGAGCAAAGGAGTTCATGCTTCACAAAACTGGGCTGCAGCCTGGCCTGAACCAGCTTCAGGTGCTGATCATGGTGGAGCACAACACTCTTCTCAATAGCTCTTGGGAAGCCTATATTTCATTATGCCAGGGAAGACTTGATTTCTGCTCATACACAAGAGGAAGCTTTTACACAGGGATATTTACTGAGAAAAAGTACAACAAAAAAAGTACAAAACATAGCCTGTAAGTGGATTCTGGCTTGATATAAGAGGAAATTTCCTAACAATTACAGCTGTCCAACAGTGAAAAGGTGTACCTCTAAAGTATTGAGTTCCTCATCAATGGGGGAAATTTAAATGGATGTTTGATGTCTGATTGTTGGGGATGTTTTAGAAGGTGTTCCTGTTCATATATGAGTTGTATTTAAATGACCTCTGAAGTCTCTTCTAGCTGGAAGAGGCTCAGATTTTCTGGTTTCTTTATCCCCCTCCACACACTAACTTCAGCCAACTGGCATTTAAGTGCTATTTGGGGAAAAGCATAATGTTTGCCAAAGGTATCCAGCAGGGTGAAATCACCCTAGGTAGCTTCATCCTGAAGAAGCTTCTTCCCTCCAAGTGTCTTCCACAGCATCTCCCAAAAGTCAGTTTCTGGAGAGGAGGAATGCTGTGCCCAGACTTTCCTCCACACAGCCATTCTTTTGCTTATCTCTGCCCCATGACTGGCCACTCTTGGGAAGCCCTGAGCATTGCTGCTTTCCTTAGCCAAGAAGGGCTCAGAGGCATATCTAAGCCAAGTCTGTCAAAACCACAGTTTCTGCACAGCCAATCCAGAATGTGCATACTTCCCCAGTCCTGTAGTAGTCTAAATAAAAACTTCCAGCAGAACTTGACAATCTGTGCCAAACTAGGATAAATGGCTTGGGGACTCCATGCTCTGAAGGTAGAATTTCTTGATCGCTCATTTCAACGTGGCCAAGACAATGTACTTTTTTCAAATTCCCAAAAAGTTATGGGCCACAACATTTAATTTGATAAATACTAGGTTTCAAAAAGGGCTTTGTGTAGAATCTTAGGAGGCTCAATAAAACAAGTATGTGCAATAGTTAAGACAGGGAAGGGGTAAAAAGCCCTCTTCAGAAGTCTACAAAAAATAATAATAATCTTCAGTCTTATACATCAGTTCCCAGAGGTAGCATGGGAACCAAATTATTGGCAGAGACCTTTTCACAATAACTTAGCGTAAAAAAAAAACTATATAGTTTAATATCTCTCCTGTCACCTTTCCAATTTTCCTTTCATACACACATATACACTTCTGTGTTGTACCCAAAGAATCACAGAATGTTAGAGCTGGAAAAGACCCCAGAGATCATGAAGTTTATTTTATAAGTAAGGAAACTGAGGTGATGTGGCTTGCAATGGTCTTATGACATCATTGAGATCAACCTGAATCTAAATAAGCATCACAGGTAAAATACAGGCAAGAAGAAGTCACTCAGCCTCTGACTCAAAACCTCCAGGGGTAAGGACACCACCCCCTCTTGAGGCTACCCCTTCCACCTGTGGATTCCTCAAATTGGCAGGAAGCTTTTCCTTATACCAAACTCAAACGACTAGATCATCTACTCCAAACCCTTCTTAAAGATGAAGTAACTGAGACAAGAGAAGGTAAATGACTTGACCAGTTATAAATTGTAGCTCTTAAATTTCAGAGTATGGATTAAGACCCAGACCTATAACCCTCAGGTACATTCCACTTAAAGATACTGCATGCAGAGCTAACTCTCATACTTCCCCCTGTTGGAGATCCTGAATTTCAAGGTGGATAAAAATGGAACGTGCTAAATTTAATCAATGCTCCTCCTCATCTTTTTGTTCTTTAGTTTTATTAATCTCCACTTTGGGGGATGACTCCTACTCTCCTTTCTCATCCATCTTTAGTCATTATCTGTTCATGGGTAAATCATCTCTATCTTCCTCAAGACTTTTATCCCCCCAGATAAACCTCTCTTTGGGACAGTTGCTCAGACGTTCCCTCCCTCTGCCCCCAAACAGGAGATCTGGCAATAGGCAGAAGCAAGGTCTACCACCTACCTGATGGGCTTCTGATATGTCTGAGTTGAGCTTAGTATTATTTTACAGGTCACAAGTATCTGAGTGAATACTTGGACATTTTCATATTGTGATGACTACCTTGCTTAAGAACCACATGTGACTAATATGTGTGTAAATTTACCATGCTCACTGCTTCCGACTTATTTCACAGATGCTTGTTCCCTTTCTACTAGCGTGAAGAAGCCAGCATGTCTGATGTTCATGGGAAGATTTGTATAATTATTGGTTAAGATATATGAGGACTCTGAGTATTTGAAAAAAGGAAGATTGCGACTGAAATAAACCTCTTCTGTATCCTCATGAGGGCTTTCTCTAAGATGCCCATAATCACATTTTGATCTGATGATAAAAAGTTCACTGCTACAAGCTAAATGAACAACAGCAGCTCTGAGATTTTTTTAGAGGGGATTCCTGTAGTGGCTTAAATAAAAGTTGAAGCAGTTGACCTGTGAAGTCCAACTCTAAGATTCTGTGGTTCTTTTCTCCTTTACTCATTCATTGGTCCCAGTCTGATTCTATAAATAGCTACCTAGTAGTTGGCTCACACTACATAAACGAGCCCTAATAGCCAGCACCTCTTAACATAAGAGAGGAAAATGAGGAGAAGAGAGGAAGAAGAGGAAGAAGCAAGGGGAAAGAGAAGCAGGAGAAGGAAGATTTGGTGTATGGAAATGGATATGAACTGTAGATTCGACAAGAGATGGCTAGAAAGATAACTTTGCCATCTGGTGGGGCAGAGGGATGGGAAATAAATGATTTTCTGACTGCTGAAGAGGAAATGGAGTGTGCAACTGCTGCTATTGCTAAATGGGGTCTCTAATTCCTCTCTCCATAATGGTAATGACTTACATTTATACAGTGTCTTTTAGTAGCCCAGTCCCAAAGAAGTGTCTCAGAGGTATAACCAGACACATCTCTTGGTTCATTTAAAAAGTTAGGCCTCCATAGCATAGAATTTCACGATGGTTTTAATGTGAAACTAACTTGGGAGAGGAAATATTTCAGATACAGAAGGATGAGGGCAGGGGAAGAGTAGCATATCTCCATAGCTCCCTGAAATAGGGGAAGATGGAGAAGGGGAAGCATCCACATTATATATTCATCAAGGCAAAAATTTCAATTCAGATAAAATTATCCAGGGATCTTAATGGCTTTATGCAACCAAAGACTAATCTTAACTGCTTCACATCTATATCAAATGATGGCATTCCCTGGAACATACATTTAAGATGAACTTCAAGCATTACTCGGTCACCAAGGTAGCCACTTTGGTGGTTGACATCTGGTACCAGGTTGCATTAAAGGCCATTCTCTGATGCTCTGGATGCAAAAGAATATTTAGGAACAGGGATGAAGGCAAGAAGTGGAATGAGGGTATCAATGAACCAAGTCTCTCAATTCCAATGAGATAACCAAGGAAAGAAATAATAGCTCAGTTCTCAAGAGGTTGTCATCAACATCTATTAAAACATGGGCAATACACTAAGCTAGTGTTTTACACATAGTTAAATATTTCACAAGTACTTCACAAACTGAATCTCAGTAAGGAAAGGGATAGAAGACCCATCATTGGAGACATTAAAGGGTTGACATTTAGAGAAGATTAGGCTGTAAGGAATGATTCTACATTGGTTTTGAATTAAGTAACAGAATGTCTTCTTAATTACTCTACTTCTCTTGGATCAGTTGTATAATCACTGTTCAGCCACCTTAGGGGAACACTGGTAATTTGATGGTTGAATATGTTTTTGAAAGGAATAGACAGTAGGAATAACATTGGCTTGGGAGTCAGGAGACCTTGATTCTTTCTGATGCTGGCTTGGTTACTGATTAATTTTTTGACATTGGTCAAGTCACATCAATTGTTTAGGCCCCAATTTCCTTAGGGGGTAAAATAAGTATAAAAAATCATAGAGCTTGAGGGTAAGAACGGTAACTTGGGTGTCACTTAGTCCCAACCTGTCAATTTACAGAAGAATCATCTGAGGTCTTGAAAAGTGAAGAGCCTTTGACAAGGTCACACAGCTAAAAATAATAATTTTGCTGACATTTATGCAGCATCTGAAGGTTTGAGAAATACTTTAGCTATGTTATCTCATTTGAGTCTCACAACAATTCTGTGGGGCAGGTGACATTATTTATAGAGGAGGCCAATGTGACTCAGAGAATTTAAGCAGGTTTGACCAGCTTGTGAATATTTCAGGTGAGACTGAAACTCAGGCCCTTCTTATGATAACTGCTGAATTCTAACCACTATGCCATGATGTCTGCTGATAATTTAGTAATTAATAATTTATTAAATAACCATTTAAGTAAAATAATTAATAATTTAGGAGCAGAAAGTAGAACCCAAGACTCATGATTTCCAAGCCTATGATCTTTCCACTATCTGCACTGCTTTTCTGCCTCACTGGGCAGGTGTGAGGATCAAGGGAGAGAACAGATGTGAAAGCATTTTGGACAAAAATGTCACCAGAGCCATACAAATGAAAATATAAGAAAAATGTTATGGCAAGATTGGAAGCCAACTGTGAGCTCCTGAAAATGACAGGAGCCAAGTCCATAACAGGGCAATTTACTGAAGCTCAAACAACTCCAGAATAATACAGTCTGGTTTAAGAAAATATTAATCAGATTGTTTCTTTAACGTGTGATCATGGTGACAGACCCCCTTGGCTGCCCTGAAATAACTCTCTTATTTTCTGACAAGTTATGCTTCTTGTTTGTTGATTCTTTGAGTGAAACTGTGACAATGTTTTCCATCTAACAAAAGCTCAGAAAACGCATAGATGAGAACCAACTGAGCCTCTGGCTAGGTGAAGTCCCAAGGTTCAGCTCTGCCAGGCTGAAAGGGAAATCAGGAACATGCCTTGGGCTTAGGGTTAATTGAACTCCTTTCTCAGGGTAGGCTTTACCACCCAGATTCTGCACTATACTAAGGATCCACAAGAAAGGCCAATGAAAATGAAAGACAGACTTGCCAACTGACTTGGGAGAGAGGGGGAGGAACCAAGTTTGGATCATTTATCTCCCACAACATATCCAAAAAGGACAGGAATGATAATTGGCCTTCATTAACCCAAGAGACCACCACCATAACAAATCCTATGCTAGAGATTAGGGTGTAGGTTTGAAGGGGAAATATGAACCTTCCTTAAATGATGACTCTTAACTAATAACTGTATTTCTCTCCGAAATCTGCTAGCCTGGAAAATGTATTTAATTATTCATTAATGGACAGCTCCCACTTCCTATAATTATTCATTCTTGAGGAGGAATATGAGGATGGAATGGATAAGAAAGCTCTTGCAGGGCTAAGGGATTTGTATCCTCCCCCAATCCTTCTGCATTTCAGCCATGAGAGGAAGGCGGTTAATTCTAAGGTTTGGGGCAAAGAGTTGCATATTACTGTGGTTTTATAACTCTCTTGACACTTAAGGCAGGGTCCCCTATTTTTTATGTGTTAAGGAGTTACTTACTAGGCTCTTCATTGGAAGCCTTATATCCTATCCAGTGATTTGTGGGGGATACTGGCAGCAAAGTGGGAAACTTGAGGATCTATGTCTGAGAGTTTGGTGATAGAATGTGGGGGAAGGGGATAATGACAGAACAATCTTCCCTACTGCTAGGAAGCCACAGGTAACAGGAAGGGATGTGATGAATACTGTTGGAATGTATGGCAGGTCAACTTCAGCAGTTCTGAACCCTCCCCAATGGAAATGCCCTCAGGATAAAAGAAGGTTCACCAGATCATAGATTTAGTGCTGGAAAGGAATGTGAAAGCCATTTAGCCCAGTCCTCTAATTCTATAGATAAGGAAACCAATGCCACGGAAGGTTAAATGAGGTTATTCAGAGTGTATGTGACAAGAGAAAGGATGTGAACCCTAGGTCTTCTGACTCCAAAGCCAGCACTCTTTCCACTATACCATGCTGAAAGGAGTTATGGCACTCATTCTCTCTCTCTCTCACTCACACACACACACACACACACACACACACACACACCCCGCCCCATCTCTCCCTATAGCCTAAAAATATTAGAGAGGCAAGGGAGCTGTGAGCTTCATAGCCTTGTTGTGACTCTCCTAAGCCAGCAAAATGCAGATACCTCTATGGAGAAAGAACTTTTAGCTTCCCCATCTTCCTTGAGCTTTACCACCATTTTAAATACCTAGGAGGTAAAATAAAAGTCCTATGTTTAGGAACTAAAGACTTTATCTTATTAGGTGAGGTTTGTGACTTGCTGGTAGATCAGAATTAACCCACTGAGAATCCCTGAGTGAGGTCCCAGCTGTGGAAGGAGACATCTCAGGTTAACTCATGCCCTTTGCTAAGATAATAGGAGCCCTGATATTTTGATGATCTCCTAGAGAAACCTACAGGTTTTCCTTGATGATTTCCCTTTCTGCTCCCACCAATGACAATACACGCCACCTGGCCATATCTCCTGCATCTTTCTTTCATCTTTGATAAGAAAGCAAAGATGGCAATGATTTTTGCAATTAAGAATTTGACAGCTACTGTAGGCTCATGGACTTCAAATAATTTCCTAAGGAAACAAATAGACTATACTGAGGAGTATATGGAAGCTTAACGAACCATGGACAGAAATGCTATGTAGCCACTAAACCAACTGTAAGAGGAAACTGGCTTTCATTTGATTCCAACACTCAGAATAGTGAACATAAAAAGGTAAAGATGATGTCCACAGCCTGAAGTAAGGAATTAGCTTAAACTTTAAACAAGATGTCTGTGGTGAGCAATATATCCTTCATTTACAATAGTCAGTCCTGAGCCATGGACTTACCTGGAGACATGGAGGAGTCATAGGTGCTTCTTTCCTTTCGGTTCATCCTGAAGGCTTGGATATCCTTTTCCCTGTATGTTCCAAAACCTTCAAAGCTCCTTCTTTTACTCCCACTCACTTCACTGTCCCACTTGTCATTCAATGGGTTCATGTTGCCAAACACATCCAAGGTCTCTGACCTTGTGCTGCTGCTCTCTCCACTACTGCCACTGGAGAACTTCTTTGTACAGGAGTCAGCAGGGTCTCCACTAGTGTCTCCTTTCTCCTTCACCTGAGTCCACTGTTGGGCATCAGAGAGTGACAGGGTCGACAGGGTGTCAACCTCAAAGTTGCTCTTGGAAGCTTTGTGGCTGACCTCACTATGTTGGTGTTTCTGTTTCTCCTTATGCCTACTCTTCTCGCCCACCATGGGGAGGTCTTTGTCAGCACTGCTCAGCCGCTCACTCAAGACATGGCTAGAGAAGCCCGTGGACTTGCCTGCAAAGAGACCACTCAGGTCGTCATGGGTCCCCAGGATTCGGTCCTCCTTGTGCTTGTGTTTGTGTTTGTGTTTCCTTTTGTGGAGGCGACCACTGGACAACCCAGCACCACCCACCTTTGGGGGATTGAGAGAAGGCTGTATGTCTCCAAGACCCATGCCGACAGGTGTCTGCAGATGTACCCCATGCTTTGCTTTGTGCCTGGCAGTGCTGGACATCTTCACATGGGAGCTTGCATGGAACTGGGGTGGTGGCACTGTCGGCCTCATAAATGGTGAAGCTGTGCCAAGAGTGTGAGATAGGTACAAAGGAGCTGGGTACTGACCGTAATAACCAAGGTTCATCATAGGCATTGATGTGTAAGGCATTCCATAGGGTGCATAGTAACTTCCACTGGGGATAGGGTAGCTGAACCCCTGTAAAAAAGGCACCTTTGTCATGGTGTCATTGGTTTTGGCAGGCCTACCACGCTTCTTCTTGGACTTCATGTCTGAGGTCCTTCGAAGATAGAGCAAGGGGTCATACTGTATATATGGCACAGGGTAATAGTGATCAAAGTTGATTCTAAAAATACTGGGATATGGGTTCTCGTGATAGAATGTGTAACTCCGGTGGGAGATCCTGAACATCTGGAACTTGTTGATGAGCTCTTCTAGGTCCGCAAGGAACTGGAGGTTGTCGCGGTTCTGCAGGCTTTTCCTTTTGCGCTTGTGCTTTGGCTTCTTGATGCTTTCGTGGGCAAGGAAATTGTCCACGATGAGATGCTTCTGCCGGTGGCCATGTCGGTTCTTTGTGCTGGTGTCAGATGGAATGGCCTCCGGATTGTCCAAAGAGCAGAAGTCAAAAGAGTACCGCCGGCGGGATTCTGAACTCTTCTCGGCTTGATCAGATGTACTGTTGTTGTCTGTCCCGATGCCACTGTCACTAGGGATTGTCTCCTCACTGTGTGACTCACTCACAGGTGACAGTGTGATTTCCTTGAGGGACCCAATCTCACACAGGTGTGAAGGTGAGTTGGCCATCAACCTGGGAGGTGACAGCTTCCAGGTTCCACTGTGTAATCCTTTCTGGGTTTTGGTAGGAAGAGCACCGATGGGCTGAAGATTTGGCATAGTTTTCAACTCTGAAAAATTGATTTCAGTGCTGGCGGGGCTCAGGTTGCCATTAGACCCGACTAACTGCGTGGAAAGTGGGTGCATAGCTGCTGGTGAAGATGCCACAAGTGACTGAAAGTTGGAAGGCACGGCTGGAATATCCGGCTGGCTAGAAACAGGCCTTGGGTGCTTGATGGCTGTCTTAGGTTCTTCAGATGGGGGCTGCAGCTCTGCCCTAGGTTTTCTGCCCCTCTTTTTGCCAATGTAGATGGTCCCTCTCTTGCTGACATTAATCTGCTTACCCAGTCTGCTGTCAATGGCTGCTCCCCCAGGGTTGGTCTGGGGTGGTACTTTTGCCTTCAGGGCAATGTTGCTGGAGCAGGACAAGATCTGATTCAAGATGTTTTTCCTCTTAAGGGTCTTCATCTTGTTGATGGTCTTGATGGTCTTCTTGTCCAGTACACCAAGCTTTCCAACTTTTTTGTGGAATTTCATCTCGCTCATGGATTTCTCTTCTCCTGGCACTAACTGGGCCAGTTTGGCCAAATTGCGTCTTCTCTTCCTCTTCTTAGTGCCAGGAAATTCCCGGCTGATTGGGCTGACTGGGCTGGTGGAAGTTCCCTCATGAATTGTCTCAACAGTGAGTAGAGGTTGTTTCTTTGGTCGTCCTCTCTTCTTTTTAACTGGTGTAATCACAGTGAGACTGTCTGTGTTTGTGTACAGAGGACTAGATGGGGTGATAGGATATGCGGAAGGTGGCTCTACCATGAGTTTTTCAGAAGTGGACATGGCTGATTCCCGCAGCATACTGGTAGGTTTGGGTTTGCTGCAGGTCCACCTCCGTTTTGCGGCAAATTTAGGGTGCTGAATTTCTGGCAGCTTGCTTGAGAGGGGTGGATCTGTGCATGGTGGAGAAGTCATGACCAGGGGAGTTTTTCGCAGTCTGGCTGCATTACTAGAGAGAACCTTTTCAGCACTTACAACACTTTCCAGCACAACTGAGGAGGGCTCATTCTCTATAATTTTAGTGAGCTTGGTAGTGCGAGGATCCTTCTTACTTCCTTCAGGGTGAGAGAGTATCCTGCTAGCTACTTCACTGCTCATGGGAATTCCAGAAGCCAAGGCTTTCTCTGGTATGATTTTTTCCACCACTGTTTTCACAGACTGTCTTTTCTTCCTTTTATGGCTAGGTGGGTCTAGGGTTGGAGTCTTGATGGGAATAGTGATCCGGACGTGACTCATATCATTTTCGGGATTACTGATGGAACTCACATTCTGCCTGGCTGGTGATACCTCTTGGATGTTTTCTGTGGAGTAGCCTTCCTTTTTCCCTTCCAAGTTATCATGAGTTTTGGTCTCAAATGCTTTTTGGGCATTCTTGACCCAGTCCAGGTCTGAGTTTTGTATGGTTTGATTTATTAAGTCTTTTTTACTTGACTTCTTCTTGCTATTTCCAGTAGGGGGATCTGGGGGCTCCATTGATCCTCCTCCATCTTGGTCTACTAAGGGTGGGAGTCCATTGCACTCAGCTGAGCTGGTGGTCTGGGCTGGTGAACTGATGTTGCTTGGGGCTGGGACCACATTACCCAAAAGCAGATCTTTGCTACTGCTAGACAACTGACTCCATGTGCTGCTCACACTACCTTTCTTCCCTTGGGACTTGGCAAAGGAAGCCACAGGCTCAAGGGTTGGAATCTTGGTGGTGCCTGGAGTTTCTCGACCAGACTCCGTCCCAATAAAGCAATTCTGAGTGGTGGGACCATTATCCGCGCTGGCAGACCAATCTATGTGGCTCTGGCTGCTGCTTTTTTGCTGGTGCTTTGGTTTTAAGGTGTCTCCAGTGAAGTCCTGTTGGAGGCTGGGATCATAGTGGAGGGCTGAATGTTTCTGTGGCCTCTCATAAACCTGAGAGAAAGAGAAGGAGGAGGGGGATGAGTACATTGGCACCATTAACAAAGTTAATGTTGAGGCTCTTAATTATCTGAAAGTTAGAGGCAAATGACTACTTTAACAACTTTTAACTCCAAGCCATTTTATAAGAGTTCCTTAAACTGCAGTGATAAAACTATATTAACATTGTTCTCAAATGAACCTTAAATGGGGTCTAATCTCATGGCCCTGCTTTCAAATAAAATAGAATCATAGTCTAACTAGTTTAAGTTTAAAATTAGTATCATAGAATGTTAGAGCTGAAATGGACTTTAAAAGACATTTAGCACAAATCACTCCAATTTTACAGATGAGGAAGCCCAGGTGAAAAGAGGCTCTGCCCAAGGTCACACAGCTGTTCAACAGCAAAGTCGGGACTAGAGCCTGGGTTTGACTAGAGCCTGACTCCTCGCTTAAGGGTCTGTTCAGTCTACCATGATGTCTCCCCTCCTCCCCCCCCCCCCGCCCCAACACATTCCTAAAAATGTACTTCTTTCTCCTCTTTAATTTTTCCTTGACATTTTGTAGATTACAACTGGTATCACCCATTAAGTAAGTACTCTCTATGGGAGAATGCAAAAGAAATTCTAAAATCTGAAGGCTAGGGTCTGCATTCATGGAAGGGGAAAAGAAATGGAAAGAGAAGAGAGAATGGGAGTTTCCAGCCACCCATCATTCCACCATAAGGTTTTATTTTAGGTTCTATACCCCACCCCCACAGGGTGCTATAAACGGTAATACCCTCTATAAGCTATTAACATTAAGAATTACATTTTTTCCTAAGAAAAATAATTACTGTAATTTACTTCTAATGGAGATCCTTTAACCTCTTAAGACAATTTCTTATAGTACCATAGGGGGTTCTTCATATTCTGAGGCACACCCTGGGAATGGACTATTCTAGGAAAATCAATATCCCTCATGGGATAGTGCCTTGGAATTCTGCCAGCTCGTCTTCATTCCAAGCTTTCCCCTGACTGAATCACTTCAGGACTTCAGAAGCTTCCTTGGAATTCTTTAGCTGGAAAGGATGGAGGTCAGCTGAGCATTCAAGGGTGGGGAAAACAGGATCAGTATGACAGAGTGAATGAATGCAGACTCTTATTCATCAGGTTCATGAACACTAGAAACAGGGGGCAACCTATAAAGCTCACGTTAAAGACACACACATATACACATACTTAAAATAATAATAGTAAAACTTGATTTTAGATTGTTGGTAGAAAATTTAAAGAACGTATTTCCCCCAAAGTGGGGCATTGAAACGATAAATAGGCTAAAGAAATGATCAAAGATGTATGAATAAAATTAAGAAATTAATTCAATTAAATAAAGAAATTAATCAATTAAGAAATGATCATAGGATCAAAGATTTAAAGTACTGGTAAGTACTTCAATGTTTTTCTACTACAATTCCCTCATTTTGTAGGTGAAGAAACCCATGGTAAGATCAGAGAAGTACATCTTGGCTGGAAGGGACAGAACTAAAGAGGAAAAAAACAAGTCAGGACAGGAGGAAGAAGGCCTAATGGGAGACAACTCTCAAGATTACAACTTTTTGAAGATTTTCCAGGAAGAAACCAAAACTACTTATTGGAGCAAAAACCTTGGCAAGAATGTTTCAGTCAAATTATGGTTAATCATGTTGGAAAGTTAAAAGAGACGGTAGGGGTATTTGGGCTACTTAACCTTTTGAGGTTGCTGTTATGTATGTTAAGCTATCAAAGCATAAATTTTACACAAACTTTTGGGATGCCCTCTGTGTCCCATGGGAAAGACCCAGGATAACAGTTTTTAGGGCTTGCATTTTCTGCACTATGGGGACACCTTTTCTTGAAATCCCTGAATAATACGCTTCCGTAGCTGGGTGTTTGTAGAGGTACAATCAATCAGTCGACAAGGATTTATAAAGTCTCTACTCTCTGCAAGGCATTATGTGAGGCACTGGGAATACCCAAAAAGAAAACTGTCCCTAACCTAAGGGACACATATTCTATCACCATAAACAACAAATACACAGGAAAACAAAAATATATACAAAGTAAACACAAGTGGATTTGGGGGAGGGAGGAGATATTCAGGAAAGGCCTCATGTAGGAGATGGACAGCGGCACAGTGGACACAATGCCAGACTTGTAGTCAGGAAGATTCTTCTTCATGAGTTCAATTCTAGCCTCAGACACTTACTAGTTGTGTGACCTTGGGAAAGTCACTTAACCCTGTTTGCCTCATTTTCCTCATCTGTGAAGTGAACTGGAGAAGCAAATGGCAAAACACTCAAGTCTCTTTGCCAAGAAAACCCCAAATGGAGTCAGAAAGAGCTGGACACGACTGAACAACAATAAAAGGAGATGAATGGAAGCCGAGCTGTGCTTTGAAGGAAGCTGGGTGTTGTAAGAGGCAGAGGGGAGGAGGCAGTGCATTCTAGGTAGCAGAGAGAGCCAGTACAAAGACAAGAAGGCAGAGTATAGTGTGCTGAGAACAAAACTAAGGAATCCAGCTTGGCTGGACTAGAGAAAGCACGAAAGAGAGAAACGTGTAATTAGCCTGTAAGGGAGGCTGGAGTCAGAATGTGAAGGTATATAAATGCTAAATATAGGAATCTGTTTTTTTGATCGTGGTGACAAAAGGAAGGTAATAGAGCTGACTGAACACCAGAATGACTTGGTAAAACCTGTGCTTTATCAGTATCACTTGGGCAGTTTTGCAGAGGATGACTTTGAAATCTGAGACTTTTGGCATCGAGACCAGTTAGAAGCCTACTTTCAATGATCCATGTAAGAGGTGATGAAAGAATGAAATAACATGGTGACCAAGTGAGTGGAAAGGCAGAAGTGTGGGATGTGTTATGGAGGTAGAACTGACAACTGATTGGACATGTGGAGTGAATGGAGAGTGAGAAATTGATGAAGCTGACCTTTTGAATATGAGTGACAGAAAAAGGCGTGGTGTTTTTGACAGAAATAGGAACCATTTAGAATAGGGGTGGGTCTGGAAAGAAATATAATGATTTCTGTTTTGCATATGTTGAATTTGAAAACTCTAGACATCAGTGAATTTGAAATGTCTAAAACAGGCAGCTGAGGATATGTTACTTAGCTCAGGAGACAGACTAGGGTAGGTAGAGAGATCTGGGAGTCATTCACATAGAGATGATAATTAAGCCCATGAGAACTAATGAAATCACCAAAAAAAGAGACTTTAGAGAAGTTTGAGACAAGGCCTTGGGCCACATCTACCATTGAGGCATGTGACATGGGGGATCCAATAAGAGGTGTGATCAGACAGAAAACAGGGAAACTAAGGGAGAAAAGAGTCACTGAAACCTCAAAAGGAGGGGCTATCTAGGAGGAGAGAATGGTTACCATTTTAAATGATACAGGGAGGTCAAGAAAAGGTCATTAGATTTAGCAATTAAGAGATCACTGGTAACCTTGGAGAGAACAGTTTTGGCTACGGGATAAGGTCATAAGGCAGATGTTAGAGCATTTAAAAGACAATGAAAGGAGAAGAAGAGATAATCAGTGTAGGCCACTTTTTCAAGGAGACTGAGAAAGGGAGATTCGAGATATAGCATAGCAGTTAGGATATGGCTAAGGAGAGTTGGCTATAATGAGGATTTTTTTAGGGATGGGAAGGCATGGGTTTCTTTGTAGGCAGCTAGGAAGAATCAGTGATAATAATAACTAGCTTTTATTAGCTATCTTTAGGGTTTTATTACTTGCAAAGCACTTTACATATATCATTATCATCATTTGATCCTTACAAGAACCCTATAACATGTTTGTATTATCTTTTTTTGCAGCTGAAGAAAGTGAAGGTGACTTGCCTAAAGTCACATAGCTACTCAGTGTCTAAAAGAGTAGCTTCTAATTATTTATTTATATAGATTTATAATTATATAAATAATAATTTAATTAAGTACTTTACTGCAATGAGGTACTTTAATAAGGTGAGAGATGGGATATTATAGAGAGAGTGGGGATTGATGTACTGGAGAATTTGGAAGGAGAAGGGATCAAGGATATATGTAATATGATTGTGTTTAATAAATATTTGCTTGATTGGTGACCAGATTTATTTTTAAGGAAGAATATTCTAGCAGTAGTATGAAGGATGGCGCAAAGAGTGGAGGAAGGAAATTTTGTAAGGAGGGCATTACAATAGTCTAGATGGCACTGAGAGTCTATTTGAGGGTGGTAGCAGTGGGATTAGAAGAAGAAAAGATGCAGGAGATGCTGCAGAGGTAAAATGGATAGAAATTGATATTTAATTGGATCCAGGAGGTAAAAGATGGGGATGGTTATGGATTACTTGAAGGTTTCACATGTAGGAAATTTGGGTGAATGAAAGTGACTTTAACAAAATGAAAGCATAAAAGAAACAAGTTTAAAGGGAAAGGCAAGCACGGATTGGGATGTGCCGAGTTGGGGGACATGTGAATGAGGAACTCCTATAGACAACTGGAGATGTGAATTAGATTAGAGAAAGAGGTAAGGCCAGAAATAGAAGTGCAGTAGGCATCTTCAATAAAAATGACAGTTGAAGTCATGAGATTTCTAAGACAGTATGGAGAGATTAGAGAATATGGCCAAGGATGAAACCTTGACAAATGGGAGAAATCAGTGAAGTAGAGGGTGAAGGAGGCAGTTAGAAAGGTAGTTGAAGAACCAAAAGACTATGATGTATTTGATTCTAAGGGAAGAGAAAATATTCGGTAGAAGTGAATGTTAAGTAGTGTTAAATGCTTCAGAGAGGTCAAGGAGAATAAGCACTGGGAAAAAAAGGCCATTAGATTTAGTAATTAGGAAGTCATTGGTCATATCCGAGGGCACTCTCATAGTTTGGGTCCAAAGGATATTTTAATTGGGGCTGATTCAGTTTGCTTGGCACCTGCGAATAACATAATAATGAGACAGATTTTTCCAGTCTCTAAGTGAGTCACTGTGAGTAAATCAGCAAACACACATTTACATTCACATTCTACTGTATGTACAGTGTTGTGCTTTTCATTGAGTATGGGTGGAGGTAGACACTGGGCTGGGCTATATTATAAAATATATGCAACTCAAGTCCGTTGTCCTTGCCTAACTTACAAACAGGGAGAAAAAAACATACATACAATATCTAAAGAAAATTTATACAGCAAACACAGCAAGGGAATATAATTCAAATGGTAAACAATTTTCAATTATTATTTCTAACTGTTTTCAACATCCATTTTTTTAAACTTTTGAGTTCCAAAGTCTCTCCCTCCTGCCTGCCCTCCCCCCACCTATTGACAAGGCAAGCAATCTGATATCAATTGATTTGTTTTTTTAACTAGTTTGGAAGAATATATTGACACTGATGAACTAGAGAGTATACTAAAAAGGTTGACCAGGATGGAAAGGATATGTAAAACCATATCATATAAAATACCAGTAAAGGAATTGAGGATGTATTTCCTGGCTACTGGTGCAGCTAGGTGGCTCAGTGGATTGAGCCCTGGGCCTAGAGCTTGAACACTTGAGTTCAAATCCAGGCTCAGACACTTACTATAAAGCTATGTGACTTGGGCAAGGTACTTAACATCTGTTTGCCTTAATCCACTAGAGAAGGAAATGGCAAACCACTCCAGTATCTTTGCCAAGAAAATCCCATGGACAGTATAGTCCACAGGGTCATGAAGACTCAGACATGACTGAACAATAACAATACTGGTTACTATGAAAATGCAAAATTAGTCTTGTTCTTGGTGTTAGAGGAAACAGATAGGAACAATTAAGTAAAACTTACAAAGAAGCAGATAATAAATAGTAAACAGAAAAAGAGTGTCCTAAAAATGAGAGCTGTCCAACAGCAAATGTTTAAGTTTTGAGAGGCAATTCATTCTTTTTCACTGTAAGTCTTCAAAAAGATGTAGGAAGACCATTTATTTGTAACGCCATACTTGTGACCCATGCATTGAGTGGGGATTGACCTAGATCAGTACTATCAAACTCAAACAGAAGCAGATACCTGAAAGGGGATGAGGAGCTCATCTTGACTTAGGAAACCAAAAATTAATATTACCTATGTTGTGTTGTATTTTTACTTATTTTGTTAAACATTTCTCAGTTGCATCTTAATCTGGTTCAGGCCACACCTGAATTCTTGAAGGCTTTGATCTCACAACACCATTGCTCCACAGAGCTCAATGATTGTCAGTACACCTGTCTATCATTCAATCAACAAACATTTATTCATTACTACTCTTTTAGATGCTGAGGACATAAAGAGAAAAATTAAACAGTTTTCTGTCATCAATGCATTTACATTCTATCCATCAAAAGGGTGGACCAGACACATCATGTAAGTCTAACATCTAGAATACTGAGTTGTGACCTGGTTTTAATTTGAGTATGCAAGTGGCATTCTTTTTTTTTTCCTATCACATAAGAGCTATAGCATGACACCAGGGGAACTCTATAATTCATGCAGAATGAATGGGTGAATGATAACAATAATAAATCACCAAGAGTGAGAATGTTGGCATTCAAATGAGGGTTTATAACAATACACAGTGCTTAAAATTGTTAGACATTGGTAAAAAAAAAAAAAAAAAAACAAACCAAAAAAAGCTTGCTAGGCATTTAATGACCTATTACTCTTATAAGAAATTTCTTCTTCTAATGTAATATTAGCTCTTCCCCACCTCCTAATTATTTCACTTGCCAGTTAATTCTTCCTTTGACAAAGACTATGTGATTGTAAGCAGGTTGGATTTCACTGCCTGCATTTGATAGGTGGGCCTGGTTTACTTAAAAGAACTAGCAGATCAGCAGAAAGTAATGCAGTTAAGTGTATTTGGTTCTCAGTGTATCCATCTGGATCAGTGCCTGATCCCATTGTTCCTAATGTCTCTGCTTCAATTTGCCCTGCTGAGAGAGCACTACAATCAAAGGGCACAGTGGACAAAAGGGAAGCAACAACAAACGATCAGGAGCAATGGCAGGGAAATGGTCCTTTAAACCCTCCCGTCAGACGGGAAGAGAAGAGGGAGAGGGGCAGAAAGGAGGAAAGCGGCTTTCAATGGGTCCTCACAAGTCCTGGCTGATGGCTGTATCTAGTCGTACTTCACAAAATCCCATTTCTTTATGTGTCAGCTAGGACATATTATGTACACGGGGGCAAGGCTGTCAGCTTCAGTATCTCCTGCCTTAAGAACTGAGCACTTACTCCATGGAGAGGGATGAAGTAGGAAAGTGAGAAAAAAGCAGAGGGATGTGGGGTGAGGCCAGAGCAGGGGGGGGAAGAAGAACAGTAAGAATAGAAACATTATCCTCATCCTTTGGGATTTTCATTTTGTGATTTTAGATACATATTTCTATTTTTTTTTCCATTTAAGTTATGAGCTCCTTAGGGAAAGAACCTATGTCTTTTAACATCTTATCACAGTGGATCCTTAAATATAGTCTGTAAAATGATTGTACACTAGATTTTTCATTATTTTCCATATTCTGTGTTAACCACGATAAAGTTTAAATTATAAATGGACCCCCAGTATGCTTCTTTAGCTACTCCTTAGCAGTTGGTGTGTGCTTAGAGAACACATTTTAATTCAACTGTACTTTAAGGAAATAAATGCACCCTTTATGTCCAGAGAGTAAAACAAATTTTAGTTTATGGAATCCTATTTTAAAAGCACTAGGGAAATTTACTATTTCCAGGATGCCTATGGTAAATCCTGCCTCTTTATAATTTGTAAGGACCATCTCCCATTTCCAGTATGCCTCTCCTCTCTTCTGCCCCTTATGATCCATCCCTAGGCTCCTTCAAGGGTCAGTTTTTTTTTTCTTTTTGGAGTGGAGAGGGCAGGGCAATTGGGGTTAAGTGACTTGCCCAAGGTGACACAGATAGCAAGTATGTCAAGTGTCTGAGGCCTTATTTGAATTCAGGTCCTTCTGACTCCAGGGCAGGTGCTCTATTCACTGTACCACATAGCCACTCCTCAAGGGTCAGTTCAATCTCTACCTTTCTGTTTTCTAATTAAAGCCTTTCTTGCTTGAGTCCCAGGATGTTAGTACCTTATTCATCCCCCAAATCATCATGCATTTATTTTGCATCTATTTCATATATGTTTATGCAACAATATATGAAAATATGCTTGTATATGATCATCTCTGACATATACACACAGACATCTGTAAAAGCATGTTATTTCTCCTAACAGAATGTATGCTCCTTGAGAGAAGGAACTGTTTCATTTTTGTCTTTGTATCTAGCTTATAGTAGCTGATAAAACAAACGTTTGTTTGTTGATTATTTTATTGAAAAGGAATAACTTTTTTCCCAATGTATCCATTATGAAAATCCAGGTTCTCCTAAAGGAAAGCCAGATGAAAGGAATTATAATTACAGTTTTACTTGATTGAGGAAAAAAAATCTAAAGCATGTCAGAAACCCATAAAATATTTTCTAGGGGAGATTTTTTAAAATTAGCTCTGCCATTGTGAAAAATAACTTTATCTAATTGTATGTAATAGGTTTTGTAGGGGATGAAAATATGTGTGAAGAAGATGAAATGTGGAGAGAGAAGGGAAGGAAGTGGGGAGCAAGCACTTATCCAATGACTACTATATACCAGGCATTGTGCTAATACAAATATTAATTTCTTTTGATTCTCACAACAATCCTAGGAGGAAGGTACTTTTATTATCCTCATTTAGAGTTGGAGAGACTGAGACAAAGGTAAGTGACTTGCCCAGGGTCACACAGCTAGGAATTATCTGAGGCCAACTTTGAACTCAAATCTTCTTGACCTCGGCCCAGGGATCTATCCTCTCTGCTATGTCATTGCCTATAGGTGGATCATTTCCTTTTTAAAAAATATTACTTAAATCTTTTGTTTTTGCATCATCTTTATCTCCCAATCTCTCTCCTCTTCCCAGAGATTCATTACTCATAATAAAGAGATGAAAAATAAGTATAAACTATTTCTTATTCAGAAACTCTACAAACTTAAGTCCATTGTTACAATAAAAGAGTCTCTCAAAGCCCTAAATGGCTGCCATGATATTTGTGTCACTTTCTATGGTGTTATAAGAATTACCAAAAAAATTGAGAGGTCTTCTAGTCCCAGCTCCTCAGAGACCAAGTGAAGTGATTAGACTATGATCACACAGGTATGATTAGCACCGTTGGGATTCACATCCAAACCCTGACTCCAAATCTGGTGCTCCTTCTTTCCATTGAATTATATTTAATATTAATAACCCTTGGGGTCTTCTTGGAATCAGAAAATGTTAAAGATGGAGGAGACTTTAGATATCACATAATCCAAACCCCCATTTCCACAGAGAAGACGGAACTGAATTTCAGACAAGGCAAATGACCAGCACAGGTCAAACAGCAAATTAGTAGAGCTGGGACTGAAAGAAACCTCGGCACCTGAGTCCTGTCTTGGACCATGTGGCATATGATTCACTTACAGTATACTCAAGCTCTGCCATTAGTTGACACTTGGTAGATGTTGCTAAGCTGAATTATTGCTACCAGGGCCCTCAGATCAGAGATCACACAGTCCGATTCCCATATTTTATAGGCAAGAAAGCAAGCCCGAGGTAGTCAGGCTTCCCTAATGGCCTGCAAGGGTTCCTTCTAGGGAATTCAAGATGTTGGGCAGGATAATTTCCCTGTTCAGTCTGGGTTCTAATACCAGGAATACAAAAACTGGTGAGAATGAATTCAGAAGGCCCAACATAGGCAGCAGGGTGCATGCCCGGGACAGCCCAGAGAGATCACGCAGAGACACTCAAGTCAAGGATCTCTGCCTCCTTATCAGATGAACCTCAAAGTTTAGGTAGGATATAGGTGATGTCTCAAAAAGTACCCTTAACAGGTAACAGGGAGCAGATCCATGGAGACCAAGGAGAGGCAACACCTCGATTTAATCCAGGGGTAAGGAACCTGAAGCCTCGAGGCCACTTGTGGCCCTCTAGGTCCTCAAGTGCAGCTCTTGTGAAGTTTGGATTCAGTCAATGGGGTGCACTTGAGGACCTAGAGGGCCACATGTGATCTTGAGGCCACAGGTTCCCCATCCTGATTTAGTCCATACAAGCAGACTTGGGATAGGCATCCAATTAATGATCCAGAGAAACACTACACTTATCAGGGCATTGCCTGACTCTGTACAGAGAGAAAACAAGGGGTAGTGTATGTATATAGAATATTCATGCTAGCTTTTGCCAGCCCCAATATTTTGCATCTTATACAGCCTAGTATGCTACCCACACTTTATTAAGCATGTTAAGAGCAGGAATTGTTTAACTCTGGGCTTTGTATTGTGAGCTCTCAGCACAGGGCCTAGTATACAGCAGGTCCATAATAAAAGGTTGTAGATGGACTGCTCAGCATAGAGGGGATAAACCAGAACAGTACTAAACAAATGATTTGTACCACCTAGTGATGCTTAATTACAGAGGTGGACACAATGCGCTAACAGTAGTGCCAGGGCAAAATTCATATCTGACCTGAGCAGTTAGGTGCTCTTCCTACCACACTACCTAAATATTAGTGACTTTGTTTCTGGAATTTGGGGAGAGGGGAGGCCCATGCCTGAATTTCCCCAGGACACACAGAGGAAAAAAAGCCTTCTCATGAACTAACCCAAGGGTGGCTCATAAACCCTTAGAGTAATTTTATCCTTTTCTTCTCTCTGGGTCCTTTTTGGCTGAGGGGAGGCCTACATGGTTCATCTCTTCCCCGTGGCATTGCCCTACCTAACAATCCCTGTGGATGATGAAGTCGTTCTCATTGCTGGTGGTAGTAACTGCTAACCCCCTAAACAAAGGATCCTACTATATACTTCTTCAAGTAGAGGGTAATTCTCCATAATTAAAAATGATTACCGAGATGAGCCTCCCCCATCTGACACACACATACACACCCACCGGCCCCAAGAATCACTTGGCAAAATACAATGAGCCTTTTCTTTTCTAGTGGAACACCTAACACAGGCAATCAACTGCCTAATTATTTCCCTTTCAACACCCCAAATCCTCTCTTCTCTGTACAGAGACAGCTGACTGTCTTGATCCCCAAACAATAAAGCCCATTTCCCGAAGTGCAGGTGCCCCTGGTGACCAGGGGGTCAGGGTGGCCTTCTTCTCTTCGCTCCCCGCCCCCCCCCCAGCCTTGGGCTATTCTAAGAGAGTATATATACTGTGGCCCAGCAGACAGGTAGAACTGTGACTATCTCAGGAAACCCCCTGGCCCAGCTACAAACCCACCTTTTTGCAGAGGTAACACAGAACGACTGACGAGAACCTGGCTCACCAATCAAAGTTAATACTGCAACGCCTCCTCTTTAAATCATTTGCGGATCCATCTGTGTAATGACTCCTCCAGTGTAATTCCCTATTAAGAGGCTTTATCTGGAGAGATAAGCAGCTGGTTTCCGTGTCACTAATTGCTGTCTGCTGTGATTTTAAAACATCTGCACCATTGTGCTCTTCATTTTCATATTCTAATCACCCTGAAACTTGAAAAAGGTACATCGCTGATTGTTTCTATGGGTTAATTAGTACACAGTCTCCTTGTAGAGACAATTTAGAGGCAGTCAGAACCTCAATCAGGAAGTTTGTTTTAAAAATTAATAACATCGGTAGCGGCTGGAGGGACTGACATGTACACTGACATCGGGATTCTCCTCGAGGGATGAGCTGTCCTTTGTTATATTCAATAGAAAAGCAAAATACCACAGACTAGGAGAAAAAAATACAGGTAGGGCGGAGTGGGAGGAAAATGTTGGAACAGAAAAAAAATATCATTCTGTAACATATGTTTGTAATTTTCCTCTCTCAACTGGGAAAGAAATGGCCACTGCCACTATCAAGTCCAGTCTTAATACCTTTCTCATCTCAAACCAACATAAGACCATCTTTTTCCAAGAACTGTGTGTTGCAGTAGGTAGGGGGAATGTAGAGTAGATAAATTCTTCAAAGACTGGAGGAAATTCAATTTCTAAAATGTTCTAGGTTGTCCTCTAACCTGAACCTCCTTACAAACCACCAAATCCTTGCTTTTTACTACAGAATGAGGTCACCGGTTCCTCTGGAGCAGCAGATCAAAAGCTTGTTTTGCAGATGGCATCACCAATGGTTTCTCTCAAGACAAGCCCAGGATTGATTGATTCATTCTCATCCTCATCCTCATCCTCTCTCTCTCTCTCTCTCTCCCTCCCTCCACCTCCTCCTTTTTCTGAGGCATGTAAGACACATCTCTGGGACCAAACCATCCTATCAGAAATGCCCAATCTGGTGGGCAAAGAATCTCAATAAGAAACCCAGACTTAGGTACTATGCTAACCCCATGGAGATACAGAGATAGATATGACACAGACCTTGCCCTCATGGAATTTCAAAACAAAGATTTGGAAAAGGGAACCACAAAAACAGGATACAAAGGAAAATGTGATAAGTGGAAAGAAGCCTAAGTACTCTGAGAGATTTGAGCAGGACCAACTTATAATCAGAGAGCAAAGAGACTTCAGAAATCACCTACTCAGACTTATATCCAGTACAACAATTCCTGTACAATATCTCTGAAAGACGGTAAATTGACTTTTGCTCCAATACTTCTAATGACAGAAGTGTACAATCTACCCATTACAATTTGGACAGGGCTGTTCTAGCTGTTAGGACATTCTTACGTCTAGTGAATAGAAATCTCCCTTTGTTGAAGAACTTTGTCAGAATGGAATCTCTCTCCTGTGCTCTCTCAGTATGATGAGAGTGGGATATGTGAAGAAAGCTCTCTGTTGGCCAGCCCATCTCTCCCTCAGTGTCCTCATTAGGAAATGTAGTATGTTGTTGAGAAAAAAAAGAGAGGGGGGCGGGGGCAGAAACCTAGGCATTCTGTTATGTGACATAAAAAGAAACTCAGGTTTTTAGGAGATAAAGTGGAAGCAGGTTTAGGAAAGAGAGAAAGGGTGTGGGCGTGGTAGGAAGGGAGAGGGAAGAAGGCAGAGAGAAAGAAAGAGAGAGAGAGAGAGAGAGAGAGAGAGAGAGAGAGAGAGAGAGAGAGATTAGCATGGAGCGACAGGGTGACCACTCAAGAGGCTGCCACAATATTGGCTTAGAGTGGGCTAATTAGAGTGTGGCATCACCTGCATCCATTCATGATGTTAAAACACTATGCTTTCTAATTGCACAATTCAGTTTCCGAGAACCTGCTGTACCAGCAACTGATGAAGAGGAGAGGGAGAAAACAGTCTTTGGTATACTCTGGCCTTTCTCTGCCAAGTTACACGAATAAGTGTTTTGTTCAATTCACTTTAGAGTGTGTGTGTGTGTGTGTGTGTGTGTGTGTGTGTGTGTGTGTGTGTGTGTGATTGAACAATTATTTCTGAAAATTTCATGTTCCTAGCTCTATGCTATGTGCTGTGGGGATATTACAGGGGGCATGGTCTCTGTTTAATAGAATGTCACTGTAGGCAAGACAGAATAAAGATATTAATTGGACTGATGAAGATGCACTGCAGCAGAAAATATGCTTGAACCTGGGTTCAAATCTTACCTCTGACACTTAATACTTCTGTGACCTTGAACAAGTCATTTAAGTAATTTTCCTCATCTGTAAAATAAAGGAGTTTTACTAGATGACATCTGATAGGCCTTTCAGCTCTGAATCTATGATCTTGGGTTTCCAAGAATGAGAATGAGGTAGGAGGTAGCATAAAAGTACAATTTACAGAATTTGGGCAGCAGCCAGGGGATAGAGAGATGGCAAAGCTAACTCTAAGGTTTTGAAAATGAAAAAAAATATCCTATATATAGATAAAGAGAAGTCAGGAGAAATAGTCTGGGGTGGAATAAAATGAATTTGGTTTAAGATATATTGAGTTTGAGGTTCTAGAAGGCCATTCAGTTAGAGATTTCCAGCCTCAAGCTGGAAAGATTGGTCTAGGATTAACAGAGTGGTCATGAGAATTCTTACTCTCTACATGCAGGCTGAAGAAGAAGAGCCAATGAGAAGGACAAAGAAACAATGATAGAGAGTTCAAGATCTCAACAGCCACAGGACTAGGTAATATCAAGAAAGTAAGGTCAGAAGTGACAAATAAAGAAGTTAAAGAAGCCAAATATTATATCTGATAATTAGGAAATGAATGGTGACCTCCTAATTGTGAGAAAAGCTTAACCTTAAGATGCTCTAGAAATTTGAGATGTTGTTACTGTAGTGCCCTCTCTTTTGGTAAATGTGAGTTTGCTGTCCCTTAATATCATTAACTTGATGCTAAAGTCTTGGGACCCAGATTATATCACATAATCTGGCCACTTAACATTGTTTAAAATTGTCCTAATTGTTCCATGTAGGCTGTGTATGTTATTCTTAAGTCTCAAAGTAAATGGTAAGCTCCCTGAGAGCAGAGACAGCTTCTTATGTTGGTTTTGAGTGGGTACATGCAATACTCAAGAAATATTTGTTTAAAATCTAGGACCCAATGATTTTTAAAAGTAAATCAAATTAGGCTATATGCACAGAAAAGTTAAAAATTTAGTTTTTCACCTCTGGGATCTGTATATGCTTATTAGAAAAAAACTAAAAGATAAAACATCTACAGATTAAATGTCAAAGAAAGATCCATCAAACAGACCTTCACCAAAAGTAGGGAAACATCTCTTTTTTTAAAAAAATTGCTCTTTGCTTTTTACTGATGGTCAAAACTATAGCAAAAAAATCTATAAAAGGCCACATGCACATAAAAAGCAGCTTAATTAGAAAGAAAATTTGTTTGCTGACTAGAGTCAAGCTAACTAGACATTATAAAAGTTTCAATATGCCAACTTAGCTGAAAAAATTTAATCTGTTCATTTATTCACTACATTCATTCATTCATCAAACCATAAGCAAAAACCTGTAATGTGGTTCAGCACTGTAACTCATTATGTTAGAGGAAAGAAGAGAAACAGAAGCTATTTTGACATTTATCCCTGCCCTCAATGAATTTATACTCCAATATGGAGGAAATCTGTTAAACCTTAAACAGCTAGGGAACAGAAAGCACCTGGTCAAGTATGAGCAATACACGATATAATTTCTCCCGTCATTCTTGCCTGTTGTAACGGTCTTCAGCCTAGAGGGTTCCCCTAGCCCTGCAGCCACAGTTTTGCCCCAAATCAAAATATCCTCTAGAACTGAGCTTCTACCAAATGGGTTTGTTTCCACAGTAATGTAGTTCCTGACATCAAAGTCAAATGGTTTTTAAAATATGTTCTGGTCACTAAGACCCACCAAAAAGCTCCCTTTGTCCATTTGACTTCCCTTCTCTTTTTCCATTTTGCAACTGGCCATGTGGACAGGTGTATACATCCACCACAACATTAAAAAATAGAAGCTGCCAATAACCTGTGCTCACTAGACTATCTGAGACATCCCTCACTGGGAATCCTCTTAGGAGAGACCAGCCATGGGGAGTGTTTCAGTCAAGTTGACATTTATTAAATGCTTCAGTCTGTCAGAAGCTTATAATCTAATGGGAAAGATAACACTAACATATACCAAACAATCATAGAATTACAGAATGTTGAGGATGAAAGGGACCTTAGAGGCACTTAGCCCTAAACCTTCAGTTTACTATTCACTGAGGCTGGTCATTATTTGGGCCCAGATGGCTCAGAATGAATGTAAAGAGCAACAATTTTTGTTTCAGCCAGAAACCCTGAGGGTCTTCCCTTCCCAGATTATTATTAGTAGTAGTAGTTTTAGACTAAGTAGAAGAGGCCATTCTTTGCATCATTTCTTACCCAACCTTAATCACTGATGAGCATTGTTTCAGTCAAACAGACCTGGGAGAAACCTTGGTCTCCCACTCCACATCCAGGTCATCTCTAGTTGTCCTGATCTACATCTTGCCACTGGGCCCAGATGGTTCCAGAGGACAAGCTGAGGCTGGTGACTTTGCACAGCACTGCCTCACTAAAATCCAATTCACTTGCAAGTCATGGCATGATGTCATGGTCCTCTTAGAGGAAGAAGGACAAACAACTGTAACTACAACAGCAACATGGAGGCCCCATGAGGTAAAGAGACTGGCCCAAGACATAGCTAGTAAGGGATGCATCCCTAACTCAAACCCAGGACTGTGAACTCCCAGTTCAGCACTCTATCACACCTTGCTGCAACCCTGCTGATAGAACAGGGCAGGACAAACCAAGTAACTGTACTGTATCATAGGCTTCAGGGGCAACAAAAAACCAGAGAAGGGAGAGATCAATGGAGGCTGATATAGAAAAGGATGAGGCAAGTAGGGCCTTGAAGGGGTGACTGTGACTGACACAAGCCTGCATTCATGGACAAAGAAGGATCTTCTAGGGGCAGGAAATACAAAGATGTGGAGGCACAAGTGGGCATGGCACAGGTAAGGAATATTTGTGGGGACCAGCTTGACTAAAGCACAGAATTTGGTGGTGCTAAGATATAATGGGGCCTTATTTGATTGGGGGGAAAAATCTACTGCATGTCACAAATCAGAGCTCAGCAATAATAACAGATCTTTAAGGGTCACAAATAATTTTGAATACAGTGTCTCAAAAGTCTTAATGCAAGTTTAGGCTATAATATGTTAAACAGCTTAAAGCCGCATGAAGACTTTTGCAATGCCCTTTACTACATCATTGGAGCCCCAGCACCTCATTCTGTGAGGCAGGTATTACAAGTGTTAGTTCCTTCATTGTGGAGATGAGAAAACTGAGTCTTAGAGAGGTTAAGGCCTTACCTGTAGTTACACAGCTCAGGGGCAGAATTCAAGCCCAGTTAAGACCCAGCAATCCTAACTAATGTCATCATACCCCTCATTAAAAATCCAAAGGTTATACATGCATGAAATAAGTATAATAAGCAGTGTGGGGTCAAGTCAGGATCCTGGTGGGTTGATCTTTCCCTGAGTTTGGGAAGATCTGGGAGACAGAATGGGAGTCAATCATTTGTAACTCCTAGGGTCATCTGCAAAGCTGCATATACTTTGATGTACAGACCTCATTCCCCTTCCTCTAAAGTAACAGAAGAAAAGTCCTACATCTCTGGGTCTTTGAATAAGCACAAGAGCAGACCAGGAGGGAAGACTGGGCTCCTAACGTCTTAAACAATGAAACTCTTCCCTGAAACAACCCCATTGTATTCCACTTTCACCAGAAATTGGAAAGAACTAATGAAGTCCCATGATTCCCTTTGTCATTTGCTTACAACTGAAGAAAAAGAAAAAAAGGGTATCCTTTTCTCTCATGTAGAGGGTTCCTCCCCCCTCCTCGTTCCTCTCCTCTATCTAAATGCCTTTTTCTCCCTTACAAAACTGGAGCTTTTTGTCACTAGTGCTAAAATAACTGTTGATTATAAATTGAGTCTGAAAAAATTCACTTGAAAAAGCTGCTTTTAGAGCAGTACATAAACACAGTGAACTACGGACCCTTACTGCCCCATTCCTTTAGTGTGAGCCTTATTGGAAGTGAGTTCAAGCAGCAAAAAATCGGTTCCAGGCAGCATATGCTTGGGGTGTGGCTGGGGAAGGATGGGATAACTAAGCACTAGGGAATTGGTGGGGTACGGATGCTTTCTCAGCAGGCATGAAGCTCTAGGTTAAGTCATGTACATGTCCTGGGGAGCAGCCAGCCATTCCTGATTTGGCAGTCATGCAGAACTCTTGTCCAGATAACTCTTCTTACAAACTGAACAATTATAAGATGCCTTTGAACAATGTCTCACCGTCTTTCTTGTTTAATCCTAACATCTGAACTGATTTTAAGAGACTTTTTGTAGTGAACATAGTGAATGCTCCAGATCTGGCATGATTGGTCAGGCTTCCTTCCTAAACGCAGATGCTCCTAGGCATCACTGAGAATGGGTGTCAGGTTGTGCTGAGGCATTAACGCTCTTGGTCTCTTCTCCTTTGTAATCAATGCTATGCGTTTGTGAAACAGCTCTCTGCAGCAGGGTCTCTAGTCATAAAACTGACCTGGAACTTTTATCAATTAAACCAGTGAACAAGCATCTATTAGGTACTCATTATGTTGCTAGGTACTGTCTTATGCACTGGAGGTTGGACAGGGATTAGACACATGATTTCATTGGTACAGGGAACTCTTAAGTGAGAGAAGTCCCTCTTCCAATACCAGGTCACCTTCTTTTCAAATGTTATTACTGAAGAACTGTCTAGAGTACTACGAGGTTGAGTGTTTTGCCTAGCATCATACAGTCAGTATGTGTCAGAGGCAGGGCTTATATTTTAACAGGAGAAATAATAAATTTCATCTAGACATATGATACATAGGTATATACAAAGAAGATAAAAGATAACCTTAGAAGGGAAGCTATCAGGAGTTGGGAGGTGATGGTAGAGCATGGAGTAAATAACTAGGGAGTGCTTAAGGTGAGTCTTGAAGGAGACCAAAGATTCTAAAAACAAGATGAAAGTGAGAGGACACTCTAAGCATGGAGGCCAGTCAGTACAAGGGTATGAAGAAGGGACATGGAGTACTGTCAGAAGCATCATCTTCATCATCATTATAATCATTGCTAGAATTTGTATAATGCTTTAGGGTTTTCCAAATGCATTAGAAATATTATCTCAAAAAGAGGGCTAATATGTCTGAACTATAGGGTAGATAGAGTTGTCAGGACATTTAAATGCTAAACAAAAGAGTTAATATTTGATCCCAGGGAAAATAGAAGCCAACCACTGGAATTTAATTATTGGAGGAAGGGGTGACATGGTCAGACCTGTGTTTTAGAAAAATCACTTTGGCTTCTCTGTGAAGGATGAATTTGAATGGAGAGAGAGAGACTAGAGATTGGGCTATCAATTAAGCTATTGTCATAGTCCTAGCAAGAGGGGATGTAGACCCCAACTAGGGGAATAGCTGTGAGAATGAGGAGAAGGGGATGCGGGCAAGAGAAGTTGTTGAGATAGAAGTGTCAGTTTGGCAAGTAATTGGATATAGAGTGATAGTGAAGGTCAGGAGTGAAGAATACTACTGAGGTTATAAATTTGGTTGATTAGAAGGATGTTGGTGCCTTTAAAAGTAAATGCGAAGTTCAAAAGTGCGGTTTTGGGAGAAAAGATAACAAGTTCTGTTTTATACATGATGAATTTGAGATGCCTATGGGACATCCACTAAGCCTACTTATGGGCCTCTGGAATTTGCCACTCTTTGCCAAAATATTTTAATTTTGTCTTTTTGACAAAATTGGGCTCTTTTTTCTGATTGCTGGATGGTTAAAAATATTTATAAAACATCCATGAACTAGAAATTGAAGCCAAGCAGCTTCATAAGAATGACAGAATCCTAGAATCTCAGAACTGGAAGGAAACTTAGAGCTTGTCTTCTCCAATATGGATGTTTTCAAATACTTGAAAGGTTGTCATCTAAAAGTGGGATTACATGCTTTACTTGGCCCCAAGAAGTCATAATGGAGCAAAGGACAGAACTTGCAGAGACTGATTTGGGCTGAATGTAAGGGAAAACTTCCTACTAACTAGAGCCACTTGAAAGTAGACTGCCTTGGTAACTAGCAAGTTTCCCATCTCCGGAGGTCTTCAGTCAAGGTTAGATGATTAACTGTTTGGATTTTTGGAGAGGGTGATAGGAACATATCTTATTTAAAGTTGGTATTTCCTTGAGTGAAAGGCAGCCTGGAGGACTACACAGAGAACTGGCTTTGGGATCAGGAAGACATAATTCAAATCTTGTATATGACAAATTCTGACTGTGCGACCCTGGATAAGTCACCTCTCAGTGTTCCTGGAGATTTCTTCAACACTATAAATTACGCTGCTCAGAATATGCTAAGGTTCATCGGCAGAGGGAGTTCCTCATCGAGATGAGACATAAGTGCCCTCTTTGTCTTTGGATAATCTTGCTAGTCATATTATCTCAAATATGATTTAGACTTAGAGATGTGCTTTAGCTATTCCTTGTGTTAAAATGCAGAATGAAAAACATTTTAGACAGTTCATATTGCATATTGACAGTGGGGATGTACTATAAAAACTATGTGGACTGAATATACTGATTATTTTTTGATGATAGCTGAACTAGACCTAGAACTGCAGTCTTCCCTAGCAGATAACTGTAAAATTCAATGGCAGAGAGAAATTCACAGGACTAGGCTCCATCATGCCAGGTCCTGACTCATCTTACCCTATCTATGTTAGTCTGAGTTTTACAGAATATAGGCAATGTTAGCATTAGTTGGGACCTCAGAGGTCATAATGCAACCCCCTCATCTTACACGTAAGAAAATTGAGGCTCAAAAAGGGGCTGGGGCCTCGTCCAAATTTACATGGGTGTTTGGAAGACTTAAAGGTTACATTTCATAGCAAAATGCAACAAAATCAGCACTCAGAGAGAGCATTGCACCCAGCTGTGTTTATGTGATAATTTGGGGAGCAATTCACTCCCTGCCTGTATACCACCTAGTCCCTTGGGGTGAAGGGACTCAGCCAAGGTTCTCTTCAGCAAATTACCTCTTCCATTGAAATAAATGTTTCTTCAGGTGATAGAAAAGAATTTTTTCCCGGGATGGGTGAGGCTGAGAAAGACCCAGGACTTTGTTCCAGAGAAGAGCATGAAAAGGATTAAAGACCCTTAGATTGGCCTAGCTAACCTGTTAGAGACATCACCATGCAATGGAATTAACATTCTAGAAACGACTCTTGAGGGGTATACCATCTTCTACAGGTCTCTGCAGTCCTCTGATTTCCTGATTCTTTTCTTCACAAAGCTTTCAGATTTAAGGTAAAGAAATGACTCATCTGCTACTACCAGCTCAACAGGAACCAATTTTCTGTCTCTACAGCAGCCATGACTTTGTTGATCTAGAAGCATGAGATTAAGTCTTCTCTGTAAATTGAGAACTTATCCCCATTCCTTAACCTTTCCACTGGCTATGTTGAGCCCTTAACCAGAATTCCTTAGCTAATGGACACCTAGGGTCCTGATGTTTTCACTTAATATCTATGTGACAATGTCCTAGTATCTTAAATTCTCTGAGTCCCACTTACCTAACCTCTAAAATTAAAATATCAATGAGTGCCCTGTCTACCTCATTATTATAATCAAACAAAAAATGTAATGAAAGATAATTTCAGTTGTGAAGCTGGTTCAGACACTGCAAACTGTTCTAAACCCCAGTATTTTAGGGATCCATAATTTCCTTGGTGTGATCAATCTTTTTGCCAATAAAATCCCACATCTTAATGGACAAATGGTCTTTGAGATGCTGTGGCTAAATAAAGAAATGAATGAAAAGATAAACAGATAGATAGATAAACAGACAGACATATAATCGCTATTCTCTCACTTGCTATTCTGGCTTGGTTGGACCTCCCTACAAGAGCTTTCCATCCACTGGCACAGCCTTTGAGAATTGGGAGGAGGTTTTTAGTCAAAGGAATCACTATATAAATTTTTTTCAGTAATAACATTATTTATTGTTATTAATTAAGTCCTTTCAGAATCTTCATGATACAGAGATATGTTAGGGCAATATGTATATGCATATATGATGTCATGTGTATGCTACAATTTATGCATGTACATATATGTGTTTACTCACGCTATATTATAATGTGCATGGTGAATAGAGTTTCTTAGTCTCAGGAGAACCTGGGTTTAAATCTCACCTCTAACACATGCTATCTGTGTAACCAATCCCAGACAAGTCACTTAACTTCTCAGGGGCTGAGACAATTCTATAAGACAGCATTTGTAAAGGTGGTTTCCTCCCTGGTAGTTCCCTTACATTAATGAAAGCACAGGTCCAGACCAAACTCTCTATCTATTCATCCATCCATCATGGGATTTCTTTTGATTATCTACCCTCTATCCTCCTCAACTCTTTCACCCATCTTTCTAATTCTTAGTTTCAAGGGACAGGGGGAGAGAAAAAGGAAAAACAAAACCCTCTCCCCTCCCCCCTTTGGCAGTAAACCTAGAGCTCCAAAAGCAGGTTTTATTTACTGTGCTATAAAAACAGTCATTTCTCTGATCATAAAAGGAGCCTGACTGCACTGCATCATTTTGCTGCAGTGAGTTTCTGGTGGAGTGGGTCTCTGTTATGGTCTCTAGGCTGTAACCCATCTTTTCCGTCTTCATGACCGCTCCCTCTCCTTCACCTCTGGGTATTTATGAAGTAAAATAAAAGGTGATTTTTTTCCACATTTTATTGCAAGTGAATTTGTAGCCAAAAAAGCATACATTTTGAGGGATAAAACTAAGATTTAATTGTCCTTCTATTTTCTGGTTATTGCCTCATGGCTACACACCAGACTACTCTGTCACTGTGGCAAACTAAAAAAAAAAATCCAAGTGGGAGTATAACAAATTTCACAGTCATTAAATATGCTATGGAAAGTCTGGGTCATTTTGATTAAATCAAAGACTTATGCAGGTTCTAGCTAGAAAAAGAGAACAGGTTAGCTAGGCCAATCTAAGGGTCTTTAATCCTTTTCATGCTCTTCTCTGGAACAAAGTCCTGGGTCTTTCTCAGCCTCACCCATCCCGGGAAAAAATTCTTTTCTATCACCTGAAGAAACATTTATTTCAATGGAAGAGGTAATTTGCTGAAGAGAACCTTGGCTGAGTCCCTTCACCCCAAGGGACTAGGTGGTATACAGGCAGGGAGTGAATTGCTCCCCAAATTATCACATAAACACAGCTGGGTGCAGTGCTCTCTCTGGAATCAGTGGTTTCTATTAATTTCTGGGTTCTTCTCCATAAGGAACATGGAGCTTGCCAAACTTCCTCCCTAGCAAGCTCAGTTGGTAAACCTCTTGGAGGAGTGAAAAGCAATGAGTTAGCGAGAGGTAGGAGGCTGGAGTCTTCACTCCCCAACTTGAAAGCTTTGTGATTCCAAGCAACTGACTTCACCTTGCTGAGCTTCTAGTTCTTACATCTGAAGCAGATGATCCGTAAGGTCCTTCAGAAATCTAATAGTGTATTACAGATCTTGGAGTACATGACCCTGCCCTTCTTTGTGACTTCACTGGCCAGCATAGCTACTTGTCAATGGAATATAACCAAGTGGCTTTTTCCAAGGCTGAGTGAATCCCCCTGCTTCAAAGCCCAGAATGCCAAACCTTTCAGTCTTGGGTCAATTAGCTCAAGGTGGAGGAAGGGCAATGATTGGGAGGGGAAAGTGGGAGGATTCTGCCACATCCATTTCTTATCGGTTCAAAGGACTTGATGGTCTTTGGTGAGTGTCTGCCCTAATGTGAAGCTTCTCCAACTTTTAGCAACCTAGAGCATCTTAAATTAGAACACGTGCTGTATAATTAGATTTCCTTGCCTTACCGATGTCTGTACTCCTTCAGCTTGAAAAGAGAGAGACACTTCAGACAGCGGACGAGAGCTTCAGTGTCGCAAGGCTGTCTGACTGCTCACTAGGGTTTCACTTTAGCTAGGCAGGGAAAGCACTGTAATTAAAATGAATCCTTTGTACTTTCAACAGCTGCTCCACAGAAATAGAGAAAAGAGAGTTTTTTAACGAATAAACACAAAGATAAGATTCTAACCCCTGTCATTGGGAAAGGGGGAAAAAGTGATTTACCCTCCACTCTTTATAAAGATAATTTGCAACTGTCCACACTTTATAGTCCAACAATGGCTGTATTTCACATTGATGGCACTTGACGCAGCATAAAGCACCATTCTTTCATCTAAAGAGCTGGTCTAAGTGGAAAGAACACTGGCTTGGGAGTCAAGAGATCTGAGTTCAAGTTCTGAACCTGTCAGTAACTGGCTATGTGGTCTTGAACAACTTCCTTTACCTCTACAGGCCTTGACTTTCCTGTTCTATAAAATGAGAATGATATAACCCATGTACCTTACTTTAATTTGTAGGACTGTTGTAAGTGTTAAATGAATAAACATTTATTAAGTGCCTACTATGTGCCAGGTTCTGGGAATACAAAAAGAGGCACAAGACAGTATACCTGCCCTCAGGGAGCTTATAATTCAATGGGAATTCAATGGAAAAATGGCTAATCAGCTCCTCACAAAGCTCTCCAGCTTCTGTCCCAGAAGCCTAAGTAAAAATCTGACCCAGGAGAGCTCATTACATCTAGCCCACCCTGGACTCAAAGGAGATGCTCTCTGACCACTTTCCAGCTATGCACACCACTCCAATCCACTTTCTGCCTCTAGCTCTGGAACCTCTAACTCTGAAACAAATAATCAGATCAGCTCATTCCTGGAAAGGATGTGTCAATTAACTGGTCAATGATTCTACGTGCCCTGACATTGCTACATCCCACCGCCAGCCCTATAATTATAGCTAAAGAGAGGACCATGAAATGTTAGAGATGGAAGCAGTTACAAAGATTATCTTTTTTAATCTTTATTTGACAGAACTAGTAAAATGAACAAACAAACAAAAAACCCTGAGGACCAAAGAGACAACAAACCAATCCCAAGGTCACACAGTGAGTTAATAAAAGAACTGGAATTACATTTCAGGTCCTTTAGGCCTTGATGCTTTCACTGAATAATGCACTTGATGATTCAGAGACAGCTAGGTGGCACAGTGGATAGAGCAGTCAGGAAGACCTGAGTTCGAATCCCACCTTGGATTGTTCCTAATAGTGTGAGCCTGGACAAGTCACTTAAACACTGTCATTTCAGTTTCCTCATCTGTAAAATGGGGATAATAATAGCACCTACTTCCCCAGGTTGTTGTGAGAATCAAATGAGATATTTTCATTTCACTTTGCAAATCTTAAAGCATTATGGAAATGCTAGTAGTATATTAGTGAATTCTGAGCTCATATTCCCTTTTTTCCCAATGCCCACCACACCCCAGCCCTTGGATTCAGGGATGCTAATTCCCTGGGGAATTGTGAGAGGAGGGTTGTCATCTAAGCTACTATTAATCGTGTGGTTTAGTCACATTCCAGACTGAAGAAGCTTTCTGAAGATGGCTTGGGCACTTTACCACTATGTGTCTGACCATATCTCTCCCTTATTCCTGAAACTTCCGCTTTTGCTTCTGTGATAAAATATAAACTATTCGGTTTCTCGTAAAGCCTTTCTCAATCTCTGAAGTACTCCAGCTCTATGGCTAAGTCTCTGTACTGGTCCTCCCTCCCCATCTCCTCCCCCCATGCTGAGAAGACACTCCCCTTACCTGTCTCACAGAATCTCGTTCTTCCTCGAAGTTCACATACCACCTTTGACTAACAACCTCTCCTCATCCATCCACTAGCACTCTCCCTTCCCAACTATCTTGAGTTTATTGTATAGATACTTTATATGTCCATGCCATATCTCCTATGAGAATGTCAGCTCTTTGAGGGCAGAGATTGTTTCATTCTTCATATTTAGATGCCCATGGATAGCACCGTGCCTTGCACATAGCAAGAGCTGAATAAATAAGGACCTGCTGATTAATTGATTGATGTGTAATATTTGCCCTGCTGGACAATTCATTCTGAGTTCCCAACAACTGGCTTAGAAACTGATGTTTATGACACCATTTATTAGAAAGTTGAAGATGATCTGAATAAGAATGACAATAATTACTGTGATTATGAAGGTGGGTGACACAAAACTGACAGAAACTGAAGGAGGACGAAGCAGGAATATGGGAAATCTAGGAGGGGGCTGAAAAAAAAATCCAAACACACTGCTTCCCAACCTGGATCTAATTTTGCACTGATCCTTCAACTGTGCTGATGCTGAGGAAGCTACTACTCTTTGGGATGAAAGGCTGATAGGGATCTGGATTTTCTTATAAATTATAACATATGGAGAATCCTTCCATCAGCTTCCTGCAAACTCCCCTTTTTCCCCAGGGCCTTGGTGTAAATCAGGGAGACTCATTGTAGCAAATACTGGAAAATGCCATAAACCACAAAGGATAACTGCTGACAAATAAAAATACCCACATGATGATAAAGAAGAATTGAGATGGCATGTTTCTTCACTGGTTTTTAATCCCTAGACTTCTGCTATGCTGCATTTTTAAGACCTCCTGCCTGAAGTACCTTCCTTCCTCCTATCTAGATTATGGTATTAAATGCCCTTTATCTCTCAATGCTCAATTCAAATCATACCTCCTTCATATGATCACAAAATCACAGACTAAGGGCACCTAGTACCAAAGATGGGGCCATGAAGATTAAATGACATCCGATGGGTCAGGAAGACCTTTGGGCAAACTGTCAGTTAATAACCAATCAACAAATGTTTACTGAACACCTCGTTGGGTGCCAAGCACAATGCTGGACACTGGGGATACAAAGATAAAAGTGAAATCGTCCTGCCCTCAAGGAGTTTGCTGTGTAGGGGAATGTAATAACTCCAAGCCCTTTGATGGCAGGGATTTATGGCAGCACCTAACACAGACACTTGGCATAAAGCAGACTCTGTACAAGGCTTTGTTAAATGTAACTGAATGCCTGGACCACTGAAGACCACATGGAGCTCTCTCCCTTTCTTCTGAACTAGAAATGTCAGCAGCTCTCATTAAGTGTGACAACACAATTTCCTCATGGCACTGTGATATAGGTAATCCAAGTAATTATCCCCCATTTTACAAAGAAGAATACTGAGGTTTATTCCCACTCACCTCTGCAACTTTGCATGTTCCTCTTCTATAGGATGTCCTGTCCCTGCTCCACTTAGCCAGATTCTACCCATCCTTTAGGATCTAGCTCAGGTCTTTACTTCTCCATAAAGCTCTGTACTGACAACTCCCCAGCCCTCACCACTCCTGTGATCCCTCCTTCCTCTGAACTCATCCAGTACTCACACACATGAACTGTGAATGAATATAATGTTAATGGATTTTAGGATCTTCCCCACCACTAATAGGTCTCACCTAGAGCCCATTAAGTAAGCTGGCTTAGGGGAGGCTTGCTTGTAGGAAGGCTTTCACACCTTTTGCTAACTTCTAATTAGGCACTGAATCATGAGGGCTGTGATGCCTTCTGATTCTGAGAAGTGTATATATACTCTGAGTTGGTATTTTGTCTTGGGGGCTCACTTATCAGATGGATCTTGGGATTCTCTGGTCAAAATTGTGAGCAGCCATATGTTCAGAGTTCCCCACCTGCTCAGATATAAAGGCTTTCTCAATCCAGGGACGTATGTAAAGTGTATATTTGATTCAGGATGTCAGAGCCCTGTCTGTTTGTATTTATTTCCCTGCTTGTATTTTCTCTGAAGTTCAGGGTGCTGACTTTTCCCAAACTAGTGAATATAATTTAAAAAGATCATTGACCCTTTAAATAGCTATATTTCCTAGTAAAGCAGATCTAAGAATCTGTGCTAGCAGCCATCCTGGGTATGCCAATGTGGTTGTACATACAATGAATCATACAAGTATAGGGTATATGCCAACTGAGTGGTACAATAACTATGTTCTTTCTCCTAAACTAGTGTACAAACTGCTGGGGAGAAGGAATAAAGACCTTACACGGTTATATAAATATATATTCTTAATTCACAGAGGTGGCAGGATGGTTAAACTAATGGAGTGTTAATTTACCACACAAATGTTCAAACACTGTACTAATGTGGTGATCCTTTTATGAGACAGCATGACTCATTAGAAACGCTGTAAATATAGAGTCCAAAGACTTGGGTTCTGCCACTTAGTCCCTATATATAAACTTTGGGTTTCTTGAACCTCAGTTTCCTTATCTCCAAAATGGGGAAAATAAATCTTGAAAAGGAGTAATCAAATGTAGTTGTAAAGAGGCTGTAACATATCACAAACTAGGAATTACACCAGGAGAAGTGGTATAAAGGATAGCTTTTATTAGAAATGTATGTTTAGAAAAATGGACCAGTGAAGCAGTCAGTTCTAGTGAGGGATAATTGGTAGGAAGGTTTCTAGCATGCTGGGGGACCTCCGTCCCATGGTAGATTTAGGAGAGGTTATGGACAAAACTCATGTAGCATGAGAATACATGGGTGAGTTATGATAGATATTGTATCAGGGAGTACCCAACATTGATGAAATCACACATCCAGTTGAGTAGAGCAGTATCTGCCTGGTGGGGTGGTAGGAAAAAAAGCATATGGTAAAGCACTATATAAGTATGTTACTCATATCTTAGATGCTTACAAACAGCATTCATTAATCGACAAAATGACTGAATGAGCCATATTTGCCCCATAAATGCCTCATGAGCCAGAGCTTGAAATTCCTACCTGGGATAGAGCCAGAAAAGAGAAAAATATTTAATTTTCACATGATTTAAGGTGTGTGTGTGTGTGTGTGTGTGTGTGTGTGTGTGTGTGTGTGTGTGTGTGTGTGTGTTTTGGTTCCTTGGGATCCTTGGTTTCAGCACAATCTAACCAAACTTTATTTGTTTGCTGAGCAACTGCTATGTTGACTACACCTCTGCTAAATTTTATAGAGCATACAAAGGAGGGAAGGGAGAGGGAATAATGAGGAAAGGAAGAGGAAGGGTGAATAAGCATGTATTAAATGCCTACTATGTGCCAGGCAATGTGCTAAGCACTTTAAATTGTCCCCAAAGAAGTGACTGTATTTGGGAGTGGAAAAGGTTTATTACAGCATAAAACCTTTAGATGTGGAAAAATAAAACCGAGTACTTGGTATCTTTCCTTTGACCCTTGCTCCAAACAGCTGGGTATTTGAGTACCTGCTTTATCTCTCCCCTCTTAAACTGTAAACTTATTCATCTGTGTATCTCTCACAGGACCAAATGGGAACAGAGTTGGTGTACCTACTTAAGAATAAATGAATGAATATAATGAGGGAAATTCAATATAACTAAGTTTTATGAAATATATACAACATTTACTGTGCACAATAAAGAAGGGAGATTAATAGGGTTTGGAGAACTCAGTGCAGGTTTCCTGGAGAAGGTATTATTTGAGTTTGACCCTGAGGGATTTGGAAAACACATGGGATGAAAGGAGTCTTCAGGATGTGACTTTGCATAACTGTCCACTTAAGAGCATTAAATGGAATCTACCTTCACTTTCCACAGACCTACCTGCAACAAGCCCTCGCTGCTCTTGGAAGTAACACCTCATGGGAGACAGAACAAACCTCCTTTCACTTCTGCCCTAGATTTTCTCATCCCAGAAAGTGGGCTTGAATCCCAAAGTGAAATGGAATAGAGTGGTATTTTTCAAGTAGAGAGATGCCCAAGAAGAAATAAAAGATATACTATTTCCTGAAACAAATAGGGATGGGGTAGCAGCCCCATTCATTCCCGGTTTTGATAAACTCTAGTCAGCCACCCATGTGGCCAAAATATGTTTCTTCCTGTGCCAAGTTCTGCCACACCCCAGTCAAAGACATTGCACAGACAAACTTTCAAATATATCCCTAAGAAGTAAACCACATGTTGACCTGCTTCAGTTCCCCAGAAAGATGCCAGTAAATTCAGTTCGGAGAATCAAAATCTGTTTTCCTATTGATTTAATATGTTATCTCTGTGATGCCTTATATTTACTGCCTTGAGGGATAGATAGTTCCTGTTCAGTAAACAAACATTAAATGTTCTAGGGGAACCCTTATTTAAGGAAACTTGAGGACTCTTCCAATCTAGAGAATTCACAAGGTCTTCCTTCTCCTCAGCCCAGATTAACAACAATGCTGATGTGGTAGCTAAGTGGTACCATGGCTAAAGCACTGAGCCTAGAGTCAGAAGGACCTGAGTTCAAATCTAGCTTTCAGATACTATCTGTGTGACCCTGGGCAAATCACTTAACCTCTGTTTGGCTTCTTTCCTCAACTGTACAATGAAGATCATAATAACACCTGTATCCCAGGGTTGTTTTAAGGATCAAACAAGATAATACTTTCAAAGCGCTTGGTACAGTGCCTGGCGCACAGTAAGTACTTTATAAATATTTAGTTAATAATGACAACAATCCTCCCACATCCGCGTGACACAATTTTTTCAAAGTACTTTTATACCCATTATCACATTTAGTGAAAGTGCCACCTGGAGAAACAGGATGGATCAAAGACAATGATACCCATTTAACAGAAGAGGAAACTGAGGCTCAAAGAGACTAAGTGTCTTGAAATCATAGATTGAGAGCTGGAAGGGATTTTATTTTAAAGGCCATCTAATCCAATGTCTTCATTTTGTAGATGAGGAATCTAAAGCTTAGAGAGAATAAATTATTTGCCCTAGATCACAAAGATAAATGGTAGCACGAGGATGTGAACCCAGACTTTCACCAATTTAGAATTATTTCCACTATATCATGGTCACACTTCAAGTAAAAAAATGCTAGAACTGCCATCTGAAGCATCCCTAGGACTATCTAACTTCTTGAGCCATACTAGGGTCAATCTCTGGGCTCCGTGTAGTTCTACTGTCTTGGAAGCCAACTATTTCCAGTATCTCTAAGAGGTTCTTAACTGCAGGAGAGGGGGGGAGAAGAGTGGGGCAGGGAGGAGAGAGAGACAGAGACAGAGAGAGACAGAGAGACGGAGACAGAGAAAGAAAGAAAGAGAGAGACAGAGACAGAGAAATAAGAGAGAAAGAGACAGAGAAATAGAGAGACAGAGAAAGAGAGACAGAGAAAGAGAGAGACAGAAAGAGAGAGAGAGAGAGAGAGAGACAGACAGACAGACAGACAGATGAACTTCTTAGGTCATTTGATGGAGCCTATGGACCTCCTTGTCAAAGTAATGTTTTTAAATGCATAAAAAATGGATGACAAAGGAAATCAATTATATGACACCAGGGCAGCTGGGTGTGGCAATGGATAAAGTGTCCGGGTCAGGAAGACTCATCTTCCTGAGTTCAAATCTGGCCTCAGATACTTACTAGATGTGTGACCCTGGGCAAATCATTTACCCCTGTTTGCCTCAGTTTCCTCATCTGTAAAATGAGCTAGAGAAGGAAATGGCAAACCACTCCAGTATCTCTGCCAAGAAACCCCAAGTGGGTTCAGGAAGAGCTGGACATGACTGAAATGACTGAACATTTTTTTTAAACAAAACAAATCCATGGACTCCAGGTTAAGAATCCCTACTCTAGCCCTTCTCTCTAGTTTAGTCCACCACCGTTCCTTCCAGTAGCGGCTGAGCTGGTTAAAAGGATCATTGCCTTGGAATGGACCCTGATATAGGGTTCACAAATGGAACACTACATTATAATTCCAATGTAAACATGAGCTTACCGGAGCTATAGGCCATCCAGGGAAAGAATAATAAAACAAATAACCAAAAAGGGAGGGGAAAGTGAAGGGGAGACTCATTTAATCAAATCCCTGACAGCTGTTTATTGAGTGAAGGTGCTGATGGGTCAGCAGCTCTAACATGGATTTCTGCTGGAATAAACACTCAGCTTTCAAATATCTAATTCTGGTTTCTTGTCCAAAAATATGCTCTCCAACAAAGGGTCAGACACTCCTGGTATGGATCCATTTATGGGAAAGAGTGGCCTGAGGAGCTGCCTGGGATATGCAAGAGTCCTTCCCCAAAGGGGCTAACATCTGTGTCATTTTATCTTGCCCTCAGCTCCTCTGATCCTGAAAGCTAAAATGTCCTGTAGAAACACATCCTGGGAAGCAGTAAAGTTTGGAAGAAAGAGCAATAGACTCTAGTACTGGGATGGGGGGAACCTGTGGCCTCGAGGTGATGTGACCTTCTAGGTTCTTGGGTGCAGCCTTTTAGCTGAGCCCAAGTTTTACAGAACAAATCCTTTTATTAAGGGGATTTGTTCTGCGAAGTTTGGATTCAGTCAAAGGGCCACACTTAAGGACCTAGAGGGCCAGATATGACCTTGAAGTCACAGGTTCCCCATCCTTGGTTTAGTATCATGAGTAGCAGCTGACTTAATTCAAAAGCCTGGGTCCTAGTGTCTTATCTACTCAAGTGACCTTCAGTAAGACTTTAATTTCACTGGATTTCCACTTCATCTAAAACCAGGGGGCTGGATAAATCTAACTGTTCTAGCTTTGACATGCAGCGATAAGTGCAGAGTCCCAAAGCTGTTGTACACATTAGCCCAGGCCACATTACGGCTGCCAACTAATGTCATCCACAGTATCATAGTTTGGGTTTTCTTGTAAGTAGGTTTGTGGCTTCAAAAAAAGCACAGCGTGAAGGTACAACCATCAATCCTTATCTTAGAAACCAGAGACACGGGTGCCCCTGGCAAAACTGACCAGATTCTGTCCAACACGGGGCGATAACATGCACAAATATTAGGGGAGGATGGAGAGAGTAGCAGGGTACGATAATGAGAATAACAAATGCATTAATAAAAGCACTGGTTATTACAGTAGAAAGGCCACTTAATTTTATAAACTAGGAAACTAGGGACAAAAGAAGTAAACTGACCCATTCAACTCATGCAGTTATAGCAGAGATGGAACTAGGACTCATCTTTTAACTCTTGGTCCAGGTCTTTTCCTGAACGTACTTAGGAGTATCATTTATTTAGTTTCAGTTGCCACTGAAAAGCAGCCATCAACATGAGGAAGCTGTTAAGGTCCATTCGGGCATGTCATGGAAGCATTCATCACACTGCTGCCTGAATCCAATAAACAGGTGAAGAGCCTGGTATGACACCTTGCATGCCAATGCCCCACTGGCAAAGAAGGATCAGTAGTGAGTCTCTCAGTTCCTGCAAACATCTTAGGGCTGTGCTCCAAGGTCCAGTTCAAATCTCATCTACCAAAGAAGCTTCCTCCTAATAATCTAATTCCTCTCCCCACTCTCGTCTGAGCTTCTATGACACCAAGGCATCTAATTGGCCGGTCCATAATCATTTATTAGGTGTTTAGCATGTGCCCGCCACTGAGCGGATACACTGAGGAAACAAAGAAAAGCAAATACATGGTCTGTGGTCACAAGGAGATAACAAGAAGACAACACACAACTAACTATGTAGGTACAAGACACAGAAGTAGAAATGAAAGTAATCTCAGAGAGAATGGACTAATGAGGGGTAAGCAGGGACTGGAAAAAGTGTCCTGCAGAAGGTGAAATCAGAGTTGAGTTTTCAAGGAAGCAAGGGGGTAGAGGTGAAGAGGGAGAGCATCCCAGGGACTGGGTGACAGTGTGTCATGTGTGAGTATCAGTAAGAAGGCCAATGTGCATGGAGGCTGGAGCATACGGAGAAGTGTAGAGTGCAAATAAAGACACTGGAAAGGTAGGAAGGAGTCAGGCTGTGAAGAACTTTAAAGCAAAACAATAAAGCTTCTAAGCAACAGGGAGCCACTGGAGTTTACTAAATAAGAGTGTGACATGGTCACAACTGAGTTGTAGGGAAATTACTGAAAATTTAATAGAGGATTAGAATGGGAAGAAACATCAGTCAGGAAGACCAATTAGATTGCCATTGTAATAGTCCAGAAGAGAGATTATGAAGCCTGAACTAGAGGCAGAGCTGTGAGAGAAGATGCCTCAGATTGTTCTTTATCCTTTCTTCTTAGTGCCATGAGGTGGGATACTGGAAAATATGGTCCACTTGGAGTTAGAAAAAAAGTGGGCTCAAATCCTACACCCAGCACTTGCTAGCTATGTGATCATGAGTAAGTTACAAAAACTCTTTACATTTTAGCTTTCTTCCTTGTAAAATGGGGGTGAGTATGTGTATGTGTGTAAATGTGTGTATGTGTATATATATGTATACACACATCTATTATATCTATGTGTGTTTTGTGTATGTATATGTCCCATACATATACAAATCACAGCACATATATATGTGTGTATGTACATATATACATATATATGTGTATATCTATCTATCTATCTATCTATCTATCTATCTATCCAATATTATACCATACAGGGTATCCCCAAAATCATAGTATAACTATATGTCTGCACTAAGACTTTTGGGACATGCTATATTAATTTTTAGTTATTTCATGTTCTAAGTCTCATTCTTCCATCTTGACTTTGTACTCTCTTTAAGGACAGAGAATTCATTACACACCTACCACAACAGCAGCAAAAAATGGCTACCTGTTGATTGACTGGATAGACATATGGACAGATGGACAATATAGATAGATAGGTAGATGACAGACAGACAGACATAGAGGTCCATTTAGTAAGTATTTACAATATGCTAGGAAGGGGGGTTAAATATTAGAGATTAAAATGAAATGGAACAAGGTGGTTCCTATCTTCAAGGAGCTTACTTTCTAGCAGGGAAAGAAAAAACATTAAAGGCAGCTAGAAAGTGTAGGAAGAGAGAAGGGTACCCCCATGGGGTGAAATTACTGGTGAGGAGGTGGCACAGTCTGGAGAACGAGAATGAAGTGAGTATGTCTGGGGTCCCCTTATGAAATGTTTAAGATGACTACGTCAAACACTTCCATTTTAATTCTTCACATTTCCACACAAGACTTTTCTTTTTTAATTAAAGAGATTTCCTATCTTTTCTCTAATTAGCTTCTCATAATTATGCCTGAACTCTACTTTCAGGTATCTAAAAAATAAGGTAACTGAAGTCCAGGGAGTTCAAATGACTTGCCTTGGATCACAAAGCAAGTTATTTGAATTAGGACCCAGTCTCCAGACTGATTCACCACCTAAGATTCTTTCCATTGTAGCACATTTCAGGTTTCAGAAATATGTCCTCCAAGACTTGGCTATCCCTAGATATTTTTCGATGTTCTTAGCTTTATGAAAAACAGAGAAAGCAGTAACTGTTCCTGGCTCACCTCTCACCCGCCCCACGAGGGTGAGACGTTGGTAGCAGCAGTAAAGGTGGCAGCCCCAGCCAGTGCGCCTTTTGCCTTTGTCAATATTTAACAAGGTGTGTTTTAGAAACAAGAGTGTTCCTAAGGAGCTCAATAAATATTTGTTCAATGAATGAATGAAAGAAAGAAAGAAACCATGAATGAAAAAAAATATTAGAGGGTCAGGTAATGTTTGACCAGTTATACCTTCACCAGGGCCCTTGATCGTGAGTTCACTGAACTAAACTTACTAGGGAACAGGAAGGCCTCCTGAGACCATGATACTAGAAAGGTAAAAGGTGACTAAATTAGTGGATGGGGGCATCATTTTCTCCATCTGTACAATAAGGAGGTTGAATAAATAGTCTCTGAGTCACCTTCTGCACAGGATATTGAGTAAGTCAATTCCCTTTTCCGGGTTTTAGACACCTCACCTGTCATACTGAGAGTGTTAGACTAGATGGTTTTTAAGGTTGCTGGCACCTCTAAGTTTCTGAGAAATGTGATTTAAACTGCTCTTGTTTCCTTTTTACAGACTAGAAAATATCATCTCAATGTATTTATTAACATTTATTACGTGCTTACTATGTACTAAGTGATAGAGATGTAAAAAGGCAAAAACATCCTTTATCCTCAAGGAGCATACATTCTAGAGTGGGAGACAATATGTAAGTAACTGGGCATAAACAAGGCAAATACAGAGGAGATGTATGCAGAGGTGCCCATAGTCACAAAGCTAGCTGCTGGCAGAGCCGGAACTAGCAACCTGGCATTTCTATCCCCTGCACTGGCTGCTTATGCAGCACCACGCCTTGTGAGATTCATAAATCTTAGGACCTATGCCGGAGTAAAACTAAAAGAAAGAAACCACTACACAGCTCTTCCATACAGGAACACAGACCACTCACAGGGTGAGGCAAGCACAAAGACAAAGCTGTAGTCTGATTATGAGATGACAGTCACAAAAGGACCCCGACCCTAATCAAAATAGAGTCTGGGGCTGGGATATTGGGCTCTCATGAACATGAGAATGGACAAGGCATAAAGAGCAGGTCCAGGTAGAGAGAGCAGTCCTGAGCCCAAGGTATCCTGAAGCTCTTTTTCTGTCTTAAGAATGAAATGCTCACATGGGATGTGAAGAAAAGTCAAGTTTCAGTCAAGCTTGACAATCAAGTCATTGACCAATGGAAAGTCAAGCTTCCATCCTGACTAGGAAATAAGGTGAAAAGGAAAGAGGAAGATACAAATATGTGTGGTCAGGCAGATGTTGACAATGGTTCCCTTACCCTAATCAGATCTGGACAATGAGAACGAGATGTCTGATACAAAAGGAAATGGCTGCTCAAGTTTGCTAAATAGGAACTATATCAAGGATTAACATTCCCATTTTCTACATCTAAGCTAAAATATTGCCAAGGGACACTCTGAGCAACAGAATGACCCAATGATACAGAAGCTCTTTCCTTCAGTCTTCAATTCTCCTTCTGTGCTGTTCACACTGTCCTCACTGCAGTCCAAAACCTCATCACTCAAGCCTAAATACAAGAAATGACTCTTAGCTGATCATCACAGACACCAGGCTCTGTGTCAATCAATTTTGTATGTCATCATCAGATTGGTAATATTAAAATGCAACTTTTATGATCGTTGGACTGGGAGTTTGGAAACTAGTCCATATAACTGACTAATTACATGAATTTAGGAATATAATTTTAAAATTGTAAGGTGACTTAGAGGCTATCTATTCAACCTCTTTATTTTACAGATGATAAAACTGAGGCCCAGGGTGATTACCTGACTTGTCCAAGGTTATATATGTAATAGTCAGGATTTGAACCCATATCATGCAACATAGAAATATTCATCACTACTCTTGCCACTGTACTACAACACATACTGCTTCTTTAACCTTTCTAGGCCTTAGTCTCCTCATGCATTAAATGAAGTTCGAATAAATATATCTCTGAAGAACCCTTCAGGTCTAAAACACTTTGAGACAAAGTCATTCCCCAGCTCAAGAAAGTATAAAGATTGCTACAACTATACCAAACTCTTCCACTTTAGCAAGGTCTTTCATAATCTCTTCTCATGTCAGTAATCTATACTCTATGGAAGTCAGTCTTCTCAATGTCAAAAAGCACACACCAAGCTTGTTCCTAACTCTTTGCTCAGTTTAAGCTGTTGATCTGCCTAGAATGTCTTCCCTTCATAGGATGACAAGACACTAGCTGGAAGGAACCTTGAAAAACCAACTAGTCCAGTTCCCATCTATTCCAAGTCTTTCATTTTACATATGAGAAAAATCATGGTTCATGGAGGTACAGTGTGGTAATAACTAGTGAAGCCAAGATTTGAAACCAAATCTACTATAAACATTTCCTTCTCAGTTTGAATTCTATTCACCCCCTCCCCGACTCAGTTTAAGACTGCTGTTCTCCATCACACTTTACTTTACTACAGTGTAAACTGATTCTCCCTTCTATGTACTCCTTTTAATACATAAAGTCAATGCTACACACTTTATTCCTTCTCTTCTATTTATTTCTTGTGTGTATGTGGCCTCTGTAATTAGCAAGCTCCTCAAGGGAAGGGACCTTGTGTTATACTTGGATTGTATTCCTCAGGGCTACTAGCACAGGACTGAGAATGAATAAATTGATTAGTTGATTGACTGATTACACTTTTTTTGCATTTCTTAGTGCCCCTAGCACAGGACTTGGAACACAAGAAATGCTTAATACATACCTACTGGCTGACTGATGCGGAAAGCCCTTGGGCCCTCCAATAGTCATCAATATATTCAAGACAATCACTCAGGAGTCACCAATTTATGCTCCATAAATCCTTGGAGGCTTTGTCAATGAGTATACCATCCAGATTGGAAGTACTGTTTGGAAGCCTGGCAATCACTGAGCGCAAGGGAGAAGAGAAAAAAGTAATATGATGGGTTGGCCAATTGATAATCTTGAAATCTCTATAGACATCTCCCTTTAATACCAGTGTGAGTCATTCCACTTTACCTTCCAACTCCTTTACCTTCCCAGTATGGAGGTGGACATCTTCCCTGGAAATGATCAATTTATAATTACACTAATTCCATGTACATATGTAGTTTCCATCACCTACACCTTAAAATTTTTGACCTCCCTTTTTCTCGTAATTTTTATTATTTGTTAGATGGCCTTCCATTGTTTGTCTGTGACCTGACTCCCTGAAGAAGATAAAACAGAGTGCAATTTAGGAAATCTGAGCTTACTCTACAGAAGGCATGTCCTGAGGTTTTTTTTCTCAGAATATGCTAATGAGAAGATTTCCTTGAATAGGATCTCAGAGGAGGAGACTCCTTAAATTCAATGGGAAGCAGTTACACTTCAACCTTAAAGCCAGTCCCAGATACATTACAATTTATATCTTCCAATTTTGGTAGCTCCCTGTCACATCCTACTTTTACATGGCTTAAAAAGATTAACAGGATTGCTGGTAGGAGGCACTCATGCTGTAATAATAATAATAATGTAAGAAAAATACAACTGATAATAACTGACATTTAACATCATAATAGCAACTCTAAGTTTGTGAAGCACTTTGCAAGCATAATCTCATTTGACCTTCCCAACTGATATAGGTACTAGGTGTGATTATCTCCATTTTAGAGATGAGAAAAGTGAGGTGGTAAGTGACTGGCCCGGGTCTTCTTGACCTGAACTCTAGCACTTTAGATAATCAGAAACTAAAAGACCTAAAAAAGGCTCTTCTTTGTGAAGCAACAAGAGACTTTAGGACGTCAGAGAAGAACAATGGGGGAGAGAAACATGAAGTGATGGCTGTGTGTGTGTGTGTGCGCGCGCGCGCGTGTGTGTGTGTGTGTGTGTGTGTGTGAGTGTTAGTGTGAGAGAGAGAGAGAGGGAGAGAGAGAGAGAGAGAGAGAGAGAGAGAGAGAGAGAGAGAGTGTGTGTGTGTGTGTGTGTGTGTGTGTGTGTGTGTGTGTGTGTGTGATGCTGGCTTAAGGGAAGAAGTCCTAAACAAGCCAGCAGGGACACCACTGGCACATTCCCATATATGGTGATTCTACACATTCACCTACCAAGCAGCAGGCTGATTTGCCAAACCCAAAGATGAGATTTATTTGAATGAACATTTAGTTAGCATCTACATGCAATCTACTGTGCTAGATGTACTTTGCATCTAATGGGAATAAATGTAAAAACAAAAGTATTAAACATAGGCTAACATCAACTACACAATAATGAGACAGGGAAAACTGGATCAGTATGACCTGATGTAAAACTGTGTCAGAGGGTCAGCGGGTCACACCCTCAATAGGAACCAGCTGAAGCAGGAGTCCCAGCATCTGAGTTCACGCTAGGGCTGCTACTTATTAGCTGTATGTGAACTTGGACAAGTCACTTCTCTGTGGCTGAGTTTCTTCACCTATAAATTCTGGGCGGTCTGGACTTAATGGCCTCTAAGCTTCCTTTCAGCTCTAGAGGTATGTATCTATGACCTATAATCCCATGATATCACTACTAATAAAAGAAAACAACAACAAAACACTGCCCAAGAAGCATATAATATATTAAATGGGAATAAATCATACATCAAGAGAGATAAGCTCTAATCCCTTTGTCTCCCTGAGTCTCAATAGCACAGAATCACAAAATTATACAACTAAGACATATTTCAGAAATCACTGGGCAGCTAGGTGGCACAATGGATAGAGAGTCTGGCCTCAAGTCAGAATTCCTGAGTTCAAATCTGGTCTGACATTTACTAGTCATGTGACCCTAGGCAAGTCACTTAACCCTGTTTACCTCAGTTTCCTCATCTGCAAAATGAGCTAGAGAAGGAAATGGCAAAATACTCTAATGCTGCCAAGAAAACCCCAAATGGGGTCACGAAGAGTAGGACAGGACTGAAAAATGGCTGAACAACCATAATAAAAAGTCACAGAATCACAGACACAGAACTGGGAAGAACCTGAGAGGGGTCATCTAATCCCATGCCCTCAATTTTGCTGGTGAGGAAAAAGCGGCTCAAACAATTTCAGTTATTTTTTAAAGGTTACACACCAAGCCACTGGCAAAGCCAGAGATATAATCTGGGTCACCAGGCTCCAGTTTAGTGTGGTTTCCACTGTATTATGCTTCTTACTCTGTAAAATGAGGCAGTTTGGTTTGATAATTTTGATAGTCCATCCCCACATCAGTATTTTAACAGGATATGTCCTAAGCATTCCCTGGCAACTGGGCCACATCCATAACAAGTGGGGCCAGAGTCAAGGTGGAGGATATTTTCTTTCTAATAAATTCTATCTTTTAATAGCTAAGGTCCAGTGCTTAAGCTCCCTGAGGCTCATTTTCCTCATCCGTAAAATGGGAATAATAAAACTTACTTCATGAGGTTGCTAGGCCAACGAGTTTTGTAAAGTGCTCTGGGAACTTTAAAGAGCTAAGGTTTGCTATTAGCAGTACAATTATAGTTTCATTCCCATCTATCTCTGCCAACTTTTTGATCCTTTCTCACCTTTTCTAATTGCTCTTCCACCTCTTTCCTATACCTTAAAGATAGACATCATTTCTCTCTCTACTCTCATTTTCTCCTCAGTCATAACCATAGCCTCCCTAGCAATTAAACAAGCATACATGTGAAAATAGGCCTATAATATTATCTTTTAAATTCAATAATCACCAAGTGAGCATTTATTATGTGCAAGGAACTGGGCTAGGCACCGAGGGGCATATAAGGGCAGAATCTCTTATCCTCAATTAGTTTCCAGTCTGGTCAGTGTTATGTGCTGGTTACACTTTTATTTTGTGTCACTTGAACTGCCTGTAGGCTGTTTCCTATGGGACAAAGGCCATGTCTTTCTAGGGGACAAAGGCTGTGTCTAGAATAGTGAAGTTTTGTGCCTGGCTGATGCATTCTCGCAAATATTAGGATGGTAATGATAATATTAATGATGGCAATTTCCAGACCAGGCCAGGCATGACACTGCAATTTGTTCTGAGGGGATGCTTGGAAGAAGATTGTACAAATGGCAGAAGGAAACCACAGTGAAAATTAAGGAAAGGAGTGCTCAGGGATGCAAACGGGATGGAGAGAGAAAGCATGGCCAGATTCTTCCATCTCTGTGAGGTAAGACCAGACTCAGACATCACAAATATAAACCCAATCTGTCTGCCCACAGTCTGAGAATGGAAATGAATCCATGTAGAAAAGTCCCAGCACCAGGAATCTGGGAGCCAGCTAATCATTCACCTCCAACTTCCCATTTTCTGGTACTCATGGAAATGCCATACCAACTCAATAAGACAGAGATGGATGGGAATGAAATTATAAGGATAATTATAACACTATTAGCAAACCTTAGTTCTTTAAGGTTCCCTAAGCACTTTACAAAACTCATTGGTCTAGCAAGTTCATGAGGTGGATCTTTGCTGTTCAAAGACGGAATTTGTTAGAAGGGAAATCCACTCCACACTGACTCTGGCCCCATTTCTTGTGGATATGTCCCAAGAGGTGGAGAATGCTAAAGACATAAGGACACACACACACGCGCGCGCACACACACACACACACACACACACACACACACACACACACACACACACACACACCAGAAAACAAAGCCTCATGTGTGACAGAAGTTTGGCAGCATGACATTTAGGAGAATGGTAACAATGGAAATCTCAACCATAGCTATCAAGGCCTCCTTGAGAGATTCCAGACTAACCAGCAGAAGGTATGCTCTAAGAACTGACTACAGCAGAAGGATGATCTGCTTCAATGTCCCTCTATACACTAACAGAGATGTTGGCAGTAGTTCTAACGCCATTCTTGGGTAAAATCTCAACAAGAGGTTGGGGGAGGGAGCATTCGGGATGGCTGCAAAGTCCATCCTGATTTCCAGACCTTTGCTCAGACCATTCTCTCCCCCAGAATACCTTCTCCTTCTCTACAATTTCAACTGCATGTCAAATCCCAGTTCAAGGACTGCCGCCTTCATGAAGCGCAAATTGAATGCTCCACACTGACCTCTTTTTTCCCTGAACTTTCAAAGCACTTAAGAGTTTGAAACATACAATTTCAGACCTGACTTTCTATCTTACATCATTAGTCTATCACTTTACACATCAATTTTTGCTTTATTACAAAATTATTAGCTATTTGTGGGAAGAAACTGAATTCATAGAATTTCAGAATGTTAGAGATTATCTAGTTCAGTTCAAATGAAGAAACCACAGGGTAGAAAAGGGAAGTGACCTGCCCATTGTCACATAGCTAATGAGAAATAGAGTTGGGACTAGTCTCTATCTTTCCAAATAACCAACTCATGCCTGGAAAGAAGAGATGATGTCATCAATGGAAATAGGGAAGTTGGTATAAATACAAAATGCTCGATCTATCTCATGCTGCATGGAAATGTGTCTTGGATTCTTCCTCAAGTAGCTCAGAATCAGGGATAGGGACTTGACTTGCGATTTTATTGGTATCGAGAACTTCTAGGTAAAAGATTCCCTTCACCTTCCCATCAAGGCAAGTCAACACCTTTTCTGTAACATACAGTTGTAAGAAAGTTGCCTAGAACATTGAGAAGTTAAGTGATTTGTCTAGGCTCATACTGCTAGTATCTGTTAGAGTTGTGGCTTGGAGCTAGGACAAAGTGGTTGACTTTAAGGAAATTTTGGTTCTTTACTCGAGTTTTCAAAAAGGAATAACATTAAAACACCTGATAATAGCCATTTTAATATACTAAGCTAGGAACCCCAAATCAACAACTGAAGATTTGCTTCTCTGCTAACTTTTCCTTTCTTTGCCCAAATGGAGCAAATCTCACACCCAAACAAAAGATCACATAAGCCTTTCTGAGAGAAGCTCTCAATGCCTATTTGCCATCCCCGCCTTCTTACTTAACTTCAGGGAGGAGTTTGCTGATGGGTAATATTTAATATAAACATCCATGAGCGGTTAAACAGAAGCATACATATGTGTAGTGATAAAGTACAGTAATACCAGAAGACTTCACAGGAGAAATTCTTAACAGGAGAGATTCACTGGGGCCCATGGATTTGTTTTTCATATATATTTTGATAACAGCATTTCAATAGAATCTGGTTTCCTTTGTAATCCTATGTATTTTGTCTTATGAATTTAAACACATTATTCCGAGAAGAGATCCAAAGGCTTTACCAGACTGCCACACATACATATAAAAAGCTTAGGAGTCCCTGGTTTGTACAGATATAAACATAATTACTCTGATCATTTTCTCTACTACCTATCAAATACTATTTATGAACAAAATACAGCTTTAATTTCTGGACTGAGTTCAGCTATTGACAAGACCTAAATGAACTCTGAAGTACTGTTGACTCTCTGTGCAGTGTTTTATCTATTCCTAAGTCAAGCATGGGGATTTTCTAGTTGAAAATACTCAGGTGAATCTATGTAGGGAGTAAAGGGTGGCCGTACTGACCTCTGTCTCTCCAACTGAAATCTAGGATGTATTCCATGAGATGAGTTCTCCAGGCCCAAGATTCTATTAATTTATAACAGGGGAGGGGTATCTTTTTTTTTTTTTGCTTTTTAGAGGGGGAGAAGGCAGGGCAATTGGGATTAAGTGACTTGCCCAAGGTCACACAGCTAGTAAGTGTTAAGTGTCTGAGACTGGATTTGAACTCAGGTACTCCTGATTCCAAGGCCAGTGTTATATTCACTGCACCACCTAGCCATCCCCAAGGGGTAATCTTTTTGTGGCTTATTTAGCCCAACTAAGTACTAATAGAATAACACTACTAAATTTGGTGCAGATTGGACTGTAGCAGTGAAAATTTTTGATCTACTTATTTCCTTGGCCTTTGAGCTCTAGTGACTAATAGGCAGAAACCCAAAACCTGCCCATTTATTTTTGCTTTTTTACACAGAAACAGAGAGACCCAAATTGTTTCCACAGCTCCTTGAGGGGCTTTCTTCCAGTTACTGATTCTCATTATCTTCTTGGTCCATCCTCAACAGTTAGCTTAGAATGGCCTAGAGAGGTTAAGATCTCTCCAAGCACAGTGAAAAGAAGGAAACTCACCCATAAAGGCTGAAGAAAGTCAAAGGGAGGGTGTGGGGGATGGGAGACAAGGAGTTACGTTGGAAAGGGTATCACAGAAATCTGGAAACACTCACCCAGATACATTTTCCCATGAGTCTGATATCATGCCTCTGGAACTATAATTACGTGCTTAGTGTGTTTCATTGTAGAATGTGGGCTTCTTGCAGAAGGAAGACAAACAGCATGGTACCAGTGACAACATTTCAGAAGTTACCCTCAAAGAATCAATTCAATTGAATTAAATGCCATGCCACTCAAAGCTGCCCACAGCTATATTTGGAACAAAAAGGTTTACAAATTCCTTTTTTTCTCAATATCTCTGTGAGGTAGTTAATTGTCTGCATTTTGCAGATGTACAAATTGAGATTCTGAGAGATGAGATGCCTGGACTTGAACTGCCATCAAGTGTCAGAGCCAAATTTTGATCCCAGGTCTCCTAATCCCTGTCTTGGGACAAAGCTAGGTATATATATGGAAAGAGTAGTAACTCTTGAGTCAAAGATGCTGGTTCAAATCCTATCTCTGATAATACCTGTGTGACAAAGGGCCAAGTCACTTAACCTCCTTGGGCCTCAGATTCTTCAGCCATCAAACTAAGGAGTTGGATTAGGTTGCTCTTGATGTCCCTTACACAGTTCTATAGCTATGATCCCATCATTCCACGCCTAGCACTCTTTCCAATGCGCCACAATGAAACAACTACTAACTCATGTCTTTTAGATTTATCTTCCATTATTCCTCTCCATGTACTCTCTACTATAATCGTACTGGACTGATCTATCTATTAGAAAACACAATATGCTATTGCCTCCATTTCTTTGCTCAAAACATTAACAAGAGTGTCTTTCCTAACTCTTCTATACTTAACCATTCTTCAAAGCAAAACTCAAAATGCCACCTTCTTTGTGATATTTGTCTGGTTCCCTACATCGATAAAGCTGTCACCTCTTAGATTCATGTGACACTCAGGACTCCTTGTCACCTCTCTTATCGTGTATTACTGTTATTTTATCTTTGTACAGGAAGCAGCAAGGTGTTATGGAAGGAGCATTAGATCTGGAACACTGAGGTCTATGCTTAAGATCTAGCTCTGAAACCAACTAGCTGGATAATTGAGTCACTTTAACTCTGGGTCTTAGTTTCTTCTGTAGGAGGGTGAGCTATAACTATTCGAATGTCCCTTCCAACTCTAAAATTCTGATAGGTCTTAACCCTCTACAAAGGTCAATGAGAGCAGGAGAGTGTCCCAGCTAAACTTTTTTTCTCTGGGACAATGCTCTGTATGCAAAAGACAGTAAACATATAATAAGGTTATCACGTAAATTTCTTTTTTTCCTCCTTTTTATTTCCTTCCCCCTACTCCTTGTGCATTTGTCCTTTATTTTTGAAGAGGACCATGGCATCAGGGAAATGATGACATGACTTACAGCTGACTTTGAATGAGGGAGGCTGTGCAAGGTCACCAACCTTACTTTCTCTTCCAGAGCCATCTGGTTCCAGTGACCTGATATTCATCAGGATGAATGGAGATGACCCAGGATGACTCCACCTTAGAGATGGCTACCATTAAACACAAATGTGTGTGTGTGTGTGTGTATGTAAAATCATTCTTTAGGAAATCTAGGGTTTATAACTTAACAACTACAAGCCCTAACACTCATCCCCATCAAGGTTCCTCTAAAGTTTCAAAAGGTGACTATAATTAACAGTAAAGGATAATTGTACAGGTGCCATGATTCTAAACTTACAGCTCATTGGATCCCTGCGGCTTTGTGACTTTCCTTTCGGAGTCCTACAGGCTGAGCTCCCACAGCACTGATGAATGAATACAATTTTGATTGCTGTTCCTTTTTAGTTTTGGGGATGAGTAACTGATTCAATTTAATTTTCAGCAAGATTTAAACAACAAGAACAACAATGAAAACCATACAAAGCTTTCAATGCATTTGAAGGAAGAAATCTTTTACTTAACGGCCCAAGAGAGGTGGTTAAGACAGAATGGTCTATGTGTTTCTGTGCTACCTGTTCCAAATCCCTTCTACAATGCCTCCAAGTAAGAGTTGCAATCTTTAACTGGGAATGGAAGGTTTATCATCTTTCTCTAAAAAAAGCAGGGAAGAATGTGGCCCTGACGTGGATTGTTAACCAACAGGCTTATAGTGGCATCATTAATAACGAGACAGAGCAAGAACACATTAGCATTAGGAGTGATCCAGCTTTTTCTTTAGCAAAGATATGGGTGGCATCAATTCAATTCAATGAATATTGAATACAAAAACAATCTGTACATCAACACAAGTGTACATTATCAAGCAACAGCCTCTATCTACTCTTCTGGAAAGACTGATCCACACAATGGTTGCTTGAGGAAGGGAAATAATCAAGAACAATGATCTTATTTGGGCTGGAACACTGAGGCTAAGGATATATGAAAAAATTATACAATTGTGCATACTATCTACTTATCCTAGAATCAACCAATCAACAAACATTTACTACATGCCTACGATGAGCCAGACAGGTGCTAGGTATAGAAATACAAAGAATGAAACATTCCCAGTTCCTAAGGAGGCTCCATTCTAATGATTCAATAGGATCACTTCTATCTCTTGCCCAGGGGCCCTTCATCTTTTTTGTTTATTATGGATCCCCTTGAAAGTCTGGTGAAACTTATGGAGCCCTTTTCAGAATAAAGTTTTTAAGTGCATTTAAAATAAAAATGATTATCAGGGAAACCAATTATACTGAAATACAGTCTGTAGACTGTGTTCACATTTCTACTGGAATTTCTAAGTAGCAATGAGTACAAATGATATTTTGAGATATTTACAACAATTTTGTAATGTGATAAGAAAATATCTGTGACAAAGTCAGAGATACCATTGCCTACATTCATAATTGAAGGAAGTACTAAATTTCAGCGAGAAGTGAGTAAAAATAGAGATGTATTTTTTTCTCTCTCCATGTTCACAGACCCCTTGAAATTTTTCCAGTGAAATACCCTTTCTCTAGCCTATCCTTGAACAGTATACTGTATAATATTAACACAATCTCATGCTCTCATTCCCTGCCCCCGGGCCTCTTTGTCCAGAAGACCTTAGTATCAAGTCAAGAGGGCTAAACTGAGTACACAGTACATTTACAATCCTAGTATAGTCCCCTGTGGAGAGAAATAAGAAAAAGAAGTCATGGCCCCTGCCCTGGAGCAGCTGACTATCTTACTGGGGAAACAAGACACACACATTTAATTCAATTCAGCAAACATTTATTAAATACCTAATATGTGCGAGAAATTGCACATGGGACTGAAGAAAGCACAGATAGATGAGCCATGGGCCCTGACCTCAAAGAGCTCAGGGTATAGTAACTGAAATTAAATAGATACACAAATGCTATAAAACAAAAGAGGACATGATAAGCACTTGGAAAGGCTCAGACCACTATGAGAAGTCTGGGAAGATCAGGGAAGTCTGCATGGAACACGTGGGCCTCGAGGGAAGAGAATGACTTCAATAGGCTTAGGTGGAATAAAGGCATCCAGTGGATATCAGGAACAAATTCATGAAGAAAAAGAACAGAGAATAGAGGGCTGAATTGTGCTGTACTAGTCACTCCATAGGCATTCTTACTACTTGCTGTTTACACCAAAACAGAGAGACCCAAATTGTTTCCACAGCTCCTTGAGGGGTTTTCTTCCAGTTACCGATTCTCATTATCTTCTTGGCCCTTCCTCAACAGTTAGTTAGAATGGTCTAGAAAAGTTAAGCCTCTCCAAACACAGGGAAAAGAAGGAAGCTCATCTGTAAAGGCTGAAGAAAGTCAAAGGGAGGCTATGGGGAATGGGAGACAAGGAGTTATGTTGGAAAGGGTATCACAGAAAGCTGGAAAGACTCACACTGTCCTTCCAAGATTACCTTGTATTTCCTTATCGGCTTACACCTGGTATTGCCCAGTAGAAAACAGTGGTGAAAAGGACTGGGTTTTGTTTGTTTGTTCTTTTGTATTTCCGGTGCCTAGCTTGGTGTCTTACTTACTCATAGTGAGCACTTGATAAATGTGGATGAACAAAAAGCAATATATTTGTGGTAGATCAAATAAATGCAATTAAGAGACCACTAATTAATATAATGATAACATGTGAAGACCTTTATGAATGACAGGGGGATGAAGGAGCACAGAAAGAAAGACAAAGAGAATGAGGTGAGGGCAGTGGTCTCTTGGGGGTAGTAAAAAGACATGGGATTAAGAGTCTACCAACCAAGAAGATGAGGGCTGGAGCACTGACTCTGCCACTCAGCAGCTACGTGACCTCAAGTAAGTTACTTGACTCCCTACCCCGCAAACTTCAGTTTCTTCATCTGTAAAATGAAAGTGTTGACTAGATGGTAGCCAATGCTCCTTCTAGTCTTAAAATGCTAGAACCTTTCTGGGATAGTTTCTTTCTTATGTTATAAAGACACAGGAGATACAAACAGAAAAACTGCTGTAGCCTAATATAAGGCCCCAGGATTTCTGGCATATCTGCTCTGTCCCTTAGTCCCTTCAATGCCCTGCACCTCAGTTTACTCATTCATAAGGTGGGGTTAATAATACCTGAAGTAGTAGCTTGCTGTGATGTGAGGATCACATGAGAAAATGTATATGAAGGACTTTGTGAAAAATAAAGCAGTATGTAAATGCAGGGTAAATTCTAGCTCTTTTAAGCTCATCCAATAACCACCATTCTTCAAAACTATGACAAGATACCATTCAGCCAAAGTCAAGAGGAAACCAAATGGGAAGAAGGATCCCCTGTGCTGCTCTCAGCCTCAGGCTGCTTTGGGCCCACACCAAGGGTGAAGGCATATAAGTCACTTAGGGGAGATAACAAGAGCAGCTGATCTATCTCTTTGTGAGTTCAGAAAGACATCTTTCATTAGGCAACTCCGCAGCCTTGGACCTTGACCAAGCCTCCCTCCTGACCATCCCAAGTTAAGTGCAGAGCTCGCCAGCAGGATAAGAGCCAGCCAAAAGGAGCCTGGGGGACTGTGGGCTGGAGGCAAGGAAGGGAGTTCTTACTACATACAAACTTATCCAAATGACTGGCTTCCAACTGGAATTGGCATGGGATTGGCAGTCAATAATACAGTGGGATAGTGAGAATGGAATGGGATCTTGTTCTCACCACTGCCTCCTCCACCAGACACTGGGATGTCTACGAGGCCAAACCAGGCTCATGCCAAATTCTTCATATACACTAATAATCCAAGAAGTATCATTATTTCTTTTTGACTACATTTCTCTCCTCTCTTCTCTTCATCTTCCTTTCTTTCCTCCCCTCCCCACAGTATCCCTTCCTCATTACTCAGAGGGTAATCCAAAAGTTCAGATTTTCCAATGCCAATTTTCAGTGAATATGGTATATCTGGACCAGTTGTTTTGTGACATATGTTTACAATAGTCATGGACAGTTGTGACTGAGCCCAATTACAGGACAGTAATGCCTCCCAAATGAGTAGCCACCAGGACACAATATTGAGATGGCAATCTTAAGATCTTAGATAGCCTTTCTGAGAAAGAATCATAGGATCAAAGAATCAGAGACCCACAGTTGGAAAGGATTTCAAAAGTCATCTTGTTCACCCCCACCCCCACCCCTTATTTCAGATATGAGGAAACCGAGGCAAAGAGAAGTTAAATGATTTGTCCAAGACCACATAGGTAGTAAACGCTGGAGGTAGATTTGAACTCAAGTCCTCTGATTCCAGAGTCAATGCTCTTTCTACTCTTAATTCCACTCTCCTTCTTTTCCACATACTTTGAGCACTTGCTTCTCCAAGTCTACCTCTTGTTCAACAGCAGTACCCACAAAAGTCCTAAAACATAGCATCTCAGCTCAAGGAGAACAATTGCTAGGGCTTTGAAGCACCCTGGAGAGAATACAGCAGCAGGAGCGATCCAACACGCAGCAGAGTCATTGCTCACTTTTCAAAGTAATCCAGACAACCAACTAATAACACTAATGCAACAATGAACCCCTAACTAAAAAGCCCTATGAAAAAAAATGGGCTGTTCCAGTACAGGTGTGTTCCTATAAATGTCTATATTTTTTATGCCTTCTAATTATAAGTCAAGTCAACAAGTATTGATTAAGAACCTATTATATGTAAGCTACTGTGTCGGGTGCCAGGGATGCAAAGACACAAATGAAAAACAGGCAGTTACTCCCTTTATTTTCTGCCTAGGCTCCTGGGCCAGGCTTGTAAATTTTATCTGTTGTATTCTTTGGGCTTTGAACACTCGTGTGTCTTTCCAGTAAGGAGCACAAACTATGATTTTTCGCAGAAAGTTCTCAGGAGAAGAAATGGAAGAAAGGAAACGAGAGAAAGAAAGACAGAAAGCAAGGAAGGCAACATGGTAAGATGGAATACTAAAATAATGATACTTAGTTATAGTCATCATAATAATAAAGCTTACATTGATATAGTGAATTGTAAAGCATTTTCCTTACAATAACCTTAGAGGAAGCTAATGTATCACTACCCTGTTTTTATAGATGGAAAAATTAAGACAAGGAGGTTAAGCCATTTGACCAGGATCAAACAAAGAATAAGCAATATAACTCAGGCCTTTGGATTCTAAGCCCAAAGATGCTTCTACTATAACACACTGCCAAGTGATATAGGTAATCTCTAAGGTCATTTGGAAATTTTTATATTCCATGATCCTAAAGGATCAGCCAAAATGGAAGATCTTTTTATGCTGAGATGCAAGATGAGATTTTTGTATTTTCATAATATATAAAGAGATACACATACTTATGGCACAGATCAAGAGAGAAATATTTGGAAATGTACT
>CM053580.1:275696758-275724428 GCA_028627135.1 Pseudochirops cupreus | reverse complement strand
TATGTCTCACTGGGTTGTTGGGAAGGCAGTTCCATAGACAGTGTGCATAGCTTGTGGGGGTGCACTTCATGCTTTTTCACAGCAGGGGCTCTCCAACACAGACTCTCCAAACTGGTATGTGAAGTTCTGACAGCTCCAAGCTAATTACCTTTCTAACCAGTGTTCTGTTGACTCTCACAACATTCAACAACCTCCAATGAGGTCTGTCATATACCCAGAGATATAAAAGGGGAAAAAAAGCAGCAGAGCAAATATTTGCTTACTGACAAACCCTGTGCAAGTGTGTCTCTGTGAGATTCTCCAAACTGAAAGGCCCTAATCCAATAACCCCAACATCTATTTGTGGGACCCACAAGAATGTTTGTTTAAGGCTGTTTCTGGAACAAAAAAAAAAAAGAAGAAGAAGGGAGAGAGGATAGAGAAACAAACAAAACAATGGTCCTCTCATTTTTGCAGTCACCAAAGTAAGATTATGCAAAAATATCCAACTCATCAAACTACCGCTCATGCTACTGAGTAGGGGCACAACTAGAAACTGTTCTTTGGAACCAGCCCAGTTCTCTTGGTTTGACAAAAAATTACAGAAATTAAACTCTGTAAAGACCGACAAGACAATCTAGCTTGACTCCCTTCATTTTACTGAGAGGAGAACTGAGAATCAGTGAGAGACTAAATAAATTACCCAAGATCATCCAGATACTGGACAGAAGCAGAGGTAGAAACCATGGCATCATGCAAATAAACCTTTAGCTCAAGGCTCCCAGGGCGCAAAGGCCTCTCTTTCATAGCACTACATTTCACTCTTCTTTCTGGGTACAGTGCCAACAGCAAACACCAGACGTGAGCTGCATAGGACATCTAGGGGGTACAGTGGACAGAACACTAGGCCTGGGGTCAGAAGAACATAAGATCAAATCTGACCTCAGATAATTATTAGCTGTGTGATCCTGGGAAAGTCATTTAATAACTGTTTGCCTCAGTTTCTTCATCTGTAAAATGGGAAGAACAACAGCACCTACCTTCCAGGGGTGCTGTAAGGCTCAAATGAAATTATGCTTATAATAATAATATATATAATATATTATATATGATAATAAACTAATAAAGAATGCACTTAGCACAGTGTTTGGCCTATAGGTACTACATAAATGTTAGATACCATTATTATAACTTATTATATCATTATCATTATATTAAATAATAATACCCAATCATTCTCTGTCAATGGAAGGGAGTGATTTTGCATCTGTAATAAGGAAGACACAGGCATGACTTTCATTCCAATCCAAAGGGATTAATATACCTGGCGTATATACTAGGGTCATTCTAAGAAAGCTCTGTGTATAGCCAGAGATTCTGTTGGACAAACAAAACTAAACCAAAAAATAAATAAATAAAAATTTCAAAAAAAAAAAGGAATCATTTGACAACTCAGTGAAAAACAGTGGTACAGGATTTGATGCTTGAAGTATATAGAAATTTTATTTTTTGTGCAAATATTCTTATTTATCAAGTATCCATTATGTGCCCAAATCTGACCAAGGCTCTTTGGAGCATACAAGAAAAAGACATGGTAATAATGTCCTTACTTCTTTTAAAAATTACAGTGTTTCTGAGGGACCGTTTTTAGAATCTATGGACAAAGTCCAAGATAAGCCATGGAACAATTTGAAAATAGATCAAAACAGTGTCAAGAAAAATGAGATTGTCAAAATGAGTGGTATAAAAAGTACATTCTTGAAGTTCAGAGAAAGGCAAAACCAATTATGTAAGTACATAAGGGAGATTGTGGTCTCTCTTTTAGAGAGATACTGTCTCTCTTTGTGGGAAATATCACAATCTCATCACCAAGGTACTAGTTTGGTACAATTCTCCAGTGGAGTTGGAAAAAAGCAAAGGATTCAGGGTAGAGACCTTAGAAGGAATATCCCCACTCTTCTTGACCCTTCCTGCTGACTCTCATGCCACTTCCTTTGATGTAAATTTTCCGGGGAAAGGAAGGTATGGTTTCTTTTGTCATAATGGGGATGTTAGAGTATCTTAAAAAAATCTACAATTCTTCTGAGGTTAAGTTAGGAATGAATTAACAAAGATAAAAACAACACCTCATATACAGATAGTGCTTTGTCCTTTTCCCAATTCTTCATCTTTGTCAATAGAACAAAAGCATTTTTTTTCCTATTTCAGAGAAGGAAGAAAGGGAACCACAGAGAGATTAAACAATTTATTCCTGGTCAACTAATTAGGAGAGAATCCAGGACTAGAACCCAGATCTCTGGATTCCTACCCAGTGCTCTTTTCAAACCTCACTGTCACTATTCCAGATGTGAATCCCAGACTTGGTGACCTTTTGGGTATCCCATCTTTTTAGGAGTACAAACTGTACTGTTAACTGTAGGGCTTTTAATCTCCACATGCAAACCAATGTAACTGATTATTTAAGGAACGTAGCTTCTTATTTTATTTGATCATTATGTACCCTGAGCATTTAATCTGCTCAAATATTTTTCAATCATTTTCTTTAATTGCAGGGAAAACACACTGGAGTGATATATATGCTTTAGCTTTTCTCCTTATATATAGATTTCTCTTTCTACTTAAGGAAGAATTTGAATCACCTTTCAGGTTCTTAATCCTATAATCCTTAAAGGAATTTATTCTCTTCCAAACCCTTGGGGTAAGAAAGCCCAGTACTGTATATGCTAAAGAACATTCAACAAAGCCCAAGAGAAAAGGGAAGAATCTTAGATCCTTCTGTTCTCTGGTGAGGTGTGGAAGAGGGGAGGGTGCAAATAGAAAAGAGGGTGGAGTTTGACTCCAGATACTTCAAGTAACTATCTGGTGAGCATGTGAGCCACTGATAAAACCTGTGGGTCCGTCTCATGCCAATCAGGCATGTATGTCATATATGAATATCCAATGCATTAGCATGGAGCATGTAGATGAAAGGCATGCATAGAACCCAACTGGGTACACACTCAGCTCATACTCTACACCGTAGATGCCTAACAAGCAGAGCCAACCTCAAGCAGAACCATAGAATCTCAGAGTGTTAAGGGACCTCAGAGACCATCTCTTCTACATCGAACTCAACAAGTGACTGATCATTTCTTTGCTTGAAGCCCTCCAGTGAGGGGGAAGCAACTATAGCCTGAGTGAAGAGACAGAATAATGTGGATTGAAGGTGGCTTGGGAATCCTCCACAGGATCACCAATCACTGATTTAGATCTGAAAATCATCTAAGAGATCACCTTGTCTAATACCCTCATTTAACATATGCATGAACCAAAGCACTGGGAAATGAAATGATCTGCCTAAGATAACAGAGTAATAAATAACAGAATCAAAATTGGTGTGCAGGCCTTTAGACCACATATCCAGGGCTAATTCTACTACTTCATTTTATCTTCACAAAGGAGAAAAATGGATCACATAAAGATTAGATAACTCAGTGCTGGCCATCTGCCTCAGGGAATCCAGAACTAAAACTCAGGTTCTTAGATTCCCATCTTTCTAAATCCTCACTCTGTTAGCGCGGTTATTCCTCAACCTTGTCAATCTCATCATGTTATAGGACATGTCTGCCTTCGGCCTTTAAAACACCTTTGTACAAAATGGCAAAGAAAAGTTTGAAAGTAAAAGTAAAAACTTTAGAGTTCCAGGCTTCCAAAGAGATCTCCAACTCAAACCTACTTCTCCCAGCTAAGGCAGACACATCAAAAGTAAAGAAGACACAGCTGCTGCCCAGCCAGAAATCATGCAAAGCATGCATGGCAGTCAGCCAATTTGGTCTGGATGACGGCTGTGTAAACATTTTAGATAGAGTCTTATAGTTATGATAGAACCATCTGTGTGTACATGAATTTGTGTATGTATGTGATAAGAAAGAGTACTCGATTTGGCTTTGGGGCATCTGGGTTCAAATCTTTTCTCTGCTCCTGGTGTAATCTTGATCAAATTTCTTGCTCTCCTTTGGCCTCAATTTTCTTATCTGTAAAATGAAGGGGGTGAACTGGATGATCTCTGTCCAGCTCTAATTCTATGATGCTGTGATCCTAATGTAGGTTAGGTGGATCTGTGGTTGGGTAAACAATGTAGAATGTTGATTAATTAATAAGAACAATGACAAACTAAATAAAGCATATCCAAGGTGAGGGAAGTTATGTCCTATGAGGAACTATTAAAAAAGCTTGGAGAAAGGAAAGACATAGTGGTTGTCTTCAAACATCTGAAAGGCTGTCATGTAAAAAAGAGATTCAGTCTATTAAATGTAGTTTCAAAGGTTAGAACTAGAACCAATGGATCTAAGTTAGAGAAAGGTAGATTTCAGATCACTAGAAGGAACCAAATGAATGGTGTCTATGAAAAGCATTACCTTCATCTCTAAACCACTTTTATCTCAACTAGCACTATATGGCAAACCAAGAAGATATTCCACATGGGATATGAGATGAAATGATGGACCCAATTATATGAATAAAAGGCAGAAAAAGCCCCAAAATGGCAGAATTCATTCTCAACATCTCAAAGGCAAGAGACATACACTGCACAGTATGCTTAGGAAGACAAGTGGTCAGAACCCTCATAAATGGAAAACAATATGAAGTGCTCTCCTTCCGGACAAAGGTAATACAAAACAAACAAACAAAAACTCTTGGATTTTTCCTGCAACCTCATTTCCCAAAGCTGTGAGCTTTTCATTGGCATCTTATTTTTCCACAGGCTTCCCAGTGAACCATTCACAGCAAACTTTCACTGGTTCAAAACCCTCCTTTGTTATCCAAAGTCTTAGAACCTAAAACTAGGAGAGTCATTGTGACCAGCCCCTAACCAGACACCTGGGTGGGAATCTGCACCTGTTGTGTCTGTTCATTTGCAAAGGTCCTAATAAAAACAAACTTAACTGTCCATCTGGAATGGAGGAAAAAGTAGGTTTTGTCCCAAGAAATCACACTGATTATTTCACTGCTTAGCCAGGATCAGAGGAAAGTTTACCAAGGCTACAGCATGTTGTTTGTTGAGATATTTTGTCAAATTAAAACCCATAAAGCTTTCTGGATGTTTGAAGACAAAACATTCAGAATCAGAATACAAACCAGTTAATTTTTGGAAGAGAAATGTCTTGAAATGAACTGCCAAATGAGTTATTTTAAAATGTTTATTGGTTGAAAAAACTCACTTATAAACATTTTACATTTAATTGCTTTTCAAATAGTTGTCAGAAAGAAACCATTTTGGTAATAATAAAATCCAAAGTAAGAAATTGTTTGGTGTGTGGATCTGTTCTAACTATAACAGTCAATATGAAACTCCAAGTACAAGAAAAAAATGGTGAAAAAACTAATGATTAGCTTTAATTTATATGTTTTTAAACCATTATAGGTATTTGATATTTGTATCTATCCTTACATATAACTTCTTGATGTAGGTTTGTATTATTTCAGGAATTAAAAACAAACAAAATTTAAAATTATTCTGCTTCTGTGTATATATTTTGGTCAGAATCTGTAGCTTCATACAAATATACACACACACACACACACACACATACACACACATATGTATGTATATCAACATTAGCTTTATTGCCACTATAATCTAACTCCAAAGCCTTGTATTATCATGGAAGTGTTCCTGGGTTCTTAGAGGCACTGTCAGTAAAATGGCTGGGGATAGGAACAGGTTCTGATCATACTGACATAGAGAACTTCTAAAGGAAGAAAATCCCACTCCCAGTGCAGGACAGCACTTTCTCTACCTAAAGCACTAAGAAGCTAAGTTGTGCGCCCAGGGTTATGCCACCACTACATGTCAAGGTTGAGACTTGAACCCTGGTGTCTTCCTAAGGTCATTTTTTTTGAGGTGGGGAAGGTAAGACAATTGGGGTTAAGTGACTTGCCCAAGGTCACCCAGCTAGTGTGTCAAGTGTCTGAGGTCGGATTTGAACTCAGGTCCTCCTGACTCCAGGGCCAGTGCTTTATTCACTGTGCCACCTAGCTGGCCCCTAAAGTCATTACTTAAACAATCATAGGAACATCCAGAAAGGACCTTATAGTCCATCAAGTCCAACTGTTGTTGTTTTACAGACAGGGAAACTAATGTTAAAAGAGGTTAACTGACTTGCCCAAAGCTGCATTAATTAATAACCTGAAGTGTTATAATAACCTCAAGTGTTCTTGGTTCCACGCCCAGCACTCTCTCCAGAATGCCACCTTCCAAGCTGCAAAGGTTTCAAATATAAGCCCAGGGAAAGACTCCATATTTGTCTTTTGAAGATCAAGTCAGCAAAGTTTGGAGAGGCTGATCACCACAAAAGCAAACTTCCTGGTTGCTAGCATTGTTGTTGTTGTTGTCGTAACTTGATCACAGCAATGATCAAAAATGATTTACTGCAATCATACAATGATTTACTACAATGATCATAAATGGGTAGAGTACCCACAACAATGAAATGATTGTTACTGGTGGTGTTGTGTTTTTTTTTAAGAAAACAAGTATCATTATTATTACTATTATTATTTCATTGTACCTCTGACTTTACCGGCAGAAAAAACTCCCTCTAAGGCAGTTAGGTGGTGCAGTGGATAAAGCACTGGCCCTGGAGTCAGAAGGTCCTGAGTTCAAATCCAGCTCATACACTTACTAGTTGTGTGACCCTGCATAAGTCACTTAACCTCAATTGCCTCAAAAAAGTGGGGTGGGGGGAGATCCTCTACCAAATAAAGAGCAGCAACTACCCCATAACTGAGCGGTTAAGTGATTTTCCCAGGATCAAAAGTCCATGTATGTCAGAAGCAGGGCTTAAACCCAGGTTTTCCTGACCTCAGTACCAGGTCTCTAAACATTCTACCACACTCTCACATATTACATTAATGTAATTAAAGCTGCCTGGGTAGTTTGGCATTTTTATTGGTTATCAATGCAATTCAGGTAGGAAAATACTGGCTTAGAGAATTCTACAAGTCATTAGCAGGCAGGTTTCTGCATTGAGTTTGGTAGAGAAAGCAGTACTCATGTTAAGTCCAGAACAGTAAGAAAAATGCAGAGGTTGTCAAGCTTCCAGGTGCTAGGACCACAAAAAGGTGTTTGACCAAGTAGAAACAATGCAAGCACTGAATTCATTACATAACAGTAGAATGAATCCAACAAATGCTCATATCAGCTACAGAGCTAAGTCAAGTAGTTTACAGAATTACACTATGTCAAAAGACTCTGACAATGGATAAAAATCAAATGCTGCCTCTGATACTTAGGACTTGTGTAATCTTGGACAAGTCACTTAACCTCCTTGGACCTCAGTTTCCTTATATGAATGAGGGGGTTGGATTAATTAGCCTTTGAGGTCCCCTTTCAGCTCTAGGGCTGTACTTCTATGATCCTGTGATCTCTCCCAAAGTATTCATGGCTATTCTAGAGGTTCTGTGTCTTTCCTGGAAAATTGGAACCATAACTTATGGTAATATCTTATACCCTTACTCTTAGAAACCAATTGTTTCTTTTTATTCTTTACAAATGCTATCCCTTAGCTCCAAGAAAAGTTGCAAAAGCTGCAAAGGACACTGGGAATTAAGAGCTTACAGACACAATTTGATTTAAAAAAAAGTAGATGTTAAATGAACAATACAGGCAAGACACAGTCTATACTGATGACTTGGAGATTGAGGAGTTAGTGGAATACATGTAGCTTTCTGACTAATTCTTACAAGATGACAGGCTGGATGGAGGATATACAAGAAGGCACAAAGCTTTGTGGCTTCACTTCAGCTACATCTCTTGAATACTGATCAATGGGATGATGTCTATAAAGATTGGAGGAGAGATATTTAACTTCAAGGTGCTGCCTACAAACATCGGTGCACCAACACAACACTGGTTCACAATGAAACATGAGCAGGTAGGTACAATGCAGAGGATAATGGGCAAAACTCTTTGGTAAAGCTTTATGACAAATGAAGAGTTCTCCTCAAGGTCAAAAAAAAAAAGAAAAGAAGGATGGACTAGAGACAGTCTATCATGTGAAAAGGCACCTAGCAGATAACATATAAAGGATGATGGACCATAGATTGTCTGACCCACTAATACACTGGATCCCATGGGACAAGAAACGATTGAGAGCAAGGCAAAGGACTCAATCAGATGAATCAATGGTTTGACTATTTGGGCAAGGAAAGAAGTAGGAGAATGAGATGACTAATCCTGGTGTTCAGTGTATCTTACAAGATGAAAACCAATGACAAACTTGGGAAATAAGAACACATTACACAATAAATCCATACTATATAATATATAGTAAGGATAAATTTAATTATAGATAATAATAACTGCTTAATAATGGAAAAGAGTCCTTTAAGAGTAGTGTCATATTTCTAGTCACAAGCAGAGGCAAGACAACCAGCTATCAGGGATTTGCAGAAAGAATTCCCACACAAGTTGGGAAGCTGGACTAAATACCCTCTAACATATCTTCCAACTCCGTATAAGACTCTATAATTCTGGGCCAAAAAGTTTTAAGTTTTGCCCAAAAAAATTGACACTCCAGTAAATGAAAATAATAAACTGAAGGGCATTATAAGCAGACAAACCTGAATTTGGATTTGTTAAAGTCCTTGAAATCTCCCGTGTAAAAGTGTAGGATTTTTACTATGCTTCACTGCTAGTTATAACAGCCTTTGTAGGTTGGCAATGGAAAAAAAAGCTATGGGAAAATGGTTCTTTTTTTTTTCTACCATTATGGTAAGAAGCATATCAATTACTCTTCTCAAAGGTCTTTGAATTTGCAACTTAACCTCAAGCAAGATGCTGGGCTGGTCCCTTGGAATGCTTTAGGGTCAGACTGTGAAATACCAAATAAAATCTCAGTATTCATACCTGAAAGAATCTCTTTGTAGCCTGAGATACAGTTTCCACTAAGAAAACTGCTCTGACTACATGTTGCTGACCCATACAGTGTATCAAAATATTTCATAATACATAGAAAGTAGTGGGAGTGGTGTTTCTTTTTTGTTAGTGTTTTGTTTTTCTCCTTCTTGGTTAAAGCAAGTCATAACTAATACAGTTTTTCTCCTTAAGAAAATATCTTGTCCTAAAAAGTTTTTAAAAGGCATTCTTTCTTATTTTACTGAGCTATTTCTCAACATCTTAAAGGTTATATAGTTAAACTGAAAGATCCCTATTTACCAAATGAGGAGAAGGAGAAAATAAGTATTTATTAAGTGCCTATTATGTGCCAAGCACTTTACAAATATTGTATTATATGATCTTCATAATACCCACTGTGAGACAGGTGCTAGTATTATACGCATTTTACAGTTGAGAAAATAGGCAGATAGAAGTTAAGTGACTTGCCCAGGGTCACTGGATTTGAGCTCGGTTTTTCTGACTTGTGGCCCAACACTGTATCCACTAGGCTACCTAGCTGCCTCTAAGTCATTAAAGTTACCTTTAACCAGAAGAGTCTGCCTCTCATTGGAAGGGGATGCAGTGTAATTAAGAGATTAATGCATTACGCAGGGATGACTTCAGTCACTAACTTTCTGTGACCTTAGTCAAGTCACTTAGATTCTCTGTACCTCAATTTACTCATCAGATAATTCGGGGTAGCAGCATGTAATCTAGAGCAAAAATACAGTAACTGTCATGAAGATCAAATGGAATAATGTATAAGAAACCAAGGCACACTTGTATGAATTAACAGAGAGCAAAGTAAATAGAACCAAGAACTCAATGGATACAATAACAAGACAAACAACTTAAAAGGCTTAAGAGCTCTGATCAATACAATGACCAAGCAGAATTCCAGAGAACAGATGATGAAGCATGCTGCCCACCTCCTGACACAGAGGTGATGGGTTCCAGGTGCAGAGTGGGACATACATTTTGCTGGACACGGGCAATGTGGAAATTTGTTTTGCTTGACTATGTTTGTTGCTTAACTATATATATGTTACAAGGCTTACGGTTTTCTTTTTTTTTTTCCAAATGGAAGGTAGAAGGGAAAGAAAATAAATGCCTGTTAATTAGAAAAACTAAGAATGAAAAATACATAAAATGCATGAGAAAATGCCATGAAAAGTATAAAGCAGATATTTAAAAAATGAGTCTGAGAATGAGGATAATAACGGTAAAGCAGCAGGAGCAGCAGGCCACCTCTGGTCACAAACAGCAGTGTGGTCTGATCACCAGGGATCACAAAAACGTGTTTGCAGGCAAGTGCTTATAGCTCAGAGGGAAAGGAATGGAGTCACCATCTTGGATGGATTAGTTATGCTTCGGACCATTTGTTCAAAAATGAGCTAGTGTTTGGTATATTCTGGTCTTGGATTTTTCAAGATTCTCAAGAACTTAGGTAACAGGCTTTCTCCCACATAACATACCTTAGAATTGGGGTTTTCCAGTTAAATTTTCACCTATGAAATGGACCAAAATTGTCTTCTGTTCTAAATGGATGATATCCATTAATGTTCCCCAAATGCATAACTGTGATGTAGAAAGAGCACTGAATTAAGAGTCAGACAATCAAGGTTCAAATACCAGTTCAGACACTTTCTAGTTCCATGAACTTAAGAGAGCCAGCATGTGATGATGGATAGGGCACAGGGCTTAGAGTCAGGAAGATCTCAGTTCAAATTCCACCTCAGATACTTACTAGATGTCACTTAACATTTCTGTTTCCTCATTTACAAAATGAAAGGGTAGAACTTGATGGCTTCTAACACTCTTTCCAGCTCTAAATCTATGATATTTTACTGACCCTCAGTTTCTTTATTTAAAAATCTGGGAATAAAAATGCTTTCAGAAGCACAACAGAAATGGCAGGCCAAATGATAATACATTTCTATAATGTATTATGGTTTACAAATGTTATTATCTTGGGGTTATATTTTTATGTGAACCTAAAATTTATATGACTTAAGAAATAAAACCAGGGGGAAAAGGCTGGACAATAACTAGATGGCTAAAGGAATAACCAAGGATTAATATTTGCCATTCTACCTACTGCCTATGTAAGTTTTTATGAAACCAGCTAATGAGATTCTATGCATATATTAAAAGGATAACAAATATGCTTCCCTCTTTCTTCTCCTTTTGGGTCTGGATCTGTGATTTTATCTGTGTAGGGAAACTGTCAACAGACAAGAGAAGTATGTAGTATACAGAAAGACTGAATTATATCTGATTTTTTTTTTGGTCATTCAGGGACAAAAAAGAAAAAAGAAAAAGAGCTACCACCACCACCACCAAATAGGATGCAGACAGATCAGTAGTAACTCTGGGGATGTACTCTCTTAGTCAGTTGCCTGGGGGCACTGAAAGATTAGGCAATTTAACAATGGTCACACAACAAGTGTATATCACAGACAGGATGAGTATTCTGGACTCAGGATGATCCTCTTCCATCTTTCTGTCAGTCTGTCTGTTTCACTATCTCTTTTATCCATATAGGGAGCTCCTGCTGAAGAACTCTCTCTACCAATGCAGGCTTGCATGTTTTTGGTTGCTTTTTTTTCCTTTTCAGGTTATTTTTTAACTTGGGATTGAGATATGGTTTTGGTAAACACAAATTAAATTTCATAATAGTCCATCTGAGTTCATATTTAGTAATCTTATTAAACATAGGATTAGAAAAACAATGTGTTCTCTATTATTTGAGCTTCTGATCAGTACGGACCTTCAAGAAAGGATGGGAAGGCTGCTTGTTGAGTATGATGTATATGGTCAAACAAGAATAATGATGGTAAAGTACTTAGCACAGTGCCAGGCACATAATGAGCAACAGAAATATTAATGATGATGATGACAATGACAATAATATAGAAAGGAATCTTATTCACACATGGTCAAGACTACATGGCCTCAAACATTCCCTCCAGTATGGAGAGCCTGTGATTCTTAAATCTAAACAATGTCACTAGAAATCCAAGCCTACTCATTTCTAAGTTTCAATTCTTGGTTAGGGCCAGGATAATGAGCAGTTCCCCCCCCAGGGAGAAAGTGTTTAAAAGCCAAAGGAAATCTAGCAAACAGAGTCACATCATCGTTCCCACGAGGGACTGTGGCCAACAGTAATGAATCATTTTGCCAAACCTCTTCAGGGAAAAAAGGCAAATTGAATGCCAGGGTTCCCTATCTGACACAGGTATTTAAAGAGTTGGCTAGCCTGGTATTATTTGAAATTACAAAAGACACTAGATGAAAGTGTTACCACATTTGAAGAAAGTTCTTAATTTCAATTCCATTACTTAATCATCCTTTCACTCCCTAGGCCCTTTGCTCCAAACTTTGTTGTCTGGTATCTCCATGCGCAACATAGATCAAAATCAAGGTCCTTAAAGTTCTAGGTGCTCCCTGTTGTAATTGTGTAACTGAAACAGTCTGCTTACAGATAAATATACAGGAATTTGGGGAAGACGTCTATTCATTCTTGAGGCTTGAGAGTCACTGACTACTTCTTTTAGGAAGAAAGCATGGCACAGTGGATAGTGGCTTAAAGGTCAGAAGCTCTGGGTTCTAGTTTGGATTATATCTTGAAGTATCTTTGTGATCCTACATAAGTCACTTGCACTCTCAGCGATTTTTTACTTATCCAGAAAATGAAGATAATAATAATACCATGTTGGTATAAACTATAGGTCAAATTTCCTTCCCCTCTCTCTTCAAATCTGACATAAATCCTGAGTGGGACCATAAATAATGCTATTTTTTGGAATATAACTCACAAATATGACTCTCTTTCAATCTCTTATCTATCTCCTCTAAATGAGATCTCATTTTAGGAATATACTCCGTATCTCCCCTATGTTACTGACGGTCCCTAAGAGGCTAAGTGCAGGGACCAAAAGAAAGATCTTCTATAATATTCTTGTGGACAAAGTAAATATAAAGAGAAGCACAGTACAGGTTGGGTCGTTGGACCACTATACCCAAAGACCACTTATTAATAAGCTAATGTCAGCCTAAAGGTCTCTAGTGAAAGACAACAACAGAGACATAGAGAGAGTTCAGTCCTTTTCAACACTTGTATGAATGGCTTCAATCAAATCACAAGTCAGGAGTAACAAAAGCACAGCTGATGCAACCACTCTCATTTATGTAGCATCATCCAAAGCACTTTGCAGATCTTGAACTTTACAAATATCCCATGAGGTAAATAATGTAAATATCAGCCCCATTTAATAGATGAGGAAACGTAAGCTCAGAGAAATAATAGTGGCTAGATAATGGCAGAATTCTGACCCAGGTATTTTGATTCCTCTTTCAGCATTTTTAACATGAAATCATCATGCATGAAGCTGGAAGGATAGTTAATGCTAGACGAGATAGCAGGATTAAAAACTATATCAAAAGGCTGCAAAAATGGGCCCAAAGTACAAAAAAAAAAGTAAAATTAACAGGAAAAAATATGTAAGTTCATAAATGTAAATTCACATTAGTTCATCTGAAAAATATCTAGGGGATTTTTGTTGACTCATCATCAACCATGAAACAGTGATTGCAGAAGAAGCAATGAAATCTTATTTACAGAATTGTACACTTTTTCAAGGTAGAGTCCAAATCAAAGAAGGTAAAAGTTCTGCTGGAATCCATCCTTACTAGAATATATCTAGAATATGGTATAGGCCTGAGTACCATACTGGAGAGGGAAATGGCCTAACCAGAGAGAATCCAGATGACAGGGAAACATGTCATGCAAGGAATGATAGATTTTACTGTGACTGTGTAGGCTGAATAAGAGAAGGCTTAGTTTGTTTGGGTTTTTTTTTGGGGGGGGGGAGGGAATCTTGCTGTCATTCAATATTTGGAGGGCTATCATTTGGAAAAAGACAGACTTACTTTGTGCAACTCCAGAGAGTAGAACTAGGGACAGAAATGGACAAGGGAGTAGAAGTTAAAGGGAGGCAGGTTTTTGTTTTAATATAAGTACTTTTTAATCATTAAAATTATTAAAAAATACAGTGGCCTTCCTGGAAAATTAACAAATTCTCATTGTTTCAAAGCAGAGGCTGTATTACCATGTGTCTTTCCAGGTTCAGTGGGCATTCCTACATGGGATAGGAGGTTAAACTAGATGGCCCCAGAAACTCTTGTCAACTCTGAGGCTTAAAGATCACATCTATGAAAGCATTTTGAAAAATATAAACTGTCATCCCCATAAAACTGCTGTTGTATTTCAACTCTACCTTGTTTACTGTCCCTGTGACTAGAAATATGTGAATAAATATTTTACCTAAGGTGTTTCAGTTCTCATTTTAATTCTTACAATTATCTCCCTCATGCTTAACCAGAGCAGTTAGGTAGGAACAAGCTTTAGATATTCATAAATAAAAGCTCATTTGTTAAGCTCTTAACTATAAGCAAACCACTGGGAATACAAAAGGAGGTAGTCCCTGGACTCAAGGTGCTCACATTCTAATAGCAAGATTCCACAAGCATAATGTGTTTCAATCACAAGACTGATGGAAGAACTCAGTGGTCTTTAGGCTTCAGCTGGAAAGCAAATGGTAATGTATTTTCTGTAGCATTATTTCTATTCATTAGACCATATCCATGGAACCATTTGACACTGTCTCTGTCCATTGGCAAACTCATCTTATGGATTCAATTATATTACTTTCATACAGATACAGATGGCTTTCACATAATATAACACTGCAGTCTCTCCCCCAAACTACACTCCCTTCTTTCCAACTACCTAGTAAATATCTCTATCTAAATGTACTACAAAGACTTCAAATTCAACATGTTCAAAATTAAACTTTTCATTTTCCTTCCAAAACTTAGCCCATCTCCTAAATTCCCTCTTTCCACTGATGGAGCCACCATCACAAATCATGCAGTAAAAAGTAGTTCTGGCTCAACCTAACAACCGAGCATACTCTCATCTACCATGGACAGCCTTTGAGGTTTTATTTCTTGTTCTTGCTGTTATTTTTTCCCCTTTTCTTTTAGCCCTTTAAATGGCAAATGAACAATTTGGAGATAATTCAGTTTCTGTATAAAGTACACACTCAATCTTGAACTCCTAAAAACTGTCAAAATGTTTGAATGTAAAAGGATTATCTGGGATTCATTTCATGAGGCATTTGGGCTTATTTTCAGATGTTTCTCCTCACTCCAGAGCACTCAGGGTTCTTTCTCAATTTAGCATTAAACCTCAGTTTTTAACATCTGAGGTGAATTTTGACAAATGCTCCTACAAAAGGATCATAAATATATAATTCAATTCAATTTCCACTTTTTACATGAGGAAACTGAGACTCAGAAAGGCTAGGTGACTTGCTCAAGGTCATAAAGCTAAGAAGTTTCTGAGGAAAGCTTTAAACCCAGATCATTCCAAATCTAAGTCCTGGGTCCTATACACTATGCCATTTCAACTACTTTGGTGCAGGTGGGGTGGGAGTGGGAGGGTGAAAAGCTCCAACAATTTTCAAGTATTGAAAAAAAAATCATCTTTTTAGTTCCTATCCCCAAAACCTAAAGTCATAACATGATTGTGAAATGAGATGTGACTTAAAGATGAAAAAAAACCACAACCCTGTTCAAAGTTGATCACTGGGTAATCAGGAAACAAAAGTGTGCTTTGAATATGTCTATATGGGTCAAAGAAGTAAGTCATAGAACTGCGCAATACTTTATGGCTCTGATCTCTGTCCAAAGTCAATTAAAATCATTCAAATACAACCCTTTCGTTTCTCCTCAGTAACAAATCAGATTTTCTTTTCTACCTGAGCTAGCCACCCAGTCACCTTCCAATTCACTTTGTCTGAACAACCTTAATTTTGTCTCTGCAAAAACACTCTCTTCAGATGACATTAGAAAACCCCATTATACAACTCCTTGATATATCACACATTTTGTGATGATAGGACTCACCCTGTATGCCACTTTGACAATGATGCACAGGACTGGAGAGGATTGCAGATTCACAAGATCAGAGATCTAGGGTTGGAAGAGTCCTCAGAGACTATCTATTCCAACCTCATTTTGTGGCTAAAGAAATTGATGCCCAAGGAGGTTAATGACTTTCCCAAGGTCAAAGAAAGTTGGATAAGTCACACCACTTCCTGGGCTTCAGTTTCCAAATGTGTCAATCAAGGGGTTGACGATATCATAGATCTATAACTAGGAAGAGACTTCAGATATCCTCTCAACCAATTCCTTATTTTACAGTTGAGGAAACTGAGGCCCAGGAGATCAAGTCACTTGCCCAAAGTTCAAAAGGTAGTTAAGTGTCAGAAGTGTTCATTAAAGTCCAGTCACTCTAATTCTAGACCTGGGTCTTTACCATTCTGGTTTGACCAGATCTCCTCAGATGCCTCTAGCTGTAATATAATGATTTACATTGTCCCCAAATGTCTCAAACATTCTAGCCTCTTGTGTCTTTACACCAGTCTACAGACCAGAACGCTCTCTCTGTCCAAAATCGTGGCCACCTTTCAACATGCAACTCAATTTTCAGACTCTTCTGCAAAGTCTTTTTTAATCACTATAGTCTACGTTCCCTCCATCCTTTGGAACGTAGCAATTATATTCCATCCAACTCACACAACAATGAATCTATGATCACTACCTTTATTCTCTTATATCCTTATAAAATTTTATAGTCACAAAGTACTTTTCACAATCATTGTCTCCTTTTGTCCTTACAGCAATGGTCTTAGGGAGGTGGGACTATATGGTCTATTTAATACATGAGAAAATTTAGGATCAGATCAGTGAAAGGACATAGCCAGTAAAAAGGTGGTGGCTTAAACCCAGGTCTTCCAACTCCAAGTCCAGTCCTTTTGGCAACTGTAAAGAAAAAAAAAATCCTTTCTCTCATTATTCTTTCCCCACCTTTTTATTTATTGTTATTTAATTTCTCCTATATTAAAATCTTGCTTCATTGTAAACTTTCTGAGGGAAGGGATAGGGTCTTATAAATCTTTATACATACTACTATGTCCCACAAAGTGCTTTAGGCCTAGTAGGCATTCAATGAATATGGATGGATCAGATCTTATTTGTTTTGCCCAAGTTTGACCCAAATTTGGGTCAAATGAGATGACGTTTATAAAATATTTACATGGTGTTTAGCAAATGGTAGGTGCTTAATAAACTTGTTCTGTCCCTCTCTCCCCATCAAATGTCCCCATGAAATTGATTACCTAGAGCTCAAAGATAGGAAGGGCTACTACTAGTATATTTTATCATATCTATTTTATGATATATTTTATCAGCAGATATTACCTACAGCTACTTTTTTTACGAGCTTAATAAATGCTTTTAATTCAATCATATACAGATTTTCTTATGGTGTAGGAATATTTCATTTCATTAATATGCTATAATTTGTTTAGGGATTGCCATTCTCTGTGATTCTACTTTTGTTTCCAGTTCTTTGCTCACACAAAAATAATCTATGATGGCATATATGGGTCCTTTCTTCTTATCACTGACCTCCACGGTCTATGAATATTTTAATTTCTATTTTTTTGTCTTTATTAATTTGTTTGTCTACTTTTGGTTTACAAGATTCAGTTCCACAATCCTTTGAGTTTCAAATTTTCTCCCCCTCCCTCTTCTCCCCCGCCCCCATGGCGGCGTGCAATCAAGTACAGGATCTGCAAATACTTTCACATTAGACATTAGTCAGGTTGTGAAAGATTGTAACTGATGAAATGAACAATAGGAAAGAGGAGCCTTTCAGTCTGGTTTTTATTTTAAAATTTAAGTCATTTCTTACACCATTTTTATTTGTAATCATATAAGTTATAAGTACTATTCCACAAAAAGAAAACAATTGTGGCATATAGCCTTTTATACTCAGGTTTAATTTATTAAAGCACAGAGTAGAAGATGTCTTTCTCCTCAGTCCAGTTTTCTTCTTCATTCTACCAAATACGTACATTATCTGTGATCCAGTAATATTTCAGATGATTATCAGTTGGCCTTAAAGCAAGTACTTCCGAAGTATCTCTATATCTTTAACATGTATCTCAGTGTGGTACAAGTGGAAAGAACAGCAGATCAGCAGTCAGGAGTTTTAATTCCCATTTTATTACTTTCTTGGGGAAGTCACTTTTCCTTTCTGAGTCTTGGTTTCCTCATCTGCAAATTGGGAATACTTCCACCTTCTCTGACTACCTCACAGGGATCACTATAGATATGTAGGGGGAGTCAGGTAATGGGTAGCCCTGAAATGGTTACTTTCTGCAATAACTTTCTCTAGTTACAAACAAAGGATGCTCATGGGATTCCTTGCAATTAAAATGAGAAACAAATAACCATTCTGATGAACTGACAGATTTATCAAGGTCTTCAAAATATATTTAAATGCTCCATCTTCAAGCTCTCAAGAACCTATCACTCCCAAGGAAAGAAATGTTATAGCCTTTCCAGGGCACTGGATATCATTCTTAAGCACTGTTCTTGTAGAAGTATAAGGAAACAGGACAGCTCTCTAAATTGAAGGGTATGTGGATAAGTATGATGTCATCAGAAATGGCATCAAGAATGGAATCTATTTTACTTGTATCTTCCTCTTATTTCTAAAATGAAGATTTGCTAGTATGATAGGAGACAGAAAATGGAAAAAAAAAAATCCCCTATCAATTTTAGGAAACCACTGTCAAATGAAAACTCAAGGAGAGGCACCATTCTTATATGGGATTCTACAGGCAAAAGTTTAAGAGCTGAGCAGTGTAGTGTGTGTATGTGTGTGTGTGTGTGTGTGTGTGTGTGTGTGTGTGTGTTCAATCTCTAAATGCCAATAAATTGTCATTGATCAACTTCACTAGTGCCTTTTTTCTGTTTCCTGTTATACTCTCTCTCTCTCTCTTTCTTTCTCTCTCTCTCTCTCTCTGTAACCCTCTCCTCCTCCCACCCTCCCCGCCCCCCCCACAGCAAAGCTCCTTTGTTTTAATTGTACATCAAAGGTCTAGCCTCAATAGATCAGTTAGGAAAGTTTCTGATAGTAGTATGTTAGAAGCTTGAAATGTGGTTCTATGATTTCAGTGTCTTCTAGGGGGAAAGATTGGCTAAGTTTATACTGGGGGGGCTCTCCAAACATCAAGGTATTATTGCCACCTACCTTGCACTGTTGATGGGGCTGCTACCCTTGAAGTCTGCCTGAGCAACTGCAGTTGATATGTTATAACACAGATGGATTTTCTCAAACAATCAGAGCCCAACTTTTCAGAATTAATAATAACAGAGAGTGTTTTCTGGATTTCTAACTGCAAATTCACAGATTCATAGCTATGAGGTTAAATAGTTTGTCTTTTTGTTTTGTTTGCTTGGGGCTTGAGACTTGAAGAGAGGCAATAAATTCAGGCTTAGATCATAGAATACAGATCATAGAATTTAGAATTGGAATGGACTTTATAAAGATCACTCAACCCCTTCATCAGATTCTTTCCCAAATAGTTTGGCAGGAAATTTTAACTTTCTTAAATCTGTGGTGGCCTGTTTGATGTCATTGGAGCTAAATTCAGACAAAAACAGACCCTAAACACATCAAAGATATTATTCAATTCCATTTTCAAGAGGTGAAAGAAAAATGAAGGCTGTTATGCTCGGGGAAAAGGCCGATGTAGTTGGTTAGGAAAGAGGCCCAGTTTTTAGGATCAATGCAAAGGTTTAGAAGGAGGGATGGAGGTGGACAAAGTCAATGTCAGAAGGCAAAACAAAGTAACTCTCCTCCTAGGCTTCCTCAAGAATTGAGGAATTAAGGGATATATATGGCAAAAATGTCAATTATAGCCTATATGGAAACCGCAGATTCTCAGGGAGTGTCAAAGACAGGGAATAGACCCCACACCATGTCTTGCTAACTGGTAAGGAATGAACAGGTGTTCATGAGTTCAGAAAGGCTATTAAATCAAGATGTCCATCTGACTTTAAACAAGAATGACTTCAAACTAATATCATCAGCTGATCTGACACCCTTGAGGGGGCTAGCTGTCAATTCTCCCCTTGCTGTCTTTCTTAGCCCCTTTTCCTTGGCATTCTCTGGTTTTTCTCTCAATCAGTAACCATGCTCTGAGCCACTGGGGAAACTGTCAGTGCCATCAACATTAGTAATCTTCAGTGGTCATGTCAATGACAGTCACCACTCACAGAAGTCCTCTCTTTCCCTTCCTCCCTGCCCCTTTCCTACAAAAAATGGATAAAAAGAATAGGACATTAGAACTTGAGTAGATGAGCTAAGTCTAGGAAAATAAACAAATGGATTGTTACAATTTTTAAAAAGATACAAAGCTTTCTTATCTGCTATAAAACTAAGTTTGTTCTAAGTAGGAAACTATTCTTTTTTGGCATAGATTCAACCGAATGAATTTATACAGTTTGCTAGAAGGCAAATCTTCAGTTAAATCATAATGGAAACAGTCCCAGCTTAGAAAAATTAGTTCTAAGAGTCTTATATAAAGACTTCTGACCACTCAACTGAACCAAAATTTCAGAATGTACCCACAAAGTGGTTTTACATTTCAGATTCAATGAGCCTGAACCACCTGTGGCTATGAGACAGAGTATACCTAACATGCATCCCAGGGGATAGAACACATGATACCAACCATGTTAATAATGCATTCTAACCACATGAAAAATAACCAGTTCTAACCTGGTGCATGTTATAGTGGTAAGCTGGCAAAGGAACCCTGATCTTCTCTAGCAAAGAAAAGAAAACAAACAGAAAAGAAAAAACTTGTCAAGGTTTATGTTGCTAACAGTATATGTGAGACATCCATCACTAGAGGTGGTAGCCTGGACGCACGACATACACGGCCCCAGAATAATTGACCTATGCCTACTCAATGCTTAAACATGATATTTGCAAGCCCCTCTACACATAGGATATAATTTCTTGGGGAAAGTACACTGACCCAAGACTGAATTTGGCATTTGGTGGAAACACTGATTCTTTTTCTGAAGGAAAAAAAAGATAAATAGAAATAAACTGGTAGATGCCACGGTGATATGGATAAATAATTCACTGGAGACAATAAGAATACACTTCTCTGTGCATCAAGAGGTAACTGATACACACACAGGTGGGTCTTCCTGGACTCTCAGTGAATTTAACAAACATAAATAAAAGGCCTACTATATAGACAATGTATTCTATGAGGTGTTAAGGAAAACATAAAAATGAAATAAGACTTATAACCGCTTTCATGGAGTTAAAAATCAAGTACAAGGAATCAAATAAAAGGTTAAAATTAGAGTTCTGCAAGGAATCAAAGTGACAGGACAATTCTTATAAAGCAACCTACCGAACTCTTCTTGCAGGATGGACATTTTCTCTGAGGACACCCAATTCTTGACCCAATACATGGAGCTCGGCCAATTCCTTCTGGCTCAACCATACTGAGCTTCTCTTTGACCTTAAACATGAGGTATAACACGATTAGGCTCTGAAGTCTAAGATGACAAATATTTGGTAACAATGCACCACCCAACTTTTAAAAACACACATTCTTTTCCCAGCTGGCAAAATCTACAGCCTTGGCTTTCCCATTCTGATCTATTCATGGCCCTTGGGATTAGCCATGACATTAACGCACACAAAAAGGTAAAGGGCTTTAGAGATCATTTGGTACCAACCCATCATTTTAAAAATAAGGAAACTGACATCCAGAAGGTTAAAGTGGCTTACTCAGGGTTACAACTGGAGGCTAATCAGGGATTAAAATTCATGCTGCCAGCTCCTTAAGTCCAACAAATTCAGTTCTGTATATTTTTAGTATAGAGTTCTCTATTTTTTTTCCAGTATTCTATGATCAATATTTACTTAGGTGTTGGAGCTGTTATACATTCATAAGGATCCTCTCTATCATTCATTCCTTGAGGTTTATTTTAAGGAAATGTAATGCTTTCTTCATAGAAGTTTGCCATTTGAAACCTCTGTCTTCTTTAGCATATTCTACATGTAACATCAGCTGTGAAAAGTTAAGGAACCATCACTCTCTGTATCCAAGATATTAGATCTTTTAGGATTGCACAGGGATTTTACCTTATTTTACGCTATGACCTCCATTCAGTTAAACTCGGCAAGAGGCAACTATTGATAAAATCTCTGGGCACAGGACTGGGAGACCCAACCTGTGGAATTCAGACCTTCCCCTCAGACTTCATGATGACTTAGGATAGATCACCCTATTCTCATAGGCACAGATTCACGTGGCACATAGATTTCAATCACCAATTCAAAGAATCTTAGGACTTGAAGATACATTACAGGTCACCCAGTCTAACCTCTCACCTTATCCCACAAATCTCTAAAGCATCTCAGGCAGGTGGTCAGGCCTCTCCTCAAGCACTTCCAATGATGGGGAGCTCAGTACTTATGACAGGACCTCATTCCCATTCTGGACACCTCTGACAGTTAAGAAGATTTTTCATAATCTAATGAAATTCTTCCTGTAACTTCTCCCCACTGGTATTTACTCTTAGTTAGCCTGACAAAGTGGTTCAGAAATTTTTTACCCATGTATCCCTCCCCACCTCACATCCTCTACCCTACCAGACCCTCATATAACCTCCTACAAAAACAGATAAACACAAACCTTACAGAAGCATTTCTGTTCCTTGACATCATTAGGTTATTCTTGCCTATGTATCCTTTTCTCAGATACACCTCACCACCATCTTTTCCTTGCTTGCTTCTGTTTCCCTCATTTGATTATAAGTTCTCTTGAGGCAGGGACTGCATTGTTGTAGAACAACATCTAATATCTCTCCTTAAAGATTGTAGTGGGCTCCATACTTACTAAAATCTCAACCACTGCTCTCAACTGATCTATTACTCTTGACTGAAATTATGATACAGGACTGGGGAAAGTACATTATAGTTATGATTACTAAAAAGAAGAATAGCTAGCATTTTAAGGTCTGGAAAGCACTGGGAAATGAGTGCTATTTGGATCCTTATTCTACAGATCAGGAAACTAAAGATGAGAAGATTAAGTGACTTGTCTACCTGAGGCAGGATTTGAATTCAAGACTTCCTGATTACTATGCCTACTATACTATTCACTATGCCATTTAGCTGTCTATGGGTGTGTATACACACACACACGTATATGTATATGTATATGTATATTTGGAGGGGAAGAATGGGGAGAGCCAGGCCTAAAATTTCAGAACTCTTATGAAGAAACTTCCTCTACCAAAGCACATTGGCTTTGTAACTAATAGTTGTGTAGAGTTAATTGTGGTACTGATTTGATCAGAGGTACACAGTCAGTGTCATCCTTACTTTGCGATTGGTTCTCTAGTTCCTACATGATACTTTTACTATTGGTCATATATTTCTTAGAGTCCTGATATGTCTGTAGCAGCAACTTGGGGAAGAGGCTTGAATGGGATATGGTGGGGTTTTGCTCATTGTGCTTGGGTTTTTTTGGGGGTGGAAGTACTAACCCAGATTTAAGGTCATTGCTAATTCACAGTCTTAAAAACAGTACTTCACAGGGTATAGAATGAATACATTAGCCTCCCTAAGGGATCTCTTTTTAAAGTTCCACCTCAGAATATCCAAGCCCTCCTCAGAAGGCTGTGACCGATTAGAGAATTTAGCACTAATATACTTAGGCTATCAAGCCTCTCCTTTGCATTCATTTTCCAATGGGAGAAGTCTAAGCTGACAGCCAGGTCAGTAAAGCTTTACTAATTCACAATAACAAGAAGAGTCAAGGCTGGGACAACTGCCTGTCTGCCACACAGCAAGTGATAGTGAGGCAATAGCATTGTGATCTGATACCCTCACCTCAATTTGATACTTCATGTTCTTCTGCGATTCCTCAGGACCATTCCTGGCCTCTGAGGGTCTACAGGGTGACAGTCTCCTCCACACATTTATCTGAGAGCCCTACATATTATCTGAACAGCTGCCAGTGGAAGAAGGGACAGTGTCAAAACAAAATGGCCTCAAGTATCTCTTTTCAAGGTGGAGGAGAGGGACAAGGAAAATAGATCCTGGCAGGCATTATCCGTAGTTTATCAGAGCTTCTGTACACCAAGTCCTGCCACAGCTTGAACCCCGTCATTAACAATCTGATATTCCCTTCCATGCCTTCCCGCCAGTCCCCATCTGCCTCTCTCTAAACAGGACCTGTTTCTACCCTAGAAACTGTCAGATGAAGAGCAGGACATACCCAGGTGTGAGGTGCAACTCAGCATGAATGAATGCCCTGGCAGACAGCCCAGATCTTAGAGGCAGGGGAACCCAGAATAGGGCACAGAAGTCAGGGCTGGTGGAGCTAGGATTCAGCATGAGCCACAAAGCCTGGGTAGCTGTGGAGACCAAGTGACTTTTCTACAGCAAGATCAGAAACCACTGCCACGGGACACACAGCACTGAAGGGAGAAGTGGCGAAAAGGCAAGAGGAAAGATAAACAAGCAGTAAGACTGTGGGACACGTGGGGAGGTGATGAGGAAGGGAAAAAACATGATCATGCCTTTTCTCAAATCATCATTCAGGTTCTTCTTCCTGCCTAAAGTAGCCATAGATAGAGTTTACATCCAAGCTGTCAGTCAAGAAGAGGCCGGCTCTTAAATGTTCATGATTAGCTCCCTTCCTCAATTAGAGAGAGATAAATCACAGCTCTTTCCCAAAGTGGATAGTGCAACACACCAATCAATTTCTATGGCACCAAATATAAACAGCAAATGATGCTCTTGCAAAATTTCTAAGAAAGATTATATTTTATGTGTTTAATTTCATTGGCCAAAATATATGTGCTGGGGATGGGGGGGAGGGGAAGAGAGGCTCCTTCTCCCCTCTCTTACCATCATGTAACATTTCTGAAATGCACCAGTTGCTTGACATTCAACCCAAAGTAGAAAATCTGTATCATCCAGCCCTGCCTCACCCCAATCCCTCCCCTATTTGTCAGTATTTAAGGCTTAATGAACTCTTGGCGGGCTCTGCCCTTCCAGAGCTAAATGTTCATGATTGCTATTTAATAGTGAGCTGTCCAATTCACACACATGCCAAGAATCCTTGTCGGTCATCAGAAATATGTATTTATTGATGGCTGGTTAATCTATGGAGAGTTTTTCTGAGGGAATGCCATGCTCACTGAGAACCACTAAGTTGTATACCTTGCCATTTAAAATCACCAGGGGAACTGCAACAGAATGGAGAATTTAGTCCTAGCAGACTTCTTACACCACCACCCCCGCCACTCCCCCATTGATAATCTCCCAGTGGCTGCAAATGAACACAGGGAAGAGAGAACACTTGCAGCTTTAAACCTTTTGGTGCAAGAGACTCACTGCAAATGAACATTCTGAGTAAACAAAACCCATCAGGCCCCGGCAAGGGTCCGAAGCCTGATTGGGCTAAAAACATCACGATGGAATCTGCAATTGGCAAAGTAATTGGCGTTATTACAGCTGATGGGAAATTTCTGATGCTGCCTGTGTGCTCCCCTTTTGAAATAATACTCAGCCATTTAATTTGTTCAGTTCTCATCGGGCTGATTGCTCTTTTCTTCTGGAGTTTATCAGGAATGAAATGGATTGTCTCTGTGGGCTAAGATTTTATATACTTTTTTTTTTTAAAGCTTCCTCCTCCCTCCCCCCTGCCAGAGTTTCAAGATAGCAGCAGGGATCTATTGGTCCTTATGATGTAATAATTGTGGATGCCTGGTATTCGGATGTCACTCAAAGCTCTGTATTTCTCAGGTTCACCTGAAGGAAAAGGGTTCATGCTCCCCTTTGTAACAGAGAAATGAGTGACATTCAAACCCAGGCTGATGCTGATACTTTGGCAAAGGCCATTGAAACTGGTTAAGACCAAGAATAAGGCCCACAAGTGATGCCAGGACACATTAGGTTTTTGTTGTATGTGGGTATATAGAGGGGAAAACTGACAGCAATGATCCCTGGAACAAACACATTTCTATGAATGATTCTATTGCATTTGTCCAACCAATATTTATTGAAGGTTGACATCTACCCCAGAAACTTTCTGGAAATTTCTGGTTCTGCCAACACCAGGCATTTGCATCCCACTTTAGGATTCTTCTTGCCATCCCGAATCAGGAAACTTGCCATGTTTATGTTTATGAAATTCAAAAAGGGGCTAAGGACTTTTTCTCCCTCTTCTTCATTTAATGTCTATTCTCATCCAGATGACAACTATCTACTAGCTGTTGGAATTAGGATTCATAAGAACTGGCACTGTTTTCGTTCCTGTGGATGCCACCTTGACTTTTTAAGTCCCTGGACCCAAGAAACCCCCAATCTCAGCTCTCAGACCTGACAATGGGAGCAAACAAGAGCCATGAAGTTTATGGGTATGAAGAAGGCCGCTGTATAAAACCTGAGAGAAAAGGAAAAAACCCTTTTGTAAACTATAAGCCAGTCTCACTACTCAAGAGAGCTTCCACCACTTTAAAGAACCGATTTCATTTTCCTGTTGATTTTCCTAACTGAAAAAACTTGGGTTTTTCCCTTATGAATATTCAAGCTAGTCTCCTATGGATAGGGTTTCGTTTCTTGGATTTGTATCCCAGTATCTAGCACGTTGCCTAGTACATAGGAGATGTTAAAAAAAAATGCTTGTTGATTGATTGATGCACCAAATGAGAAGGAAGAAGCCAAAAAATCCCTTAGTTTTCACTTTAGAGACCAGGAATTATTTTTTTTTTTAAGTATAAGAAATAGGTGGCTATCTGTTTAGTGATTTAACACTAAGAAATGGAAAGTTAGGCATCAAAGCATCACTTCAAGCAAGCTTTCCATAATAATGACAACAATAAGGATGCTAATAACTAGCTCTTGTATAGCAATTGAAGTGCTTTACATCTATTATCTCATTTAATCCTCACAACAACCAATGCTATTATTATTCTCATTTGATGGAAGAAGAACTTGAAGCCTGAAGTTAAGTGACTTACCTAAAGTCATGCAACTAGTAAGTGTGGGAGGTAGAATTAGAACTCAGGTCTTCCAGATACAAGTTCAGCAGTCCATCCACTGAGTGACTTAACTGTCCTTTTGATGTTTCTCAAAAACAAATAAAAAACTATACAAGTCTTAGGCTTATACAATTAAACTATCTAGTGTTTACCTAGCAGATAGGTAATAGCATCTTCTTAGTAAACATTTTTCATTTATTTCAATAAACCAGCTACTTACGGAGCAAATTCTATGACCTAAACCCTATGGCAGATATAGAAGAAGTATAAAACATGAGACCTGTTATCAAGGACCCTGCAAACTCATGAAGGGAAAGACATGTACATAAATAACTGTGATATAAGGGTGAGATAAATTCAAAGGAGAAATCTAAAATCAAAAATGATCAGTATGCTCAAAAATTTAAGAATGGAAACTTTACTTTCATTTGGTGAAGGAAGGGAAGAAGAATATGCAAACAAAAGGGTTGGTAAAGGCAAGCTGGGTGTGGAAAGAAGAGAGAGACTTTACCAAGTGGAGATTAATTAACACATTAATTCACATTAAGACATGAATGGCTCATCCAATTTCTGGATGGCATGGAACTGGGTGAAATAATTAAGACAATGGGTAACTGTAATGCCATGCACCAGCAGATTCCCAAAGGAATGCTACTGTGAGCAGCCTTTAGAGTTCAGATTACAAAATATAGTGAACACTCTGTTTATTCCATTACAAATCAAGACAAACATTCAAAACATTATAATATTCACAACATT
>CM053580.1:275657421-275696258 GCA_028627135.1 Pseudochirops cupreus | reverse complement strand
TCTCAGATGCTCTCTGTCTCAGCTGGCTTCAGTCTCCAGGATTCTTCCTTCAAGGGGAGCAAAATTCCAATTCTGTCTCTCAGATGCTGGGAGAGAAACTTTCTCTCTCTCCCTCTCTTTGTCTCTCTCTCAGCCAGCTTCAGTCTCCACAATTCTTCCTTCACCCAGAGCAACATTCCAATTTTGTCTCTCTGTCTCTGGAATCCTTGCTTATATACACACCTCAGCCAATCCCCTTCTTCCACATCAACAGGGGAGTTCATGCCTTCTCAACGTGGGACAGAGTTTGCACCTTCCACACTTAGCACTTAGCACTACTAAGTGCTAAGTATCCTGATAAACTAATTACTATTACAGTAACTGAAATGGTATCCTAAAAAAAAAGTCAATGACTACATCTAATACAGGAGACAGACTGAACCTGTGGTTCTAAGATATAGAGAACTCCTTGATGACGGATTTCTTTTCCCTAAAGCAGGTTGGCATATTCTCTGCAATTTATAATCTCAAAAAGTTGCCTAGAGAGAGCACTAGGAGGTTAAATTACTTGCCCAGGATCACACAGGCAGTAGTATCAAGGATAGTATTTAAATCTAGCTCTTGGTGGTTCTGAGACCACTATGCCAAGCTGACTCTCATTGAGAAAAATAATATTTAATAGGAATAAAATATAAAGTTCTATGCTTGAGTCTTAAAAAAAAAACTCTACAAGTATAGTATGAAAGAAAAGGCTAGACAATAAACAGTTCAAGTAAAAAATCATTGGGATTTTTGTGAACTGAAAGCTAAGGAGTCAATAGAGTGAAGTGGAAGCCAAAAAATCAAATGGAATGTTAGGGAACATTAGCAGAAAGTTTGTAGAAAGAAGAAGTTAATTATTTCATTGTACTCTGCCCTAGGCAGACCAGATCTAGAGCACTGTGCTCAATTCAGGGCACCTATGTCATTGACAAACTGGGACATATCCAGAGGCAAGTCCTCAGGAGACCAAAGGTATACAGGAAGATAGTTGAAGAAACTAAGGATACTTAGGATGGAGAAGAAAAGACCTGGTGGGGACATGATAACTATATGTGTATAAAGGGCTGTCATGTGGAAGAGGAATTCATTTCGTTCCTGCTTTTCCCCAGAGGTCAGAACTAGGAACAATGGTTGGTACAGTTGCAGAGAGGCAGATTTTGACCCAACACGAGGAAAACCTGCCTAAAACTAGGGCTGTCCAAAAGTAAACCGGGCTGCCTTTGGAAGCAATGGCTTCCATCTCACTGGGTGTCTCCAAGAAGAAGACGAACGACCAGTTTCTATAGAAGTTGTAGAGAAGATATCTATTCGGGTACAGACTGAAATAAAAGGTCTCGGGTCTCTTCCAATTCTCAGTTTTTGTCTTTCCTTTCTACCACCATATCTCTTGTGTCTTGTACACAGCAGTGTGTCACTTGGTGATTCCAGGATTGAATTACATTGCTTTTGGCTTTTAATATTGATAACAATAATAACTATTCGGAGCTTAATCTAGTCAATTAGGTAGTGGGTAGGTAGTGATATTTTAGGTCAAAATACAAAGTAACTATTAAGTCCCAAAAAGTTTTGCCCCCAGCTCATCAAATGTTTTGAAAGGTAATCTCTAAAGAATAATTTCAAACTAGTTTTGAGCATCACAGCCCTTACCGTAAATTGTTTAGAGGTAGCAACACTCAGTTGGCGGCATGAGTTTTGAGACATCTGTCAAAATATCAGTCTCATAACCTCATAACCACCATTTATATATGAATTAAGTGCCAAAATGTTAAATGCAGGGGAAAAAAAAATACCTTGCAACAAAAGAAATCAATACAGCATCAAAATTCTCCCTAAGCTTTCTCTTCTCAGGGCTAAACACACCCCCAATTTCACCTTCTCCAGAAGTTCAAATCTCCACGGTATTAAACATTCTGGAATTAATAATATATGGAAGAGGTGGCCATTTTGAGTTTCCCTCAATATCACTACCAGTGGTGCAGTGGAGAGATCACTGGATCAGAAGTCAGATGATAGGAGTCTGAGTTCCAGTTAACCAACTAACTCCTTGTGTGACTTTGGACACTTTACTTGACCATTTGGGGCTTCCATTTCTTCATCTGTAAAATTAGGAACTTTGCTGAGATGTTCTTTAAGTATCTTTCTCATTCCAAATCTAAGATGCCTTGATCCTAAGCAACAACACTAACAAAGTATTCTAGGAAAAAGAAGAAAATTATTTTATTTCTCTTGGGAAGTGTTATGAGTTAGCCACATTGTCTGGAGGCTCCCTGGAAGCCCTCTACCCTGACTTCACTGGGCCTTGCTTAGTTTTTATTATATGACTGGCTATGTGTAATGGCAGGTGTTTCTTTTTCCAAGGTAGTCCTGGGCTGTGAAGGGCTATGGGACCTTTAAAAGTTTTCTGTCAGAGTAAAAATAAGTATATTAAAAAATTGTTCTGATCCCACATAGCCTTGGGCACTGACTGAGAATTTAGCTATATACTACAGGCTTTGGTACATTTTGGGGGTTTGTGGGAGGTATAAGGGGAAAACTATGTATAAGGGTTAATACACACATACACACACACACACACACACACACGCACACGCACACGCACACGCACATGCGTACGCACCCACACAAACTAAAACACTTCCCATTATCAGGGATGCATCAGAAAATTTGTGGTGGAGGGTGTTTGCAGACTTTTCAAAGCAACACAGTCTGTAAGCCCAAGCAAGCAGATGGCTAGAAGGAATTTTTTTCTAGGCCTGGCAAGCTGTTAAGCTTGGACTTAATTGGACTCATTGTAGGGGCCTCTTGACACTTATTGATTCAAATCAATGGAAATCAAATGAAAAAACCTTTATTAAGTACTTCCTATGTGTAACCAGGTAGGTTAGGAAGACTCATCTTCATGAGTTCAAACCCCATCTGAGATACTTACTAGCTGTGTGACCCTGGGCAAGTCAGTTAACCCCGTTTGCCTCAGTTTCCTTATTTGTAAACTGAGCTGGAGAAGGAAATGGTAAATCACTCTAGTATCTCTGCCAAGAAAACACCAAATGGAGTCATGAAGAGTCAGACACGACAATGAATAAACAACAAAACAACTAAAATGTGCAAACCAAACTGCCCTTGACCTGAAATAGCTTACAGTCCTCTAGCTGAGAGAAGCACACACATGTAAAGATAAGTATAACGGTGGCATCTGAGCTGAACCCCGATGACAGACAAAGTTTCAGGCAAGATGCTGCAATCTTTTGGACATGAAGGAACATGGCTTGTGTGAATGCACAGACAACAGTATGGATGAGATGTAGAATTCATGAAGGGCAGTTGTGTTAAACAAGACTAGAAAGGCAGGTGGGGGCTTCCTTTCTGCAAGCAGGCAGGTGGCATGAGAGGGCATATGGAAAGGGCCCCAAAATGAATGGGTTTGCTCATTTGAGGGATAAGACTCTTTCAACATGAAGAAGGGGCATGGCATACCTCTGACCAAAGAGAAAGGGAATAGGACATGTTCCCCAGGAACCTGAAGGTAATCTGACCATCTGACTGTCCAGGGTGAGGTGAAGGCTGCCTATGACCTTATTAATGGGAGAGTTTTGAATATGGCTATTCTATTGGGACAAATCTTCCCCTACAGCTTTTCAAATTTGCAGTAATCCATCCTCATGTTTTCTCAAACTCATGTATGGTGTTGTCATGCTGCAGGAACTTCAGAACCCATCAGTGGTGAGATTTGAAAAACATCCTCCTTTTCACCGAGACTGACTCTTGCAAAAATTTAAAAAGCAGAAAATGGCACTCAGCATATAACATAAAAAACTTGGGAATGTCATTGTGACTCTGACAAAAATGAGAGATGTATAGAATTATTGGTAAACTTACATAGGGGTCAAATTTTGGCATAGAAACAAGAAAGATTAGCAAGTTTAGAAGATGATTTATGGAATTATAAGGTTATAGAACATGAAGGAAACTTAGAGTGATGTATGATGCATTTGGAACAAGGGGACCTTGGTTCAAATCTTGGCTCTGTACTTCTGTACTTTATGTGGATGTAGGCAAGGCATTGAATGTCTCTGCATTTCAATTTCCTCATCTGTACAATGAAAGGATTGGACTAGATAGTCTGAGATCCCTGCCAGCTCTAAACCTATGTCTTGGAGGCTGGATGTGGCCCACAATGTTACCAAGTTCACCTAAGCCAGATTAAAATGGAATTGGGAAAGCACATGCAGCTTTTCAGAAGAATGCTACTGTGAATAGTTTTCAAGGTTCTGATTACGTAGTATAGTGAACACTCTATTTATTCAATAACAAATCAAAGCAAAACATTCACAGAAAATCAAAATACAGCATTCACAACAACTTATCATTAAAATGGCCACATAGTTTTCACCACAGTGGTCATATAGTTTTGAACAAAATACATTCATTTAGTCCAGTGGTTCTCAACTTTCCTAATACCATGACCTTTTAATACTCATATGTGGGCTATATGCATGTGGGTAGACCTGCCTAGAGATGGATAGAGGAGCGGTGTCTCAGTTCCTAAGACTATCGGAAATATGTGTTTTCCGATGGTATTAGGCGACCCTGTTCGACCTCCAAAGGGGTCACTACCCACAGGTTGAGAACCACTGATTTAGTCAATCAATCATTTAGTAACTCAATCATTCAATCATCCTTAAGGAAGCTTACCTCCTTAAGGGTCACAAAATACAATAGTCAAAGTTCTCCACTCATGGGGCACACTAAGTTGCAATATCAGTCACTACTCAGCACTCTCTTAAGGGGTAGTGTAAAATACACAGGCCATCCCATCCATCACAAATAAGTTACAATTTCAAGGTCATAAGTAAGTTAAAACTTCAATCAGTTACTACTCAGTACCCACGGAGAGATCTCTTCATCTTGACCTGAGGTAGGCTCTCAGATTCCCTGGATCCCCTTCCATGGTCACAGCTCCTACCTGGATTTACCCAACTGTCACCTGGGTTCAAAGACAGATGACTCTCAGCTCCTTGTCCAGCTCTCTGTGCAGTCCCTGTTCCACACTGAAGCTCACAATGTCCAGTCCACCTTAAATCCTTCACAGTCTCTGTTCCCTGGGAAGTCAAGGCTTAACAAAGCCACAAACAGATAAATTACCAGGCACCATAGCCATGTTTCCTCAGTTATCTGCAGCTATGGCTGGTCCTTGGAAGTCCACAGCAGCTTGGCTGGCCCTCTTACTCAGCAGCTCCTCAGCAGCTTGGCTGGCCCTCAGACTCAGCAGAAGTTTCAGGTGGTTCCCAGAATCAAAATCACTTCATCCAGGTTCTCAAAATAAAAATCATTCTCTCTAGCCTGAGCCTCTCTTCCTCAGCCTCTAGAACCTGGCTCTAAGAAGATCTGAAATTCCAGCTAGGGCTTGTCCTTATATATCTATTAGCTCCTCCCTGTTGTTCCCCTGCCTGTTACATCAGCAACTTCCTGTTACATCAGCAACCATGATTCATACCTTTTGTCCTTTAACAGAGGCTTGATCTAATTAATTTCAAACTAGGTGCTAAGTACCTGTTAGCTTTGCCAATACAAAGGGATCAAATTACATTACTATTACAGAAATATTTTACAAAATAAACAGAAAATACAATACAGGATAGATAATGCTGATATGTGGTTTTCTTATGAAGCAGTCTCATTTCTATTTGAGTTTGATACCACTACACTAACACAATCTGTAAATTTACATATGAGAAAACTGAGATGGTTACTTGCCCAGGATCACACAGAAAGTCCCTGGCAAAGCTGAAACAAGAATATACTAGCTCTTTGACTCACAGTTTGCTGTCCCTTTCCCTACAATATAAACACATAGATGGGTTCTAAGACACAAAAAGAACCTGGTAGAGTAGAAGGCTGGAACATGAAAGTATCAAACCCTGGGGCCTTGCAGTGGGTTGTTTGATAATCATAGAGGCAGAGAGCTCAGGCAAGTTCTCGACCATTAGCAATGAGAAGTTTCCATGAGGGCTTTCTGCTTGATTAAAGTATCTGGAATGAAATATAATAAAGGGAGCAGGTGGATGTTGGAGTGGAAGTGTGAGTTAATGAAGGGCTGATTTTTAGATGAGAAATTGGTTGCACTTTCACAGCTATGAGTGGGGGAGGTGAGTGGGAAGGAGGGACATAGTATTAATGCTCATGCAAGATAGTTCTCTTCACTGCCTTCAGTGAAACCTGCTTATAGATGGACAGTATATCATCATCATTCAACATGTTGGAATATGAAGGAAAGCATTACTTGCCTGATCAAGAACCTTCGAAGGCTACCTGGTGCCTTAGGGCTAAACTCTTCCATATCCCAATAACTTTTAGCAGTATATTAAAATAACTGGTGTGGGGCTAAGATTGGCATTATGGTAAATGCAGTCCAGTGTTATAGTGCCCCTCAGACAAACTCTGACGTTGACAGAGACAGACAGCTGTGGGCCACTTAAGAAATCATATCAAAGTATTATTGCAATGTTTTACATATTTATATTTTGTATCCTTGAGAAGACTACAAGTTTCTGGAGGACCAGGATTGTGTATTATACCCACATAATAAGAAGTTAATTAGATGGTTAGTGTACCTTGGGAGATGGAAATACCTCCACAGTAGTCTCTCAAGATGTTCTTTAATCCCAGGAGAACTTATTATGATTGAGAATACTCCATCGAAGTGCCAAACTCTCTGGGAAACACCTGCAGAATTTCTCTTTCCATGAGTAAATGCCAACACTAATAAAATATATCTAATAAAAATATTGCCAAGGTGGGTACTAAATGATCACATTACTTCCCAGTGAAAACATGGTTTCTTCGAGAGAAAGGTGTTAATTATAAATCAACTGCAACAAAAACACACTTGTGGTTTAAATATCCATGGTGCACTGACCACCAAAAATGGGTAAGCAGATTGTTGCCAAAGTGAAGGGCACATGTGTGTAAATATATGAAACTATGGAATTACTTGATAGCAACTGATTTTTAAGAGTTTTAGATGCTCCTCCATGATAAGGAAAATAAATGATGTAAATGCCCTAGGAGAGAGAGAGAAAGATAGAGGAGAATAGGAGACTCCTAATAATTCCTTAAGAAATTCACCACAAAGTTGAAATCACTTCAGAGGAAAAATGTAAAAAAGGTCCCATGAGCTCACAAAAGAAGATGTCAGTGCATACCAAAGACATCTAGGAACAGCATCCATGGCAAGACAGACTTAGAAAAATCAGTCCTAATATGAGCTGAAGCAGCAGTAGTTGACTTGTAGGATGGCATCAGTCAATGAAGCACTGAAGCCGCTGGCAGTCTTTTACTTGGCAGCCTTCTCACTTGGTGACTACTCAATATATTCTTATATAACATCCCTTGTAGCTTTGACAAAATAGCCACATATCACTGTGCATCATTACAATTATGGATATTCTCTACCACCTTACTTTTCTTTTAATGTAGGTGAAGTTTGTTTTTGTCCCCAATCTTTCTCCTATATGGTGAAGTCATTTTTCAACTAGGAAGTGGTCTGCCACACAATACTGTGCCCACAAGAGGCACCCAATGTATATATTTTGGTTGACTGGCTCCATTTTTCTAGCATCTAAATACCAATGAACATGTCAAAATTTACAGGATGCTTTATGGGAAAATAAGTTCCAAGTTTGGCTTTTGAAATTATAATGGGGGTTGGCACAGAATTTAGACTTGCAAGTAGACTTTCTTTCCTAAAATGATCATATTAACATTAACCAATTTCTCTACTGCTACTATGAAACATTAATGTGATGGGGCTTGAATTGCTCCAATTTTGAATCTTCGTCATCAGCACTATATTCCACTTCCTTTCATTCCTCAAATGTAGCTCACTCCACTGTCTTTTGGTTCATATAAAAACTTTATCATTTGATTTCAGAGCTCACGGATCCCCATGCAAATTGAAAGAGAGAATGTCCTGCATGTCTGTTATACCAGTTTGGAAGGAAGAAAAATAGAATCTATGCTGTGTGGGAAGATCTTCAAATGAAGTCACCATCACCACCAGCATTCATGTACACACACACACACACACACACACACACACACACACACACACACACGGGGGCCAGGGGGAGGGGGGGCACCTACAAAATAAACACAGGACATTAACCAGTTAGTACTAAGCAAATATCCCTGAAATATATGAGACCAGCATAAAAATAAAAACTAAAAACTGGAACAAAAGTTCACAGATCATAGGACTAAAGATTTAAAGTTGAAAGGGAGTTCAAAAAAAGAAGGAAAAGATGAAGAGGAGCAAACTTTTATAAACATTCTAAGGTTTGGGAGAGGCTCTTTCTAAAGGCAAGAGGACTGGCCAGATAAGCTAAGTGAATATTACAGGATTAGCCAACTACTAGACAGTCTGGAGATAATCCATTTAGTCAGTGACAAACATTAGTCCTTTACGATTCAGGAAATAAGCCAAAAGATCAGACTTTCTCTTTCTTGAAGAAGGCAGTAAATTTCATGCTATTAAGGACATATTTTTAATGTGTCACACAATGATTAACCACTGCGGCATCATAGAAAACTATACCAAATTCAGTCAGGAGTTATCTAAGTGACCATAAGCAAGTCATTTCTCTTTTATTTCTTCTTCTATAGAATGGATCTCTATTTTCTCTTATATAAAAATGAGGAGGTTAGATCAAGCATGGTAGCAGGATCCTGTAATCCTTTTCTACTGGGAAGGCTGAGGTTGGTGGGTTACTTAAGTACTACAGTCCCATGCTATCATGGAGCTAAGAGCTGATTGGGTATCTGCATCAAATCCAACACCATAAAGGGGAGCCCCTAGGAGCAGGGGAATACTAGGCTATCTACAAAAGGGCAGAACATCCCAGATCAGAAATTTGGCAGGTCAAAGTTTGTATGCCAATCAGCTGTGGGACTGGACCTTTGAGCAGTCACTGTACACCGTAGACAGGGCAAGACAGGATCACTGTTAAAAAAGCAATGTAGAGGGTAAATGCTTACAAGTAAATCTGGGCAGCTTAATAAGGTTAAAGAATGGGATCTTTTCAAGGACTCTGATAACTATTCATTCAAAAACCTGCTAACCAGATTCCGGACATTTTTGAATTGCCCATGCCTGGAACTCCCTCCCTCTTCATCTCTGTCCCTTGGCTTCCTTCTAATTCCAGCTAGAATTCCACCTTCTACAAGAAGCCTTTCCTGATCTCCCTTAATGCTAGTGACTTGTCTCTACAGGTTATCTCCGATCTGTCCTAAATATGGCTGTCTGGACACATTTGTTTGCTTGTTCTCTTCCCCATTAGACTGTAAGCTCCTGGAGGGCAGGCACTGTCTTTTGCCTTTACTTGTATCTCTAGTAGTTAACACAATGCCTAATGCTTAATAAGTGACTGACTAACATGACTTTATCATATGCCGAGTGGCCTTGGGTCAATGATCTAAACACTTCTTGCTCTTCACTTTCTGGACCATCATCTGAGTTTTAGCTTCTAAAGAAAGTGAACAATCCTACCTCTGTACCTGAGGTCTGCAGAAGAAATATAAACGAAAACAATCAAAGAGTAAGGAATGAGAATTATAGTGAAAATAGAGAAGCATGAAAATATTTATATAAACTAATGGAAAATAAAATAAGCAAAACCACGAATACAACACGCACAACAAAAATAATAAAATTGCGTATAATACGCCATGACAGCAATAATATGAATGTGAAGTACAATATAAACAAGATGATCAAAACTGAATGCTGTAAAATTATGCTCAAATTTAGTCCCAAAGAAGAGATATGAGAGGGTGCCCCCGTCCCCCAACACACCCCCACTTCTTGGCAGAGGTGAGATCCCACGGCTATGGAAAACTTTGGGGAGCGGCAAGCTTTTTTGACACATTAAGCTTGCTGAATCTCCCACTCCCTTCATCCCCCAGGCTCTTCTTTGTTATAAACCATCAGTTCTTGGAGGTGGGGGAATAAACTGGAAAACGTAGGTAATACGGAGACAAAAGATATCGATACTTTGATACTTTTTGTTTTTAATTGACAGATGGTCCTTTTGTCAAGACGGTGAGCACCACAAACACTCACCAGAAATCCCCTGGGTCATGTTGTCATTGTTGCTGTTGCTGTTGGGGGATATTTAAGAAAGCAAACACACAAACAACACTTTCTCTGGGAACCTGGTAAGGCTCAGACTGTCTTTTCTTATATGTAAAGAGGTTGCCTTCTGAAATCTCCAAATGATAGGGGGTTTTAGTAGACAGTCAACTCAACACGAGACAACAGTGCCCTACGGCAACACAAAACCAAGTGATTTCACACAGCATTAAGAGCAGCATAGAATCTAGGATGAGATAAGTGATCTTCTGCCCGGAACATATTTGAACCCATCACGTGTACAATGCTCAGTTCTTGGTGCCACATTATAAAAAGGATGCTGATAAGTTGGAAAGTTGGAAGGTGACTAGGATGGTAAGCAACCTTTAAGATCAAGCTATAAGAATATGTGTAGAAGAAACTTGGGTTAAACTATTTGCTCTCTCTCTTTTATATTTTGTTTTGTTCCTTCTTCCTCCTTATTCACTCCATTGGTTATAATTCTTCTTTACAATTTGACTAACGTTTAATGAGAAGATATTTGTAGAATCTAGAACAGGATTGTATGCTGCCATGAGGGGGAAGGGGAAGGAGAAGGACAGGGGGAAAATTTGGAACTCAAGGGATTGTGGAACTGAATGTTGTAAACTAAAAGCAAATAAATTTAAAAAAAAAGAAATGGGGAATTTTTTTTTAAAAGGAGTGTTAACATTTTGTGTGTGTGTCATGAACCCCTTTGTCAATTTTATAAAAGTTATGGAGTCTTTCTCAGAATGATTTTTTTAAAGTATAAAGTCAAATAGTATTGTAAAGGGGAAAAAAGGAACTGGAGTTATTTAGTCTGACAAGCAGGAACCACTGGAAGTGGGGGAGCATAATCACTACCTGAAAGTATCTGAGGGGCTATCACGTACAAGAGGGATTACGTTTATTCTCCTTGGCCCCAGTAGGAGCAAACCTACGTCATTATCCATCCTCATAGAGCTTTAAGCTTCTGGACTCCAAGATAAGGACCCTCATATTTTTGGGAGATGCATCTACTTTGATGGGCATAGTAGCACCTAGAAAATGTTAGCAAACTAGACAATAATTACATTGATCCTGTTCTCCAAGGCCAAAAAATGCATCCTGACTTATCAGAGTAGTCACTATGAAATGGAATAGCTAAAAGGTTATAATGGAAGAAAGCAAAAACATTTCTATCTTTAGTTGGTGACAGATGTCAAGAAGCTGTCCAAGATAGGCTGAGATCCTATCTATGCAACTGAGAAAATAGATCTGTTTAAGAGATGTGGAAATGGTTTGGGAGTTTTTCTCCTACAGATAATATTAGAGTCATTGGTTTTGTTTTTCTTTCCTCCTAGAAAATATCAGACTGTGGACTATGTTTTGAGATTGTTGTACACATTAGTAGGCGTGCTTCACGAAACAACTAGACAGATGAAACCACAATATTTGTTGAATGTCTTTAATGCCTAACATTATAGTGTTGAGATGAATACTGTAATCTCTATTCAAGAATGCCCACTACAGATCCTTCCACAGTTAGGAGTAGATGACCCACATTTATTTCAAAAAAATTTTAAGATAAGTCTGATTTTATAAGCTCTCATGCACAAAACCACTGATTCCTCCCACAATCATTTATTGAGAGTCTACTGTATACATGGTAGTTTTCATGAGAGGTACATTTCTATTTAGTTAACTCAGAGCTCTCTGTAAACAGACCACAGATAGTCACTTCTAGAATGAGAAATGTAGAGATTTAGAGCAACAGGTGTCCTACACTCTTAAAAGGAGGAAAGGTCATGCAAATTCAACATATTTTATGTCCCTTCTAATATCTACTCTAGAAAAGAGTACTGCTAAAGACAAAACTCACTCAATTGTATAATATACAGATATTTAAGCAGACGACTCTCAGGTAAGTAGCAGATCTTACTAAAAACAACTGATTCTTATAGTATAAAGGGGTATAGCAGCAGCCACACTGGCATACCCAGGATGGCTGCTAGCACAGGTTCTTAGATCAGCTTCATCAGGAAAGATAGCTGTTTAAGGGGTCAACAATCTTTTTTTTTTTTCCTAATGATATATGGTATCTTGTTATCTGGTCAAGTGACAATGGGAGTGTGCAAATGGGATGAATGATGACAAAAAAGGAAATTATAAAATAAAACAGAATGGGAAGGGTGGTGGCGGACTAGGGGATGGGAATGGGTGGAAGGGATGGATCCTAGGGGCAGAGGAATGCTTCTACATCTCCTGGAGTGCTACCTCCTCCTCCACATACTACTGCTATCCTCATTCAGAAACTTTATTAGATAGGCTTCAAAGTGAATACTGCTGGTAATGTCCTTAATGTTCTGCATTTGTGTCATGATAAGGAGATCCCAGGATAAGCAAACTCACAGTGTGTAGTATTTTTAACTTCTATGGTGCCCCATTTAGTCTTCCTTCCGAGTATCCTTTTCCCATTCACTTGGTATTCATGGTTACTGTCTACAACAGCAAATGGAATCATTTCTCTAAATTTCTCATTGACTAGTCTGTCTTATGGATCTTCATCAAATTCTTTCTGAGTATATACATCAATATGACTGGACAGTGAGTCAGCAGTGATCCTTTGTTTGAAGTAGTCTTCCAGAGTCAAGGTGTCAGCTTTTGCAATGACTGGGATGACGCTGACCACTTTGCTCAGATATTGAATGAACTCGATATCCTGGCTAGTGGCAGGAATGAAGTAGAGGCAACAGTACACCCGAGTGTCTGGGATTCTTTCCTTTCAGTTGCTGTTAACTTCCTCCTGAAGGTATTTCTCATGATGATCATTGATGAACAGCATAACGGGTTGCCAGTAGTATTCATTATTAATGTGATCTCCAAAACCTGGTGTGTCAATCATAGTCAGCTTCATCAAGACACCCTTCTCCTCAATTTCATGAGCTCTGGATTCAATTTCAATGGTTTGGGGGATCCATTCCTGTAAAACTGGTTGGACTAATTTTCAGCTGACTTTGGATTTGAACAGTGTTGATTAATGCGATTTCCCTAAGCTGCTTTGACCAACCACTATGATGTTGAGCTCAAAGCCCTGCTTCATGGCTTTCCATCTCATCTGCTCTAGGATGGCATCAATCCCCACAAAGCCAAAGTCAAGGGTAGCCTTCTCATTCCTCTAGGGGATGGCTTGCTTTAGCTCAGTATCTCTGGAGTTATCTGCCATAATGCTGGTATGGTTGGGAATTGCCTCTAGAACAATCATTTTTTAAATTACATTCACTAGTTCAGGGGAAAGGTCAGCACCCTGAACTTCAAAGAAAATACAAACAAAAAAAAGTAACAAGCAGAGAAATAAGACCAAAAGACAGGGCTCTGACTGACTGAGTCAACTATACAGTTTACATACATCCCTGGATCAAGAAAGCCTCTACATCTGAGCAGTTGGGGAGCTCTGAACACATGGCCACTCAGAATCTTGACCAAGGAATCACAAGATCCTTTTCATAAGTGAGCCCCCAAAGCACAATACCAACTCGGAGTATATATACACTTCTCAGGGCCAGAAGGCATCACAACCCTCCGTGACTCAGTGCCTAATTAGAAATTAGAAAAAGGCGTGAAAGCCTTCCTACAAGCAAGCCTCCCCTAATGGGCTCCACAGTGAGATCTACTAATGGGCTGAGAAGATCTTATATCCCATTAACATTGCAAGAGGATGCAAAAGGGACTTAGAAAAATTAGATCAGTCACATCATTCCTCGTTTTTCTTTATCCCTGATAATTTCATTTTGTTTAGTTGTTTCTCCACAGGAAGTTTAGGGTATACAATCTGTAAATAGTATCAATCAAAAATGGTTTTAGATTTGAGATGAGAGGGATATAAATAAAGATACATTGCAATACTTTGCTGGTAAATGTTTAACAAAAGCATCTCTGAAAAATATACATCACAAACTTTAAAGTTTCAGCTAAATTAATAACAATTCCTCCATTTTCTCTTTCTCTTTTGTAGTTGGCAAAACAATAAATCAAGCCCTGATTTGTAGTGTTTGCTGATTTCTAAGGTGTAAACACTCACAGTGAAAATTTAACCATCAACTCTCTGGATTCAAGCTGGCTTCTCTACAGGTCTACATATATCTTATATACATATATAAACACATATGTATATAGCTATACAGACACTTCCATATTTATGTGAAAAGTAGCAATTACAGGAAATGGAAGGCACAAAAACTTCAAATTTATTTGGATTATGGATGATAAACATGATCCCTGGCATTTGTCTTAGATTACTCCTATACATACCTGACAATCAACACCACTTTTACAAAGAAAAGAGGTCAAAGATCAAAGCCAAAGGTTCTGGTCTAGAGTCTCAGATCCACCAGGATACTGGAAGGGGCAAAGTGAGAAGAAGGGGTAGAGTTGGAGGAAAAGGTCATGCCATCATGTGCTAGCAGCCAGAGCTGTAGGGAAAGGCCAAGGTCTCAACCCTCATTTATAGCTCTCTGCCCAGTCAATTTTGAGGAAGGCTCCTGGGCACCCCCATGGTACAGAGATGGATAAGGCCCATCTGGCAGGTGGGACACAGCGAAGGAGAATCTTAGAACAATAAGAGATGGAAGGGAATTTAGAGATCATCTGCTCACTTTACAAAGGGAGAAGTTAAGGTAGAATGATTAGCCCAAAGTCTTAAAACCAGGCATAGGCAGACTTGAGTCTAGAGCAGCAGTTCTCAACTTGTGGGTTATGTTCAATTTGTAACAATGAAAATACATCCTGCATATCAGATATTTACATCACAATTCATAACAGTAGCAAAATTACAGTTATAAAGTAGCAACGAAAATAATTTTATGGTTGAGGGTCTCCACAACATGAGGAACTGTATTAAAAGGTCGAGGCATTAGGAAGGTTGAGAACCACTGGTCTAGAGACTCAACTAGATAAAAAATCTAAAAAAGGGAAGATGAGAAAAATCAGAGACACAGAGGTGATCTGGGCAAGGATTAAGACATTCTAAATCTTTAATGCTTCATAAAAAATCCAAGTCTATCTCCCTTTTCCAGACCAAGTCCTAAGACATATAAGATCACCAAGCCAATTAAACAGGAATGCCTTCTATCTCAATACGGCTTTTAAAAAGAAAAGAAGAAACACCTATTTTTAAAAAAATTTCAGCCAAAATGATAATCCATAATCTGCTCCTCCTTTTTTTTTTTTGTTGGGAGGAAGCATGATGGTGGAGGAGTGAGAAGGAGGGCTGACCTTTGCTCCTTTACTTCTGTCCAAAGAAATGAAAACTAAGTAGGATTCAATGAATTTTCTGAAACACTGGAGAGCATATGTTCTGGGGAGAGTAGTGAAAAAGGATTCGATCCACTGAGGAACAACAAGGAGAAAAGGCAAGGGGAGTTGTTTGTATTTGAAATGGACAAATTTTTCCAGTTGTACCTTTAAAAATGGACCAGAATGTCACTGCTTGCACTTTGAAATGGACTTGAGAGTACAGACTTGCATTGATAAGCAATGAATGGACCAGACCCTGCTCCCTAGAGGAATTTCCTCCCTCTAAAAAGAGAGGGTGTTTAGATGTGCTCTGTTTGCAAGTTACATGCTTATTTTGAGCTCATAAGTGTTCTGTACTGGAAATAAAGAGACCTGAAAAAGCCATACCTTATACTCTCATTGTCTCTCTGCCCAATCTGAAGATGTGAATGTAGACAGAGACAAACAGACAGTGCATTGAAACCCAGTTGGCAATAAATTTGTGGTTCTCTACACTTTCAAAGCTAGGAGTCATCAAAGATTAGTGAAGAAATCAGGACTATTTTCCTTAAGAGGCTGCAAGAGTAACAGGCTTCAAGAAAAAAAATCCCCTTAAATGCAAGTGATAAGTGTGGACTGTGTGAAGGCTGACAGGCCTGATTACAGTTATCATGGTGAGAGGCCCATGGTAAACTCCCTCCTGAAAGGCAGTGACAGTTCCTGGAAGGGAGCATGTTGGTGAATTATTGCAGACACCAGGATGTGTGGAGCTCAGGTTCATCTGGAACCCAAAGAGGGAAAAAGAAAATACAGCAGCCAATATTTGGGATGGGGTAAGGACTGAGTCAGGTGCTGGGGTGGGGAAGGTCAAGATGAAGCACAGGACTGGGGTGGGAGGTTTTGTTTCTGTTTGGAAAGGTATCCAAAAAGATAGTGTTGACTTGAGACACATCTGGGTCTTTCTGATCTGAGAATCACACTACAGAAACATCTGATCTGGGCATTCCATTCTCAACGCAATATTCCCAAGGCTTTTTGGTCTCTGTAACATAAGCCTGGAAGGGGAATAATTGGGCATTTATTGCCTTGTAGTAATGACATAATGGCATAAGAAATGCACAACTGAGTTACACCAGTGACCAAGGCAGGCCAGAACACAGTGAGCATCTCCCACATCCCTTTTATAGCCTCAAAATACCAGTAACATCCTTAATTTCCTTTTCATGACCTCAAAGCGGTTGGGGAATACCCTAAACAACCCTAACTTCCCATAATGACTTGATTCAGATCTATCCCAAATTCATTGAATGATCATAAAATTCTCTCTCTCTTTCTTTCTCTCATACACACACACACACACACACACACACACACACACACACACATACATACATACATACACAAATATACACACTCTATCCCTACTGCATTCTACCAAACATTCCTTCAAAAACTTCAAAACATTAGGGGAAGGAGTTATTATCTATTGTTAACAAATCATCCTTCATCTTCCAACTCCATCCCTAACTCTCTACCTCCTTGATGTGTTCCTGTATTAAAACTTGCATCCCTGGCCACTCTCTTCAGCACAGGATGTGTTCCTTCATGCCCCACAATACACTGTACTACAAAGAGTAGATTTCTTTTTTTTTTTTTAACTCTTCACTGCCACTTCCAAACCCTTCTCCTATCAAAGTAACTCAAGAATCTCTCTAATAAGGTTTATTCCTTCCATATCTCCTTCTCCATATCATGGCAGCTGTTGACTATTGGCATCCAGGTCATTCTCCTTCCTTTCTCAAAGTGCTTAATACCTGGTTCACAGTCTTCCTCTCTCCATCCCAATTCCTGCCCTTATAATTGACAGCTTCAAATCACATGCCAATGCCCCTTTCAAATGCTGTTTCTTCCTAGCTTCATTAACCTCTTCAACTTCTATGATCGGTACCTTCACACACTTCAGCCAAACATGAGTATGGTTTTACTCTTACACTATTCACTAATCACAAGGGGTCCAACTCCACAATCCAAAAGTGTGAAATTTCTTTATCTGATCCTAACCTCCTGTCCTTCCACCTCTCTTTGTGTCTCATCCCTCTGAAATTTATTCTTAATCCTTACCTCAGTCAATCTGTCACTTCTTGCTTTCCCAGGCACTCAACCCCTTTTAATCCCTACAAAATCCCACTACTTTACTTAACTAACTCAAATTTACACAGTCCTTTACACTGGAACTCCTTCTCCCTTTGTCCTTTCACTACTCACTCCTTCTTATATCCTAATCCTAGATTTCCACTATCAGCCTTTTTTGCTTCTGCTCTTGGGCTATAGAAAACCACTAGAGGAAGTCATACCACGATGATATCCACAGCAACTTGTAGTTGCTACAAATTTATGTAATTCCTCTCAGTAAGACCTTGTTTCATATTTAATTGAGAAAAAACCAAGGCTACCCATCTTAAACTTTTTCTTCTTTATTTCATCTTTCAAATCACTTTGACACCATCCCTATGTCTAGTCCTCAGTTCTCCACTCCTGCACCTCTACCTATCTGCTGGGAATCTTCATCTGAAATTCCCATAGGAATCTCAAGTTCACCGTGTCCAAAATAAAGTCAATTATCTTTTCTCCTAATGTTCCCCTCCATCTGACTCCCCATCTATTCTTTTTCTATTCAGGGCAACAACATTCCAGTCACTTAAGATCTGAACTTAAGAGTCATGATCAACTCTTCGCTCTCAGTCATACCCTATAGTCAATCAGTGAAGTATTATTGATTCTAACCCCCTAACAACTCTCACCAATATCCCCTTTTCTCCATTCACATGGAGGCCTTCATCATCTCTTCCTTGGATTATTTCAAGAGCTTCCTAATTGGTTTCCTCTCCTCTAGTATCTCCCCTCTTTAATCCATCTCCCATAAAGCTTCAAAAGTGATAGACCTAAAGCACTTGTCTGATTACATCAGTCCCTTGCTCTAGAAGTATTAATGGCTCCCTAGTACCCTAACAATTAAATAAAAATTGTTCTGTTTGGCTTTTAAAACTTTAATATTCTGGCTCTAGCCTATCTTTCCAGGTCAATTAAACACTAACCCCAGCTTTCCATAAATATACATGCTCTCTGTACCAGCCAAACTGGACTATTTAGTGTTCCCTGGGCCTGGCATTCTCTTTCCTGTTTTTGCTACTTGGTACAGGCTTGTCTCCATGCCTGGAATTCTGTCCATCTCCACCTCATGTGTTAGCTCCCTTCAAGTATCGGCTCAAGGCCTTTTCCAGTCTCCCTCATTGTCAATGCCCCATCCCATCACCTTTAAAAAGAAATTTAAGTGTCCTGTACTTAATTATTGGTGAATATGTTATATACATAAGATCCTTGAGGGCAGAGATTGTCTCTTTTTTATCTGTATACTCAGAAGCTATCTACATCCAGAGAAAGAATTGATAAATAGAAGTATGTAAAGAATGATTTTACACACACACAACACACACAACACACACACACACACACACACACACGCATCTAATGATAGCCATATCTGGAGGGGGGGAGGGGTCTGGAGAGGGGAAAAAAAAGAATAGCAAATTGTACATAATAGATTTGCAGTTTCACATGCAATTATCTTTTATTTTTCCTATTCTCCCATGTTATGGAAATGCTTGTTTTATTTCTGAAATTCAGAATAAAATAAATTTTTAAAAAATAATATGGCACGTAGCAGTCCTTAACAAATGCTTGCCAATTGACTGACTGTTTCTAGCAATGGATGATTATGCCTATTTTGCTTCAGTTCTCTAGAATATTTTATGCACTGAAATTAATTTGAATAAATAGGTCCTGAGCAATTTTAGTTGGTTTTACTGGTAGACAACATTAGTCTTTCCATAACACATTAAAAAAAGATGTTATCCAAAGGGAAGGAAAAAGTGAAGTAGTACAAGTAAGCTATTTACTCCCCCAAAAGGCATATGGGTCAAATTTCCTTTAAAAAAAATCACAGCAAAATTTGAGATTTATGTTGGGGGTCAAAGGTTAACCCAATGTCTACTTCTGGGGCAGTATTTGACAAAATGAACAGCAGAATAAAAGGACAGATGAAAGTCTGGGATATTTTTGGACATCAAAACACTTGGGAATGATTAGTCCTAGCTATGATCTTAATTAAAATACTTAACTTTTCTTGGACTCAGTTTCTCCATCTATAAAATAAGAATAATAACCTTTGGCCTACCAATCCAATGGCAGTGTCTGAAGAGGTGGCTGAGGTAATTTAAGTGCAAGTGTATGAAAAAGGTAATAACTGTTCCGTGGTGTATGATATGGTATAAAGGTATTCTAATTTGCTCATCCCCTTATAGTTGCCATGAGATTTGACATGTTTCTCCAAGTAAGAAGACCCAAGCACTTTGTGTCGGGGGGAAGGGGAGGAGGGGTGGTGGCAGATATTAGTGAGTGATATGTACTGAGTTTAGGTGAAAAAATGCATTAAAAAGCAAGAGTCACTCTTCAAAAATTATCTCATGTAAGAATTCAGGATTCCATGTGTAACATATATTGGTCTGTGTATGAACATACAGACTACATATGTGTGTATCTGCTTGCATGTGTAGAGGTCTATGTGAGGCCATGTGCATAATTCCCTTAACAAAAAAGGGGAAGGAAATATATTTTTACATTTTTACCTGTACAAAAGGAAGCTCACATAGCATATCTGCTCACCCCTTCCTCTTCTCTCAGTTTGCCCAAGGCATCCTTTCAAACAGCCGCCTGGCCAGAGATAATAGGTGGCCCATTTCCCTAACTAGAATCAGCAGCAAATCAACCATCTGCCACTGCAGGGGTCTGAGATTAACCCAGCCACTGGACCATGACTGCAAGGCATTTGCACATTTAGATTACAGAAATTTTAGTCTACCATTCAAAGAGGAGGGGGCAGGAAAAAAAAGTGAAGGAAAGGCCCCCAGGCTCTTTTGGGTTAACCCTTCACAGAGCTTGGTCCCCACCTGATAGCTCTATATACCCCGTTTTTCTCATTACATATTGTTGAAAGGGAGAGTGAAAAGACTGTTCTGTTAATGATAAAAAAAAAGAGGGTAAAAGAGACACATATGGACATACAAGCACACCAGGGACCGCCACCTAATGGTTAGGGTCTTGGGTCACCACACAGGGTTTACACTGGAGTTTCTACTTCCAAATCCATAATAGGGACATAGCCAAACTATCTGATGTTCTCTTCTCCCAAAACACACAACAAATATAATGGAACTTACCTGTGGCTGAAATCCTTTGAGGTCACTGGCTGTGAGGTCATTGGCTGCAAGAAGCTGTGGAAGAACATAAGAATTCTATTTAAGTGATATAGTAAAAATGCTGTGCATAGCCTCTTCAAGACATCTGATCCTCACATCACTCTCATGATACTGTAGGCTTGAAGGCAAAGGGCTGAAATATTGATGACACATGTTACATTAAGTCATGTTATATGTACCTGAAATTTACTGAAGAAGTGAGACTCACAGTTGGAGGGGACCTTCCAGGTCATTGAGACCTCATTTGATGGAGAAGAAAACTGAGGCTGAGAAGTTTCAGTGACTTTCCCAAAGTCACAAAGTAATTGGGGACAGAGAGAGAATTTGGATTCAGTTCCTCTGAGACAAAATGTAGGGTTATGTCCAGTGGACCTTAGTAGTTACACTAATCACTTTACCTTTAGTCACGCCATCCTCCCAATGTCCTCTTTTCCCTAAAACCTCTCTATTTCAATTCTACCCATTCTTCAAAGCTTAGTTCAAGTATCAACCCTCTCTCTAAGAACTTTTCCCTACCCCAAACCCCAGTGATCTCTCTTTTCTCTGAATTTTAATATTACATATTATTTGTACTATTCATTTCACACTTATGACATAATGACAGCATTAAAAAAAGCATTTTAAGGTTTGCAAAGTGCATTACAAATATTATTTCATCTTTTCCTCATATCAACGCTAAGAGTTATTATTTTATAAATGAGCAAACAGAAGAAGACAAAGGTAAAGTGAATTGCCCAGGGTCACACTGGGTTGGTCATGAGGTCAGATTGGAACTTGGGTTATTCTGACTCTAAGTCCTACAATCCACGTACTGTGCCACTGAGCCTGCCTCATATTATCTTTTGCTCTCAGAGTCTTGTTGGAAGAAATTTCATGCCCCTCCAAAGTAGATCGTAAATCCCTGGAGACTTATACTTGATCAGATAGACAGAAAGATAGAAAGATAGATACATAGATATATAGAAAGAAAGAAAGAAAGATAGATAGACAGACAAACAGATGGATGGACGGAAGGAAGGATTATTTTGTACCTATATTGCAGACACTGTGCTAAGGGCTGTACAGATACCATCTCATAGAGAAAGAGAAAGACAAAAAGAGAAATATGTCTTTGCATTTCCCATAATAATTTTGTACATAGTAGGCACTGTATTAGTTAATTGGAATCTTTATTGATTTTTTGATAAAATACCTGCAGTGTATGGCTTTTAAAAGAAAAAAAAAACCATGACTGGGGTTGGGAGGAGAGGGGGGAGGGACAGATGCTTATTTTGATTTCACGAGTGTGACTGTTAGCTTTGTTAAGCCTGGAGAGAAAATGTGAAAAATAGGAAAGATTTCATGTTTGCTGTAACAATATTTTGTTTGGTTCAAGAAGGACAGGGATTCATGCTGGGCATCACTGCCTATAGCCATTTCAAAAGCTCAACTGGGCTTTGCAGCTTCCCCAAAAGAAGACATTGATGATGAGGCTTAAATGGTGTTAAAGCTGGGAAAGAACTTCAAGCAGAAAGAGACAAAGGAGGGGAAGAAGAAGGAAAGAGAATAAGCATTTATGGAGTGCCTGCTATATGCCAGGCATTGTGTTCCGTGTTCTATAAATGCTATCTCATTTCAGAATTTTATAAGGAATGTAAAGGCTAGGAATGTCTAACCTCCAACATCACAACACTCCACCTCTTAGCAATGGGTCCTAGAGTTCATGGCTAAAGGTAAGAGGACTTGTTGGGAAAGGACATGGGGAAAACAGATAGATGAAAAAGAGAGAGAGAGACAGAGACAAAGAGAGAGAGAGACAGAGACAAAGAGAGAGAGAGAGATGGAGGAAGGGCAAGAAGGAAGGGAGGAAGGAAGAAAGGAAGGAAGGAAGGGAGGAAGGAATGGAGGGAGGGAGGAAGACCAAATGTTTATTGAGTATCTATCATATGCAAGACATATACCCACCTCCAGGAGATTATAATCTATTTGGTGAGAAAAGTTCAAGCAAAAAATAAGGAGGCCATATATTAATATTTTGTGGTGCTAATAAAGTATCACTAAAGCCTGGGACCACAGAATCTCTAAACAGGAAAGGACCTTAGTACCATTTTTAACATACTACAAAGACAGGAATCCTCTCCATGATATCCTTGATGGATTGTTTTTTGATGTTGTATTCATGTGTCTAAATCTTATACCATTTCCTCCAACTAGAATGTAAGCCTGAGAGTGATTCAGTACTATTGAGACCTTTCAGGCAGAAGACAGATTTGAGCTGAGTCTAGAAATTATTAAAGGGGAATGCAAAGTCTTCAAGAGAGAAACTGAGAAGTGTGGTTTGTAAGAGCTGAGCAATGGTGCGAATGGGAGTAGGGGTATTGTGTAGTCCCCAGAGCCACTGAGAACTTAACAGGTCAACGTGAAAAAAATCAGCAGCATAAAAGCAACTAGAAGCATAATTTAAAAAGGAGAAACCCAAAGGAGAAATTTAAAAGAAGACTGAGCTGTGGCAGAGAAAGGAAAGACTGAGGTGGACCATTGAGCACTGTAAGCATCTTCAAACAGGAATCAGGCTGAAGCTGTTGGTAATACTCAGTTTTTCAAGGAGAGAGGGGAAGTCCTCCTTGTCCCCCCTCCTCTTATACTATTTCTCCAACTTCTCTTTTCCATGCAGGTTCAGTAACAGAAACTGTAACATACTATGCTCACTTTAACTTCAACACTTCCTCTATCTTGCTTTTGCATCAAACAAAGAGATCATGGGCTAGCTAGAAATACACAAAATTTAAATGAGGACAGAAAGCCAAAGTCCTCTCTAAATGCTAGAAATTTTTTCTAGCTGGGAGCTCTAAGCTATTGCAAATGTATGAATAACTTAATTGGATATAAACTCCTTAAAGCCTCAGAGAAAGAGGCCATGTGGACCTGAGGGCCATTATTTTACCCCTAGGCTAAAAGTGAGACAGTTGTGAAAGGTTTGGCTTAAGAAATGTCTAGCCTCCAACATCACAACAAGAACAACAACAACAACAAAAGTAAAGTGGAAGGGAAATTGAGGAGAGAGAGCTTTAACAAGTAGAAGGCAAGAGAAGGAGGGGGTGATGGTGAATTAGGAGGAGGTGGTACCTGAGTAAGACTTGAAATAAGACAAGGATTCTAAGAGTGGGAAAAGAAAGAACACATTCCAAGCTTGAAGAATGGCTTACACAAATTCACAAAAGTGAAAAATGGTACATTCAACTCAGGAAACAGGCTGGAAGGAAAAGAGAGTTTGTAAAGTATAAAATGAGGCTGAAAAGGTAGGTGGGAATAATATTGTGTATGTCTATGTGGCAGAGGTATATGGAAGATGAGGATGTGTTTGGAGGAGAGGGGGGGAATTCTCAAGGTGTGTGTGTGTGTGTGTGTGTGTGTGTGTGTGTGTGTGTGTGTGTGTGTGAGAGAGAGAGAGAGAGAGAGAGAGAGAGAGAGAGAGAGAGAGAGAGAGAGAGAGAAGTGGAGGTGGGGGCAGGTGTGATGCAATCAGATTGTATAATATATTATGATGCATCTCCAATAATGTCTTGCAGATATCATGGACCCAGTTGGTATACTGGTTGACAATAAGATTAATAAAATGACTATATCCTCTTTTTATGTAAGCAAAGAGAAAGAGCAGGAAAAAAAGAAAAAGGGGGAGCTAATTTCAAGGCCAGGATTGTGATTGCTAACTTCATTAAACCAGGAAAGGAGTTGCCATCCCTAAAATATTTGTTATTCAGGCTCCTATTGAATACTGGGACTTACCACTTCACAAAGAAGCCTATTCTGTAACTGGAAATCACAATCTGTTACCAAGCTCTGTCCTCCTCACCTCTCTTATGAGAAATCATAACTTTCACACATCATGGTGTAACAGAAAAGAGGTCACAGAAAGCCCCTCAACTATATGAAGACAAAAGTCATATCCCCAATAAGTCTTCTCTTTCCAGGGCAAATCATGGGATGGTACAGATATAGAATTGACAAGATTTGGTAACTAATTAGACATGAAAGATGAGTTAGTCAAGTGTGAAAAATTAAGGATGATTCCTTGGTTGGGAAGTTAGGTAACTAGAAAAATGGTAGTGCTCTGGATAGTGCTCTTCAATAGCGAAGTTAGGAGGAGGGGTAGATTTAGAGGGTAAAGATAATGAGTTCTGATTTCAACATGTTGAGTTTGAGATGCCTATGGGCCATCCATTTAGACTTGAGATTCATTTGCAAAGAGAATACATAGAAGATGATAAGATCAAAGAAAAGAAGTATAAAAGGAGAAGCCTAGGGACAGAGACCTGGAGTTTACCCAAACTGGGAGTGGGGAAATGGGGGTGGGGAAGATATGGATGATGAATCTGTAAAAGAAGCTGTGAACCTTAAAGAGAAAATACTTCCCCTGCCTCATGAATTTTATGCTCACAGAGCATTAGGGCTTAAAGATGTCTAAGAGCTCATCTAATTCTATTCCATCATTTTAAAGATGAGGAAACTGATGTCCAGAGAGCACAAATAACTTTTCCAAGGTAGTGGGAGATTCTCGTCTCAAGCCTAGGTCTGCTGACTCTAAATTCTATTCTCTTTCCATTATACCATACTTCTTCCCTATCTAGTTGAAGAAACAACAGATACACATAAGAGATGAAGTAACAGCACAAGGTGACAAAGGCTACATTCAAATAAACAGCGCAGGCAACGATAAGCAAGGTACCTTCTGGGAGTAGTCCATGGGGAGTACATTGGTGTTTTAGAGAACCAGGTTGATAACTGTATATAATGAAATCTGATTGTTAAAGTTGACTAGCACTAGATTACTAAAAACCTTGAAAGAACAAGAGATTTATTTGGCCCTAATCATTTTGATATTAATAGTGTGCTTTATAGAACCCTTGATCAATTATCCCAAAGTCCTTTACAACATTTGAGTAGGCCTGCTCTCTAAGCCATATGCTTTCCTACATTCCTGCCCATTTCTCTGTGAATAAAAGTTTTAAAATTCTCTCCCTTGATTAATTTCCCTATGACAGTATCACAGCCAACCACTCTTTTAATATATTCATTTATTTAATTGATATAGCTCATTCAGACCCATTACTGGACTTTATCAGCACAACTCTGGATATTAACTTAAGTTCAGAATTAAAGAGTTATGGTGGCAGGGAGGGGGGGATCTGGACTGGGAAGAGCAAAGGAGAGTAGGAAAATAAGGCAACTACCATTTTACCATCTGGGGATCAGCTCCAAATTTTCCAGTCATGATTAGGAGCCATGGAAGACTGGCCATTTCTTTGACCCTGCAACAAAGAATCCTGGACTGATGGAGCTCATAAGGTTAGAGCTCTAGTTCATCTTGCCACTGATTTCCTAATTGAGAATAGCAGCAAAAGTTTTCAAAGTCACTTTAAAACTGTGTTGTTTTCTTATGTCAGCAATTCTGTGACTAAGGAATAGCCAGATCTATTTGGCAAACAAGATGTGAGTGATGAAGAGATGACATTTTTATCATTTTGTTTTCTTTTTTCTCCCAGATTTGGAAGACTGGGGTTATTCTCACCTTCCACAAAGAATCTTCCTTAACTAACCCCAGCCCTTGCTTATTACCTCTGAATGCATATAGAACTTTCAGTCTGAAGAGCATAACCTTAACACTTGTTTTCTATCTTATATTAGCTTCCTTTGTTTTTCAACTGGACTTGGGGTTGGCTCTTTTGAGGCAAAGGAGCAAGCCTTATACTTAAATATTGTTCACAGTTTCCTCAATGATGCCAGAGTTTCTTTGAGGGCAAGGATGGGGCCTTATACTTCTGAATGGGAAAGGGATCCAAGGAGAGGGGAAGGGATAACTTGGCACAGTAATGTGCTATACACAAAACAGGTGCTCAGTATAAAACTTTTAATTATCAACTTGAGAAAGAGGACAATGTTCAGAGGATTTAGAGAAGAACAAAGTGAAGAGGCCTAAAAGAACTGGGGTTATTGAGCCTTTAGAAAAGAGACAGGATTAAGCTCAAAATACTCAAACAGGAAAAAGATAAGTAAATCACATGCTCAAAATCATTTAGGTCCCATATAAAATCAAGGAAATTGACTGATCTAATATGCTCTGTAGGTCTCTGTGATCTCAGAGGTACTAAGCCCTTTCTAAGAATCACATCACTATAGTTTAGTTCTTAGTTGAATTGAGAAAACGCTTCCTTCTTCTGTTCTTCTCAGAGAGACTGTAAGGGTTGTATGTAGAAGACAATCACCCTCATTCTTACCAAGTGAATTGCACACCCCAGTCACATTCTCAAGGAGTCATCCCAAATACAAAGTGTGAGACGTTAGAACTGGCCACGGGCTACTTTATGGAGACCACCTCAAGGCAGGGCAACACATGTGATCAGTGATTACCCAATGTCCCTCTCTAACCTTGCCCACCACACCACCATCCCACCATCCCTAGGGGAGAAAGTTCAGGGAGAGCGCATTGAGGAAATACCATTTTGTCTACAATTAATTACTCTCCAAATCCCCATGTATTCTGCAACTGAGTAAAGATGGGGAACTCGAGAATAGTGAAGGAGGGGACTAACAGTCAAGTCCATAAACATTCAATAAGCACCTACTTTGTGCCAGGAATATATCAGGTAGAGGGTCAAGCTAAAGAAAACAAAAGTGTTTATGGAATTTTCCTTCCTGTTCTACACTGAAGAAGAGTAAGAGGGAAAGAAAGAAATTTTTTTTTTGCTTTTTTTGGGGGAGGGTACCGGAAGGCAGGGTAATTGGGGTTAAATGACTTGCCCAAGGTCACATGGCTAGTAAGTATTAAGTGTTTGAGGCTGGATTTGAACTCAGGTCCTTCTGACTCCAGGACTGGAGCTCTATTCACTGTGCCATCTAGCCAACTCAAAAATAAGATTTTTAAAAATTATATAAATAGGTTTTATAGCTTAGGGATCCCCAAATTTTTCATTTCACAGATGAGAAGAATGAGGCCCAGAAAAGCCTGTTATTGTTGTCATTTTCCTTCCCCTGGGTGATTTATCATGTTAAAGGATAGTATGTGGAACCGCCTCACATTTGAACTTTTACATCAACATGTGTGTAGGATACTCTCTAATTAACTGTAAGCTCATAAACTTTTAAAAAGTCTTTTTTTTTAACCAGAGATATCACATACTGTTTCCCAAATCTCCTTTTCCTTACTTGTCTCCATTTCCTTCCTTTAAAACCCTGCCATTTGGACACATCTGATGGCTACAGCAGAAAAAAGTCCTGATAGGCCAACCTCCATTCTGAGTGTCAGACATCACCAACAATGACAGTGTGCGCACAACATCTAAACCAGGGGTGGGGAACCTGCGGCCTCAAGGCCTCATGCGGCCCTCTAGGTCTTCCAGTATAGACCTCTGACTGAATCCAAACTTCACAGATTCACATGTGGATACTGTCAAAGGGTCGCACTTGAGGACCTAGCCAGCACTGAAGTTTGGGTTCAAGGGGCAGCACTTGAAAAACCTAAAAAGCCACATGTGGCCCTGACTGCAGGTTCCCCACCCTGAATTCTAAACCCATTTATTGAGAGAACAAGGAGATTAGGAGAGACAAGCACAAAGTAACTCTATTAAAACCATCCACCACTACCCTCATCACCTGCTCAATCCCAACCCTATTCCCCATTTCAGAGATGACTACTAGAAAGTTGCTTCTTCTCCGAAGGTGCAGCAAGTCAGGAAGACAGCAAAGAGATGGAAGAGAGGAAAATGCAGTCCAGCTGGGTCTCTTTGATGAAAAGGAGTTGGTCATTAATGAAAAGGATACAACCTCTTTCCCAGGATCAGTAAATACCTCCACATGACAAAGGGGATATGGAAGGGATTAACCTGAAGAGAATTTGGTTTAAAAGGCAAAGGAGAAAACAAGGAAGTTGAGAATCTTTTCATTTTGTATTTGAACTTGTGTAGCATCAGTTCTTTGGCTGCTGTTTCCTTGTGTGTCGGTCATATTCCCCCTGTAGGAAGTGTGATCCTTGAAGGCAAACTATGTACTTCTGTCTTCATATTCCCAACCCCTAACAGACAGTCCTGCCCACAGTAGCAGCTGAATGTTTTTTTTTAATCAATTGAAAACAATCTAGTCAAAACTCTTTATTTTACAGAGGAGGAAACTATTTCTCTGGAATGTCCAGGAACACTTGTGTTCTCAGATTTCCAATGCCTCTACTGATCTGGCCTCTATGTCCCTGGGAACCAATGTGACCTGCCCTATTAGAAACCCTAACTGGCATTATAGCCAGTTAGAATGCATACTCTTGAGAGAGTGAAGGTAAGCAGATAGCCTATTAAGGCACAGAGTTGCTTCTGCAGTGGCATCTTTACAGAAAACACACAACCTGGCAGTCAGAAGGAAAACAAAAGCTGTAGTAATTAATGCTGATATAGAATCCTGGAATAGATAGCAGAGCCCACTCCATACCACTACTACTCCATAACAGCATTATGAAACCATATTTCCCTACGATCCCCTGTTACCAACCTCTCTAAAGTCAATATAAGGATCTTCCCTCCCATGGTTGGGGGTGGAGGGGAAGAGGAGGGAGTGAGAAATGGAAAAGGTGAAGAATCCTTATCTGAGAGCAGATATCAATGGCAAAAAAAGAGTCTAACCTTAGATATATAAACTCTCATGGATGATAATTGGCCAAGTAGCAAATCCTTTGGACAAACACTCTGAGTTATCATCTGTAATTTTTAAGGGTTCCCACTATAATTGCCAGGAAGAGAATTATATTTAAATTTAAATTATATAAGTCTACCCATGCCCATGAAATACTAAGAAGACTTTGAAACTAGTAGTTCTATACTGTCATAAGCTAGCCAATGGAATAAAGAGCCACTTGGGTAAGATGCAAGGTTAACAGTTCACCTCAGGTTCCTTCTGACCTAGGAACCTGAAGGGATTTAAAGAGATTGCTTTGGGAGAGGTAAAGGATGGTTAGAATCTGGAGGAGGAAGAATTCCCGAGGACTAATTTTCAGGGGATCAACAAGGACTCTGAACAATGTGGAACCAACTCAGAAGGATCATTTCCTGGTAAGTTCTATTTACGGGTGATTTAATTCACCAAAATTTTTAAATCTTTTTCCTGTTGCTAAGTGGAGAGCAAAGACTTTCGGGAACATAATACCAATTCCCTAACAACCTTCGCTCACCCCCTCGGTTTCTCCTTTCAAGAAAAGGCTAAGCTCATATATGTGGCCATTCCTCAATGGACTTTGCAAAAGCAGTACAGAATTGGTGGGAAGAGGCGATTTAGAATTTTATTTATTTTTCAGTTACCAAAAGGTTAATGATACAGAGAAATCCCTCCAAAATTTTTGCTTTGAAAATTCAAAATCTGGGACAGAAGAGAGTTGTCACTACATGGTAGGGTAAAGAAAGGACTAAGATTCAGGAGACCACCACCAACTGATGTAACATTGAGCATCTCACTTTTTCTCTCTGTACCACTATTTCATCTGTAAAAGGAAGGGTTGGTCTATATGATCTGCATGGTCCCTTCCAGTTCAATGAGTCCATGAGTTCACAACTATATCATAAGGCTCTGCCTTCACTTTCTTGAATTTTCTCTCATCACTGCCAGTACTATAGGGGCAGCAGTCAGAAAGACTATGGCTAGAGTACTTCAAAGAACCTGGTCTCATTTATGTAAGCTCCTTGAGGGCAGGGACTCTCTGGCTTTTTACATGTGTTTGTACTTCCACCACTTAGTACAGGAGCTTAATAATGCTTTATTTAAAGTAATCTAATTCATGTTCATCGTGTCAGTTCCTGTGTCCCAAGGAGAAGAGGGAAAAGGGGAGTGCTCAGTTGGCTTTCCCCAAACCTAAAGTGTTTCCTAAAAATTACCACGGATTCCATACATGGTAGAGAAGAAAAGAGAGCTTCCCTGCTGGTCCCCATGATTGGTTGTTGCTTGTTTTGTTTTTGTTTTTTTTTCCCCCTCCCAAACAGGAATGCTACCCTTTTGGACAGATGGCTGCTCACATTGCAGCTTCAGTTAGCTTTCCCAATGAGGCTGAAGGCAAATCCACATTTGAGCTGAAAGTAAACAGCCTTCCAATTCAAAAGGCATTAATTTTAACTGCCAAAGCACTTGGGGTGCTCAGTACAGATGTCAAGTAGACAGTTTCTGACCAAGCTAAGCCAGGGCACAAAAGCAAGTTACACATTCTAAGCTGCCATCCTAGCTATGCTGTTTGTCCTTCAGCTAAATCCCTTCAGCCTGGTGGAGTTTTAAAGGTTAAATCTGAAGCAACTGACAGTGCCAATCTCAGCTCTAGGGATGCTTACTCTTGGAAGAGCAAAGAACATGGCTGCCAGTGAATCACAAAATCTCAGAGCTGGAAGGGACCTTGGAGGTTAATTAATTCAACTTCTTACCTAGAGTAGAATCCCATCTATAAGGTCATTGTGGCATCACAGAGGATCTGAACTGGAAGAGCCCTCAGAGGTCACCTGTCTAAATCCCTTGCCAGAAGCATGAATCTCCTCTTCAAGATCATAAGAAGATCACAGAATACCAAAGTTAGCAAGGTAGAGTCTAGCCCAGGCTATATTTAAAAGAGGAATCCTCTCAAAAAAATGATCAACTTTTCAAACAGCTAGTACTACCTTTGAGAAGCACTGCCAAGAGTTGTAGGTGCTTAAAATTTTAGTTTGTCTATAAGGAAGATGACATAATACTTACAGATGGCTTATACTGCACACTCCTAGACATCATCCCCAAGGTTGATTTTAAACCTTTTTTGACCCTCATGTCACATTCAACATATAGCTTAAGCCTTTAAATGCTGTTCTGGGTGGGAAGTCAAAACTTATGAATACAACTCTACTCCAAACTGTCCCTTTCCTTACTTACTAGAGCACACCCCTCCACCCCCACCAGAGAAGGTCCAAAAAACACTAGAAGAAATTAAGGATCTAACTTCCTGGGCTCAGAAAATTGTGACACTAGATCCTAGGCTAGGTCACAGCTTAATGAAATTGAAATGTAAGAAACATATGGAGCTTCATGAAACTCCTAAGTAAAACGTAGTCCACTAGCAATCTTGTAGCTTTGTAGTGAATATTATACTAATACACTTTGAGATTAGAATCATTTCTTCATAAATCTTACTCTTTACATCTTAAATTGTACCTAGGGCCTACAGCCAAAGAAATCAAAGGGGGAAAGGATGTATACGTACAAAAATATTTTTAGCAACTCTTTTCATGATAGCCGAAAATTGGAAATAAATGTCTTCCTATTTCCTTTCTTGACTCTGCTTCCGACTCTCCAGACTGCCAGCATGCCTCAGCTGCCTTCTTGCTCTGGGAGACCACTTAGCTCCTGTCATCTTTTCACCCTGGAACATCAATGCCTCTCCCAACTCTGCAGCCCCTTTCTCCTACTGGTGAACTCTTCCTAGAATCTCCATTCTGGAGATGCAACCAGATCAACCATCCTTCATTTCCTTTCAGTTCTATTTCTGATTCTCTGGACTTTACCACCATGCTTCAACATAGGTACTACCTCCTTACTCCACTGTGATTGTTTCCTTTTACCTGTTGTTTTCCCTAATTAGAATGGAAGCTCCTCGAGGACAGGGATCGTCTTTTTGCTTGTATTTATATCTTCGGTGTGTAGTACTATGCCTTGAATATAATAAATCTGCAATAAATTCTTTTTGACTGACTAAATAAATTATGGAATACAAATGGAATAAAATATTATTATGCCACAATAAATGATGAAATAGAATATTTCATAGGAAACCAGGCAGTCATTTATTAACAGATGCAGAGAGATGTGAGTATTATGGGATGCAAATGGAATAGAATATTACTGTGGCATAATAAATGATGAAATAGACAATTTCATAGGAAACCAGGAAGATATTTATGAACTGATGCAGAGAGATGTGAGCAGAAGTAGGAGAATAATTCATACAGTAACAGTATTATAGAAAAAGTAACTTTAAAAGACTTTAAAACTCTGATTAATGCAATGATAAACCATGAGAATGAAGATGAAACACAGCACTCATATCCTGGCAGAGAGGTGATGAAATTAGAATGCAGAAAGAAACATACCCTTTCAGACAAGGCTAATGTGGGAATTTATTTTGCTGAATTGTGAAACAAAGTACTGAGGGTTTTATCTTTTTTTTACATTTGTTTAACTGGTAGGTAGTGGAAGGGACAGATTAATTTTTCAAATGCTTGAAAATTGTACCTATGATATAAGCCCTATAGGACAAGAGATCTAGATGAGGAGCTGAGATATGCCAATAGTGATTGTATATGTCTTTCTTTTAGAGGGGAAGAACTAAAAATATCATCTTTCTAAAATTGCAAAACTTGTTATTCCTGACTATTCCTGACTTAAAATCAAGAATAACTGTGAGAATATAGTCTTTAAGAGATGTATCATGAATTATTTCCCAAAGAAATATAATTTCTCCTTTTCTCACATACGTTCTTACATGTGAATACAGTACCTCAGATACCTAAATTCAAGTGTATTGTATTAGACGCTTAATAAAGCTTGGATGAATGTTCCAGCACAAGAAGAAAACTATATATACATATATACATGTACAATTACGTTATATATGTATATATGTATGTACTATGTATGTGTATATATATGGGTGTGTATACACACTATTTCTTCTTAGAGAAACCCAGGTTGTTTATCCCTTCACAGAATGAACTCAAGCAAGAATACTTCAGGCTGGAGAGGCTTATACAAATTGATGCTAAGTGAGAAGAGCAGAACCAGGAGAAATTTGGACATGACAGAGACAACATATATGTGACATCCAACTTTGATAAACTGGACTCTTCTCAGCAATGTAAGGTTATAAGACAACTCTAAAAGACTCAGGATGGAAACAGATGTCTGCATTCATAGAAAGATCTAGAAAGAACAGAGTTTAAATGGAGACTGAAGCAAACTACATGTTCTCTTTTCCATGTTTGGTTTTGTTTCCTCTTTCCCATTGTTCATTCCAATGGTTATAACCCTTCTATACAACCAGACTAATGTCCAATGTGAAAGTATTTGCAGATCCTATACTTGACTGCAAGTTGCTATGGGGGGGGGGGGGAATTTGAATCTCAAGGGATTGTGGAACTGAATCTTGTAAACTAAAAGTAAATAAACAAATCAATTAAAAAATAATTTTAAAAAAGAATACTTCAGGCTTCTGTGAGATTTCCCTAAAGTCCCCAAAAAGGCAACAATAATTGGGAAGAGATGTTCCCATTATGGAGCCAAGATATGATGAGATTTTAATGGAGGGAAAATACCTTGAGCTTATCTTTTCTTCTGATTCATTTCCAGATTATTATTCAGCCTGACTAGAAAATATCCTATCTCTGACCAAGGATTAGTATTCATCCCTATGACAAATCCCAAGAAATTAATTCACATTTTCACAAACATTGAAGAATTTCAGAGTTGAAAGGAAACCCAGGAGTCATCCCTTTACAACATAAATGACAAGTGGTCATTTAACCTTTGTTTAAAAACAAAGGTAGTATATTTCACTTTGGGGCAGCTCTAGTTATTAAGATTTTTTCCCCCCTTAATATCAAAACCTACTCAATAGCCTACTCAAGTTCAACAGAAAAGAATTAGAAAGCTGGAAGCTAACTGATACAGAGGGGATCACCTAAATGCTTAAAATAAATTTCTCTCCTGACATCTCTGTAATATAACGGAAAGTGCACTAAATTTGGAGTTGGAGGCCCAGGGGTTCAATATTGGTTCTTTGAATTTGGGGCCATTATGGACATCTTGTAATTCCTCCAAACCTCGTTTTCCTCATCTCTAAAACAAGGAGATTAGACAAAATGACCTCTAAGCTCCCTTCCTATTCTAAATTGATCATCTGATGATCTAATCTGCTGGAAAATCTGAGTTACACAAACTAAATGTACAATAATTAATTGTGGATTGAATTTAGAATTCAAACTGTGTAAATGCAGCACAGGCAGATCTGTGAAAAGATAGACCTCTAGATTGTACATATTTCTCAAGCTATAGCTCTGCTTTAAGTTAGAAGTGAAATGGAGTGACAGGAAAAGTCCCCTCACCTTGTCCATGATACCATTCCTAAAAATGATCTCAACATCCTCTATGCCTATAACCTTTTCTATCCCTATCATTATTAATAAGGATGATGCATTCTATTGATGTACTTGATATCAGAAAGAACCTTCATTATCAAAGAAGGAAATAACACAGAATGAACAGGAATGTATTTTAGGATACAGATTCTCTCACAGCTTCGCCTAGACCAGGATTGGAGAGCCTGTGGCCTTGAGGCCACATGTGGCCCTCTAGGTCCTTAAGTGACATTCTCTGGCTGAATCTAAACTGCAGAGAACAAATCCTTTCATTAAGGGTCCTAGACAGAGCAAGGTATTTTTACCTCCTTGAGATTAGCTGTAACACTCTCCTACCACTATCTACCACTTCAGGCCAGTTCAAGAACCTTCTGCACGTACTTAGGATAATCCCCTTAGTGATGAGAGGGCTGCACCTAGCTCCATCCTGGGTAGTCACATCCACACCCAAATCACCAGGTTCTTCAGGAGTCTTATGTTCTGGCTTCCCTTTAGTCAAGGTTAGTCAATGGCTGGCCTAAGAAGCACCTATAGTCACCATCACCTCCTCCTCTTCCTCAGGCTGACACCATCAATATAGCTGAGAATAACACTGCAATGCAATTCAAAAAATCCTTGTGAAATACCTACTCAGATCAAGGGTAAAAGAGACCTGATATAATACACAGAGGGATGGCCTGGGAATCAAGAAAATCTGAGTTCAAGTCTGCCTCTGATACGCCCTGGCCATGTGACTAAGGGTGACTCAATCACTTAACCTCTCATTGCCCCAGCCAACTAAGACCAACAATAGTGGAGGAAATTTCTTCACTGAGAAATCCAATGCCAATGAAATCATAGCTCTTTTTTGGGGAGAACTGTGAATGACACCCAATTGTCCATATATACAAGCATATACGTACTTTGTTTTTTTTTAATAAAAAGTATGGGGGTGTGGGAGTGGGAATAGAGAACATTCCTTGATAGTCACATCTTGTATTTCTACTAGAACTCTGAAATAACTACTTTATTATAAGTTTTTCATTTGAGGATACAAGTGTGTGGATATATGGATATTTGTCTTCATACACACATACATACCAAAAGTGAGAATTAACAGAAAGTCATTTCTATTGGTTCTTTTACTCCATAGTAGAGTGAACTCAAAGAAGTCAAGGGATTGGCCCTGCCTCTACAGTCTACAACAAATTGGCCCAATCCAGTTTATACTCCATCTCTTTTCATCTGTTCCCCTTAATCTGCCAGAGCTAAATGTCTCTTGCTTTAAACACACATGTGACTAGTGACCGAATCTGGACTGTACAAAATCTAGCTGGAATTCTTGAATAGGAGAGAGTTTATCTAGTCATGCCTTACTGAGTCCATTGAAAATGAATGGGCTACCCAGATGCTCCATCAACAGGATGGAAAGGAGCTGGCATCTTAGCCTGCAACTGCTTCAGTAATCACACTCCTATGTTTTTTTTTTAATTTATATTACAAATGAAGACCCACCACCACAACTAGAGAAGATTTGTGTCTGTTTGTTGTTTCATGGTTTGACAATAAATAGCTTTGCATCTCTTAAAACTTCATCAGGCAGTGGAAAGACCACTGGTTCTTTGGTCAGAGGACCTATGTTCAAATACTGTTTCTAAGGCTTCCTACTTCTATGACCTGCAAATTACTTTAATCACTGTGGGCCTCAGCTTCTTCATCTCTAAAATGGTGTGTGTGGGGGGGGCTTTCTAAGCTTTCATGTACCTATAAACATATAATTTCTGCAGCTTTATGAAAATGTGATCTTGTGATCCATTAGTAAACTTTAGTACAACTAGGTGTGTGGTAGATAGAGCACCAAGCCTGGAGTCAGGAAAATTCATTTTCCTAAATTCAAATCAGGCTCAGATGCTTAATAGCTATGTGACCTTGAGCAAGTCACTTAATCCTGTTTCCTCAGTTTCTTCATCTGTAAAATGAACTGGAGAAGGAAATGGCAAATCACTCCAGGATCTTTGCCAAAAAATCCCCCAAAAGGGGTCACAAAGAGTAGGACATGACACAAGTAACTGAAAAACAACAATAAATAAAAGCTTCATGTCCAGAAAAAGGAAGGTGACTGTCCCTCTATATTTTTTTTTGCTGCTTGAGATGTATTTGCAATATTGTGCTAAATTCTAGGTACCATATTCTAGGATGGTCACTGACAAGCTATAGTACCTGCAGCAGAAATCAACCAGTATGGTAAGGGGCCTGGAGACAGTGTCATACAAGGATCTGTCAAAACAGCTGGGGATGTTTGGTCTACAGAAGAAAAGACTTAAGGGAGGGACATGAGTTTAGCCTTCAAACATCTGAAGAGTTATCATATGGTTGACAGATCAAACTTTTTTTTTCTGCTTGGCCCCAGAGGGCAGAAGTTACAAAAAGGTTGATTGATGTAAAGAAAAACTTCTTAACAATTAGAGATGTCAAAAAGTAGAATTGGCAGCCTTAGGATAAAGAGAGCTCCCCAACACTACAGATCTATCAAAGATGGATGGCCAGGGTGGGGTGTACAGGAAGAGTGAGGATGGATAGGAAAAGCCGTACAGAAAATCCCTGCTTCAAGCACAGGTTGGACTAGATGGACTTTGAGGTTCCTTCCAACTCTGAGATTTTAAAATAAATATATTTTCCCCCAATGATCTGTAGGGTCCTTCTCAGCTGCAAGATAAATGGGAAACTTGCTCTCCTCTGCAGGGACATTAATAGCCATTACCTGAAGTGTGGTTTCCCCGTGGATATTAACTAGAATGTACTAGAAGACAGATGGGGAAGGTAAGGAAAGAGGGAAAAAGTCTTAAGGTATAGAAGAGTAAGCAGTAAAGAAAACAATTCAGGCAAAGCAAAACCAATTTTCACCAATATTTTGAACTGGGCAAAGAATTCAGAAAACCAATAGTTTCATTTTCTATGTTCTTTCCACACTTTTAGGACGTCTCCACACTTCCTCAGGTACCCAGTACTCTCCTGTGTTTCTTCTCTGTCTCTGTCTCCATCTCTCTTTGTCTTTCTGTCTCTGTCTCTTTTTCTCTGTCTCTGTCTCCATCTCTCTCCCTCTCTCTCTCTCTCTCTCTCTCTCTCTCTCTCTCTCTCTCACACACACACACACACACACACACACACACACACACACACACAGAGTTTTAGATTACTCTGAAAAGCCGAGAATTATCATTATGCACCATAATGACAACACAAAAAAGTGGAAACATTATTTCTACTCCTCCAAAGAAGGAAACGAAGCCCAATAACAGTTAATGTTCTTCCTAAGGTCACCCTATTGATATTGGAAGGGACTTCAGAAGCCACCTCATGCAACTTCCTTCCCAATATAGGCATCTCTATCAAAATCCTTGACAGATGCCACTCAGCTTCTCCCTAAACAGTTTTAGTGAGAGTGAGTTCCTCACTTTGTGAGACAGCCCCCTCCTTTTGCTGGACGGCTTTCACCGGTAAGAATCTCCTTCTAGCACTGATTTGGAATTTGCATCCCTTTATAACCCGAACCCTGGTTCTATTCCGCAGAACAACACAAAACAACTTTGCTCCCAGCTATGTTCTTGAACAAAATAAACAACAACACCTGTACCATAAAAGACTGTCTTTCAACACCGAGAGTGACTGACAGCCGCTTAGGCTGCTGCTGCTCAGGGAGTCAGGCAGCGCATGCGGACGCCGAGTTCTCAACCCGTCTGCTCACATGGTTTGCTGTGTGACCCAGGATAAGTTATTCAACTGGCTTTTCTCCTCAAAATTCTTCACCTAAACGATTGTGGAAATTATAACTGCCCTCTCTACCTCATTCAAAAATGAACACGCAGGGGAGAGCACTTTGGCGAGGATAAAACACTAAACAAAAGTAAGAGATCGTTATTACCAAGCATTACATGCATTCTGACCCTCCTGCCCCCAACACACACACAC
>CM053580.1:275640987-275656921 GCA_028627135.1 Pseudochirops cupreus | reverse complement strand
CGCACACACACACGCACGCACACAGACGCACACACGCACGCACACACACACACGCACACACACACACACACACCCTTCTCCTTATCAGTGCCTTCCAAAGGACCCAGGGGGAGGGGGAGGAAGTACCAAGCAGCTGCTTAAGAAGCATTTACCCCAATTCAGATGTGTGAGTCAGTGTGGCAATGTGTATAGATGGCTGGACTTTTAACTGGAAGATCTGATTTCAAATTCTATCTTAGATAATTACTGCGTGATTATGGAAAAGTCACAGCTTCTTAGAACTTCAGTTTCCCTCATTTGTAAAATTAGAATAATTTTGCTTTCATTTTGACAAACTTTAAAAACTTTAAAGCACCATAGAATTGTGAATTGCTAAGGAGTAGCCTAATATACCCAACCCTTTCCTCAATCAATGGGTTTCTTTTATGATCCGATTTAGGGAGTGGGAATAGAGGAGGGGGAGAAGGGTGTATTAAACTGTTTGTCTAGAGTAGTTCCTCTTCCAACACAATATTTTTCATTTTGGAAATTTTTGGAAACACTCAGCTGGACAGAATATAAAGTGCTTCAAGGTCAGAAGGCATCAACAGGACAGACAAATGAAACCCAGTCAGGGGTCTCTTAGCTCTGAAGTCAAATCAGCCAGGGCATTACTCACATCCTCCCTACTAGTCCTGAAGAGTAAAGATTAAATTGAAGCATCTATGTATGTATGCTGTGCCAGGATCATGACAGAAATGGCAGGAGATACATATGAGATTGGCACATGGTCCCTCTCCTCATCAGTGTTCCAATCTTCCAGTCAAAAAACTTTCCTGTGTTTTATGTCCCAACTCGAAACTGCCATGGACAAATCACTTAAACTCTCCTGAGTTTCTGTTTCCTTGTCTACAAAACACTATCTGTACTACCTACCACACAGGGCTATTAGATCTCTTTGTAAATACTGAAGGGCTGGAGAAATGTGGGTTGTTATTTTTACTAACACTGAAGTAGAAAAATGTACATGATTTGTGAGCCAATAATAAGGATCAGAGTCTAGTAGAAGAAGCCTGGGTAAGTTAACAGATTTGCTTTCTTTTTCCAGGTCTGGTCTTTCTCTGACTATGAATCTGGATAAGAATTTAACCCACCTGGGCCTCCATTTGTTCTTTGTGTAAATCGTAGGTGATATTATACCTATTCCTCCATTACTCACAGGATCCAATGAGGTACTAGCACTTTGTCAATTACAAGATACTACACGAATATATTTATATTGTGATTTCCAAGTCATTTTTTCTCCTTAATATTCTCTTATTTTACAAGGGAGACAGCTCTAAGGAGCTTTAGAAGGATCTTAAGTCTCCGACTTATTAGCTGCAAAATACAAGGCAAATTAAAAAAAAATCTCCTAATCTCAGTTTCCTCACCGGGAAAACAGGGATGATAATGCTTACATTACCTAATTCTCAGGCAACTATGTGAGGATAATTCAATTTAATGTGCAAGTATTTAAGTACCACCCACTTAAGTGCACTATGTAAACGTGAGCTGCTATTATCATTTCATGCAAAAAGAAGGCATGACTTGAACTGAGCTCATGGAAAAACAAAAGAGAATTTGGAGAGGCAGACAGTAGGTTACATTATAGGTGGGTTTTTAACTTGGAGCAGATGGATGAAGATTAGACTTCTTCCAAATACCATTCCTTAAACTTTTGACTGTCTGAGTTTTATAACTTCTCTTAAGGGAAATCTGAGAAGACCAGGCTATCCTACAAATACTACCTCCAGATGACAACATCATCATTATTTATGTACTGTTTTTGGTTCTGTGAAATACTTTATACATAGAGCATCTCATTTTATTCTTGTGATGGAGGTCCTATTATTGTCTCCATTTCCCAAATGAGGAAACTGAGGACAAGAGAGGTTAAATGATTTTTTCAAGGTCACACAGCTAGTAAATGTCTGAGAAATAACTTAAACTCAGGCCTTCTTTATTCTAACTAAGCCCATAAGGAAAGATATATAAAGTTCACTCAACCAGGCAGGGTCAGATTCTAGGGACTAGCTTAGAGGCTCCAAGGGTACTGCTTCAGTGTAGCATTATACCTTTGAGAGAACTGGTCCAACCCCCCCTTCCCCATTCCCCCCACTCCTCAGACAGAAGTCAGGTTAGTGATGCTTTTCCTAAGGCAATGGGATAGGGGTGGGACAGAAAATTATAATTGTTGCCTCCACTGCCTGTGCCTATGCATCTCATTATTGAGCAAGAATGGGAATCAAAGTGTCCCTGTGCAGCTGGTGTCCCATTTAATCCATTCACAATCAAAAGTGATTAGCATAGATGTCTGAATGCTGGGGTTACTGCATGTGAGATCAAAGTCAAAGGTTCTGGCCTAGCTTCCCAGTCCCACCTGGATACTGGAAGGGGCAAAGTGAGAAGGAGGGCTAGGCCTGGGCCATCATGTGCTGGCAGCCAGGGCTGGAGGGAAAGGCCAAGGTTTCTACCCTTGTTTATGGCTCTCTGCCCAGTCAATCTTGAGGAAAGACCCTGGGCACCCCCACAGTACAGAGAGGGATAGGGCTTATCTAGCATGGCCAGGTGGAGCAGGATGAGGAGAAATCTTAGAACATTAAGAGAGGGAAGGCAGTTTAGAGATCATCTAATCTTCAGGCAGAGAGATGTTGGATTATAGGTACAGAAAGAGAAAAATATCTGTCTCCATGTATCTGTCCATCTATCTATTCAGACACAGCCAATGTGTAAGATTTTCCTCCCTTGACTCTACCTAAGGGTTATGAGAAAGGATTCAGTTAGGGGGGCGTAAGTCATTGGGAAATAAGGATGAAGAAAATAAGTATCAATAAAAGTATTTTTTTTAAAAAATCATCTGCCATCTATACCACTTATTTGGCATATGATCAATGTTATTTGCTGTTTTGTGGCAAGCTCTGTATTAATGTTTTATACTGCTATGTAGATCATTTCATTTCATTTTCATGTTGTTTAACTCTCAATAAGACCATAATTTGTTTCAATTTCCTGTTCCCACTACCATACTGCTCAATATTGCCTTTGTGTGATGTCCTTTCCTCCTCATTGTTCAACGTGACCAGATTTTACAACAGAAGCAAGAAAGTAGGGTTTAGGCTTACACTGCACCACAAGCTGATGGTGGGAAGAAACCATGACACCCATACACTTCATGGAGCCTAGTACATTGATAGAAGGAACTCAGCAAATACTTGTTGAATTGAGTCACACATCTTCCAGCTTGACTGAATTACTGTCAAGGAGGTAATTCATGGGTTCCTAAAATGTTGAAGCCAGAAAGGAACTTAGAAGTCCCTTTGGGACATAGGACTCACTTTATAAATGAGGAATTTCTACAGAGCAGGAGAGTGACTTGTTTAAGGTCATGGGGAGAGTGAGTGGAAGAACCTGAACTAGAGATTAGATCTCAATGTCCAGCCCAGTGCTCTTTCTACTACAACATGTCTCAATGTTGTTGCCATTTGTGATTTAAAAAAAGAAGAGGAAAGAAACAAAGAAAAGAAAAAAAGAAAGCTGCCTTAAGAGATTTCTCAAGTCTGTTCCCACTGGGGATATTTAGGGTAAGAGGGAAAGAGAGAAAGTGAGACTTTCACACCATGAAGATGCCTTTGCTATGCCAAGGAATTTCTGGCACTTCATTCATTTTCCCATCCATTATAGCTTTTCACCAGGTAACAGGGGTAAGAGAATAAGCACTTATAATGTGCCTACTAGATTCCAGGAACCGTGCTAAGTGCTTTTTTATAAATATTATCTCATTTGATCACCACAGCTACCTTGTAAAGTAGGTATTATTACAACCCCCACTTTACATTTGAGGAACCGGAGGCAGACATATGTTAAAAGATTTGCCTGTGGTCACACAGCGAGGATAAGATAGGAACACAAGTCTTCCTGACTAGGCTTGGCATTCTGTCCACTAGGCCATCGGCTACCTCTAGGCCAAGGTAGAACCTTTGGGAAACAAAGGCCAGGGATGCTGTGTCTTGCAATGCTGCCACATTGATTAACTCTCCAGTTGTAAAATGGAGCCCTCTAGAAAGTGTATCACCTCTGGTCACCAGATTGCCAGCTAATAACTGACTGTGCCAGCAGGCTCAGTAGCACCCTGTTAGCCTCAATAAGCAAGTGGCTTCTGCCAGTACCTAATGCATATTCAAGACTGAGATTATATTCCAGGGAGAATCAAGCACCTTATTTGATGCAAAGGAGACAATACTTTTTTAATTTTTTTTTTTTTGCTTCTGCCTAATACAGGAGTTCTGACCCTTTTTTTGGTTAATCTCTACAGCTCTCCCCCACTTTGGCAGTTTGTTGAAGCCTGAGTATGAAATCCGTAAATGCATATGATTACAAAGAAAGCCAATTATATTGAAATATACTTATCCAAATATTCATACAACCCCCCCGCCAAAAAAAGTTCACATACCCCAGGTTGAGAACCACTGACTATTTAGGGAAAGGCTTATCAAGGAATGAGAATGACATTGATATCAAATAATGGCCCTGACCCCTCATCCCCACTGGACTCTGAGAGGGATGGATCTGTGGATATCACTTGCTCTCCCAAATTGAAAATAATCAGGGGCATGGATAGTGTAACGTTAATGGAATAGGAAAATCTTCCTGCCCCGTCATATGCCTATGTGACCAAATGTGTCCCCTTTTCCTTTGGTCTAAAGGTACTCAGGTATTTCAGTCAGGATGTCTTGCTGCTTTCACAGCTGTGATATATCCTGAGTCACATAGAGTCCTTTGGGGGAGGAATTTGCCTAAGGAAGAACCTGCCTAAGGAGGAGCTTGCTTTAAGGGGAAGTTTGCTTGCAGGAATGAGTCACATGGGTTGTGATGCCTTCTGGCCCTGAGCCTATTAATTGAAAACTATATATACTGAGAGGTTGGTATTTTACTTTTGGGGCTCATTCATGAGAAGAACCTTTTGATTCCCTGGACAGGACTCTGAGTAGTTGTTTCTTAACAGCCCCCTTCTGCCCCCCCAACTACTCAGATGTTGGTGCTCTCCCAGTCTGGTGGTGTATATAGGTGGTTGTGTTACTTTGTTCAGACAGTTGGAGCCCTGTCTGTTGGATTCTGTCTTGGATACTCACTTCTTTCTACTTATCTGTAATTAAAGTAAGATTGTTGTCTTTCCTTTAGAAAAGTAGATCAAAGAACCTGGGCTAGCAGGTCATCCTGGGTATGCTGGCCATGTCTTAGCCCTCTACCAAAACACCAAGAAAAATGCTGGGCTTAGAGTGGAAGGTCAATAAAAGCAATGGTTATTGAATAGTAGATGAAAGAGAGAAGGTTCAGATCATCTCATTTCTTTCCATGGGTTTTCACAGAACATAATACACTGAGGAAAAAGACCTTTGCCTGCTACCTTTCTACCCAATCCCTGGTACTAAAGTTCTTAAATTTACAGCCTAAAAGAAGCTTAGACATAATTTAGTTCAAATCCCCATTTTACAGATAAAGAAATTGAGTGCCTCAGAGGCCCAGTAATTACTGGTGCTAAGTAGCAAAGCCATATTTAGAAGCCAGGCTTCCAACTTCAAATCCAGAATTCTCTCCTTCATTCCACAGCTCCTCATTTATTATTTATTATATCCTCAGTTATCATTCTATTTATTTTAAAATAAGTATTTATTGAGATCTTACTACATGTAGGTATATAAGCTTCAGTTCTGGTCTTCCAGTAGCTCATATTTAAATTGAGTAAACAAGATACATGGGACACAAAAGTGCAGGAAGGAACAAAATGTGGTACTAAAGTGTTGGATATAGACTAAAAGTTCTTTCTATAAGTGTCTGAAAAGTAATGAAATCACTGACATTTGGAGGAGTCAGGGAAGGCTTTGTGGAAAAGGTAGTATTTGCCTTGATTAGGAAAAAGTCCAGATGCATCTAAGGGGGTCAGAGTTGAGCCAGATTAGGGAAGTTACCCCAGTATGCAATGGCCAAGGAAGGTCTAGCCAACACCAATCTCTCCTTCTTCCAAAGGATTCATGAGACAGGAAGCTTTGTTTTTGGTGTCTGACCTGTTCTCAGACCCTGACGGGGCCTCATATGTCACTGCCTAAATAAGCATGAAGGGGGTTCACCTCTGCCACTTACTGGCAGAGACAATGGATCTCTCTCTTCCTATTGCCAGGGTAGCAAGAATGAGGAACTACCTTTAAGCCTAGATGCATTTTAAAGCTATGCTTCCAGACACTGGCATCATGACAGATCTCCTCCCTTGGCAACTGATCGGGGTGGCTGTCTCAGGCATGCGTTCAACACTAACAATGTGGCGTCCCTGTCGCCTGTACAAACTGGCGGTACCGGAAAGTGTCATTTGATACAGAGAAAGGAAAGTAACCTTACTTCCCTTTGCTCCTCTGGTGATCAAGGATTTCAGTTTAATTTGTAACAGAATGCAAGTGTAAACGAACTGACAACAGGGTTATCAGCTATTCTGTTGGTAGCATTGGAGGCAATTTTACTTTGATTTGACTAGACCCAGCTGTCCACTGCACAGAACGACCTTTTGCCCCATCCTGGGAAAAAATGTAATTCTCTTCATGCTTGTTTCTGTCCACGGGGAGTTGGAAACAGAGGCTGCTAGAATAATGGTATGGTTTCTTAATGACAGATGCTCAAACAAGCACAGAAATTAGGCGTTGTCAGAAATATAATCTACAACTCTCCTTTCTTAAAAAAAAATAAACAACCAGCCATCTCTTTAGGAGGAAATAAGACAGTGGCAAGATTACCACACATGTGAACACAGAAACAAAAAACATCTTTTGTCTCTAAAAGATAAAGTTAAAAAAAAAAAACGTAAGATGAGGGGTCTCTATTTTTTTTTTACATTTAATGTATACTGAGTCAAAGATGCTTCCTCTATACCTTTAATCGAATATGAGTTAAGTATGTGTATGATATATATGGCCACAAGAATCCACTACATAATTTTTACTAATAAAAAGCATATAGAGAGGTTACCATCAAATACTTTCCTCAAAAATACATCATTATATAAAGAACATGGAATTTAGGGGTGTGGGAATTTCCTCAAGAGTCTTAGAGCTCTCTGAGGGACTGAGGCTAAATTAGCAACCAGGTATCCCTGAAGCCACATCTATGACTCTATCCCCTATGCCAGTTTGCCTAAAAATATAGTAGTATCCCGCAGATACTATAATGATGATATTGATCCACTAGAGCCCTAGAATAAGCTTTGAGTTGCCACTTTAATAATCATAATAATAGTTTATATGCATATACAATTTTATATTGGCAAAGCATTTTCAAATACATGATATGTCATTTTCTTGATAACACTGTGAGTCAGTCAGGAGAGATAATATAATCACCACTTTACCAAAATCTGAGTCTCCAAAAGAATCAATGGCCCAAGGTCATAAAACTATTAAAGAGTGGAGTCAAGACTTAAACTCCTATCTTCTGTATCCAAGACCAGTGAGTGGCCTTTTGATTATATAGAAGTTGTGTTTGTGCTGATCCATCCACATTCTCACCCAATCTGTCTTCTGACCTTGAGCATACATTTGTGTAAAGGCTGGCAAGGATTGGAGTTGTAGTGTCTGGACAATGGTCTCTACTGAATTTTACCTTGTTCTAATCCTTGAAGGTACATGTATGTTGAGAAAACATTCAAAACATCAGGAGCTGGGTACCTATTAAGCACAGCAAGTATGGAGAATACCAAAATATATTTTCATAGTAGCTAGCACATGCCAGCAAACATGACAGAACCATGGAGAGTTGTCAGACACCAAGAACAGACTAACTTGGCATACAAGAAACGGTTATAAAGGTAGCCCCAGAGAGGTAGGGAGGCCAGGCTGAACCACACTGCAAACATCATGCATCCCGAAAACACAGAGATAGACACTTCTAATATATCAAATTGTTATGCCTGCTCTTAATCTCCCTCCCCTCACTGCCCCCAATTGTAACATCTGTTGAAACAGTTTGTGGGCTCATGTTTCATTCCCACTGTTTAACATAAGCAGAGCCTTAGTTGTGGAGCACTCAGGAGAGCCCAGTTCAGTCATTTCAATTAAAGCCCTTTCAATGACTGCAGCTATTACTGTAGTTGCTACAGAATGCTCTGGTCCTTGTGGTTTTCTCCAAAGAACCCCCATAGCATCTTCCTCCATTAGGTAGACCTGAAGTGATGGGTGAGCAGAGGGTGGTTTCTGTTTCAAGTCGAACGATTGTGGTCAGGGTCATACTAAATTGGATTTAGAGTCCAGAGTCATCCAAATATCTCTTCGTATACCTCTTCTCTCCTAACTTGTACACCTAAGCAAAATCAGATTAAAATGGCTATCATGGAGAAAAGAAATCTCAAAACAACATTTAGAATATGATTAGGGAGGTAGGAATAACGGACTGATTATATATGTAGATAGATGGATACATAGATAGATATAAAGATAAACACACACTGACACATACATATGACTCAGAAACTTTTAAGATCCATCAACAAGCATTTAGTAAGCACTCACTTATGTGTCAGACCCTGTGGTAGGCAAGGGGGATACAAAGAAAGGGAAGGAGGGGGAGGAGGAAGGAGGAGGAAGAAGAAGGAGAAGGAGAAAAAGAAAGAAGAAAAAGAGAAGAAGAAGAAGTAGAAGAAGAAGAAGAAGAAGAAGAAGAGGAAGAAGAAGAAGACAATGACAATGAAGATTACTCCCTTCCTACAAGGAGTCCACTGTCTAAATGAGGAAGCAACATGAAAATAACAAAGTACATTTAAGATTTATACAGAGTATAATTCTCTCACAGACAGTAATCTAAAATAAATCATATAGACAATAATATGAAAGTGGAAGTCATAACTAACTGCAAAAGTCCAGAAAAAGTCTTTACTCCATCCCCTCACCTTGGGCTACATCTCTGAAGTAACACTTTACTGCCTCATTTCTATTATGGTAGAACATTGCAGGTTTTGTTCCCCCCATATCCACTCCAATTTTCTGAACTATCAGAATGATTCTAGTGGCAATCAAATAGGAAATGTAGGCATGTCACACAGTGAAAGACTAATGAAAAAATCTCAGTCTATCTGGGGAAGCCTGAACTAAGTCTGTTGATCAGTACCTACCACAAACTTTGAACTATTATAATGTCCACTTTAAGACAAGAGGTCATAGGAGTGTTTCTCCTATTTGTTGCTACCCAATCCCAATAGCCAACCCCAGTTAATCCCAATCCTGATGGAGTTTTGACACTTTAACTGTATCTCATGAGCACTTTTCCCATTCTTTTCAAAGAATGCTCTATTTTATTTGCTCAACTATAATTCTCAAGGGAGAACTGAGAGAAATAGAAGGGGGAGAGAAAGAGAAAGAGAGAGAGAGAGAGAGAGAGAGAGAGAGAGAGAGAGAGAGAGAGAGGAGAGAACCTAGGAATTGGGAGGAAAGATAAATTCTTTTTGGCATAAGTTTCACAGGATGAAAAGACAGAAGGGACTTTACAAGGTCAAGAGACAGAAGGAACCTTACAAGACTTTATGACCTCTTTATTTCACACAAATCAAAAAGCTAAAGTCACAGTTAATCAAAATGAGTAAATTGCCCAAGATCAAATAGGTAGTAGGTGGCAGAGACAGGACTTTTAAACCTAGGTCTTCCAACATTAAACTCAGTATTTAAGTATTCTATAATGCATCTTAATCTTTAATATCCTAAATAATTTCTCTGGGGAGGTACATAAAAAGGAGAGAAAGGTAGGTATGTGGTACAGTGGATGGAGCACCAGGTCTGGATTCAGAAAGTCTCATATTCCTGAGTTCAAATCCAGACTCAGACATTTACTGGGCTGTGTGACCCTCGGCAAGTTACACCACTTGTTTGCCTCAGTTTCTCATCTATAAAATGAGCTGAAGAAGGAAATGGCAAATCACTCCAGTATCTTTGCCAACCAAGAAAGCCCTGAATAGGGTCATGAAGAGTTGGACACAACTGAAAAATGACTGAACAGAAAAAAGAGAATGTGGTGGATAAAGGGTTAAACCAAGCTTTGCAGGTGAGAATGTGGTTTCTCCAGATCCAGAACCTGATGAGGCCTTTGCTTCCTATGTGGAGGCTCAGGGAGGCTCAAATTCTCAGGCGCCTCTGGGCTCTCATTCAATGGAGCACCTGGGGGAGCCAAGGAAATCCAAAATCTGACGTAGCTCTTTAGAGAGCTGGGATCCCTGTTCTCATTTACTTCAGGAAGGAGGCCTGCTGCCAACAACAGGGCTCACAACCTGCAGATCTTGATTTCATTTATATATCTATTTTTTCCCCAAAAACAGGTTTTTCTCTTGAGCCTTGAGTAGACAGTAATTAATTAGAGTTAGGTTCCCTGGTGGATTCAGACAAATGAGAAAACAGCAGCACTAGGCTAGCCTTGCCTAGAATGGGTTTTGGTGAAAAAGTAAGCCAGTAGTCTCTGGGTATGGGTTCCTAAAGTCACAGGGATGAGAGGCAATGCCAGGGGTAACTATGGAATTAGGAATATCTGGCCATTTTCAGCTACCGTGGTTGAACTCTCCTGAGCAATAGATCTAAAAGAGATACCCTCAGGTCTACCAGCTATGTCACTTCCTCTACTCCCAGAAACCTCAATTCATCAGAATGGCAGATTCCATCAGAGAAATCTTCCAGTGGTTAGAAAGGAACCAGATAGAGAAGAATATCAAATACCTTGCACCACATACAAAAATCAAGTTCCCTATAAGCCTTCAATACTTCAATTACTTGAAGTAAACTCCATAATGAAAAGTAGTTGATCTCATTCCCTGCACCTTTAAATAGCTAAGAACAAGTAGCTCTGGCCTTGAGGAGGTAACAAAAAAAATCTCCAAGATAGCTTGGTGTATTAATAAACTACTGATGAATTGCCAGAAGTGGGACCACTGGGGGTTTGTGTGCTAAGAGGAACCAGATCCCTTGAACAATAATATTCTAAGGACAATATTTAAGGTGGCATGGGGAAGCCAGCCTAGACTAAAGATGCAACATTCAACACAAGTCTTCCAAACTCAAATCCACTCTGTTCTGAAGTTCAAAAGAAATCCCACTATGATTCTCTTTCATCTAGTAACATTTTTAAAAACAAAAATGGAAAAGTCATTAATGACAATCCTATATGAACAAGAGCAGATGATTCCATCCCAACCTCAACCAAACTATCCAACTTCATCTTGTTCTCTTCCCCAAACTCCAGTTTCTGAAATTAGTGGATCCCGAAGAGGGAGTAACTCAGGTAAATTACAAGGCAGTATCTCTACATATTTCAATTCACTTATCTAATATAAATTCTTGTCCCTAGATAGATTCTCCACCTCAAATCATTAGCAAAGTAGTTGTTTGGAGGCCATGGCAAATCAAGGAAGCACCACATCCATCCCCTCCAACCCAAACTCTGCTACCCAACACATCTCTGTTCTCCAGCCTTCTGAAGGTTGCATCTCTGCACTATCCAGAATAGAAAAGTGAAAATGAGAAAGAATCTCCCTCTAATTGAAATCCCAGCAGTGGCTTCACAGTCTTTGAAGTGTGAGTTAAAGGGGGTGGGGGGGAAGAGGAAAGGAAATAAACCTAGCAAAGGAAGAGAGGGTTTTTTTTGGAGGGGGGGCATGCTTTTCCTGACAACACTCAAACCAACTATAAATCAAACAGCATACAGCTGTTGGTATCAAATATGGTTCCTTGTGCCACTACATCAAAAAGCCTTAATTAACAAATAATTTATTCAGAAAAGGGAGAAAATTCCCTTGCACTAAAATAATTGTATTATAAGTCAGAGACTCATCTGTTTTCTTTTTCCCCCCTCTGAAAGCATGACAGGAGTGGAAATTAAGTCTTTGGAAAAAGGATAAGTAGAAAATGGATCAAAGTATCTGAGAAGAGACTGTTGGCTCAGGAGGTCAGCAAGGCCCAAATGATCACTCTTTTATGCAAAAACAGCCTCCAACAAATCTTTCTCTAGAAACACTTTTAATACAGCTGCTTGTAAAAAGCAATAATATAAGGTAGCTCCTAGTTTCTGGGCACAGGTCATTTATTCAATACTGAGGAGGACTTCCAGGAATTTAAAGTCTGAGTCCTACTGCCTTCCAGAACCTTCCATTCTTCAGGAAACCAAGTACAATAATGAGAAAGACATAGGACTCAGAGTCAGGTGACACAGGTCTGGCACTTAATGACTGTGTGACCCCAGGAAAATCACAACCTCACTGAACTTCAGTTTTCTTATCAGTAAAATAAAAATAATGGTGCTTTCAGTACCTACCTCAAAGTGTGAGAAAAAACCCTTTTATAAACCTTAAAGTAACAGGCATAGTTATTATTTTGAGGGGAAGATGAGATTTATACACAGGAAGTGATGACAAGATCATAGATTTAGAATTAAAAAAGGATTTTAGAGATCCTCTAGTCCAAACCTCTTATTTACAGTTGGGGAAACCGAGAACTATAGAGGTCAAGAAACTTACCCATGGTCACATAACTATTAAGTTGCAGAGCTGGAATTTGATCTCTAAATCCAGTGCTCTTTGTATCCCAGCATGCTGCCTGATAGCAAACCATATACCATATATGGAAGTGTACAGTTGATTGCCAGGTGGGGCAGATTGTAAGTTTTAAGGAAGTTCAAAGGCACAAATGATTAGGTGTGGGATGGGGTTGCAGCAAGAGGAGAACATTCATCAGGGAAAATTTCAGTTTGAGTTGGACCATGAAGGAGGGACTGCATTCTGCACCAGTGATACATTCCAATGTCTCCAGAAGACCCTAAGAAGACTCAAAATTTGCTTTCATATGATACGGTAGTTAAGGTAAAAATAGCCCCTTTTTCTCACTCTCACACCTCATCCAGTATCTGGCAGTATAGTGTTCATTAAAGAACAATTGGGGGTGGCTAGGTGGCACAGTGAAAAGAACACTGGCCCTGGAGTCAGGAGGACCTGAGTTCAAATCCGACCTCAGACACTTAATACTTACTAGCCGTATGACCTTGGGCAAGATACTTAACCCCAACTGCCCTGCCCTCACCCATCCAAAAAGCCAAAAAAAAAAAAAAAAGAACAGTTAGATATCACTATTTAGAGTGATCTTTGTAAATGTGAATGCTTGCAATGGTTCTATAACCTGTAATGTCTTTCCCTAGTCCTCTATTACCTATCCTACAAGGCCTAATTCAAATCCCACTGTCCTCCATCCAAAGCCTTCCTCTACTTTAGGTCAAACCGATCTATTCCTGATACTAACTTCCAGAGTACTTATATCAGTACCACACACTAGAGTCCTTACTTACACCGTTTTCATTCATTGAAAAGGTATTTATTACACACTTCTAATGTTTCAGATATTGTATCTGTTCTTTCTCATTTAAATCTTCACTCGCCCAGCAAGTTCATAAGCTCCTTGGAGAGAAAGCTCATATTGTACCCCTCCCCACCCCTAGTATAGGGCTAACCAGACAACATATACTCAATAGCTTTTTGTATCCATTGATTGCCTAAAGGAATAAAACTTTGGAAGCTCTGCTGGTCATCTTTTCCACAGACCATGAATACCTCATCTCTGTCCAATCTGCCTGTGTTCATTTGTTTCTTTATTATATTGTGGTAGTCCTTTAGAATCAAAAACCAGAAAGTTGGAATAGAATTTCGAAGTCATCTAATTCTACCCTTATCCTGGTCAGAAAGGCCTCTACAGCACCGCCTCACAGATATCTACTCAGTTACTGCTTGAACATTTTTGGAAATGTGAGCTCACCAAGAGAAGTATTCACAAAATGAATTCCTATGTCAAAATAATTGTGCACTTTTATACAGTGTCTTAAGCTTTACAGAATGCTTTACATATATTATCTCATCTGATCCTCATAAACCTTCGAGGGAGGTGCTATTAGCCCCATTTCACAGATGAAGAAACTGTTGTTCAGAAAGGTTTAATGATCTACCCAGGTTTACATAACTGCTAAGTGAGGCAGGATTCAAAATCAAGTTTTCCTGACTTCAAGTCCACCACTCTGTTACAGATGCAGTGTCCTGAGTTCAAGACTGTTACATCTGCCTGTCATTACAGACAGAATGATGAAGACAACGATGATGGTGAAGATAACGATGATGATAATAGGAGCAGTGCTATGTATATCATCTCATTTGAAACTCACAACAACCCTGTGAGGTAGATGTCACTATTATACCCATTTTACAGATGAGAAAACAGATTCCAGGAGAGATTTAAGAGACTAGCTCAGGGTCCCATAGCTAGCAATTTTCTGAAGCAGGATTTGAAATTACAACCCTCAACAGGGATATATACTAATAAAGAGAGCATTATATAATGGAAAGAATACTGAATCTGAGGTGAAAGGAACTGTGTCCAAAGCCTTATTTGCCACCTTAGTGATTTGAAGCAAATCACCTCTTAGAGAATCAGCTTCCTTATCTAGGATATAAGAGTCGGACTATATAACTTCTAAGACTTTTCTCTAAAGGCTCTAAATACCAAGAGATCCAGAGTCTAGTCTCAACTTAATAACCAAGTCCCTAGGTGAACCTGGGCAAATTATTTAATCTCTCTAGGTCTTATTTACTTCATCTATTAATTGAAAGAGTTGGACTAAGTGATTCCTAATATTCTGTGAAGACACTGCCTAGATTCATTTTTAACTAACTCCACTGGGGATTCAACTCTTTAAATGGTTTCTACATGAGCCTGGAGATGCCCAAGAGAACTCCACAGTGGGAGCCAGAACATACTTCTAAGAAAGTCCATCCCTCCACTAGAAAGTGAGAAGGGGAAAGAAGCACAGCTTCAATACTCATCAAAACTTTAAACGTGGAGAATTTATCTTCCAAATCCTCCATTCTTCTTTCTCCTTGTCTCCCAGAAGCACCAAGGTCCTACCCTACCATCTCTTTGGTCCTTCTCCATTTCTGTGTCCTTTTCTCTAGGAATACCACCCAAAGATTTTCGCTACTCAATTTAAGAGGGTGTTTTGAAATTCTGTCCTTCAGAACCCTGATAGTCTATATAATCTAAGTAAGGAACTGGTTTAAAAAATTAGTTTCTGTGATATTTTTCATTCTAAAATGCTAAATATGAATATGTATGAATCAAAAATACTTATTATTAGAAGTGTGAACTTTTCAGTATGAAAACTGCCTTAATTTCCTCAATTTAGATTACAAAATTTCCCTGATTTCCATTTATCATGGTGGCATTTCATACCTCCAAACTAACCTCTCCCCTTCCCTAATAGCATTGATAGATCACGTTAAAATATATGAAACACAGAAATGCACCAAAAACAAATTAGTTTGGGAAATACTGGCTTATGACACTGTCTTTCCCTAGGGATTCTTGAATAGTGGTGTAAAGCCAAAGGAATGAATCTCTAATAATAGAATTTCAGTGTAATGATAGGCAGCTTGGGAGACATCATTGGGAAAGGGCCAAGCCCAATATCTCTCAAATTATACCATGTAGGCAGCTGCCCACTCTTCCTCCCCATAAACCCAGGGAAGAAGTTGGAGGTGGGGAGGGGAGAAAGAGAAGCTATAGGACTTTCCTGTTCCAATAAAAATCGACAATTTGCCGTAATTTGACTGTGATTTAACAATGCTTTTAAAAGAGGAAGTAAATGCCTCATAAAGTCTAGCGACCTATTCACTCCTGTGTGCTTCATCAGGTCCTCAAAGCTGTTGCCCTCCAGATGGGTCCACTTAATCCAATCCTCTCAGGGTAAATGCCAGAGATGAGTCTTACTGAAGGCTTAGGAAAGTTTTCCTGTGCTCTTTCAGTGAAAGAAAGAAAGAAAGAAAGAAAGAAAGAAAGAAAGAAAGAAAGAAAGAAAGAAAGAAAGAAAGAAA